>JASKOS020000016.1:4800000-6000000 GCA_030770465.2 Perdita meconis
ACGGCTCCCAAAAACCTTCGAATCCCTACTCAGTAACGCGGGCGCAGGACCAACGGCGACCTGCACCGAACTGTTGTTTAAGTGGCTTAGAATAAGTACTGCGGAATAACCCCGGAGCTCCTCCCAGCTAATTACTTTGACGGCTTCACCGCAGTTGAACCTTTATCCTGAATATTTCTGTTTCGATGTTGCATAAATTCTCAATATTCTTTAAAATACTTTTTAGTATTGGTCGATTGGCGAGGAGATTCAATTTATTGTCCTAGGCAATGCGACTTTTGCACGGTTCAAGTTCAATCATGATTGGAAATCAGAGAATGTGAGATTTCAGTAGAATATGTCGATGATTCGTCGGACGGACGGATCAAATGATCACTGAAGCTAATATCTTAAAACTTCTACTATGTAATTATCATACAGATTCCTTTATTTTACTGTATAATAGATGATAATTTAGCCTGGAAATTTCTAAAATCATTTTTTATAACGCGTACTAAACTTTCCCCGTCAGAACGATGTCAGAGTTTTCCACAAATTTTTCCGCAGCAACAGACGCCATTTAAAGTGTTCGCAGAATTTCACGGAGCATTAGGCGAATTATTTAACAGCTGGCACTAGTTACCTGGGTAATTTATATCCAACTGCACCGACGTCCGAGATAAAGTCGGTTGCAGCTATACGAAAATTAATGAATCTAAATTAACGCAACAATATGGGAATCAATTTGGGAAATCAGAGACATTTAACTTCCTTTCGGTAGATTCTCTAATACAATAATAGCGTATTAATATCACTTTGGACGTCCACGCCAGCATCGATTTATATAAACTGTTATTTATGGTTGTAACTTCCTTACTATGAATTGCAACTGACCTCACGTGAACGCTTCGCTCGATTCTGCAACACCGATACCGCGAATGAAAATACTGGGAACAAAGATAACGTTGCACAAAACACCTTTCTAATCTTTCAATGTTTGATAATCAACGAATGCGAGAGGACAATATGGGAAAAGCTGGGAAAACTGTGGCGGCGGTCGTTATCGATCTTCGGCCGCTTAAAATTATGAAAATATATTTCAACGCGCCGTCACTAGGCATCGCGTGCCATCAGTCACACATATTTAGTCGTGCGGCAACAATAGAGCGACACAGATTCGCCTATTCAATGTCCGGGAGTCTATCAAACGAGATGACGTCTGTATCGTTCGGGAGAGGGTTGGTAATCGGTCCCAGTATCAGAGGCCAATCCAACGTCATTTAATATGTTTGTCGTGATGGGGGGAGCGTACGCGCCACTTTCAGTTATGGTATGTATGCGAATTACAGTCGAGGGATAATGCGAGTAGTCAGCTGTTATGCCAACCCTTCGCTTTATTGTGCGGAACATGGTGGCTGCAGGTTCCACGATAGGATAAACAGGACCCCAGAGCTCAATGAAGGCGTCCCTCCCTCTGATAAGCGAGATCAGGATAAAGATTCATTATGGTCTTTTCCTCCCCTTTTTTCATCTAACCAAATCTTCGGTATGATTTTTTCAACATCCCAGAAAGAACCAAAAACTGCACGGATAAATTCCTTAATTCTTTTGGTGGCGAACAGGATTAATTCTGGGCAATTAGTAACTGAAGACGGAAAATAAATCTCTATTGTCAACATGAAATACTATAAACTGATTAAAACGGAAAGAAAATAGTTAAACAAAATGATGTATACAAAAGTACTTACGTTTAGTATTCGTCCAAAGAATCGCGAACAAAATTTAGAACACAACCTACGAGTCCCACCCCTAATAATTTCGATCGTTTCCACTTTATTTCGCGCGACGATGACGAGAAACTCGAGCACTTGTAACAAAGGTAAACTCGCCCCGACACCATAAACACCATTTCTCACCATGGGGATCTCGGCGACTCCGCACAGAACAAGGGAAGTTCGTGGAGGGACTATAAATACAAACAGTTAAATGTAAGCCAGCCACGATTCCAACGCCGCGAAACGAGAGCGAGGGCGGCGGGGGTTGGGAGTGGACAAGAGAAGACAAGAAAGTTGCTGAACCGCAGAATCGCTGGAAGCGTCGGAGCGCCTACGTAATGTCGTTTTTCCGACGACGAGTACGCGTCCGACGAGGGGACGGGACTTCCGAAGGGCCGGGGCGATAAATCCGTGGGCGGCGTTCGCTCCCAGCTGCCCGTCCCGACTGTTTTTGGAAATTGGACGAGCCCTAAAAACGTCCCCGGTGGCGCGCTATCGTCACGTATGAGCCAACCCCCGTGTTCACGGTTCGCATGAACGCGCTGCCGCGGCGAGGGTCGGTCGAACACTCGACCGGGAAGAGAGGACCTCTCCGGTCGTCGGGGAGCTTCTTCCGTCGACTCTTCGCGCAAAAGGGGGAAAAATCCCGTTGTTAAGGGAGCGTAATCCAAAATTTCCGCTGTACGTTCGTAGGTAAGCTCGTTCGCTGGCGGCCAGCCACTTTTCCGCCCCAAAGAAAAAGTCCGTTCTCCGCTGAGCCGCTTACGGCGCTACGACAAAGGCGGTCTCCGGGCGTCTTGCCTCGTTCCCTTTCCTGGACACGAACGGCCTTATCTGGGAACGGAGATAGAGAGGCAGACAGGGAGGGGGGAGGAGAGGGCAGTCTGTATCAGAGGAGAGGGTTGTATCAGTTTTTGTTGGCGCAGTTTATCCCTTCTGCTATCCGGCACGATGGAAAGACGGTAACCATTTCTTGCCGCTTCCATTATCGAGCGCGGAGGAGACTCCTGGCGCGAGAGAAATGAAGTTTCGGAGCAACGTGGCTCCGCGCTCACGAATTTCAGGCGAATCCCAAGACCCCGGCGATAAACATGGATTCGCCTCCCTCTCTGTTGTCTGGAATGCGTCGAGCGTTTATGTTCGTTAGGGAAGTTCATGCGATGGCAAAGCAATTTCAGCGGACTAAATTGGAAATGTCATTTTCGACAAGCTTTGTTCGCCAGGGACGTCTGACGCGTATCTGACTATGGATCTTGATCGAGTTCGCGAGGTTGCGGCGAGCGTGGATCCGCTCCGCTTCCCGGATTACCGCGCGTCGAGTTTTGTTCTGAGAATTTATGTCGCGTTCAAGTACTTTCGTGCGGGGAAACAAAATTGGAAGTGTCGTCTCGGGGAACCTTCGCTTGAAACGAAAATCTATCGCGTACCCGAGGAACGCGGCTGAAATAAAACTTCGGGGTGAATTTTGAGTCCCGATCAAGATCGTGAGATGACCGCGGAAATTTATGTATGCGTTTCTCTGGTTGCGGTGGTTCTTCTCGCGTATCTCTTGTTTCTCTGCGTAAGAACGAAGCGACTTTACCGAGATTTATTTTGAATTTTGGATCAGGAAACTTTTATACGAAAAGAAGATGTAAGGCAAGAGAAATCTAGTTACTGGATGTTATATTTGGAAGCTCGCGTTTGCTCGTAATCAATTTATGCTACATCGAAATTTTTTCGTTAAAGTAAATTAAACATTTTATTTTGGAGGAAAATGTAATTTGAGTTTCGCAGAAAAATGTAGTCATTTCAGGACGTTGAATTTTGTTTACCGTTTAAAATTATAAACTAAATTGTGAATTCACTTTCATTGAGATTTACGGCATTTGTGATGCGTTGGTTCTCCGAATGTGCGTCACAACTAAACAAATTTGTACAAAGAAATTGGGAATGTTGGTCCAACTTCTTCAGAATGAAAAATTAATATTATATGTCAACGCGAAGTAGTTTCGTGAAGCTGAATTGGATGCATATCTTTTAAAAGTTCTCTAAAAGTTACATGAACCAACTTAAAATTGAGTACAAAGTACATAATGGAACATGTGACGAGGTTGCCAGAGAATATTGGGTTAAGTTATATTCATTTAAGTTCCTGAAATATTTTGCACGATATTAATATTATCAAAAGATTCATATTAAAAAATCCATTTATTTTTTGTGATTCTACAATTTTTAAAAATGTAATAACTTTTACTTAAAACCTGCTCTGCAACCCAATATCGACTGACCCAACTCTGTCAAAAGATCCGTACATTAAAACCAGAGTCGTAATTAACTCACAGTATCAGCAATAACGATTGCAGCATCATTTACCTGAAACAGACAAGGTACACACCCCGTAAGCAGATGGTTTAACGAAGTTGATACAAATAATTTTATGTAGAAAATATAAGAGAAACAGAACGAGTCTCATTGTAAGAAGCAATGCAATTCTATTTTATGTTCTGATCGCGAATTCTTGATTTACGCCGATTTCGCAGCTCTGCAGTATCATAGGAACAGATTATAATCGGATAAAACCAAAAGGGCCGCACAGCACACTTAGTAAGATTAAACTCGATGTGTGACTATGGATATGTGCTATTTCTATGTCCGTTCGCGATTCGGCTCCCGACCTGTCCCTTTTCTAAACGAGATTTCATTCGCGATTAAATGTTAAAACGTTTTCCCGGCAACACGAAACGCTCATGGAGGAAATAGTCCATTCGATTATTTGTTCCGTTTGACCATCGGCAGTCTATCTTTGATACACTCAACCAGTGAAATGTGGGTCACCGAAACTACCGTAGATATCCTCTTATCATTGGAGAAGTTATTTCCTCCGATAAAACTTGGTAGCCTCGTTTACACATCCTCTAAATGAATTCTAATAACAGTAACTGAAGTAATTAGCAGCTAACTTACAGTTCTATAAGCGTCACCGATCGAATTGAGCTCAAAGCGGCGCGGTAAATTCGCCAACCGATTCGCTCGCCCTGTGACTGCTTTTGCCTAAGCGGCACAAAGGGTCCTGAATTTTTCATAAAATCAGCAAAATCGATGGACAAGTGGCCACAGAGGGCAGAGAAGACCGTAGCGGAGTTATTACCGTGCACGGAACTCTTGACATAATTAAGAACCGACTCGGTACTAATGACGTGAATTACACACTTCAGAAATGGATCCAGCCGATCGATGGGGCACGAACTTTCGCGCATTGAAGTTTCGCGATGTCAAGGGAAAAAAGGATGTCAATAGATGACGTCCTTCGCTGACGCATGGCTGGTTGCCCGAATTGGATCGGGAAGCGTCCGGAACATGTTCGACGCGTTCGGAAACAGAAGGAACGAAGTTACACGCACAATCGAACACGCAGCCCGTGCGGGGGGCAAACGAATTAAACCGCCCACGCTCGAATTTATCTTCAGTGATGGCGAATAACTTCGTATTCGCTGCGCAGTTACGTTCTCCATCAAGAGGACTCGTCGCTCCACCCCCGCCCTGACCTTGAGTCCGGGGAAGGACCCCTTATCGTCGTTTCGCGAATAGAAAATTTCGAAACATCGACAGACACGAGGGGGAGACAGTTGGTCAGGTTTATCGTAATTTCCGAATCGATTTCGATAATCGAATAGCCGAGAAACGGCAGTGAAAGGGGACACGGCGAGCCCCTCCTGGATACCGGTCCCAATAATTTCTGTCGATTGGAATTCGATGAAAACTTAATGGTCGATCAATCACCGGTTGCTTCGAGAATCTCAGACGCTCGCAACTTTGGGTTCACGGGGACCCAAGTCGGAGGTTTCACTCGGGAAACGAAGATGGATAAGCATCGGCGATTATTCACTCGTTACAGGATCGACGATAATGTTAGCTTGCCCTGATATCCTCTGTCTCCTATCGATCTCCTCGATTTCCTCCTCAAATATAATACGGTTTTATTCGGGGGATAATTGCAATTTTGATTGGAGATCAATCAGACCGAGATTGAGGAAGATTGGGGACTAATGAACGAAGAAGGAAGCGACTGGGACAAATAAGGAATCGATTAGGCGTTGAAGAGAGTCCACAGAAAAACTTTTAATACACTCGTTACTGACAGTTTTAAAATTCGTTTTATTTTATTAGGTACTTTAGTTGAGAAATCTCTAAGTAGAATCGAGAGAAATACATTATCCTTGATAATTTTGCTGAAAAATGGAGTATTATTTAGAGACGTGGATAAATGAGGTCACTAAATTTTTAATTAATCTAAGAGTATTTTGCGTGAAACCGAGGGCAAGCGAACGGGAGGGGGGAGGAAGCGTGAAGAACTGAAAGTGATGAAGATAAATGAAGACAACTGTTACATCCGCAGACTTCGGAATAGTCAATAATTCTTCCTTAATCTTGTTTTGAAGTCTGACATTAAGGTCAGATCATCCTGGTGAAAAATTGACGCTTAAATTTCAGCTTTTGTTCCACGAAGTTACATCTCCGCAATATTCCGCAAATGAACCGCATCGATTTTTCTTCGCGTCCGCTCTCCCCGGCCAATCCAAGTCCCGAATAAAAATACACAGGTGCGCGCGCCCCTTTGATTACCAATTTTCAGCGTATTGCAAAAATTTCTACGCGACAGAACGTACTAATTAACAAATATCGATGTACGCCGTTCGAAGGATCCGTTCGATCAACCGTTAAATCCGCGAGAACACCAGAAGCCGCACTTCTATCTAGGTGACGTTCATTAACGCTATCCCCGTTAATTAGCGGTGTCAATACGTTGAGATTGTCATTACACTCATTGTGTTTTGATTAAGCGCGGCTGCGACGATATCTCGTCTCTTATCGGGGGAATGGATACAGGGGCTCCCCGGGGATCATAGAACCACGTAATTAGCTCCCGATAGGGATCGAGAAAGGTGTCGACCGAATCATCTCGCCCACTTGCGCTCGCTGTCGCGTTATTTGACCTCGCGAAAAAAAACGTCATACGAAACAAAGGGAGCGAGAGAGAAAGAGAAAGACGGAGAGAGGGAGAGAAAAAGGGATCCTCTTCAGCCGATTATAGTCGTGACTCGGTCGTATGGAATCTCTCGTCTCGTTGCGCCTCTCGAATGGTTGAATTCGACAAAAGATAGGATAAATAAGCCACAATGAAATTCGATGTGAGTGATCAATCGACACGATCGTGGCTGTTTCCATAGAATTTCGAAAGCTACTCGAACAAGTTTCCGCTTTGAAACGAGGACGGGCGTTCGCTCGAGCCTTGTTAGAAGGGATAACGAGCGCTTTACTCGCTTTTCGAGTGCGCCTTCTTTTCTAGTCGCGTTTTTGAACCGATATATTAACGAATATCTACGTCCTCCCTGCGTCGCGTCATCGTATTAGTCGGCATACATTTTATTAATTTAATTGAAAATGCCTCGTACGAAATATACGTTCCTTCTATCCGAAGTATCTATCAGGATTTTCTATATACGGGAGGAATATTGATATCTCGGGCGAGATAGAAAGTCTTGAATTCTCAAGATCTCTTCGCATCCACTCGTCCACTACAGAGAAATTTCCGGCTACGATTCAAGTTTGATGACCGATATTTTCGAAAGCAATATAAAAGTAACCCCTTCCCCCGCGCGCGACGTTACTTCACCTGCCGTCACGGCGAGTCATTAAATAAAGTTTCACGTATTAATGCAATAACTAAAATGTATAAATCTCCTGTAATTAAACTTGCGAATTCCGCCTGCGTGGAAATTCCGATAAATAATTCAGTGTTCGTTACAGATTAATTGAAAATTAAATTGTCCCGAAGCGTGCGTCCTCGTTGTATATATATATTAATTACACGATACCCTTTTCCACGTAGCACTGATTTAAATCAATCGGTTTTCGGTGTTAATCTCGAAAATTGGAACATTCACGAACGCTGTTTCGCATGCGTTTTGACGTTCGCACCTGCGCCTCGATCGGCCACTGTAATTGGAATTCTTCGGCCCCGAAAATTTATTTCGAAATTAGATGCTTCGAAAACGGGAGTATATCCCGTGATAGCCGCCGCACGAATAACCAAATTTATCATAAGCGATACGCTCGCCTATAACATTATAGGACGGTAACCCGCACGGAAAGTTCACGTCCCGCTACGGAGCAGCCCAGTTTTATTACTATACATTATATTGCAGCTCGATGTATGTAACATGTGCTTTTAATCTCTCAGTATATCAGCAATAATGGGTTTGAAACTGAAAGCGGTACAGGGCTCTCTGTAAATCTTTCTTAAAATCCCATATAAACGGCCAAAACTCTATCCTCGGTCTATCCTACGGCAAATGTTCCCGTAACCCACTGGTTGATCATTTAATAACTTCGTATCTCTTGATACCTCGAAACATTGTTGCGAAATTGTTGGATCCGTTGAGCTCCAGCTAACTTTATCACGATTATCAAATTCATTTCGATATTATGTAATATGTATGCAAATATTCTGGGAAATGTAATTTCAATATTTGTGACACGTAAACCTGAAATGTTTGGGCTTAAAAATTCTAGTGTTGAAACGTTAATTGTTAGCAAAAATATAACTGTGACAAGAGATTGAAAAAACATTTAGGGGAGTTCAAAAATAAATTGAAAGAGGAATTCATTAATGGTCTGCAATTTTTACTATTTTATTTTTTCATAAAAGGCCATTTATTTTGAAGTAAATTATACAATGGGCACAATATTGACATCGTTTGTTCCTGCAATTATTAAAAAATGAAATTGTCAGTGATTGCTAATTTTCAGACACAGTATCTAAATTGATAGGTCTGAAACTATACATATACATATCTATTATTCACGATATTTCTGCCTATTATTAATATTTCCCAACACAAATTTCAAATGTAATGTTTGTGTCAAACACAAAGGAAATGTTTAGTCAATTTCCATCTACAACTTCTTCAACTTTTCGATTCAAAACACGGTCGAAAACAACAAAGAAGAAAAAGTTATGACTCTGTTTGAAACCTAAAGACATGTTGCATTGTCTTCAGAAATTATGCAATTAATAGTTAATAATTTTACGATTTCATTTGCTACTTGAAATTCACAAATCCAAATTAATATATCCACAACTTAAGAAAAGTGGTAAAGCAACGGGTTGAAAAAATTATTATGAATTTGTGTTCGATCTGTAAGGTAGAAGTAACACTTCGCGCGGTTTAAAAGGAAAATCCAGACGGTGGAAATGGTTCGAGGGAAGTTTTTCGTTTCTTATTTTCTCCGGTAACGGGCAACGAAGAGTGTCGGCGATAAAGGGACCCAGGGACGAAACTTCGGGGCTCACGCAACGCTTCGAGCGGTCTAATATCTTGTCGATAGTAAATGCATCTCGGGCGAGGCGTACGAACTTGCCGGTATTAATCGCCAGGTGGCACGTGATGGATGCGACGGCGCTCCAGAAGGCTCGCATACCACGACGACGCGCGCCGTCGGACGCCCCTAATTACAATACCGATGGTCCACGTCTAACGTTATACCTATATTCAAGGCGGAGCTTGTTATTAATCGCCAATTACTCAGCCCGGATCTAATCTAATCCGACGTTCGAAACTCCAAAGTCATTGGCGAGAGCTCCGTGGCCCCGGTGATAGGATAACGGGGCCGCTGCTCGCGCGGTGGTAACTTTGGATTTCCATTAAGGGGTTCTGCGTCGCCGCCGCTGCCAGGACACCCGGGGGGTCGCGCTCGATTCTTCGAAATGTACCCTGCCGGCGGAGGAGAGCCCCGCCGAGGGGACGATTAGAAGACAGAGAGACCAGAAGCGACAAACTTTCTGGTTCGCTCCCTCTCCTCCTCCTTTCTCCGAGAGTTCTGATGTTCGTGTAATTTGCGGGGCTGATCTTGACAATGATCGTGCGCCGAGGGGGAACGGAGAGGGGGGGACGCGGTCGCTGTGGGCGTTAATGAGAGTCGACAGATTACTACGGCCGCTTTCGAGAAGTTCGCGTTTGGGACGAGAAATTTGGTTCGTCGTGCATCGCCGAAACATGACTTCTATACGGACGAATTTGTCGGGGAGTTCGAGCCGGATCCCGTCGAGCACAAGTTTCGGTGATGTTCGAAAGTAACTTGAGTCGGTTTGTTGGAAACGTGTCACGCTGTTGGATTCTGTTAGCTTCGTTCTGAAATTTCGCAAAATTGGCTACCTCTTCTAGAAGCAATCGATACTCCTTTCTAAATTTTAGTGTGATTTTAGAAGTCAAATTTTGTTTCCGAGTCCTCGTAACTCTTTTAATTAAGAAACTGTAACGTAACGTTCATTTCTTCTTCTCCCATAACAAGGAGATCGCACGTCCTATAAATTTAACGTGTCCGTTCCGCGCAAACTGGTTCCATTTTGCGTCGCGAAATTCGCCTATTCGCCGCGGCGCGGCGCCGAAAAACAAAAGGAGGTGGCCGCGGCCACGGGCGTCGTTTCAGAATCGCTGTCGTAATTCCGCGGACAAGTTTCGTGTTTCTAAAGAAAGAATCTCCTGATTGTTCCGTGAAGTATTGTCCCGAAACTCGTTTCGCCTCGTCGTCGCGGATGAAAAACGGCTCCAGGTAATGAGGGCCCCGAAGTTCCCCGGGAATAAAGTAAACTGCTTTCGCGAAGTCTGAAAATTGCTGATCGTCGTCGAGGCATTAGCGTTTGCTTCTCCGAATTGTTACAGAGTTTTAATCGAGACTCGGTAACGAGCCGTTTCGCTGTGTCCTTCGCCTCTCCACTAACTCCTGATCGACGCTCATCGAACTTAAGCCTGACGTCTCTGTTCTTGCATGCAAATTACGCGAACTTCGCCAAGGTTATTCCAAAGTCCTTGCTTAAACGCTCGGAACTCGGGAAAATTCGAGGGAAGAAGCGAACGACGACTTCCGCGTCGTCGACTGAAAAGGTATCGGCGCTCCATTGTGAATTCGGAAGAGGATGGTGGATGGTAGCTGATCCTCCGTTGGAAATTGGATGACAGAAGAAGGACCGAAATCAGTCACGATATCCGGCAATTAGGGGTAGGTGACGCATCTATTAACCGGTCTCAGCGGTTGAAGGGATCCGGCGTTGAGACGCAGCCGGGCCACAAAGCGGCCCCGGAAAGGGGGATTATTCGAAAGGCACGTGATAATTGATACCTAAATGCCATCCCATTCCGGAACGAGCAACGCTGTCGGTACCTAGCCAGTCTGTTCTGTGATCGTGCTCCGTCAATCAGGCGGTTCAGTCACGTGGACAAATACATCTCCCCCTCTTAATCGATTCACACTCCGAAGACAAGGCGAATTTACCGACAGACGGATAGAGAGAGAGAGAGAGAGAGGGGGAGAGGGGATACGAAGAAGGGTGAAGGAGGGAGAGAAGCGACGGAGGGAGGCGATAGAAACTAGCGAGAGGACTAGTTGCCAGTGACTGGCCCTTAGCGCCGTCGAGTAGCAGGCAGCTGGTGCTCCCACCGTCGCTGATTGGTAGTAGCAATTAACGTCCCCGTACTGATCTAACGTGGCCCTCTGCCGTGCACCAACACGGAAGCCGGTCGTGCTACATAGATCATTGTTGCACGAGATGCCATGGTTAGAGGAACTCCGTCGGGCGGTGATGCACGAGGAAGCTGCGGTTTCAATAGATGCCTGAACGTTGTAGCGGATTAGCATACTGGCGTAGACCACAGAGGAAACTGGGTTAGGTTTTAGGAAGCATCACTCTCTCTATGTATCCCGATGAGGTTAGCCGGATGGATAGGAGGAAGAATGGCGGGTGGTGGGCTGGGGAGAGTCGGAGGGAAGGGATCGGTCGGAGATGCGAAGTGCCTTGTCAGTGGATAACGAAGCCTTTTGGGCGAAACTTCCCTCCAGGCATCCGCCTTCGTTCAGTCTCTTGGCTACTCTAAATTGGGGCTCGAGAATACGCTGATGCGGAAATCCCGCCCGACACGTCCGGAATCTTCGTGATGAAGTCCTTTCGCGGTGACCTTGACTAATGCCCGACACAGCCTTGAACCGACGGGAAACTATAGGACGACAGTCTTCTCCACCGGCTTGGTTATATTCTTCCGGAACGACTGGGAAGGGCTATAAAAAAACGATTTATTCCGCGAGGACGTACATTCGATCCATCAAGGGCAGGAATTCTTTGGCGAACTGTTATTTAATGCAAAAGGTTTACGAATTAATTGTGTATCGAGTATCTGCGATCTCCGTTACTCGGGGGTTTGATTATTCGATGCGCAGACAATAAAAGTACGCTACGGTGCCGTGATAAAAGCCCTGAAGCGACGATTCCCGTTAATAGTCCGACGGCGGGTAAGAAATTAAGCGTCAGGATTTGAACTTTGAATCCGGTATTATACCAGCTCGTCGGGGCGGTGCTGCATAATTGAGCGCACTTTTCGCGAGGAAAGCAAAAATAATGGCGCCCGGTGGCTTAGTCAAAGAATCGGATTTTTCGAGAAACGAGGCTAACGATAAACGCGGGCGTGCAATTCGCGCTCGCGAAAAGCCCCATAACGATCAACGGGAAACAGGATCCCCAGGTAACTTCGGATACGGGTCGATAAACGTCGAAGACCGACTCTAATACCGTTTGAAATTCATTCCCGCAGTTCCAAAGTTAGGAAATCACCATTTTTTTTCTCTCTCTCACCCCTTTTCGAGTCGGTTCACGGTAGTTTTAACTCGACCCGTACTAACGAGCAAACACTGCCAGCCTCTCTCCCTCCCTCCTCTTCTTCCCCTGTTCGTTCCTATGCAATCGTTTGACCCACTGACATGTCCCGGAATGAATGTGTCGGTGCGGAGGGAAGATTTTCGCCGAAAGGTGAACAAGGAATGCTTCAATAATGACGATAGTGCTCGGAGGAAGCCGAGCTTAACCGGCACGGCCAGATATCGAACCGGTTAACGATACGTTAACGATTCTCCGACCCCTGCTGCCATCTGCTAGTGCGGGGGCAACAGGAGCCCGGGAACAAAGATAACGATTCAACTGCCGCTGATAAGCGGGGACTGTGGGCTAGAGGTCGCCTGACGTACCGATAAGGAATGTATTGACATTTTACAGTAACCCGCTAACCGTGTTCCACTCGTCAAGGAAACCTTGCGTTCGCGTCGGATAATCGAATTTCCACGTCTTCTTGCTTCGACATTTCGGGGCTTGAAGTTTCTCTGAAGTTAAAATAGCTTTTTACTAATCGGTATAAATTCAATTCAGAATATTACATTAAAAGGATTATTAGTAGGTCTAAGAAAACAAAGTCAGAAACTCGGACTACATTCAGGATACTAATATGTTTTTTTTTTCATATATAAAAATTAATTGTTACAGTCAAAGGTCAGGTTAAACCAATAAAAAATCCCGAATACAATAATAGCTGTAGTGTCTTTTCAAAAAATTCTAAAATAACGTCAATTTTTACACCCCTCCGCTGCACATCTATTCGCAAGTAGATTCACACCGTCATAAACAGACGCATCGTCCGACAGTTATCTGCCTAAGCCACATCTGTGTACGTCAATCGAGGTTCACTCTATAGAAATCTAAATGCAGGAGTGTCATTTGCGATCGTAATCACCGACGTGGCAGGTAATTACAGCTAAGTAGAAGTCGCTTATCAGATGCGACACGTTTTACGAATCCTAGCGTCATCGCGTGGCATTTGGTTTTCACATCCTCGCCTCGTGAACGTTTGAAACGTAGCCGTAATGAACGATAAGAGAACCCCCTGTGTGGACGTAATAAACGATCGTTATCGAGCAACGCGGAAGTAACAATCGGTTGATTTTACCGAAACCTTCGCCAAGCGAATTAATCTTACGCATCGGTCGCGTAGAAATTTTTCACCTCGGAGCTCGACGTTCAGTTTCATCGACGAGGCGAGCACGGCGGTCAATTAGTTTCATTCATTATCGTCGAGGCATTAAAACGCTAACATTGTACTTGTTTCGCCCCTTTCCTCATTGTACGGAACGCCTCTTACCCGCATCCATCATTCGCCATCGCCGAGGAGTAATTAGGGTCGTCAATTTTTCGCCGGGGCTCGCGAAGGGTGAAATCATGACACGAGATCCGAGGCGCTCGTAACGTGACTATTAATAAACTCGAACACATCGAGGCGTTTTTGAAAGTTTAGATTAGGATCGGGCGGAACTAAAACTGCCGCGCTGTCTGTCATACACGAGCTCGTTACCTGCTAACTTATTATTCCCTGCTCTCCGTATCCTCTCCGCCCCCTTCGCCTCGTCTATTTCGTTCGAAACTTTCTCGGCCGGAGCACGTTCTCTCCGTTCTGCCCTCCGTTCATGTATTCGCATTTCAATCTACCGCGTTCGCACGGTTAATCGCCTGATCGTTACGCTACCAACAGCGTTACTTAATAACGTAACCTGCACACTGTTCCCAAACATAGCGGCGAGATTAAAAATATCAACGCGAGGGCGACTAATTGGTCCCAAACTCGAAGGGACCGAATTACAGCGCGAAGCGTTATGTCGATAAACATCCACTAATTTACCGGGAGATAATCTCGCACACCTTCCCGTGCGACGGTGCGTCTCTAAATTCAAACACACCGACGGATACATGTGGAATTTCGATTCGAGGGATCTCCGTTAATCTGCAACGATACATCAAAGGAAATGCAGATTAGGGTGCCTCGGGTAGCTTCTTATCAGTACCGTTAGGTAGGATGCGCTAATGTTTCGCTAAATATTTCAACGCCGCCCCGACGCTCGTTCATGAAGTTGTTCCCTCGGAATACATTACCGCGCCGCGTTTTCACCTAATTCCTCCAAAGACACTGAGGAGAACGGCGTCCCCGGATAAAAAGCGCGACAGGCATACCGAATAGCCCTCCTATCACCTTAATTATCAAAGGATCCTCCGTTCGACCAATTAGCCAGTCCCGCGGGAATGACTTGGCGCCCGGCCAACGTGACGTCAGGATCGCCATCTTTGTGCGCACGACTTCGAATTTGCATCATCAGCCTCGCACGTGTGACTGTTCGTGTTGGCCTTTATTCGTGGCTGTGCGTGGGAGAGTCGATGGGAAGGGGTAGGAAGGGATAAAGACAGGGGGCAACGGGGGTGGAGGAAAGTCGTGGGAGGGGGACGGAGTTCCGCGCTGTAGACCTAATCCTTTGCACTATGGCTTAACGGTACGGTAGACCAGGTCAAAAGGGGGATGTAGGGTGAGAGCCGGGGGTACTTGTAAACAGCTGAAACAGCAACCGTCGATGCTGATACCTCCGCCCACGCGTTATACCTCGTGAATGGGTAGCGGCTGAGACCGAAGTGTTCTCATAACTTTCGCGCGCCTGTCCCTATCGCGACCGTCCGATCCCTTTGATCGTACCTTGGCGCTCTCTCGCTCAAAGATTCACGATCAATATGGAATTTTTCGCGAGCACGAAACCGTAGCAGCGATTCGAAGACAACGGAAGCGGAAAGAAAAAGAGTTGAAACGTTACGGTTCGTAAGGGGACGTCGGCTGTTTTAAGGTAACGTTATCTCGGTCGGAGGATCCGCGATTTTTTCGCTTCGATAGTTTCGTGACCCATTAGAGATAAGGAACCAGCGGACCTGCGCCCTATCTACTCAATTTTAAACTACCGCTGCAGCAGCCCCTTAATTCTTCTACCATAATTACTATTAAGGGAAAAACGAGTAGACGAGGGTCGTTGAACAGGGCAGGTCTGGCAGGCCTCCAAGTAAAAATGTTGAGGCAATTTGGCAGCGGGAGTTTGGTCGATATTTGTATAGAATACACTAGAAAAGATCTGAGAGGAAGAGCAGGTGTACCCGTATGACTAATGCCCCGCTCCCAGAGCGATATGAGGCGACGATGCCTAATCAATCACGTCAATCTGCTCGTCAAAGCGAGGTCCAACTCATCGATTTGCCGTCTCCAGGAACGTCAAAGTAGCAGCTATCAGAGCTGAATTATCATCATTATGTTACTGTCCCGGAGACCCGTTTATATATTCGACCGTCCGCGTGGGTGTCTATTCTCGTCGAGCGAGTAACGCTTTCGAGGTAGTTTATACAGTGAGTTCTGACGTTTTGATTACCTCGCGTCAAGGGCGTCAAGTGCCGCTTTCCCGCGAAGTTCCGTACTTATTTCGACGTAATGCCAGTGGCGCGACACACCGAGCGCCGCGTTACGAATTATTATATTTCGCTGCGACTGGTACAGCGTGATTAGTGTCTGGAGTTACGTGAATTTCCCTCGAAAGTGTCGGGAACTATCAGGGTGGATTTTAATAAATAATCTCTCCCGTTGCCGGGGTTCGGACGAAACGCGATAACAGTGGGCGGAAAATACGCGATAATTGAGTTAGTAGTATCTGTCGCAAAATAGAGAGAAGCTGCTAGCGTTAAACTAACTTTCGACGGACGCAGCGAGCGAGAGAGAAGCGCGAGATACAGCAGGAAGTCACGTTCCCGTTGCTAGGTCGGTATTAACATGTAGATAAATTTACTGGGTGGATTTTAGTGCAACTTAGAGAAAGAGAGGGGGGATGGGAGATCGGTAACTTTTTTAATAAAAGACAGGGGAACTTCTGGAGGGCATCCAGCGTTACCGTCGACGCGCCTCGAAGTATGATTAATTATGTAAGGATGGAAACACTCTTAATCGTTCGGATATGTTCGGCCGCTTTTCCCTGTTGCCCCGAAACTCTCATCTTTTACGTGAAGCATCCTAGCCATGTCCTACTTCCTTGATTATATTAGCAATCAGTTGGAAAATTGCTTTAATGATTATTACTTCGAGCTCATCTTGTCCCTATCGTTGCGAAATTCCTACGCACTCCATTCATCGTCGACTGATTTCTGATTTCACTCACGGCCAAACAACTTAGGCCTAATCGCTATTGTTCCTTCATGTTTGTGCTTCATGAAGACACAAGGCTGGCCAGGCAATTTCAGGCACGCGTATACACGATCCTCGTCCTATATCGTGACACGAGCGCCGAGGAAATAGCTTTTACCAAGGCAGAGGCGCGTGAACACGCACATTACGTTCTATGTTCGTCACGAACGTGCGTACGATAAGGGTGCTTATGATCTTGAGGCATGCTCTATGAGTACCACGTTACGAGCCATAATTGATCCGATGCACGTATCCACCTGTACGTGCGATGCATGAACGCGTATCGTTTATTAACCTGCGATGCCTGAGTGAAATGTCAACGGCAATGCCAATTGAATTAGCTATAGCGCGTAATCGAACAACGGATGCACTTTCGGTGGCAACGCTTGACACGAAAATTAATCGAAAAAACCGTTGAAAATATTTCGGTTCGCTGATTGCTACTGAACTAGAACATTTAAATTTAAGGGAGAAAGCAGATGTAGGGTGTTTCGATTTCGCGATACTCGGCGAAGCGCCACGGACAAATTCGTTCGATCCGCAATTAAAGTCTTTCCTCCTCGAGCGCAAGAAAAAACTTCCTTCGGCGTCGTTTCCCTGGGTTCTGCTTGCCATGCAATTTTTAATCACCCTTATCGTTCAAGGAAATAGGGGGAAAAGTAAAGCAAGGAAATGTTCGGGGCGATTTGTGTTACAAATGGGCTGGGAATGCCGTAATAGGTAACAAGAAGAAAACTAAGCGATCGCATTAATTGCGACCGAGGAACGCGACTTCTCTCCCTTGCCTCTGCGTGAAACCGTTGAGAAATAAGAGACTGCGAGTTCGATAATAAATTGTGCGTCGATTCGATTTCTCTCGAAACTCGTGGAGTCGCCGTGGCAACAAATATGAAACGGTTTGGTACTTCAACGGTGGTTTAAATATCGATCATTTCTTACTGATATTCCTTCGGTAATCAGAAATCGAATTGCCGATCGTTTTAGATATCGCTTACCATACGTAGACATTATCGAACTCCGAGCTACATCTCATTTCGGGATTCAATCGAACCCATTTTCGCGGAGCATGTTTCCGAATCACAATTTCCATACCCATCGAAAGTTCTTTATCAAGCTTCACCGATTATCATCCACCTTTCGGACAGTTCCGACATTATCGTTCACCCCTTCAGCGACAGTGGACACGTCCTGAGGATCGGACGATAATATTGAATTTCAATCGGCATCATGCAAATCGATGCGCGTTTCATATTCAATGAGGCAATTAACGCACACGCGGTTTCACGTTGGTGGCTTCACGAAAGGGCGGCGGGGGTGCGAGGGACGAGCATCGTCTCCGCCTAGATATATATCCAGAGGGTATTGCTGGGCTATTTCCTATTGAAATATTAATCGTAATGCGATAGGATAGCCAACATCCACCGAGAAATCCATCGCGTGATTTCTCAAATGGACTCCAACGGGGTTTCCCTTGTCAAATCGATTCCCATTAAAGCGCAAATCGCGGTGGATTCCGTTCCACCAGAAGCCGCGTGACAGACGAAAAAATCGATTTACCGTGTCCGTTGTAATAGTCGTCTGACAGCCCTACACTATTCCCATCAAAATTGATATAAACCGCAAAAATGATCCCTATTGTCCAACGATCTAAAAGTTATTCTTCAACGATTTAAAAGTAATTCTTTCAATGAGTCTTTACATAAACCTATGCCAATATTTTCTATTGAAAATTAAAAACTTAGAGTCGAATCACGTTTCACAATTAACATCACATGCCTCGCATAAAATTATCTCGATATTAATGCATTGTAAGCATTCCACTTGTAAAATAAAATGTTAAAAATATTTACCACATTCGGTTCCATTTTCCCAGGATAACTGTCAGTCGGCTTATCAGAAAAAACTTGAAAAATCTATCGTACCCGCGACCCACGGTTGCACGTCCAACCACACGTTCGATAGGTGTTAACTATTTTTGCATTTCGCGGTGGAGACTGCGACAGGCCGAGGCTGGCGCTTAACTTCGTACACGCTGCACGTATGTCAGGTGAAATTACTACGGTCCCATGATTTTAATCCGCGCGCCTGGCGTCGTGGCAGCTTTTACTGTCACGTTACCGGTCGTTACAGGTGACGTGGTCGTGTTGCTCGCGTCGTTGGAACGATTCGCATTCCTCTCTTGCTGGAATCAAATTTAGAAATTCCTCGTCGCACGCGTTCCACCTTATAATAATCCTAATGCGTGTACTTTATTATTCTCGTTCCGCGGTACGCGAAAATGAGGGGTTTAGGTGTCCGGATTCATTTTGCATCGGTAACTATAGAAAATTTTTGTTAATTATTGTTAATACTCAGAAAGCTGCAGTAAAAGCTTTTTAATCGGATGAGCTTTGTTCGGAATTCGTAGAGATACGAAATATTCCCAGAAGGGAAATCCTCGTTTCCGGAGGGTCGGCCATTGGTATAAGTTTCCGCCTCCCGATGCGTCAATAAGTAATATAGATTATTATTTGAGTAAGTTATTCGGCGACGGCAGGTTCGACGGAGTAAACTTTCCAGAAATTAAAAGATCCGAATTCCCTTTGGTCCGAGATCGCTAATCGCGAACATTTCTCCTCGCAAGCAAATTCTATCTGCGAACGCCTTGTCAGCTACTCCGCAGCCACTTTATTATTCCGCGACAAGATTTACTTATATCCCTTTTCACGGCTGGAAATTGGAAATTTTTCCATTTTAAGTAAACCTTTCTCCCGCGGAACAAGAACCAACAACTGCGCTTGCTGAGTAAAGAGTTTCTGGAAATCCTTTGAAATAACTGGTCATTGAAAAACAATCATATTTACATTCCCCATCTTCGTATTGGCTCTGAGGTTCCTTGGAAAACTGTTGAACGTGTTAGGAAGGTAAGATAGCTCTTCGAAAATATTCCAGATTGTCAAATCTTCCACCTGGAAAGTTTTACACCGGCAATTTTATTACGTCAATTCGTGTTTCTTAATTGCGGACCACATTTTCAGATAGTTTACGGTCTATTCTAAAACCTCAAATGCTATTTCTACAAATTGCCGAACTTCAATCTCTCGAACTATTTCCAAAATTTCAGCTCGAGATTTCTCCTAATTAATTTACCGCCGAAGCATGCGCCCCGACGCGGCGTAGAAATAATTTCCCCGAAATACGAGGAGCGACTAACGACAGCGGTTGCCAAGTGGCGGTATAATCGAATTTCGTATATTTTTGTCCGGCATCGGCGGTTCTTTGAGCGAGTAACGAAGGAATTTAAATATTTCTCCCGCCAGTTCTTCTGACCACTTGAATCCGTCCACGTTGAACGACCGGGCGTGAGTTCCCAAGTCAATTATCGGATCTAACCGCCGTCGCTACGCTCCGCGGCCGCTTTATTAAAACAATTCGCCGATTCTGTCGTCCTTGCCTCCCGTTTCCTGGCTCTTCGTCCATTCCGCGAGGTCTGTAGTCTCGCGGAGTTCGCAAAAAAAAAAAAAAAACGCGACGACCACCGGGGCGCGCGCGCGCGTCATCGATTTCCTCGCCGCGACTCTAATTGTTAACTTTCGTCGATCGGATTTCTGCTCGTCGACGGCAATTCCGCTGACAGTCGGACGAAGAATCAAACGAATAAATAAAGGAACGACGAGTCGGTGGAAGGCGGAGAATTCTTGACAGTAGCGGAGGTGCCGCAGCGCCCTGGCAACTAGGCTTGTTACCTCTTTCATCTCCAAATACGAGGCCCCCAATTACCCAGAAACCGCGTTTCCCTTGTGAGTTCGAAGAACGGGACGTACCGGCTCGACACACAGTGCGAATTAGCCACAAATCTGCGCACTTCAACAGACGATATTTTCGTTTCAAGAAGAGCTCCGAGTGCAACTCGAGGAAACGAGGTTACAGCGAGTACCTTTGTTTCGCTGTTTTGCACACTCGTCGCCGAGCAAATATCAAACGGTTAACATTAATTGAACTCGTAACTCGCGTTCCTTCCTTCCTTCCTTCCCCCGCCTCTTAATCGTCGTTCTTATCGTTCGTCGTCGCCGCTCCGCGAGTCGTAAAAGAGCCACTCGAGAAAAGAGGGGGTATAAAGAAAGAGACTGATCGTTTCAAATCCAAATTCGTTAGCAGCGGAAACCGCGGGCCGACGATCAATGCCACGCTCATTTTCCCTATACCCCTCGCTGCCCGTTATTATCATTGTTGTCGTTATTTCCATTCTTGCGAAGATCTGATGAATGGCACTTGCGGATCGCTCCTGAGGAGCACGGGGAAAACCCTGATCCTGTTTGCAATCGGGTCAACTGTTTTTCGTATCGAACAGTTGTTTCTCGTCATGGTTGCTAACACGGTCAATTCTCTGATACGAGTATATTTCTGTGTGCGTAGGTTGTTTTCTGCGTGTGTGTACGCGCGTGCTTCAGGGTTCGTCAGCACAAAGCCATCGGCTGAATCGTTGGCCGCGAGTGCTATTGATTCTATTAATTTCGTGAATGGATATACGAACACGGGGTATTCGAAAGTTGATTCAACTTGAGACTCGCAACCAGCGAGTGTATCTGCGAAGATTGAACTGATGAATGACGCTGAACGAACGTCGATGATACCGATGATTCCAACAACAGCGCTCAACGTTGATTTCTCCTATGAAATCGCAATCCGCATGGCTGACGGTTACCTACTTGCCCGACGATGCGACACAAATTTCCGAACAGACGCTACCCTCGATATCGGAACACCTGGCGCACGCAAAACCGAAGGAAGTCTCGGAAGACAACACTTGCGCGTTCTGGTTTCACGGTTCATCGGGACGGAACGTAATCGGGAACCACTTAAAATTGACGGGGACCGCAGCGAGTGCGCGTTTATCAATGCGATTTATTAATTAAAATCGCATCCCGGGAGATTAACGCGAGCGGTTAACCGAGACGAAAGTAATGATGAGGTATGAACATTGAGTAAAACGCGCAGCGAAAAGTGGCTCGTCGGTGGAGATAACATTCGCGAAGAGGAACGTAGCGGCGGAACGAAACCGGCTGACGATCGATCAGAATCTATTGCCGACGAAATCCGACGAGAGCGCGACAAATTAGGGAATTAATTGTATAAATCCCTTGGCCCGCGAAGTGGCCGAGGGGAGCGGGAGGACCGCGACCGAAGGGAGAACCGCTGCCGCGGCAGGGAGCGGTAATCCCTTTTCGAATTTCCACGGACGCTCTCGGCCGCAAATTGCCGTACAAACCGTCGGAAATCGTTCGCGAAGCGTTAATAATGCAATTTAATTTTAATAACGAGCGGCACCCGAGCGTCCTTTTCCGTGGAAGACGGTCCGAACGCAGTTTGTCCGATTAATCGGCGAACGCACGAGGAAACCGTTCGAGGAGCATTTCGTTCGATATCGTATTCCGCCGTCGTGTCTTCTGTGACTTATCGAGGGTAGTCAAATGAACGAATGCCGATTTAAGGTCGAACTGATTGCATAAAATATGGTAGGTCCTTTCTTAAATTAAAGACTTCATATATTAAAATTACTTGATGTTATACTACAAACAGGTTGTAACATAAATGTTGCAGTTCCTTGAAAGGGGTGATTCCTGAGGTGATTTTAAAGATCTTTTCTTAATGAGTTATTAACGAAAAACACGCGCTAAAAATTATCCACTGTATTCATGCTTCTATTGGTCGGTGTTTTTCGTCAATAACTCGTTAACGAAGCCTCACCTAACATTTTCGCTAAGGAAAAGTTGTTTAAA
The DNA here is from genome assembly GCA_030770465.2 of Perdita meconis. NCBI lineage: Eukaryota > Metazoa > Arthropoda > Insecta > Hymenoptera > Andrenidae > Perdita > Perdita meconis. The sequence continues at coordinate 4,822,405 of JASKOS020000016.1, forward strand.
ATCACCTCAAGAATAACTCCTTTCAAGGAACTGCAACATTTTTGTTATACCCTGTGTAAAGAGTTGATCTAGACGCAGTTAGTAGTTATACTCATTCATAGTCAGACATCGCATATCTTGATACATATTGTACAAAAGGTTTTCTTTTTATTTGAGCATTTGAAGCCTCATACGAGACTTATTTCTGCTGTGCAAATGCACAATATACAAGTAGTATAATAGTTGAAATTAATTTATCCTTATAATTTTTCTGAACTTTAAGTTTGCAAGCTAATGCATTTGAATTATTGATATTTCTGTATGAAATGTAAATATCGTTTCATTGAATCTTTGCTGCACAATAAAATAACAGAATTATATAATTCTATTATCTATAATAAGCTATCTCATGGATAGCAACTAAACGAGTACGCAAATACAGATCAATGAACTTGAAAGCCTGTGGTATCCCGAATATTAATGAGAGTAACCACATAACGATGTGGTCATGCATTTTCGAAATAGTGATATTAAACTCTGATGCTTACATAGCTCCGAAAAATAAACCAGTATACTAAATTTTAGTTTATAATATAGAAGAATAATTTTATCACATTCACCACACTATTTGGGCAGAAATCTGCCACTTTCCCTCAGTTTTTCCATCCGCAAATCCTTTTACCACAGCCCGTACAATCCTCTCGAATGAAGAACATAAATTAGGAAACGATTAGAAGTATTGAGTAAGAGTCTCCCTTCGTTTCTCTTTTCCTGTGGCACCGGGGGAAAGGGCCATTCCGTTAAAGGACGAGGAGAAGGTCTCGATCTCTATCCTGTGCGGTAGTTGAACCAAGGAGGGAGCAGGCGGACAGAAAGGGGGAAATTAATGCGACAGAACTTCAAAGCTTGGCGTTTTGACTTATAGCTTGCGGTGGCATAGGCGAGAGCTAACCGATCGTTGGTAATCAGTGTGCAACGTGTCTGGATTACTGGCAGGCACTGGGACCAGCAGAGGACGACAGGCCAAACGGGCGAGAGGTTAATTCGAGTTAATTCGCGTAATTAGTCGGGATAATTAAAGTCGTGAGTTAGCGGCGGAGAAACCAACCATCTCGCCGCGCCGCTTTGTACCACTCGCGCGGCACGCACTTTGACATGCAAAAGCGACTTGCCTTCCGGAGTCTCCTTGTACCCTAATATTTCTTTCGCAAAAGGAGAAACTGGGTTAGCGTGAGGCATCCTGGCGCGCCTCGTCGTTTCCTAGAAATTTGCTTAAATCCGCTCACAAAAATATTTTGAGAGAAAGAAAGAAACTTTACAATTAAACTCTCATTTGCATTTATTAAAAATTGTAAAGTTTGCCTTTTTAATAGTTTTACGTATCCCAACACCTATTTTCGGCGCGCGAATCTCCACCGAAACCGGCGTTAATCCAACCAAGTTTAATTGACCATATAACTTTAATAACCGACAGAATCTCATCACATCGAGGGATAACTAAAGCTTCAACAGCGACGGACTACAGCCAGTTTCTTTTCCACCCCCTGAACGGCTAATTAAAACGATATTCGCACCCTTAACGGCGCGGTTCTGGACAGCCGCTTACTCACCCTCGATCGAATATTAATTTCCCAGTCGCGGTAGCTCGAACACGAACCGTTCCCCCTTCGTCTTCGAGGTTCATGTTCCACAGTCGAGGCGGATTGTCGTTGCGGTTCGCGGAATTACTCTTTATGGTTAACGCGGCTCCCCCCACGAGAGGGGCGCGAATTCGGCCCTTAATTCGAGCTCGCGGGACTCGCGTAGACGATCGTAAACCGGTATTATGAGTTACGAGCCGGCGGGATTAAGTCCGATCACGCTTTTGTAATTCTATCGGTGCAGGTGACGAGTACCGCGTTTTAAGTGCATCGTAACGACGATTACGTACTGTATATATCGCGTCGGGCGATTCTAGTCGCCCTGCCCGGCTGCTCGTGGTTAAATATGGAGATGTCGTTTTATGGTTCTCGAGGGACTCGTGGCTGCGTACGAAGGAAACTAGAGAGAGAGGGGGGAGAGAGAGAGAGAGAGAGAGAATGGGAGCGCGAGGGGTGAACGCGAGGTGGGAGGAAAAAACGCGTTCCCTCTCGCGACGCGTCAAATTTTACCGTCGAATTTCGGACACGACGCGTCAGAATGTTAACGTTGATTGATAGGACGAGATACTTGTTATAGAGATAGACTTATTACGAACCGCGGGCTTCATTTACGAGTTTCGAAAATGCCCGTGACGCAGGGTTTTTCGTTCGGCGAGCTTTTCGATAGTAATTATTGGACAATATTCATGAATTAAGATGGGAAACTTTTTGGGAGGACTTTTTGTAAGCCGACTTGGTGAAACTAGGATGGTAACTTTATATGTAGTGAATTCGCAACCTCATTTGGGGAATGAAATACTCAACCAAAATGAATATGCCTAATATTCCAAATAATTCCAAAATTGTGGGAATGAAAGAGCAATGTAGGAGATACAATTTCCGTTTCAATAATCTTTGCGACTCGTTTTGTTCATCAACCATTTACAGTGTTTATATCTGAGTAACACATTAGCCAAAGGAAATCAATACTTTTGTAGCGTGGAGATTATGCTAGTATTACACATTTTGTATTAAATATAAAAAATGTTAGATGTAAAGAGACTAGTTTAATGCCAGACATTCTGCGAATTTATTTATTCACAATATACTACAGCTACTTTCCTGTTATAAGTTGATTAAGTATGGACTGAAATATTGATTCCATTGCGAAAGAAAGTTTAAACTCGGGAGGGTCTCGAAGCGATAACAGGCCGCACGGATGAACCGCATCCCGGGGTTGCGCCGCGTGTTGCCAGAATCGGGATCATGCGAGGAGATAATATTCTCTATCCAGACGTAGCAGAAGTTATCGTAAATAACTCTTTTTCCCAACGATATCGTTAATATCGGCCCGGCCTGGGTTCTTTGAGTTTCTTATGCGGCGAGGAAGAACGCGCGAGGAAGAACGTGCGAGATCAAAAGTCGACGAGGTATAAGATCAGAAAGATGGAGGAAAACGTTGGACGCATAAGGGTTGAACAGTGAAGCGGAATGAATTGCTTCCGTGCAGACGGTGTTCTGTAACTGATAGCTCTGTCTTCATTTCTTCCTGACACGACAGCCCCATCCCTCCACGCCCCTAGTTTTCTCCGCCCTTATTGTCTCCTTTGACTCTTTCCCACCGCCGCGCGATCTATCTCTGTTTCTTATTCCGAGGGACGAAGAGGAAACCGAAGAGCCGTGAACGAGGAGGAAGCCGAGGACCCTTCGACCAGGGGGTAGATTAAATTTTTACCTCCGACTGTTTGTCGGTAGCCACTTCAAATTTGATGATGCGAGCGTTCGCGATGAATTAAAAGTTTCAGAATTTTCAATGAAATATCGTGAAAACCGAGAGAATTCAAAATTGAATTCTATCTTGAAATACGACGTTAATGTAATAGTCGGAGGTTCCGCGGAGATCATGCCAATAACTGCGTCCACATAGCACATCGTTTCACGCGGTGCGGTGGTAGAAATGCACAGGAGTCCACTTCGAATCGAAATATCCGAGGCGACGCTAATTGACTTCTTAACTAATTGCATTAATAACGTCGACCGTGTCCCCGGCACAAGTCCGGAGGGTTTGTACACGCAGCCGCGGGAAAATGAACGCACACAAAGTCACGGGGATGAATCATGGATACGCATATAAATATTACGCTCGACGCTGGACGACGGGCTTAGAAAGGAGAGGAGAGTCCCGACCAGCTCGGGATGCGTATTTAATATGCAAATTGAAGAAATAGGATTGTACCGTGCTGCACGCGGGCCCCGTGATATTTTGAGGCCGGTCACTGCAAGGATTATATTCTTGCCACCCGCCTATATTGATATTATGCAAATCCACGCAGTGGCCGAATCGCATCGAACGCTTTTAATGTACCTTTTGTTTTCGCCGCTCGACCGATACGCGTTGCCCTCATCTGGCCCGTGAAAATTCTCGATTCCCGATTAAGTAGCTAAATCATCCCGGTTATTCACGGACCTGCAACGTTCGTGCAATCGTTTATCTTCATAATTACTATTTTCGGACGACTCTGAAATGTGCTGATAAAATATTGATAAGTAGATGGCGACAGAAATATGATTCAATAAATCATTTTTTATCACGGATATGAAGAACTTCAAAACGATTGAAGTTTTTCGAAGGAAAGAGCTTCTCCGCGATAATTTGCGATCGATGTTTAAAATGCGAAGGATTTCGACAATAAAAATACTTTATTCGAAATCAAGTGAAATCGTATAGTGTTCGTTAAGGACCCTAAATCCGGAATGTCTCATGCTCGTTCAGGGGCCGAATTATGTACTCCGCGTTTACGATCCTTAAGTAACCAGAACGACGGTTCTTTCGGAAGCAATAAAGCTTTTTACTGTCTGCCGATTCCTACGTAAGACAGTTTATTCTACAACTTAGCAGAATCACTGACGTTACCTCGCATTTTGTGGCTCCGAATCGGTAAATGTTAATCGAAGTTTATTAATTCAACGTTCTCAGAAGTTCCATTCGAATCACTTTTAAAGCGATCGGTCTTTAACTCGACGAAGCAGGCGCGCCGAAGGAGGCAGCGAGTAATTCTTTGTCAAAGCGTAATACGCCTATCATTGTGACCCACGTGTCGGTCAATGAGAGGTCACGTGCTCGAAGAAAAAGGGGTAAACTAATTTACACGGAAAGGTCGCTTCGCCGAGAACGAGCGTGCCTGCATCAAGCGAGGTAAATGGGATTATTCCATGGCGGCCAGGATTACGGGCAACGTCCTATTCAGTAGTCTCTCATATGTCCCGTAATTCCGTTTCTGAGCCGGAGTAACTTGATCGCTCGAAATCGATCGGCGCGGTAGGAAAATCTAATTAAACAGAAGACAAATTGATGAATCTCAAATAGGATGCGAATGAATGCCTTAACTTAGTCAGTTCTAAACTTTAATCGTTGCGCTTTTGCCTCGCGGGGTGTCTATAGGACAACCAATTATTTCGCGGGAGCAATTAATTGACGTCTCAATCGGTGATCAGTGAATTTTCGATAACTCTATCATCGGGTTTAAATGAAGGCTATTCACGTAACACGTTAAGGTGGGTATAAACACGCGCAACGACGAACGCGAACGTGCGCAAAACGTTGCGCAGCCAAAATCCCGTCTAAATACGCGCAACATGGAACCGAATTTCCACTTGAGACCCTAGAAAAAGGTCGGTTTTAACGACCAAACGCGCGGCGCGGCCACGTAAACGTTCGACGAGACCGACAAACACGGTCATCTCGAACACCAGAATGCTCCGCGCGCATCGTTCAGAAAATTAATAAATCTTTTTCATTTTTTCTGAATTAAATCATCCAAACATTAAAATACTACGCACTTCTTCCACTCTACATATTTAGTACATTAACTCATTTTTTTAGAGAAGTCTTGAAACATCTGCTTAGAAACATCGGAGTAAGCGATGCTTCGACGAAGTACCTTTCAATGATGCCCATTATCACTTATACGCGGAATTAATTAACAATTCGCATTCATTAAAGGTTACATATTTATAAATTTAATATATTGACCCGTTGGTTTATTATACATATGTGAAAGTATTTGTAATTTTATATAATATTCATTTAATAATGGAAATGTACCGATCATTCCAATATGCTACTTCCACAAGCACGGAAAAATACTGAAATATTAATTTTTAATTTATGTAACTAGGTGCAACCATTCCAAAAAATTTGAAAAACTATATGTTAATAATTATAAAGGGATTGTGCAGTCACTTGATAATTTGAGAATTGTATCGGCAATTTAAAAATTTTAAAATAGTATGTACAATTTACAGTGATTCGTATTAATATTCGGACACTACATATTTTCAAATTTAGTCTCATCTATATCTATATCTGCACATGTGGCAAAAATATTCACTTCTTTTTTAATATATTACATTACTCATTATTGAGGGAAATGTAAACATTAATTCTGTAATCGTAATAAGTACTTTTAGAATAAACAGAATATCTAGATTGCGTGTAGCAAAAAAAATGTATCAACACATCCATATTGATTATTTAAAAAGAAGTTAATTTTAATTTTAACGTAGTATCGATAATAAATAACAACTTTTTATTGCAACTTATGTACATGACGTAAGTAACACAAAGTACTTTATGGTGATACGATTTAGGAAACGTTTAATTGATAAATATTACTTTAACCGTACAAGGAATGTGCTGTATATATAAAATGAATGTAAGAAATTGTACAATAATTTCACTTTTAGAAAAATGTAAAGATATTGATGAAAAACATATTGTTAGAATATAATTGACTAAAATACATTGATAAAAAGTTACATCTAATCTATCTCGTTTTCTTAAACATTTGTACCTTGCACAAAACAAGACTTAAAGAGGAAATAAACAATTTTCTTCTAATCCTTTAATACATAGAGAGTGATTCCCTCGCCAGTGGACTCAAAGGCAGTGCCGCCGCCTAAACATAGCGACAAAAAACCCGGTTTTCATACACTCATCTGTCGATTAAGAGACGATTTATTCTGTTTTCTTAGGCGTTCCAATTGTGAGACTCTAGTTTTCAGTACACACACGTACGCACACAGTCGTATCTGCTACAGTAGTCATCCTCGCCGAGACCTCAAGATCGATATCGACCTCTTGAAATCAAGGTTTTCGTGTTTATGTTTGGGCGGCGGCATCGCCTTTGAGTCCACTGGCGAGAGAATCACCGTATTCCTTCTATGTATGTCTTCTACGATGCGCACCAAACACCTTCGTGTTCGTCTTGACATTGCACGAAGTCATTAGTTGCGCGCCAGCCCATAAAAATCGACCCATTTCGATTCTCTCAAGAGTGTTCGGCAACGCGCGTTGCACGTGTTTATACACCCACCTTTAGGAGTTCAATTTGGTTGAACGCGCGAAGTAACTGAAATGTAATGAGAAGGACGTTTGATTTCTTCAACGATTAGTTTCCGCCATAAAATTAATTTCCAGCGGATTCATCAAAATTAATTCTTCCGAGAGCGCATAATAATTAATTCTAAGATGTGCTCATTTCAAGCTGCACTATCAGCTAATCGATTAATTCGCGTTCACGATAACGAGCTTGCCATATCGTCTGCCGCCTCCGTGTTTTTAGGACTCGGTACCAGAAATTCAATATTGAAGAATTACTTCAACAAGAATGCCGATGGGAACGCTAGAATCATTAGCAGTTGGGGTTCGAGAACGCGGCGCAGAATCACCTTTCCGTAAAAAGCTGCCGCGCGCCGCTCGCAGACTTAATTACTCGTAGCCGTGGCGCACTCGAATTTTGTCCCCGCGCACGCGGAGAGCCATCAAGCGGGACGCGTGACGCGGCCAGACGTCGTAAAGCTTGTAATCAAGCCTTATTAAAATCGTGGCTGTCGGAGGGAGGACGGCCGCGAAAAGAAAGGAGACGGCGCGGCGTGTCGTGCACCGAGGAGACGTGTGCTGATTTAAAAGCCGTTCCCTTGGGATCTGTCGCGCCCTTAACTTCGTTCCATCTAAGCTGGAACACGGCACGCGTCGGTTCTTCGTCGAATTTAATATGTACCCTCGTTGAGCTATTCGACGATGGGCCCTGGTGGACTTCCCGTAGAGGGGGAGTATAGGAAACTAAGCCCACGCGTCCCATAAGACTATTTTATCAAATAGGAAATGTGCGAAGCGGATTCTTGGAGAGTTTAGCCTGCGCGAAGGTGTTTAGTTGGTAGGTTAATTATTTGATCGTTAAGAGTGCTCTAAGTCACGAGCTTCGAGCAAAATAATAAGCCTAGTTCCGACACGGGTCACGGAATATTTTGCAGCGTCATACAAGTATAAACAATTGCAATTAATGCGACCCGTGAACACCTTAAGTAGTTCCCCGGGGAACAATGACTGAAAAGAAGCCTAGATTCAAAAGACGGCCGAGTTGACCCATAAGCGTCGTTTCACGGTTCAAAAGGCGCGGCGCTAACCTAACCCAAAGTCTGGAGAAAGGAATCGAGGTCAAGGGATTACGCGTCAAAAAAAGCTACGCTTTATTGGGTGACCCGTAAGCCTTGGGAATTTAATGTCCTCCGTGGTAGAAGTAATTCCGACCCCCTGCCCTTTCTCACCCTTCGACACGCGTGACCCTACCAACGGAGCTGAAGCTGGCGAAGGGAGCGACGCGGGAAAATTCATGAAATATTTTTAAGATGAGAACGTTTAATGATAGAACCTAACGGAACCGAGTCTATTTTGCTGAGCGGTAAGCAAGGTTTCCGATGTTACCAGCGACGACCCTCTCTCCTCTCTCGTCTCGCTCTCGCCTCTCTCTGTTTTTCCCTCTGTCCTGCCCATTCTTTTCGTCTCTCTTTTCTCTCTGTCCCTCTCCCTGCGTCGGTTCACCGTCCCAGCGTAGCAGTCGAGTAATCCAGGAATAATGAACAGCCAGCTGTCACTCGCAATACCCGCCCTTCGAGCAAATACGACTCTTGACGAGTTTGCGCAACTTCTGGCCTAGCTGCTGCTCCCAGAGAGAAAGACGGGAAGCGAGGGCGAGAGAGAAAGAGGGGCAGACGTATTCGAGGAAGAAAAAACTGCTGACCCATGATCCCGCGCGCTCACGCTCGGAAATCAAATTTACTTCCTCCGGCTGACTTTTTGAATATCCAACCTCGCCTCGGCGTTCACGCCGCGAAGAATTCCGCGCTTCCGCGAATCTCCACGCGACGAGGAAAGTTTTATTGCGTAGGAATCGGGCGGGAGAATCAAGATCGCCTCTATCGGAATTCGATTTGGAAATCCGAACGGTTTTTCGCCCCGTTCTGTCTGCCTCGCAACACCGTTTAACTTTCCCCGTGATTTTCCCTGTCTCTTATCTCTTATCTCCGGCGGCATCGCCGTCGAAGACGCCGCGTCCGTCGCCGACGACCGTTCCGGGTTTCCATGGTTTCTGCTTTCTCGCCCGAAGTGCGAAACAACGCCACGACTCTCGCCGTCTCGCGAATACGAATTTAAGTTTCGCTGAATCTACGGTTCATCGTGGACGCGGCGGAGGATCACTGTTTTACGCTTTGTTATCGTTCGACCGTGGAAACGTGCAAAATTCTTTGGACCGTTTAAGGTAAGGAATGACACTTTGAAATTTCAATGACACTGTCCCGGTGAGCGCTTCCATTGAAAATTAGATTCGTTTAGCTTCATTGTGTTATTTCGTTGCGTAATGCGTTCGGCAAAAGAAGAGATCGAAGGAAAAAGAAAGGAAAAGCGAAAGACGGAAGACTAACGGTTTTTTTGTTGCAGACGAGGAAAGTCTGAAATTGCGTGATATCATAAATAAAAGTCGCCGCCATAATGGACCGCGCTCTTAAAAGATTTACAATTTGTTCGCTATTATGCGACACGAAAGTAGAACGTTTCCACGTTAATTATAAATAGGTTTTCATGGCTAACGTGCCACTATAATTTTACACGATTTTCCGTGCGAACCACTTGTTACTTTAATTATCCGGCAACGACCACGTACACCGTGTATGATTTTCATCCTCCCGACGCGTTAGAATTTCGAAGTTCGAGAATTGATTTTACCGGCGGATTCCTGGTTCGATTACGCCGTAAAACATCGCGCCGCGTTAGTTTCACAAATTTCACCAATTACGTAACGGGTTGCGACGGATCTTGCGCAACTATTTCGCGTAATTTTCGTCCCCCGCTTTGTGCCTCGCGACCGCCCCTCCTTGTCCTAATTCGAAACTTGTTTTGCCAGCAGTTAGCGAAGTTTTCATTAGCGCCGCTTCCGGATATATCAGCAAATTGCTGTTCTCGTCGAGCTTTTGCTCGTTTTGAAATTCCGCGCGCAGCCTCGCTTCTCTTTCCGCGATGTTAATATCGATAATCGTCTCCGTTGCAAACCGCCAATTACCTGCGAATATTAATCAGCGTCTTGCGCCTCGAAACACCGAAGTTCCGCCGTCGTCTGCCGTTCCTCGCTCGGGAAATATTATAATTAACGGAGAATTGCGATTGACAAGTTTAATCAAGGCGCGCGGCGATTATGTCGATACCGTTCAAACTATATTTACACTATTTATAAAATTGTTGTGTAGCACGCTCGCTATACACTTTTGAATTAATTACTAGATCTTATAGTATTAATTTTAGTTTTCGCAATTTAGTAGGTTAAACATGTCGAGATACTTTTCATCACTCTCTCTTTAATCATGGACATGATTGCTGAGGTATCATTATTTTATTAAACTCGAGTTGCTCTCACTGTGCCTCAATACTTACCTGCCTCAACCTTGTCACCTGATGTTGGTCAGTGATGGAGGCTGAGGCAGCGACTTTTTCCACTGCTCACTGCATGTGTCACGTGTAATTCCAAGAACAAAGGCGCACCATGGCTCTTCCGTTTTCTTGCATTCTAAACTTTGAACATTAATATTTTGGGATCCAGTTAAGATATCAGTTCCATAAAAAAATTCTTGTCGTTAATTACATGTGTGTTTAGTCTTCACTCTTCAACCTTTCCTCTTCCATGATTTATATAATTATGCCGCAAAAGTGGATGAATGTTACGGCCGGAAATGCAGTGTTTGTTGACCTCTGCTTTGTTCGCGTGACAATTGAGGAACACCCCGCAGAGCACGGTAGAACGAGAAATCTTTTCGCGCTGTTGCAAGTTACTGTCGCGAGGTCGTGCCAGTTTCCAGCTAAAGCGTGGCGATTATCTTCCTCTTTTATTTCATCCCCATGGCAACAACCGGCGCACAGTCACAGAACGGTGGGACCTTACATTTTTAATGCACGGCATAATTTTTTAAAACGGCTTCCAACTCTCGCCGTATCTTTTAAGTTTTAAACGGAACTTCCTGGACCTCGTGAGACTTGTCACAGATTTCCCTTTAATTAAATGTATCCCGCTCGTTGACCTTGTTTTATGTCACTGTAATAAAATGTTGTGTTCTAGCATCAACCATTGGGGTGTTTAATATTCACTAATTCTTCATTATTTTTAATCGCGTGCAACGATTATGGTGTTAAAATCGAGTGAAAAATTAATGAAGCAATTAGCTATTCGATGAATATAAATTTTGTCGTTATAATGGAAGATAAATAAATATGCAGAAAGGGATAAATACATCATCTTGCATCGACTATCATATCACTTTGAATTTCCACATCTTCCATTATCATTATCTTCGGGCGTACGATTATACATCATTATTCAACGATTTCCCGCGTCGTACGGATTTCGCTGTCATAACGCTGAATTCGAAACCGAGCTGCCGAGTACAGCACTGTCGCCGCATTGTAAAAGATCGTCTACCAGGAAATCTGGTATCCCGGGAATGGCCTCCCCTAAGCTGAAAATGATTGAGCAGCTATCGCATATTGCACCGAGCGAGCTCGTCGAGGTTTCGTTGGTGGTTGTTAGGTATCGCCGAGGACTACTCAGAACGTTGTTATCCTTATAGAACGGGGCGAACGAGTGATCGATCTATTTCGTACGGCGAACGTGTCTCCGAGCCTCGATGCACTGGAAACCGGAGATAGCGCGTTTCGACGAGGTGTTAGCGATCTTGAAATGTGATCCTGGGAATGGACCACTCGGTCTCAACCCCGGACACAAGCTCAACCCTCTTCTTATTACTTCTATTATGACAGAGTTCTTCATTTGCACAATTAGTGCCACACGTTTTGGCGATAACAAAGTACTTCTCGCAAGACAAATGAACAATCTACGATCCAGTTTGTTGCTCAAATAAATATAGGATTCGCGGTAGGGCGAATGTTTTACAACCGTTGGCGCAGCTTTCGACCAAAAGTCGACCTCGAACTGACTGCGCATGCATCCAACTTTCTCAGTGGGCTCGTCAGTTCTCGAAGTTGACGCTCGATTACAATAAGCACGTTTCCCACGCTCGTTTCGTTTCAAGAGATTCAATTTAATCCATTCGCGCACACCGCGAACCGGTCGACTTTAATAATCAACCGAGCGGAGTCAACGAGCGCATCGAGCGATGCATCCGACAACGTTTCAGCGATCATCGGCGAGGTCGCGACAAAAGGATCCTTTAATGGTGACGAATTGACACTAGCGCCGCGGATAAGGGGAACGCACAGTGGATGACTCGTTTTCAAGCCCTCGTCCGTCGCGGCGCACCCGCGGTGAGCAAAAAATTAGATCAGCGAATAATCAGGAAATTAATTAACGATTCAGTGAGACCCTCTTCAGAGAGCACGGTCTATCTTCATCTCAACGGGTTACATTGTTTATCGCTGAACGCGACGAGCAGAAACTACCTCCCCTCCCCATATCGCGCAATAGAAACGAGCGAGGAGAAACACGAGGACGAGAGGCAGGGTTGGGGGTGGCGGTGGGGTTCTGGGGGAACGAGCGTAACGAACATTGCGCTTATTTATCCCCCTTTTTTCCCCTGCATCCGTGGCGCGGGTTACTTCGATGCCTCTACAACGGACGGCTCTCGCTCTCTCGCTCTCTCTCTCTCTCTCCCTCCCTCGGCTCGTCTGCAGCTTGACACAGATACACCATCCAGCAGGATACACTTTTTAATTCTGTTTTAATCTCCGAGTTATTGCTACTCCGGAGCTCGCGCCGCTGGCTTCCATCCATTCATCCCGCGTCTCGAATACGCGGCATATATGATTCCACGCCGACGACGGGAATAATAGGCCCGCGGCTCCGCTGCACGCTCCTCTATAATGGCGTCGTTCGCTGATACAGACGCTCACGGATAGACGCGCCTTGCCCTTTTCTCCTCCTTCCTCTCCTGCCCCCCCTTTTTTTTTCTTCCTTTCGCTGAATTTCTGTCCGCGCCGCGCGACCCGCTCACAATGATCAATTCAAGAAATTTCGAGGGAACGCGGCGTTTTGTCTCGGTCGCGAACATTGTGCCGCGCACCTGCCACAGGAAAAGCGCATACGCGGACGGTGCTGTCTTCTGACAATGAGTAGAATCCCGAGTCGGGGTGTTTAATATTCGTAAAGGTCGCATCCTCGCCGTGATAATCTTAGCGTAATTGTTCGGACTGCGAGCTGCTACTTTCGGTCCCGGCTGGGAGTCAATGAAAGGGCTCCGGGGTTGGAAATTCGACTCGAGCTTCTATACGGTGCGGAAAGATGGCAGTCGCGTGTGGAATGAAGTAAGAGTTGCGGTGGTGGTAGGGAAAATTTTGATATTCCGTGACCTCTTTAGTTTTTAAAATTTCGTGTTAGTCAGAGGTAACGATTTTAGGTAGGTGATCACTTTTTTAGCACTAGGAGACGTGGAAGTATTTTTCTTCAAACAGTAGAAGTTGTAAAAATTCAATTTTGATTCCGATTCGAATCCAAATCAGAGTAAAGTATTTATTTTCGTGATGATTTTTCTTCAACTGCTAACAACCTCAACATACATACAAGATTTATGTTCTATTATTTTCTGATGTTTTCTTTTTTTCATTTCTTTCCGGGTTAGGTTGTAAAACAGTCTATAACTGAACCTCGCCTTTGCCGTTTCTTGTATATATACTTGTATGTTCCAATGTTAATCACAATTTATGGCAATAAAGACGTTTAATAATAATAATAATAATAATAACCTCTCGTTTAGTAATTAAATATTTCAAAATAAACTATGTTTAATTCGTCCTATTTTATAAACATCAGACCTCTAAGTTACCATTTTGCACACCATAAAATGTCATCCCGTGTCTCCTATTAACGCTTCCAGCCCAAAATCCAGCCCAAAATCCTGAAATATTCCGCGAGTCGCTTGGAGGAAAGCGTCGCTCAATTTCCACGGGGTTTGAGAGAGGGAGTTGGGACCTCGGTTGGAGTACGCAACAAAAATCCCCGGCAAGTTCCCCGGGTACGCAAACGAGCCCTGTAGAAATGGTCCCGTGATTCCACGCACACGGCGCGTCGCGATGAAATTACGAATCCTCTTGCTCCCTCTCTCTTTTGCCCCTTGTTCCCACCGCGCCTCCTCCTCCTCCTCTCGAAACGAGCCGCATAATTCCGTACTGAGGATATGACGGCACGGTTTCGAATTCCGAGCTCTATTTGGCTCTCCCGAACACTCCGCCAATGATTGGCGCACTTAACCGATCGCATTTCGCATTTAAACGCTTCCCTGTCAAACGGCCGAGCATATATGAACGCTCCCGCCTCGTTTCGGCTGGCCTCTGTTGATCGAAGGGTGTGGAGTGGCAGCGATCGCGTCTCTGCGCGCCCTGCAGCGTGTTTAACGTTCTCGCGGGGGTTGGACGGGGGTGGTTTAGGGGGCGGGCAGGAAAAGAGTTGGAACGAGGATCGTCGACGATGCGTCGCGTCTCGGACGGAAATTGAATGCGCTCGCCGCGAGTGTTATATTACTTTCCCGCGTCGAACGTGCACGGGGTTTTGAGAATTCCGAGGCTCGGACGTTCAGGTTCGTTCTGTGGCTGTTCGCCGAGATACATATTTCTATCGCGGGAAGTTTTGATTTGATTTCGCGCGGTATTTCGTTCGCGTGATTTACTGCGCGTCGCGCTGCATTTGCTCGACGCTATTCGGTGATTTATTCGCGGCTGCTCTATCGAAAAGTGAGTTTCGAAAAAATGGGATATTAAATCTCAGAATCGCTCGGAATTCTAAAGCTGGATTTCAATTTAAAAGTTTCATCGCTTCATTCAACTCCGTGAAACTAGAAACCAATTTCGCTTAAGTTGGATTCAAGTTAGGTTCATCTCGCGTGAACCAAAAGTCGTAAAAATAGATGACATAGAACAGAGGGAATATTATAGCCAAGAATTCGATGCAGTTTCCGCGATAATCTCGTACGAACTCCATTTGCGCAAAAGGCGAGGTATTTGCGCGAGCAACAAGTCAAAAACGTCTCGCGAACCATTTCGTCGCAGTGGACTGCATCGTTTGAATCCAGAACGAGCTCGTCGCGTCTCTCTCTCCGCACGTAGGAGTAACATTTGCACCCATTACCAGAATAATCGCCGGAATAATAACCAGAGAAATAATAGCGGGCTGGGTAAATTGAATGGGGCGGGATTCATCGTCGAATTCCGGCCGGTCGTTTCGAAACCGCGCGAGCTCGCCCGATTACGTCGACGTGTGCCACGCCAGTTTCCCAAGTTTCAGCCGGCTCTAAAGTCCGCGGGTAATACGTATGCCGGATCGATACTCCGCTGTTTTCATCGTGCACGAAGCACGCCATTTGTTTGGAGTTGGTAAAACACGATCGAGAGACTTTCGACTACTTATTGTTAGAGGTCGTCTTCAACACCAGAAGCTTCTTCGAGAAAACACCGCTGAGTTATCGATTTCATACTCGCAGAAAACTCGATTAATAATTTTTCCGGGTTTAATCTCAACAGACGCTTCTTCGAGATGCTTCTTCAAGATGAACTCATGCATCACTAACTCATTTTTATCTCGTTAAAGCAGGGAATAAAAAGAAAATCGACGAATCTCAAGGAATCCGAGAGATAGATATAATACTGACCGTAAAAACGAATTAGATACCCCGCGGACTGAATCACAGAGAGAGCTATAAATATTCAAGGCGAAGTGCAAACAATTAAAGAGGAGTGGAAAGAAACAAAGTGGGATCGAAGGGTAGCGAGGGGCGACTGATGTCGAAAATCAAGCGGAAGCCAAAGATGGAGGAGGAAGGATAGAGCTCTGGACCCGTGGAGTGACGTCGGGGTTGCGGAGGTCGCCGCGTCTCCGGGTTCCCCGTTATTCCTTCTTTTTCACCGTCAACATTTCTCCCTGGGTAGGTAAGCGAGCCAGGCGCGACCTGCAGGCCCTGCAGCTCGAAATGCATGCATCTGGAACAACTACGCCTGGAGGGTGCCGGCGATGGGGGTTAGAAAGGAGGAATTGCGCGGAGCAGGACGACGACGATGACGTCGACGATGTTGACGAGGATGAGGATGACTACGACGACGACGACGACGACTCGAGAGGACCACTTACGTTTGAATTTTAAATTCTCCCCTCTGGACGGAAAGATTTTCCGGAGGCGAGGCGTGGAGCTGGTAGCAAGAAGGAGGACGTTCCGAGCGATGGATTAAGCTCGCCGAAGCACGAACGAAACGGAGGGGTCAAGTTGGTCTGAATGAGATCAGCATTTTGGATGGCACTGATAACAGACGGACGTTGAAAGCCGAACAACGGCGAGGACGAGGGGGGACAAAATAGCGAGAGACAGTTCGCGTACTTCTGGGGGTCCGCGACTCGAATTGATCCGCATCTTCCCTCCCCCTTTTCTTTTTTTTTTCTCTCTCGCTACACCCCGAGAAATCGATGCCCTTCACTTCCTTCATCCCCCTCATCCACTTCCACGGCAGTTCCTTTCCTTTCCTATTCCTTGGTTCAACAACTTGCCCGTTCAGATTCCCTCCGCTCTTCTATCCCTCTTTGCTACCCTCTTGGCCCTCTCCTTTGCAACCTCGCGCCGCCGACGATCCTCTTTTTATCCCCGTTGAAAGAGCGCCGATAGATAGGGGCGGAAATTCGTGAGGTAGCTTCGATTCAGTGAAGGTCCACGAAATTGCAGCCGGAGCGGCTCAATTCAATCGCGCGAGAAACTCGCGTTACCGGCGCTTCGCGTGAGACTCCTGAGGGGATGGGAATCGAGAGAAATACGTTTATGTCCGTCGGATCGTGGATTATTTGAGGAACACCGGCGGATTCGATAATAAATACGCGCGATTGTAAGTGGGTGTGGAAGACTCGGGGGCTCGCGGAACTGTATAAAGTATTTGCCGGGAGGAGAAATTGTGAAGCGAGACGATACGTTGGATTTGAGCAGATGCATTTGCGTTTCTATGCATGCAGATGAAACCATGAATGAATAGAGACGTTCAAATAATACTGGGATTGTGATTCAGGAGGAATGTCTCCGTGAAACTGCGGTGTGACGTTTCTATGAACTGTGTAAACAAAATACTGAACACACTTCAAGTATTCAAGCACAGTCATCGTGTATAATAATTCTGTGCAAACTTAATGGAGTGCAATTTATTCCATTCTTAGCGTATTATACTGAAATTAAAAGGGAAACCTCAGTGTCGATGCCAGGAGCTTTCTACGTCATTATCAACAATTCGTTCGGAGAATGATTAGAAAAAAGGTCACGATGCAATCGTGTACAAGTCCTTCGCTGCATCTGGCAGTCGGTTAAATAACTGTAATCCAATGGTAGCAGAAAACGGAGGAAACGAGCGAGAGAAAGGGTGTGATATCCCGAGAGAAGAGAGAGGAGGAAAAATGTCAAATCCCTCTTCCGCGTTTCAATATTTCAGAATCCTCTACTGCCTCTCTCGCTCCGCGAGGATTCTCCAGATCGGATATAGCAAAGCGGACGGTCGTAATGTAGGTGACAATTGGAGCGTGTCGATGCCTCGTTCCGAGATTCCCATAATAGAATGGGAAGAACATTCCTGCTTCCTCTCGGCATCGATTTTCTTTTATACCGAAAAACCGCTCGGATCGTGTTATGCATGGTGGATACGTGCGGCGCACGGCAGTCGTTCGCTATCCCGCTGATAAAGATTCGCTATCTCGTTCCGCGGATCCGGATTTAGGGAAATCGCGAACGCGAGCGACCTCTAAGATGTTGTCCTTGCGGAGGGTGCAGGAATCAATTTAATTTGAGGAAATACGCTATTTTTAGATCAGTGATTTAATCGCTTGGAAATAGTTCAAAAGATTTCTGCTCCATTACGTTAGACTGTAATGTCTTATCTGTATGTCATCTTGGTTATGCTTTAATCGATCTAATTATCTAATCTCGTAATGCTGCAGTGTAATCCGAATAAGATCTAGTTCGCAATCTTAAGAACCGGGGACAGCGGAGTTTCTTAGACGTCCGAAGCACCAAAGGCCACCGAGTTCGCAATGGTCTGACGTAGGATCTTGAAATAGAAGGTCGTCAATAATTCTCAAGACGTCGAGATAAAGTTGAGCACGGATCGAAACGAACGACATATTTAGGCTGAATCGGACCGAACGAGCCGGATCCTTTACGTAATATCCACGATACGAAAAGTTTCGGGTGACGTTAGCGACTTCCAGGTGCGTGAAGTTTCCGAAAGTTCCAATGACGCGCGAAACCCTATTCTGATACACGTCGGCTAAGAGGCAGAGATTTGCCGAGCCGGCACCCCGAAAGGCGATGCCTCGAGAGTTTCTTTGGCCGACTAAAACCCTGCCGGCTGAGAGGGAAAAATTCTCCGGCGACGCGAGATCCTTCATAAAAGACACGATATTTTCATGAGAGCTCGCGTCAAGCTCGCTGCCTGCCGAGGGAAAACTTTTCAACACGCTTCGACGAGTACCGGAAATTTTTAACCCTCCATAATTCAAACCGCCGACGTTTCTGTAACGTTCCCTCTGTTCGCGTGCGTTTGAAGATCCTCCGCCTTCGTTCCTAATTTCTTTTTCGATTTTTTCGTCAAACCTGAATACGCCACCCTTCGTCGACCTTCCAACGTTGCCGCGGTGAAAAGCAATTTCTCCTGGTTTTAATTGTTCGACATTTTCGTTGCCTCGGGAAAATTCGATTTTAGGGAGGAATAAAATTTAGTTGGGTAACTTGCGAGACTCGACGCTGACGACGCTATTAATATCATCGATTCTTCCTTACCCGACGATAGGAATACACTAGAAGTCGACCACCCTCTAGTAGTCGACCACTTTTATTGTTTAGGTTAAAAAACTAAATATTTGAATAAAGCATTTATTAAATGATAATTTTATATTGTTAGTTAAATGTCTAACTTCAAAATACGACAAAAAGCGATTTTTAAAAGTAAAGAAAACAAATGCTTTTAAAATGATTTCTAAACAAGGTTTGATTCTACATGTACAATTGCTGGTTTCAAACACGAGGCGCCTAAAACCGAGCTTTGAGGAATAATAGCTAATGTAATTCAGCTGTATACATTTTTCATCGAAAAATGAGGCTGTATGCTATTTAAAAAGTATCAACATTCTTAGTTCTGAGCTTGACAAATTTAACAAATGCGATAATTTAGATTATATGGTCGACTACTGAAGCGACTCGGACATTTTACTTTTAACGTTAATTACGTCTTTTCTAAAACTTTTATATACAAACAAAAAATATTAGTGATACACTGAATAAATTTAAAGTACTATCATGTATATCATACATTTTAGAACATTGACTGTTTCGTTTTGTTAACACATATAATTCAAATTTAGCTTTAAGTGGTCGACTACTAGTAGCTTTCACCCTACTAAAATTTTCATAGCAACTTCCTTGTGCTTTTTCCGAGATTCCCACGTTTTCGTGGCCGCGTCAGCCGCAAAAAGCGTCGCGTACTTCTAATAAACGACGACGACAGCCGCGTCGCAGAATCCGCGCGTTCTTCGAGTAAACCCTGTAATATTTCCACGCAGGACGGTTCGTCCCGGCACAATGCACAAAATCCCCCGGCGGCGAACGTTCGCACCGCTTTCAAACTGCGCGTTCCACGGCGTTATCGATCGCGGCGCCGCAATTACCAATCAAGAACCGGCAACGCGAAACTCCGTGGAAATCAATCTCGGCTTTCCACCCGGCTAGAAGCGGCGGCGAATTGATTCCGTCGGCGCGGCCGTTGTAAAGGTGATCTTAGAAGTTAGCGTGGTGCCCGCGCAGACAGACCGGTCGGAAACCGAACTGAGTGCTAGAAACAGCGTCGAAACTATTTCGAGCCGATCCCGTAGAAAGTTCGCCACTGGAGTGGAACTATTCGAGCCGGAGAAATGGGCGCGGCGACGGCTTGCATACGTGTCCAAGTTGCCGGGTGCGATTTACCGCGCGCCACGCCGCGCTGAGGCCAACCCCGACGGCGAAGCGCGAATTCCCCAGGATCCGGACCCGCGGAAACAACCTCCGCCGTTGTCGAGAACTTCCGAAACGCTCGATTCTCTGGGATTACGTCGAACCAGCGTAACCGGCACGGCGAGACACGGCGGAGGCGCTTCCTGTCGCCTCGACGGTTCCCCGGAGTTCCCGCAGAGACTTCGGCGGAGATTCCCCTTGTCCAGCGGAGAGGAAAGCCTAACCATCCCCTCGGCTGGTAATTGCGACCAACCGGGACAACACCCTTCGTCCTGGTGACTCCCGGAGGTCGGGCTTCGTTAAGTCGAGACTTTGTGACACGGTTCGTTTGCCGTCATCTGACTATCAGACGGCCTCTCGGCGCTCCTTCGAGAGGCGAGCGTTTGGCCGTGGCTGCAGGCAAGTTTCGAAGTTGTAAATAATAGATCCTAGGGATCCGCTAGTCCGAACGGTCCTGTTGATTATGATTAGATTATGGGGAGAACTTCTGTTCTCTGTTTGAGGAACTGCTTGTTTGAGCGATGAAATTTTCAATTGGAAAGGATGAGTTTATTCGTTGTCGTGATTGGAACCAGTTGAATATTACACTTCAGTTTCGGATGATTTGGCGAAAAAACAAATTGGGTTGAGAAAATGTAAGGATTTTCTACGAAGAAGACAAAGACGACGTATGACGAACGAAATCCTCGCCGTTTCTCATTGACACGCGAACCGCTGTTTGACTTAAGTCTGCCAGGAACTTGAAACAGAGGGATGCTTCCAGTGTTAAATCAGGGATTTAATCACGGAACGGTACACTAAGAAATTTTACGCTCGAACAAGTTCGAGTTTGTAAATTCACGGGAAACGGAGACGAACCCGCTCGAACTGCTTAGACTGTACTTTCCGTCGACTTCTCCACACCTTCTCGTTCCGCCACTGATATTTCGCCTCGCCGTCTCAACGATCATCGTGAACCATTTAACCGCGCTACTTCAAACTCCGAACTCGCGCGTTTCGCTCTACTTCGCGAGGAACGCGGCGCGGCGAGGAGGGAAAAAGAGGGTTGCCTTTCGTCGGAGGTAAAGATTTCGAAACGTAGTCGAACACGGAAAATCGACGAAAGACTCCGACGGAACGTGTAGTTACTTCGAGCACAATTTTCCCCGCCTTCGTCCCGTCGAATACTCCCCGATTGTCGGCGATGCGCGAACAGAAGAGAGATTCGATGAGCGATTGAAGGTGGACCTCGGCCCCCTTTGACGCGTGTTCACGCATGAGTAAGTCGGGTCCTTCTTTTGGACGATCGCCGGTAAGCAATCAGGAAGAACGACGAGGCGAACGGTTCTGGGGTCCGTGCAACAGGAACGCACACGGTTCCATCGAGAACCAATGTGCCAGCAATTTATGACGAGGTATAAGTGCAAATACGCGCGCGTCTTCGCATGTGTTCGCAGACTCGGCGCGCTTCTGTGCGAAGACAGGGGTGTGCACGCGCGTGTTCGCTCGCCTGCGCGCTCCTACGTATGTACGTGTGTACGTGTGCGAAGTTACGAGACCGTGGCTTGCACTGCCTTATAGGCGCGCCCTCCTCCCTCCCGCCCCCCTTCTACTCTGCCGCGTAAGGGTGGAGCTCACGAAGAGAAAATCCTTTGGCCAGCGAAGCTTGGATAATCGCGCCCCGAGCTATAGTCGCGCCTCTTCTTGCCAGAGAGAAGACACGCTCTGCTGCAATTGCAGCCTGCCTATCCGCGTGGAAATCATAGCTCGCAGCGGGACTCGAAATTGTCCGGAAAGCGGTCGGATTCTCTTCTTTCACGGCGGCCAACTTCTGCGGGGATTTGGACGTAAAGGGGTCGCCGACGAGGCATCGACAAGGATCTCCTTCTCCCTTTGCAATTCCGCCGGCGACCGACTACGCCAGTCGGCTCCTTGTTCCCGCGACGTCTCGACCGATCTTCGCAGATCGGAATCGAATCTGGGTTAGAGGACGTTACGACCTTGAAGGAGCCGAGCTCCGCCATTGTTGGCTATCGTCGGAACGATCTCGCTTCCTGCCGACGATCTTCCTTGCTCCTCCGCTCTTTATTCGCCGATCGACATACGTTTTACACTTCGATTCGGTGTAAAGGAGACACTTTTTGAGGAGTTTCTCGCGCGGTTGGATACGAACATCCTGTAACCTCCTTCGGAAAATACTCTCCACCATTATGAACCTCCTGATATCTGCGATTTTCTTTAGCTTATCGTTCCCTTCGATCTTATATCATTCTTGATATTTTATTTATGCTTACTGTTTAGGTGTGACAATCTCCTTGATAATATTTTTTGGTGCAGAGTGCTTGTAAAATTTTTCTCGGTCTTGTGGAAATTCAAGGACTATTTTTTTCAGTATTTGTTGGTTCTATTTAAATGTTTTTAAATACCTTCAGTAATTATTCAGGAATATTTGAGATCAGACAATGAGGAAATTTCTGGTACTGGCGAAAAGTCTTAAAGTTACAATTGTCTAATTTCACCCGAAATTTCACCACTCCGTAAAAATGATTTCCATCTTTAGGTATAGTACAATTTCATTCTCACGTTGCAATAGCTTGTACGGGACTTAAGCGGTCGAGTTCATCGATGTCCGAAACATCAGCCGATTGCGCGAATCGAATATCGCAAATATCGGACGTCCGCGTCGTCAATGCAACGACAACGAGGAAACAATGACCAACGAGTAAGGATCCCTATCGGTGTCCCGTTGATTGCGGTCGAAGTTGCTCGCGCTGCGTTCACAGAAAATCCGACAATAATCCCCTTAGGGGTCGCAGACCAGCCATGGAAGCGCCATATTGTGAAATCTGCCGGAGAGCAACGATGTTCGAGGTTTAAGGCTCGCAGACTTGTCCGACGGGGGATGGTATTGGATGTCATCGCGAGAGAGATTACGCGCCGCTTTGAAAGAGCCCTCCCCGTCCCTTTCCCACCTACGCTCGGTCCCTCTTCCTTCCACCCCGCGCCTCCACACCTCTCTGCCCTTCCTTCTTTTTTCCCCGGCGGTACACCGCTATTTCACCTACTCCTTTCCTCGGTGTCGCCCCCGTTTGCTGAGACGCGCGACGCGTTTTCTCCTCCTCGGTTTCTCCGACCAGCCGCGGCCCAATCCTTCGGTTCTACGTACCGACCCCCTCGACCTCGACAGAAGCGGCGGGAAACCCCTGTGGCATCGAAGAGAACCCCAGCTTTCACATCCCATTTTCCTCTATTTTTCATAAGCGATATTAGAATCTATCACTGAGACCCGGCAGGCACTCCGTTCGAGAGCAGAAGGGACGGAAACCGGAGAGTCAACGGGGGTGAAGGTGGCGAGGAGTGGTGCAGGAGACCCCGTTAAAAAAGATAGAGGGACCAGCGATTATCGGTCGGGTGGGTTGCCTCGATCGCTGACGATTATCGACCCCATTGAGTCAACGACGTGAATGAATCCAGGCTCGCGACAGCGAGACCCTACCATTCGTATTCTGTCTCTTTCACTCGCTCATCCTTCGCAGTCTCGTCTCCCGCGAAGAAGGAGACGAAAGACTCGAGCTGACGTATACATTACATTAGAAGTCTGATATTTCATTCATTCCGTTGAAGGATTGTTCGTCCTCCTGTAGACATCGTCGAAGAATCTCGTTTCACGTAACTGCTTCCATTCGATTTGCGGAAATCTTCTATGCGGTTTCTCGTGTCTAGTTTTGGTAACCAAAAATTATTCGAACGTTTCTTTTGCTGGAAGTGTAAGCATTTCCAAGTGCTACGCAGAAATTCTTCAACACGGTTGCTATCGGTCTACTACACAAGGGAGTTTGATATTAAAGCGCGAGCCTTTGAATTTCAGCCAATCGCCCGGAGAATAAAAACAAGCGATCGCGGCGGCCCGGTTACGCGGGATTTTATTCAGGCGGGATTAACATAAAGAATAAAAAAAAAGCGACACGTGCCAGGAATCGAAACGGCGAGCATTTACATCCCGTCCGCGTGCGTGTATAAACGACCAGAGGAATTCTACCCGCTTTGGGGAAGTATGAAAATGTAAATTCATACCGTCTCGATTAGAGTCCAAACGGAATGAATGAACGAACAGGCGCTATAATATTTGCATGACACATCTTTTATCATGTTTCTCGTCTTCTTACTAATACCGGGGCCGTTCTGAATTTTTCATGGGTTATTCTCTCTCACGTGGTTCCAGTGAGCGCTCAAATTTGAAAGAGTTCTAACAGTAACGTGAAAAAGAAACTTTAGAAACGTCAAATTTTGTAATACATTTATATAAATATTAGGAGATCTATTTTGTACGCAATTATTTATTATCATGACTGTAAGTAGCAGTTCCAAATGAGAAGTTCTTAAAATTTTTCAAATATCAATTTCCCTCCATAGAAATGAGGTTTTCACTGCATAGAATTTCACCCTAAAAAGAAAAAAATCCCTCCACTGACATTGAAGAGAAATTTACAGAATAGCGTGGGAATCGAGGCGACGATTTTGGAGGGTGGTTCGAATTCGAGGGAACGAGTCAGCATCACGAAAAGGCGGCGACGACGGAATCGCAAGAACTACGAGCACGGGGAATGTTGAATCACGCAATCACCGTCATGATTAACGCCCCGATTGATCGCGTGCGTCAAATTAATGTTATTTATCTTTGGCAGTACCGACATTGGCGCATTGGCGTCGCGTATTACCGTAATTACTAATTATAGTTTCGAGCCGTCTCGTTAATTACCCGGTCTGCGATACGCGAGCGAAACGCCGGTATTATTGACTCGCTAAACAGAATAGTCTCCCGACCATATTTTCAATATATTTGCGCCGAAGCTCCGTGGAATGGCAGAACATCGCGCGCGCACGCAACCGAAATTTCGCCGAGGGACAGTGGCCGCGTCGTCAGCACTCCTCTCACGTTTTAACGATCATCGGTGATTAAACAGTGATTACCAATCCCACCCCTTCATGCGCCCCCTTCCCAATGGTATCGAATTATCGTGTCAGAGGGAGACACGGTACCCCGAGAAAATCATAAATTTCACTCACCTCTGTGCCTGTTGGTCTGCTTGTCGAACATCAGCATGGCATCCTCGATCTGCAATTTCAATAAAAAGGCGTTAATTAGCGGGCATTCACGAGGAACGGCCGGGGAAGGGTTGAAAATTAATAAAATTACACGCTCGGATCGGGTGACGTTTACTGTCTCGAACCTGCTGGAATGTGTTCTTAACGCTTTTATCGGATACATCGAACGCGACGCGTGATTCACTCGCGAATATATTTCCTGAACATAACTATTAGATTTTCCAATTTTATAGTTGAAATCGATGGTAAAATTTTCAAGCTTCGTAGAGCGAAGCAAACTTTTAATCAGGAGAGCTGCTTTCAGTTTTCTCAGAAATCTGCCAAGTCTTTTGATATCTTAAATTAGACGATTACGCAAATTGTATCAAAGGATGCTCGATACTCGCAAAACTTTTAAATGTGTAGGATGAAACCGAGTTAGTGGATATAAGGTATTTGATGCAAAAATAGCAGTGCTGGGTACAATTCAAATAAAAAGTATTGGAAATAGTAATTGCAATACTTTTATTCAAATAAAGTAGTATTTCAGCATTTATTTTATTTCTTGGTTCTACATAGAAGAATAATTGAAAATATCTATTTATTACACATGTATAGGAGCTATTAATTGAAGTAATATTTGCTGTGCGATGTTTTAGAAATAATTATTTGAAATAATAGTTTTCGTAGAATGTATTAGGAATAAATATTTGAAATAGTATTGTTTTAAGGATATATGAAAATTAATTATATCAACTAGTATTTCATAGTATTTTACTTACATCTTTCTCTTACTCTATAATGTATAAGCATAGTTATGAATGTCTAGATATATCCATAGCTTATTTCGGAGAAAGTTAGTGGTGAAGTTTCATTCCACTAATAATAGCAGAAATATTTATTTCAAGTAACTATTTTAAGTTCGTGCTGCGAAACACATAATTGAAATACATATTTCATATATTTGAGAGATTAAATAAATATTTCAAATAGTATTTCCACTAATACAAAAATAAATAGATATTTCAAATTATTCAAAATAACATAGTTTTGGAAATAATCTCTGAAAATATTTTTATTTTTTATTTCAAATACTATTTCACCCAGCCCTGAAAAATAGTGGCTTACATATTCTAGTATTGATCAGGCGATTACTTTAACTAAGACAGCCTAACTTCCTGAGATACCCACATATTATACGTACGTAATTGGACAGATTACGTGGGTGGCACAATACGGCTATAACTCTTCAAAACTTTTCTGTCATAAATTAACAATTGCAATCAGTCGATACCTGAAGCATCCAACTGAAACAAATTAATCCCACAGAACTTTTCAGCGCCACTAGATTAGAATCACCGACTTACGTTAATCAATTTCGCTCGTAAATCATTCGAAACGAATTCCCTTCGGTCTCATTTGATCAATAACAAACTGCTAATGGAAAATTCACCCGTCAAATCGACCAACGCTCTTTCCAGTCTAATCCCACACCTTCAGTGCTAGTAATCCTACTATTTCGCACCGATTAGGAGCTATCCCCATTAAGTTTTTACCGTTCGACAGACGCGGTATTGCTCTTGGAAGTCCCGAAAGAGTTCAGCCACCCCAGATTTAACGTCAAAGTGACCCCCTACTTCGAGCGATTCCCGCCCCAATGGAAGAGCAAAGGTCCACCGAATCGGAGATAGGATCTCCTGTGCTCTTCCAGGAAGTACGTGTGGGCCGTAAAGCACAGCTGGACCGAGATTTACGAAGCAGGTGTAGCTAAGGGATCGAGAAGAGCGAGAGAGTCGCAGCAGGTGGAGGTTTGAGGGGGTGTAGGGTGTGGGGGTGCGCGGAGGGGGAGTATTGTCGGTAACTGAAGTGCGAGCAAGAGCAGGAAAAGCGCAGGAGGCGGGAAGGCGACGCGGCCAGTAGGATTTATGGGACAGGAGAAACAATAGGGATTACCTTTGCCCCACACCACGTCCTCCCGCTCGAGTGTTCGTCCCCGCTTTGTTCCTTCCTGCTTCCTGCGAGAGAACCGCGAGCACGGAACGATGAAAGTAGTGGCCGGGCAACACGTGAAAACGGATTGAAATTACGGCGAAACTCTTCGCTATCTCAACTACCGGGGAGACAGATAACAGAATTTTTAGGCAGCCGTGACGCTCACGTTCCGTGACGTAGAGCGTTCTACTTTTTTCCTCGAAACAGCATGAACACGAAACTTCCATGTTTGTAACTGACAAATTTACTCTGAGTGCAATATCAATTCCCCCCCCCCCTTTTTTTTTGGTTCCCAGAGACTGAATAGAGGACGTAGCTTTTGGCGATTCGAATCTTGACTTTAGGAAATTATAGAAAAAGCTTCGACTATGTATTATTCTTTTTCTTTTTAAGCTAATTTGTTTATCCTTTTGCGTAGGACAGTGTAAAGAAGGACAATTGCGACGATTCGCTTCGAGCAGAGTTGTCAAGAGATGTGGGAGAGATGAATATTAGATTATGCGATTAACATTCGATGGACTTCGTTGGGAACGTGAGGGGTTGCCCTTTCATCCCGTTTGCATTTGTCAATGTGGCGTAATTGCGTTTACCGTGCTTTACGTAATACGGTTCGCGGTGAAAATAATATTATAGGACGCATGTCGACAGCGTGCTCTCGTTGATTTGAAAAAATTGAGTGAAAAAAACCGATTTCCCAACTAAGTATCTGTTTACTAAAAATGACAACATATATTTCTCTATTAATTTACAAACGGCGAAGAGTTTTTACCTCCAGATCTTAAATTTCATTCGTTGTCAGAATCTCACAGAAAAAATACTTTGTCGCAATTTAACGAGGGGTAAACATGCTCGTTCCGTCATGCTACATTTTTCTCCATCTCTGGTTCGGGATTGTCGTGTTTATCATTTGGATGGAGATTGATAGCAGTCACGCTGAGCGCTTTCATCCGAACCATCGTCTGGATTCGAGCCCTCTCGACGCGGCAGGGTTTGTTTGAATATCGTTAACTGTTTCGTGAACGCAACGAGGGGGATAGAGGCCGAACGCGAAAAAAGGAGCGACTAACAGCTTGTTCCTCAAGCTAACGAGAAAGCAGTCACGTGAAAGATTCGTAGGCGCTGCACCTCTTTCGATGAAGGGCGATCGTTCCGTGGTGGGAATCGTTATCTTCGAGGAAAGGGTATCGACGATTCGATCTGTTGAACAGCTTGGCTAATACGTTTATCGTTATCGCATTGAGAATCCAAGTAACTCGTAAATAGAACTATATTTACAAAACCCTTTTAGCTGTAGTAACACTTGTCAGACATTAATATACAGAGTGCAAGAAATGTACATCGTTTTCAGGATTGGTAGGGTAAGTTAAAGTGTCATACGAAAATTTTAAGGCCATTTCAAAGAACTTGGCATTTTCTCCTGAGCTAAAAGGCAAAGACATAGTTGTCGCACCCTGCGTGTGTAATAAACATACATTTGTATTTGCTTATGTGTGTTCTACCATGCACCAATCATCAAAATGGTTCCAGTTGAGAGCGATGCACGAGACACATTACTGGTAGTAATATGGCAACGTGCAGGAGAGACAAATCATATCCTGTTGCTTCGAAAGTAGCACGAAACATGCCAAGGAATTGAGTCCCTTAGATGGCATTCGTTCTGATTTTACTTTCAAAAGAAAGAGTAATATTATAGCGGCGGGGAGGACGAGGGCGAGGGATGGTAGAAGAAAAGAGCAGAAGCTTTTAATGAAAACACAGGAGGCGTCGTGGCGTAAGATAAGACCGACACCAGGGACCCTTGCCCATCGCTGGGTCCTTTAGTTCCTTGTTTCTTCACAAAGTCCGCGCGCACTGTGCGCCCGTATTTTATTCATATTACGATATGCGCGTGTATCAGCGTACGTTTTCTTAGATAAATAAGAGCCTTAGGCGCCCTTTGTTCGCCATTTTCCAACCCATTTCTCCGAAATGCTCCCTTTCAGCCGAGCCGAGGAGGAAAGAAAAAAACGTGGCATTGATTAAACGAGGTTCCTCGGGAATTTTCTAGAAATCGAATCTGATAACATGTCTCGCGAATATTCTCAGGTAAATACGTAGCGGGCGGCGCAAGTAAAAATAGATACCGACAGAATCGATAGACTTGGGATGAGAAGCGACGACGAAACACGAAAGAGGGGTAAAAAAACGATGAAAAATTCAGATGTGATTTTTAAGTGGAGAAGGAAAATTTGAACGTTAATTGCACCGCCCCCTTAATATTATTTCGGATTATTGGAATTCGCGATGATGCGAATGTCGACAAATTTATACGAAATTCAATTTGAAGGTTGGCGTTATTGTCAATACTAACGATATTGCAATATAATTTTTCAATTATGCGAAAATGTCGCCGTCGACGTGTGTAAAATGTGTTACAATTGTTATTTGATATTTCTTCGCAAAAGTAATATCTTTGCCGAGCCATTGGACGGGAATATTTACACGTCCCGCGTAAAGGGTGACGCAGTCAGGTTGAAATTTTAAAGGCAACAAGAATTTCACAGTTTCCATTGAAATCGTACGGCCGTTCGTAATTAAAACTAAACACTGGAAATGAAACAATATAAATTCTTAAAGGATCTTCTGTCGGGACCTGATCCCTTTGATCATTCCAATATTTAGTTCGTCGCGGCTCGTGTTCCGCTTAACAGAGAGAGAGGATTAAACCGCGTTTCCCGATGCGGAATTATTTCAACTTTTCCACTCTTTTACCTCGCGTTGGTCTACGTAATGTCTTCGGGGCAGAAACGGCGAAACTCTTGCCGATATGCTTTGACGTTCTCGGAGTTGTTTGACGGAATCACCCTCTGGCTTCGACTCCTCGAATCGATATTAATCTTACTCTCGAACTGTTCCTTGTTACTTTCCCCGCCTCAAGCCGCGAAGATGTTATTGTATTCCCGTTAAGTGACAGGTATAAGAAACATTCTGTCGAATAGATTCATTGACAAATTTCGTACTACCAACGTTCTCTGAAATATTGTTGTTGAACTACCTGCACGCATTGAAAATAAATTTGTCAGGAGCTATAAACAAATTACACAGTTCCAAAATAAACACCATGCGTTATTTGTGGGCATACAATCGTTGATATATTTGGAAAGTTTCGCGTGCGGCGTTATGGTTATCAATTTACAGTCCGCTCGATGTTAAAAGTCACGACTATTTACGTCGTCGCGTTAAAAATATGAATCCAAAAATTTAACTTTTGCCTATGGAAATTAATAAAAAATAAATGGTGATATAATGTATCCGTATACAGAATTATCCTTCTGATACTAAATTTATGGTGGGTACTTATATAACTGTGAAAACATAATAAAAAGATATGGATTGGAAGCGGAAGTTGCTTCACGTGGCTGAACAGATATTTTATGATTGTAAGTATTAGCACCTAAAATAAGTAGTATAAGTGCTTATTATCAGACACTTGCATAGAGTATTTATGCATTTATTAACCCTCAAATACCTTTGCTATTTTTGGATAACACAAAGAGCTTTATGGAGTGGATCTCTATCCCAGCTAAAATTGAATAATATTTTTGTAGGTTCAATACTTTTTTTTAAATCATTTTGTAGAATAATTGAAACAAAAGACCAATTTTTAACAGTGGAAATTTTAGTTAAAAAATTGACATCAGTTTTAAAGTATTATGGCACTTTTTGGGATAATCGCCTTTTTATGAATCTAAAAACAAGGATTTTCTTAGCAATTTATATAAGTTCCTAAACACTAATATTTTCAAAAAAATACAGAATAAGTTTTTACAATGGGTATTCTGACCCCAACGCTAGTACACACTGATCAACAGAGCCCAGTCTATAAATACAGAAAGACAGTGATTTTCCATCTTCACAGTCTGGACAGACTTTTTTTCGACTGAATGACTTTTGCAAATAACTTTATTACACTTTGTAGATGTTTCTCTAGTCTTAGAGGCTTGGCTACGACGACATACATGGCACTGAGATATTCTTTGGCTTCTTTGGTTGACTAGATCCAGACAAAACTAGAAATCTACCCCACGAAGGTCTTTAAGAGTAAAATCCAGAAATTGCTTGCAATATGATGCAAATATTTCTACCTCCCTTTTTCCCAGATCCTTAATAAAAAATTCAATGTTTTCCTCTAATTCAATGTCTCCCTCCTTAAACGCAAATAATTCCAATGGCTAAATGAAATTACAAGCACCGCGTAACTTCACCTAATGAGACACGATATAACACCGTAATTTCTGCAGACATTCCTACTTAAAGTGGTCGAGATGGCGGCGCGCAAACGAACAATACTGAAAAGTTATGGAAGGGAAGGGAGATGGACTCGAAGGAGGGTTGTTGTCCCTGCGGAGCAATCGACTTCTGGCGAGCGGGCGAGGTGTACCTTATTACAAGTTCGATTCTAGCGGTGTTACAGCTCTCAGCGGACCGTGTTGTAGATTGCTGTCTTACGAGCCCTGCCCTTTACACCGGCAACCGTTCTCTTTTCACAGGCACACCTCGTATCATTTCCCGCAGCACCTTTCTTCCCTTTCCGCTGCGTGTTGGTTTCTTGTTCGGCGAACTAATTTAAAAGGACACAAGAACTGGGTCAAGAGTGTACCCTTTACGAGCACTCTTCGCGTCGGCCTTCTCTGATATTTGTTACGCGAATCTGGGCTGCGAGCATTTACGATAACCAGTGTCTTAGAACCACGAGCTTACAGTGAAAACTTCTAAGAATTTAAAATGGAAATCACTAAAATTTTGATTTTAATGAGCATTCAAATAGGAATACAAATGTCTGCCTGTGAAATGGAGAACTTTACAAAAATATCTGCCATTAGTAATAATTAGTTACTTATGTAAATGGCAGAGCAGGGCACAAATCAACTGATAATTCAAATTGATCAATCATCTGATTAATCGTTTATCATAATTAATAATTATTAGTTAAACGTTTTTGATTAGTTAATCATGACTATATGGCATTGATTACTTACAATTCTATTTAATCATTAGTCATTCGTTATTATCTTTAATTAGTCATTATTTATTAGTTTGTTTTTTTACATATTAGAAATATGACAACATACTTCAGTCATCAAAATCGAAGGTGGCTTCCCTAATCTAAATATTTACCTTTATATTAAAATTTTATAAAGTATTGAAATATATTTTTTTGTTATCATTCTGTGGCTCTTATAGCTTATAAGTTTGAGTTATTAGTCACATTTAAATCTTGATTACTCATTTAGTCATTAGTTACGATTTCAGTTACTCACTAGTCACTAATCGGTATTCATTATTCATGTTTAATAAAAATTTAGGCGTTAGTCATGTTCAAATATTTACTTAATCATTAGTTATTAGTCAGTAATTATACATATTAATGATTACAGTTTGCCCAACTCTGTTATAAGTGACATCTAATATTGTAATGTGGGAGACTGTTTTCTAGCTTTAATTGTTCGAAACAACCATGTTTTTAAGTTTAGAGAATTAAGAAATTAAATTTGGCACAATTTTTTCATGAAACGATCTATCATTTAGACATTTGTGGAAACAGTTACTTGAAACTTTGTGATTTTTATTTTTTTAACTTAAAAAAATTATATATTTATTTTTTCATTTATTAATTTTTTACCGTTGTGTCAATTTCATACTAAGGGACAAATTAAGTTGAGATACCGAGAGACGGATGGGGGCTAATATAAAGAAATCAGGAGATCGGACGTATAAGTAGTAGGAGACTGTATTTGGCCAGGCGAAATGAAATTACAACTTTTCTGGCACAAATCAGTTTCACGCTTACTTGCAGCTTGCATTATGTAATTATTATTATTGTTAAAACACTAATTGTGGCCAGGAATAAGCAAAAATTACAGAAATAAGAAGGAATATGGAAATCCTGTTCATCGACGTCACCAATAGAAGAGAACTCCCCGAAGGTAACCAGAAGCTGCATCGTCCGATGTCTCCATGAATAATATCATATTCACGCCGTCAACTGTTTACACACAACCGCAGCGCGAAAACGTTTCTATTTAAATCCCCGCTGATTCAAGAAGCCGATGCGTCAACGAGATACCCTAATGCGATAATCGATTCCCGCAGGAAGACCGTAATTGAATTTACGAAGACGAACGAAGCATTCTAAAATAAACACTGCCACCCGAAGAGAATACGGGCGCGCACGCGCTCGCCGGTCTCGCCCTGCCGTCTCGTGAAAGGTTTCCCTGTCCTTTTTTTTCCCTCCCCCGTCTCCTTTTTTTTTTCTTCAGCTCCGCCACCAGCTCGTAAAACGACGTGGATTTAAACGAAACGATACCGATTTACCCCTCTGATAACAGAAGCGCCGCTACAGAAGCAGCTCTAGGATTTCCAAAGAATGCTCTCTCTCCCTCTCGATCCCCCCCCCTTAGTCGCTTCCCCTTTCCTTCTCGCGCGTCTGCCCCCTTCGCCGCCCTCGCCTCACCTTCTCACCCTTCACGGACGATCGAGGGTAAAAGCGAGCCGACAGCTAGGGATTTCGATGAGTTTTCCTCTTTCCCCGGCCATTTCGCGTTTCGGCGTCGCGCCCTATCGCAACCACGGTTCTCTTCTGTCCCTGTAGATTTAGTATGCAGCGAGCTGTATTAAATCTCCGCTGTTCGAGGGATTTCAAGTTTCCGCTTTCGACTCCGTTTTCGGATTCTGGGCCGCGTTCTGCCCTTTCCTTTCCCCCGCGATCGCAACAAGGGTTGCTGCTTTTTGCCTCAGTTCTGGTGTCACCGGTTGCCTTCGACTTTCCACCGTGGAACGATTCATCCTCAGCGGTTCAACGCGGTTGGATAATGGGTCATAGTTTGTCTGACTATCGCGGCATGAATCTACTGAACGTTAAATATCATGGACAATATGGATGATTGTTATTGAATTATAAATGGACAGTCCACCTTTTCAGCTGTCCTCCGATCGTCACAGGATTGAACGCTGTATAAGAGAGACTTTATCTCATTCCATTTTCAAGAAGACAGTTGAAAGTTAAGAAGTTTCTTGACAGAACAGTCGGTTGTTTGTTCTGCTCCTTTGAATTATACTCGGCATTTGAAGTCCATTATCGTCAGTGGACTGACGCTTTCTTTATAATTACATCAAGCTTCTGCTTGCATAATTAAAATTCTCTAATTTCAACTGTTTTCTAACTAAACGGGTCTATTCCTTCCCCGCGGTCTCCTTATAGAAATTTATACTTGGTTTGTTGTATGCATAGAAGCTCTATTTTCTGGAGCAAAAACTATATTTCCATTCTCATAATGTAAAAATGGTTTGTATTCTTAATTATAGCATATCGTCGTAGCATATAGCGTATTCCGTGACATCGATTCTCACCAATACCTGTTGACAAGCAAATAATATCTTGACGTTCGATCGACTTCCTGGTCCCGTTTTCCCAAGGTTTTGAGGGAACAGCATTAAACCCGCACAAGAGGCGTTTCAATAAACCTCTTTGCATTCAACCGCCTCCATTTCTTACCTTCACCGTTCCAAGAATTCTAATTGGCTTGCATACGTCGATTGATTGATCGAAACGCGGAATAATAAAAGGGGCGAGCACAATGGATTCGATTTCAGAACACAATTATTATATTCCGGAAAAGGCAGCGCTAAATATCGTACTACAAATACACGCAATAGGTATATCGAATTCGTTCCGTTTTAATTCATCATTAATAATTCGAAATAATGATTGTCGAAGAAAGGAAAGAATGGGTTCGGGCTTATAAAATCGAGCTCGCCGTCTGTTGGCGCAACAATAAATCGTAACGACCGCGGCGAGTGTTGGCTGGATTAATTCGAACACTCCAATTAGAGTTTTCCCGATCGACGTTGATGGAAAACGCAATAATGATCGCGAAACGTAAGATAAAGGGGTGCAAGAAGCTCACCATGTGGCGCGGCTCTAATTGAACATCGCCGACTTCTTTCAATTACTGTTTCGTTTAATTATTCGCCCTTTTGCTTCCCTTTAATCTTCGAATGACAGGTTTAAAATATTCCACACTGACGAAGAACAGTAGAAGCAAAAAGGCGAAAAAGTCGACCGGAACACGTGTTCCCGCTTTTTATTTTCCCATCACAAAGGGAAGCTTATTAACAACGTAAACACATGTACGCCGCTTTGACCCACAACTGTAACCCGCCGCGAGAGAATTAATTCGATGCCGAGAAGAAGGGAGGAAATACAAAAAACGTTGCTCGCGCAAAGCGCTGCCAATTCAAAAAATCCACCGAAGCCGGGATCCCGATCCCACCTAACACGGGGGAAGCGAAAATTCGCCCGGTTACAGCTGCATTCGAGGATTAAGCAGAACGAAGCTCGGGTCCCAGTTCGCCGTGATTCTTCCTCTTTCGTCCCGCTTCCTCTGCTTCCGTACAAAAAAAAAGGAAAAAAAAAAACGGAAACGAAAGGGAAACAAAACGTAGATGGAGCGTCTAGCCACGTTAGGCAGAAAGTGTGCGCGCATCTCATATAATTTTCCGCAAAAGTTTCCGGCGCGAGACGCTCCTTCGCGTGCAGGCGCATCGTTCAGCTTAAATTCATTTTTGAGCACCGAGCCAGCCAACTGCCTCGGGTTTCCACATCTGCGTGCGGAACTCGTTTCGCTACCGACATCGCCACCCCCGCCTACCCTTCCCTTTCTCTATTCCGCTCTTGTCCTCCATTTCTCTTCCGTCGACTTCATCGCTCCCGACTTGAAAGGTAAACTACTCCGGCGCGCGGGAGTTTCACCCGAGCTTTTTCATCGGGAGGGGGAAACACGATTCTTTTTTCTCGCCGCGTCCGGAAAACGGGAAATAAGAGATCCGAACCCGAAAGGGGAGGCGAGGGGAGTTTTGGTAACCCGTGCGCCACCGATCCCAGATGGAAACCGAACGGTTGGGGGGGAGCTTTTTAAGGAACGAACTGGTCTCGAACCAGCCGCACCTGAGAGCCAATAATTATCGAGAGCCGTAGTTTTTCCGATGGGCAACGTGACCATCAATCTCACGTCCGGTTTTAACGGCATTTCCACCCCCGCAGTCGTTACGTACCGAATCCGCTATATATTCCTGCGCGAGGTGTCTGTGAATTCACGGCACGAAGGGAGGGAATTTTATGCGAAACAAGAAGTCGAAAACCACGATTTCTGAATAAATCGATATGGGACACTGTCGCGCATAAAATGAGGGAATTTACAGTGAAAAAAAGATAATTCCACGACGCAAGGATACTACAAATAAGGGAAATATATTTTCCGCAACGCATGGCGTCTCAAATGAAAGCGGAGACCACGTCAACTGCCACCCAAAATTCCGATCCAATGCTCGAACATCGGTTTGCCTGCCTCGACGGGAATCGACAGGGCAGAATCGTTCAAACTGCGGGGCCCCGCTAATCCTGACGACGATGTTGCCAAGCAGTCGCGGCTCTCCCGTGAAATGCCCTCGACATTGATACGGTTCTGCCTTCCTGCGAGCATCCCGACGAATAATGATGCGGAAAGGCGAGAGGTAAGGAGAGTCGCGCCGGGGGTCGTAGGAGTGGGAACATAGGATGGGAGGGGACCGGAGGTGGGAGGAGGCAAAGAACTTAAGTAGCTCGCAAAGAGACGCAAGCACGGGAGGGTTGATCCGTTTATTCAACGACACGTAAGCCGACTCCGACTTCCTCGTCGACGCGAAGGGCGCTCGCTCGCTCGCTCCTGCGTCGCGGTAAACTTTCACAGGAAATTCGATGTTTCGTGCAAACAAGCCGCCGCCACGACTATCAATACACGTCTTGGCTGTCGTTCGATGTCGGATCGATACCCCTCCCCCCTGTACCGTTGTTCCGGGAATAAGAAGTCCTCGTGCGGAAGGGTCGGTTTTTCTCGCGGGGATTACTTTACTGCCGAGGGAAAACCCCCGAACCTCGGCCGAAGAAAGAAAGTGGGGAGAGAGAGAGAGAGAGAAAAAAAGAGACGAGAAGGAAAATCCTCGTTCGAGCTTTGTCGAAACGAGCTCTCGTGAAACGTCCGCGCGCGCCACTCTCCCGGGGGGTAATCAAGCCGCGATTAATTATTCCAACGTAATTCTGAAAGTTTATGCGAGCGCTTAACAGTCGAAACCGCGTGAAGAACTTCCAGCGATCGTCAATTATTTCCCG
The DNA here is from genome assembly GCA_030770465.2 of Perdita meconis. Classification (NCBI taxonomy): domain Eukaryota; kingdom Metazoa; phylum Arthropoda; class Insecta; order Hymenoptera; family Andrenidae; genus Perdita; species Perdita meconis. The sequence goes on from JASKOS020000016.1 coordinate 4,859,581, forward strand.
TTTCCGTCGAGCGTAAAGTGGATTATTGACGCTCGGGGTGTCGCGAGGAAGATCCGATGCGACAGAACCTACGAAATCTTTGAAACGACTGAAAGAACTTTGCTCGGACGAAAAAGGAATTTCCTTCGAGGTGAGATTAACGTTTTACGATGTTCGTCTGTGGATAATGAATCCTCCAGTTCGTAGTCCGCTATATCGATACAGAACTTCACTCGATAACGATTAAAATATCATTAAGTATCTCTGATTAGGTAATAAGTTAATTTTAATTCATGGTTATTCGTTCTTCTTGTTCTCGGGCTCAGCTACGGCACGATCAATGATTTATTTATCGACAATGATCAAACTTCCTATTATTGCCACGTCTCCCATCTGCTTTTTCTGCCAGAGCTATTTTATACGGGCAGATAGCGAGTTCGTGACCAAGGACGTGCCAGGCACGAGCACAGCCGTTGCGAAAACGCGGTATCAGCTCAGTGTATTACGTGCTCCACTTCATTCAGAAAGAACGAAGCTTTGGAATTTTGCTAAACTGTTTTACGAACTCTAGACATCGAATTCATTAATGAAAGTGCTTAATGACAGCGCTTAATTCCATGCGATGGCAAACAAAAACGCGAGTAACACATTTGATCCGTCAATGTATACCTTTTTTTTTGTATAAGTCTGACAAATTATAGTTTATACTACTTGCAATGACGTTTCTTTTCTCGTATTCATATAGAATACTGTACGCTGAATTTTTCACAGCTGTGTACACAGGCTGTAAAAATTACACATTCATTCATGGAAATAGTGTTTAACTATAAATGTAATTTGTAAATTATATAGTATCTATTCTTGTATAGATTCACTGCTTATAAATTTTTATTCCTGCAATCAAAGTAAAATGATCCAAAATTGAATTGAGTCGAGTGACTGTTTCAAATGTAACGTGATGGAAGAGTCAATCAATACCGCAATTTTTCATCCATTAATTTTCTATTGCGAGACTAATATCCAAAAGAATTGTATAGTTTCTCGAAACCGTGGCCATTCTATATCGGTTTACCGTTTCGCCGAAACCCGTCTTCCCCTTTTTCCATGGACTCTTATACTATTACGCTCGCCAATATCGTTGTTACGTGATGTCCAGAAGTTCCGCGGAACGTTTGATTTCGTGCATCGTTCGTAACCGCCCGATCTTTTCCCTTCTACGGTCTCAGAATATTCAACGAGCTGAACGAATTCGCGTGTCTTTCGATGCTTGCCCCGCGTACACACACGGCATGCCAGATGGCGTGCGGCACAGCAAGATTTACGTTATCGGACATCGTTTTCCGATTCGGCTCCGCTTTCGTCGAGAATTAACGGAACTTTGTCAGTCGGAGAGCGACGTCGTTCTTCTTCGTCGTGATCCTCGTTCTTCGGGCAGTCTCGAAATTCGCGACGATTCGCGTCGATCGGCCGCGATGCTTCGACATTCTGCAACTTTCATTTCAACCCGGTAACTTTGAATGAGCTCAACCAGTACTAGTGGTTATTAGGTAAAATCGCAAACGCTTTGACTAGCAAATTCGTTGCGACGAAGTTAGCCGACAGTTGACAGTTTCTTCGTTTACGAGGTCGTCGCGTTCTTTGTGGAACGATTTTACGTAACGGCGAGACCGCAAGCGCGAGAAAATTGTCGTCCGGTATTAATTTGCTATGCTAACCATTCTCCCATGGTCTCTCGCAGCACGAGATTAATTATGGACTTCGAAATGGCTGCGCAAAGTGGACCGACCTAGTAGCGAGCATCGCGCTTCGTCTGTTCCCAAACTTCCCCGAACAGTTTAACCAATGTATATTAAGACGCCAACTTTACCACCAATTTACACAAAGTGGTCGTAAACTGCAACCCCGCGATACATACTGCGTAAGGATTGAAACCGCTTCGGTTCAGTTTGGTTCAGCTGGGAAACATTTTTCACACTTACTTTAAATCCACTATACACCAAATTCATTAAACATTCAATCGAACTGCATTTGCAAAAGTTTGACCTAACAAAGTAATCTACGAAAGTGAAAATTTAAACTCAACAGTCAGCATAATTTGCGAACAACATCTCATTCATATTCGTGCACCCTTCCTTTCTTTTTGTAACCCCTTGAAAACGCACGCGCCCTGTTTGCCCCTTTTCTTAAATCTCCGCGCACGTTTTGAAAAATCTCCTCGACGATGGTGCAAAGATGCTCCATCATTAAATTTAATGGCATCGTTCGAAGCCGGATCCCGCCGAGCGATTATCCCAAGTCTCGACGTCGCTGCTTCGTTCGAACGATTCTCTCGACGTGTACAACTTGATCGGAAGGAATCTGATTCTCAACCCTTATAAGATCGTCTTACCGACCGATACATGCCGGCTTGAAACAGACAGGGAGTCAGATCTGGTTAGAGCGCAGGCAGCGATGCTCGTCGGTGAAGTCATTGTCGTGGCATGGCTACGGTGATTCGAGAGTCCGTCGTCAGTAACGGGAAAGAGATAACGAGAGAGAAAGAGAGGGAGAGAGAGACAGAAGGGTTGACAGAGTGGAAGAGGGGAGCTAACAGTTAGAGGGCTGCAGTCTCCAGTCTTCAGGGGCTTCTTAATACCATTACTTCTGGTTTCGTCCGTTGAGACCGTGCCACGGGCATCGCAGCGTTCAAAAGTTTCCGATACCCTTCCTTCGACGTGTCAACTGGGAGAACACACCGCTGATAAACGAGTTACACGGCGGCAGAACGTGTGCCCCTTGTCCAGGGGACGCGATACGAAGTTGCGTCGAAGTTCTAACGAGAGATTTCGGGAGGAATATTAGCCGCCGCGACGCGTTCTTCGTTGCGCGTCGCCGTCGCGACGCGACGCTCCGGAACTCTCCTACCCTTGATATTGAAAGTTCCGATGCAGTTCGAACATTTCCCGAGGAGTCCCCTGAAAAGTTTTGATTTCTATTCCGTCCCATGAATTATGCATTTTATCGGCGCCTCGATTAAATGCTAATAACGAGGACAATTTAGACTCGGGCGTTGCGCGCCGGTCGCTGCCCCTTCCGGTTTTAAACCAATTATCGGACGATTGTTGCCATTCAGGGCGCGGCGGCGGAGTTTGACAACGCGAGGTCGCAACGGGGGCCATTGTGACCAAAAAAGGGGCAGCCGGAATTCGAATTCTATTTTAAATTCGTATTATCGACCGTGTCGCGTAAATTTCGTGATAAATGTCGGACACTTTACGCATCGCGGATTTATCAGCGCGACCATCGGTCGCGGCCTCGTATTGTTTGCATTTCGCGTTCGTGATTTGTTGCTGTAAACGCCCGTTCATTCCTGCTCTATTACCATAGTTATTATTATTTGCTAATAACTTAACGTTTATATCAATTATCGAGGCGACGCGCGCGCGGCGAGTTTATCATTCATTGAGCTCGTCGAACCGCGAATTGTCAATATATTTCGAACGACCTACTGTGAAATGGATTGCAGCTCATAATATATTTATTTCGGCGAAATGAATGCACTGATTGAATATCAATACCGATATTCGCATCGCTTTGATTCTAGGCATGTAAAATTGTTCACATCAAATTGACAAAACATATTTCACTGAGACCCAATACGTTTGCCAATTCTAAAAGAAGATTAACAAATAATCAACATTATTCCCGTTCTCGTCAAATTACACTAATATCTCACGCATAATGTTTATCGAATGTATTCTCAATTCCATCTTCTGAAAAGTATAATTCCAACATGGCAACGCAAGTTAAAGTACGAATTATTGATTGAATAAATATTCATAGCACCTGAAACCACATCTCCAGATTATTAATTCAAAATTTTATTTCTTTCCTGTTCCTACTTTTCGAAGTAAATGAACCCCCAGGACAAAACGAAAACTCCCAGAGACCCGGGGACCCGATAGGCTGTCGTGGATCTCGACCGTCGTTCATCGATCAGTCCGGACGATCGATCGTCAATGTCGAGGAGGATACAAACAGCCCCTCCGATTCTTCCTCCCACGTTTTCGTCTTCTTTGCGCCGGGAAATGGTTTATTCAGCGTATGTCGACCTCGTTTCCCTGGCCATCCTACCCGTAAAAGGATAATCGTGTCCTTCCCGAGGCACGCTGCAAACACACGCGCTTCCGTTTCGCGGAATACGGGCCATCAAGTATTCAGTATGCGACGGTGCCGTGTGTCGAAGAGCAAGGTACCGCTTAAGTAAAGAGCGTTACGGACACAGTGGCCCCCCTCGCGGCGCTTCCCATTCTTCTATGGTCCACCGTGATCCCCCCTTTTTCCCTCCGCCATCGTCTTCCAACCCGTGCACTTGCCAACCGTTATCTGTAAACACGCTTTCGGTCTGTCACGCTAATGCCGTATCTAACTTCCGAGCGAATCGCTCGCAAAGCCGTCTAAAGTCACGGTCGATCGATAACTCGCGGCGCGCACAGTTCGGTGAATCTGCTCCCTTTTGCTAAACCTTGTAGTTAAGGTCTTTGCTTGCTACAGTCTCGCGATCCTCTGCTCGTAAAATTGGAAAAAAAATAAAAATAGCAAATTTTAACGAGGGGAAATAGTACTTTAATCTAAATCTTTAGGTTCACTTTGTCGAAAGTCGCGCATATGAATCAACACGTCAGGGCATTTGGAGTTCGCGAAATAGGTACACGCGGAAATCGCGCGCGTGTACGTGCGTGTGCAATGCGCAAATACGCGTCGCGATCCCGCAGTGAGCGGCTAGCTCTGGCCATTAACCAGTCCGAAAGTCAGCCCACGCTAATAATGGCACCGATAGAGTCTGGGGCGTCGATATGCGTGCGCGTGTTTGTGTCGCGGATCACGCGAACGTGGGTTGGAGCGTTCGTTTACGAACAGGGACATGCGGTGTTGACGAACGCAAATTGGAAACCGACGATGCGCACCGGGGAACGGTACGTAAGAATCGCCTTTAACGAGTTCATTACGCTGGCCTTGCTGGCTTCTCTGTTGATTTCTTTTCTTCTGGATCGATGCGAGTGTTTGCGTTGCAAACAGCACTGGTACAGACGTTTGTGAGTCCGCCAATGATTAGCAGTAATTCACTTCGCTTTGAAATCGTGGAAAAAATATTCTACGACGAAAGTAACTTTCAGTTCGGTTTCTATAAAAATTCAGGGCAAAGGGAAAACAGTAAAACGTAAGTCCATCGATTCCCCATTATCGATAAATATAACAAGAGCTGTAAAAAAAATGTTGCAACGAGGCTGACCTCAGTAGTAATGCGAGCAGGATCTACGGTGGCGGATAATAGTTAAATATTGAAATAGCAGGGAAAGTTTGGAGGATGACGCGGCAACACCATGGAAATATACGCTGCGAGGGATTAATTTTTACTGCGTCATAAAATTCTTGGATGATAAGGCAGAGCAAAAGTATGGTGATTTATGTATCATACTCTTGGAGTTGGCTTCCCTAATACTTTTCAAACCGAATTTCCAAGAACTATGGGACTTGGGAATTTATGACCGCCGACTCGCGCAACTCTCACACTGGTGGGCGTAAAATTTTCAAAAGTAATCCGACTGAGCGCTACGCCGTGCACTAGATGCGAATCATTTAGAAATCGCGTGAAAGATAATAAAGCAGAAAGCGGAAGCAATTTGCCAAGTACAGTTTTGTTTCTATTCACCTAATAAAAGATGCGGTTGCACTACGAAAAATTTTATTCTTCGTTCTAATACATGAAACCCACTCCTTCTCGATCGCTTACATGTTGCAAAACTACTTTTTCAAAGTGATCGTGATTGTACAGTGTAATATTAAACGACAACCTCCTCAACGTAACCTAACCTTTCACTTCGATACCAGAATAGAAAGTTTAATGAAATTCAGCGGAAGCAGAACGAGAATAGTTTATAAATACGTGACAAAATCGTATTAATAGATTCGCTAAACTTTATCGCGAGCTGCGCTTAGACAGTAGAAAAGCCGAAAATAGAACGCACGAAGTCTCATGTTTGCCGAATTTCCAACGCTCATGCCAACGGCGGTTTCTCATAAATATTGTTACATAAAATCCACTATCTGCCTCTCGCTGTTATTCGCTCCAGAATTTTACGAAGTATTCGCGAAGCTATCAGTTACGCAATAAATCGCAGACTGAAATTCACACGATTCGATTTAGCCCCGGATAATTCATACAGTCGCGATATTCCCAGGTTTGCTATTTTTCCCCCGACCACATAGAATACCCGCGTACACATGCTTCAGAACGGAATATTCGCAAGCTTTCAATCGGATTTCTCATGGCGATTCCAGATTTCATTCGCCGCGGTATTCTCCAACAGCCACTGTCGATAACTACATTTCCATTCTTCAACTTGCCCGCATTAAAATTGCCCGATTTCAGTTTTGAGCCTCTCTCCTCCCTCCGTCAAACTGTTATTCGCTTTTGTCTGAAAGTCCAACAGCTCGATCTCAAGACTTCCAAACCAAACAAATAATTTTGTATTGGAGGACGCCGATGATCGTAACCGCGATGACACAATTTCTAAACTAGCACAATCGATTCGGTTTCAATGGGAGAGAGGGTCGTTGGAAAAACGGACAAGGCAAGACTTCGAAACGAACGCGTTCAATTAAAGACGGAGGGACAAAAGGGTCCGCGAATTTTCAGGACGAATGAAATAAGGCAAACGTCTCGATCGAGTTGAAGTCGATAGATTAAGCTGGCATGCACAGCGATCGACGAAGCCCCGGCCACGAACTCTTGGGGAACGAGTCGGAGGAGGGGGTGTAAGTGGACTCGAGGGGGAACGGGCACGAACCGAGAATTCGGTCTGGCTCTGCACCTCATAAATTTGAGTTATTCTCTCAGCCCCTTCTCCTCTCCTTTTCTCTGTTTCCGTTCCAACTTCGACGAGGCGCCCTTAAGGATTCTCCAGGATGTGAGTTATCGCCTCTGGTCGAGGCTCTTCTTCTCCGTGCTCGCCGGGGAGGACCGTGAGCGTTTCCAGAAGAAAAATATTAGCAATGATACGCCTCATATTTTACTCCGCGGCTTTCCGGACGACGGTATTCCCATATTATCGGTTCATGAACGTCGTTCCCGCGGAAGACGAATATTACGCTGTTCCCCGGTAATAAGGATAAATGAAATCATCGCGAAGATTTCGTTTCAATTCGACCGACAAACGCGGAAACCCGCGGAACACGGCGGAGGCGAGCCGCGATTCAGGGGGCCGCTTTTAGAGCAGAATATTCCTCAAATTGTACAAATCGCCGGGAATAAATCGAGCGAACCGTATTAGAGTTTCCTAACTGGATGTTTTTATGATAAGAGATATGGATACTTGGGGCTATTTTAGTAGAAATTTTCAATGGATGGAAATAATAGAAGGTACGAGGGTCTTTGGTTATGAGCCAGATAAAGAAAGTTAAAAATAGACTAATTGAATTTCCATTTTACATTAAAAAGAAATTTTAAAGCATTGAACACAATCTATTTTTCAAATTAATTTTTAGGGTTACATAGAAGGCGAAAATGTTGCAAGACTCAGGTGTAATCCATGAAAACCGTTGATTAAGTATTAGTAATTTACACGACGGTTTTGCGGAGGGTTGGAAGCATGATTCATGAAAGTATGAGAGTGCAGCTGTCGTCACATCGTTATCGCAAAAATGTCTAAGAAAGGTGAATAAGTCGATCCTCCGCATACACATCGAAAGTGCAGTTTCATTCTGAAATATGTCGCAGCTGTCACGTGTTCGACGGACCGGGTGATTCCATGCAAGGCGCACATTTAAATATGAAAGAGGGTTTCTTGAAAATTTAGAATCCATACCTCGAGGCGTGACGCCCCGGGGAGCGAAATGTTCCGCGAAATATTGGTCAATGGAAATCGCGAGCGCACTAAAATATTTCATACGAAACGTACCCAAACTCGCTCACGTTCACACTCGTTCCATTAAAATATTTATGGCATCGCAGCTCCGCTGAAGAGATATTGAATTAAAAATTTTGCTAACGGTTCCCTTTTTACATTTCGAGATAATAATTGACTTTCAATGATAGTAACGTTCGTGACCCTTGACTTTAAAAACGAAACCTTCCGAACGTAACGCGAAATAGAAATGTACATATATGAAATTCGACGATAAGAATCTTCGAGTTTCCATTTTAGAAATACGCATGTATACAATTTATGTATAGGGTCATATTTATTCGTTTAATTTCCTTGAAATAAATTATTTGAGGAAAAGTAGAACAAAGAGGGCGAATGAAAATATCAAGGTTATTAATTCCCAAGGTAACGTCGGATACTAGCTTGTAAAAATACGGAAATTACTCTTTTCACAAACATTGCATTCTTTCTCCCCCAGTAACTCACGATGCAGAATTTTCCGCGGAACCCTTTTGCCTAGTATATCCATGCAGCCATTCTTTACACAAATATGCTTTTGACTCGGCTGTTTCTACGTAGATTAAACAGTCTGCTCTGTCTAGAAAAAATATTGCAAGGCACACTCGGAGAACGTTGCAATAATGTTTCTGTAAATATTTAAAGCGCGTGCAAAAATTTCTTCGCCACTTCCAATTTCATCGCGCGGGGAACGCGCAACATCGTTCGGACTCCTCGATATGACGTTTCCACGATCGAGTTGTACGCGGAAAAAGGGTGAATCGCCTGGTTGGAGCCTATTAAGGGATGCAGAGGGCCCTCGAGGAAGGTGAATTGCCGTGAGGCGAAAGTTTCCGCCGAGTGGCAAGAGGAGCAAACGGCCGGGAGAGCATTACGAGGTTAGAAGCGTGAGAAGCTGCTCGGTCAGGGCACCGATTGGAAGACAAACAAACAGCCCAGCCACCCACGAAGCAAACCGAACGAAGACGTTTCTCCCTTTGCCCCCAAAAGCGCGAGGAAGTTAGAAACCCCGCGCGCGTTCGCGCACTCGCACTGTAAACTTTCGCAATCTTTTTAATTGTATTGCCGTGAGAGACCTCGGTGATAGAAAAGTTTCTTCGTTTGGTCGGTATATTTTCCCTCCTGTACGTCCCTCCCACCCCGAATCCACCCCTCCGTCTGTTTGCTTTACTTAGCACTTCTCTCGCGTCTTTACCCTCCCGCGAGCTAATCGAAGCGAACCGGGCTATACACGGAGAGAAATGTCCCGTCGATTCTCCTCGAATATCCCTTTCCCCACCGGCCTCCGGTGGAGGGGGATGGATCCGATTTTCTCAGGGCACTAGATCGCTCGGATAGCGAGCCACGCTCCTCATTACGCGCGCTCGCTGCCCCGTTGTTGTTTCCGTTTCCAGGAGCTGCGAGGTTCCCTTTCTCGAGTGCTTTTTGAAGACTTTTATTACTGGATGAGCTTCGTTAACGTCAAGTAGAAAGTCCGCGAAACGTGTCGCCGCGCTACCCGCTCTCGTCGCTCGGCACAAGGACGACATAGACAAGGGAGAAACGAGACTGGAGAATCCAATCTCGCGGGATACCGAGTACGCCGCTGTTTTATAGGACGAGTATCTTGAGGGTAGGAGGGTGTGCTGCTTTGTCAAGATGGCGGCCGACAGAAGTCCCATTCACCGTGATCCGTCGCCTCGCGTCCGCCAACTCCCTCTCTCGCCCCCTCCGCTCCCTCGCCGCCCCACGCTTTCGCGCCAGCTTATCTTCGCGTGCCGCGCTTTCACGTTTTCGCGGCACTCCGGTAACGAGCCGTCAAAATTGGTTTAGCTCCGTCTATTGAGGCGAACGTCGTCGGAGGGAAGCTGGCCTTGCCCACGCACTCGCAATTGTGCAGAGCTTCCGTTAATTGAATTGCCTCCGGTTCGAGCAAACTTATTGTCGTCCGAGTTTAAAACGCGAGCTTTGTGCCGTTCGGCCATTCGACGAACTGCGGGGCCGAATTTCGCGTTTCGAAGATTTAAGTAAGATTAAAATGCGCCTTAGTCCGGGAGCACCACTCCTGGCCGTTTGAAAGAATCCCCGTTTCCCTCCGATCTCGAAATTTAATTGCTTCCGCGAGACTCTGTGCAAAGTCTCGGACCTCGCGACGCAACGGGTCAAATGCGCTCGCGAAATTTAATTCGAAGAAAAAACAAGCGAACACTCGCGATTTCGATATAGGACCGAGTCCTTACTTAAACAATTACCGTTATTGGATTCGTGAGAGTTTTTGCTCGCGAAACGGGCTTCGGACAAAGATACGAGGAGACGAATGGAAAACGAAATACACCGCCTTTTCCGAGGGGCTCGCAACGCCTTCAGCGATACATCACGTGGCAATTACAGCGTCAACCCTGGCGACATTCCGTCCCCTACGCGCTTGCTTTTCTGCGACTCGATTCTCCCCCATCAAGCAACACCATCATCCCTGCTGCCAATTCCGCCGTCTAATTTATCCGCTCGTGAAAATCTCGTGCCGGAGGCTCGATTTCGCAGGGAATTTGCGTTCGTCTGCGACGAGGGTGTCGCCGACCCCGGGGTAATTCGTTTCCGATATTGACAACTGATTATTTTTATGATCAATTACACGATACAGGGGATTATTTAGGATTTACCGACGGAAATTCCGCGAGAGAAACGTTTAGCATTTTTTTTCGCGATCATGCGAATCATTCGCAAATTTATACCTTCGATTATTAATTACGTGATCGTGAAATGTCTGATGAGAAATAAAATTCTTTCTTCCGTAATTACTTGTTTCACAAGTAGACTGCGGATTTTTATGCAAAATTAAATGTTTAGAACCGCACATAATGAATTGCAACTTGAATAACTATGTTTTATTTTCTAAATATTCTAACTCGAAGTGTATTCTCTATATTTTGCATATTTTGACGTCTATCAACAATCTTGAAGATTTTTAGAGTGTTTAAAATTGTCATAAATGCATAAAATTCGCAGTCTATTCATAAGCTATTCAAAATTCTAGGACCCCTTTACCAGAGTTTGCACCTGTGCCAATCATAGTACTAATGTTGTAGATTTTTTTGCAGGTTCCGTAAATTCATTTAAAAGATCTATCAAATACTTAGATCTATAAGTTGCCATTCTTACCGCGCTTTTTATAGTGCGTTAGCGCATTTTCTTGCATTTTTCTATTTTATGTTTAGCGTCTACCCTAGTTATTAATTTTTTATTTTCTGTCATTCCTCAGCCGATTTTGTTTTGCAAATTGGGCAAGCGTATGCCCCTACTTTTTCTAAATAAATAAATAAAATAATAAAAAGTAATTATTTTTGCAATGACAGTATTTTACTTCACCATTTCGTATTGCGAGTCCAAGCACGCGAGTGATTTTCATTTAGATTTAATTTACGCGAGCCAGAGTCGCTTCCCCCAGTTCCACCGAAACTTATTCGCAATTATAAAGTGAATACAATACCGCCAATTTCCCAGATACCGACGAACTTCCCCATAGCAATCAGACTTCTTAACCCTTCCTTTCAAGTAATTACAAACAACTACCTCGAACTGAGAGCGCTCTTCGTCGAATCCCACGAGGAAATTTCCGTCGCGAAAATTCCCCGCGTGCCTCGTTTCCGTTCGGGATAATGAACACGCGGTCGAACGAATCGGCGGCAACGTCGTCGTTAATTCAGTTTACGTCGCCGGCGTTGCGGTGACGAACGTGCCCCCGAGTCTTTCCGAAGCCACAGTCATCGAAAGTTTCGCTCGCGAATTTCGTCGAGGCAGACGTTGCCGGGGAACAACGAAGGGCCGTAGGGGTAGAAAGGAGGGGGAGGGTGAGCGAAGGGCTGCGAGCGGAGGCCGTTTCCACCCTTCTCGCGGCATAACAGCCATCCTAGCAACACCTGTATCTCGTCGACACCTGTAGCGCAACTACCCTCCCTCCCTCTCTTCCTTCGTTCCCTTCGTTTCCATCTCCCTTCAGTCGCGGCGAGGGTCGAAGCGAGAGCGCGCGTCCCCAACGAAGGGACGAGTTCGAAAGGCGATGTTCGGCGAGGGAGATAGAGCACCGGCGGCCACGGAAAGGAGGAGGGAGAACCAGGGAATATAATAAATTGCGACCACGAGCGGAGAAACAACAGGATAATGGGAGAATCGGAGGATTATACAGTGTATACAACCAGGGGCGGCGCGAAAAGGCTATTCGTATACCTTTTTTCGATCTCATATTCCACATGCCCGCGCGTTATATCCTCAACCTCCGCCCACACCTTTCCCTCCCCCTTACCCTTCGATGCTCCTATGGGTTTTCGCCTTCAGACGGAGACTAGACTCGCCCCCGGTCCGCGAAACGCGAAAGATTTACCCGACGAGGCATTGTAATCGGCGTTTAAATAGAATTAGACCCACTTTCCTCAAATTAACACATAATGCGATTGAAAGCTCCAGGTGAATTTGTTTAACAAAGACCGCGTTTGCCTGAGAGAGGCTGAATCCGGTGTTCGAGCGAGTAACGATTTTAGTTCCGTTTAGAAATTTAATTAACCCATTCATTAACAGGGAAACCATTGTTCTAGCTGAATAATTTTTTTCCCAATTAAACACGGAGAGATCTACATTCGTACAATACAGTACCTAAAATATTTAAAGAAAGCAAACTGAGGATTTAATCTGAGTAATACGTGTATTCAAAGGCCGATGAATACATTGTAGAGCAAAGGGTAGGAGAAATTGATGTGACAGCTGGCCTCGAAAGTATCATGCGAAAGTTGGCATTTTAAAATGAGTGAGCTTTTACGACAAAAGTACAAGCGATTCGTCAGAGTCAAAGAGGGCAGAGCTTTAGCCATCGCATAATGGATATGAAAGATTTCAACAAAGTTTTCCGGGGCAGAAGAGAAGATCGGGTGGGGCGAGAAATGCGAGAGGTGGACGGAAGTTAGTCGATCGCAGCGGCACACGTCGAAAACAGGGTAACAAATCATAACTGAGTGTATGTATACGGCGATACCCGGTGACCATTGGCCGTAACGAATAATAGACGGGCATGGCCGATGTCGAGTATCGAATGCGTCGAGCAATCGAAACGAAGCGCGGCACGGACCGTGAAAGCGGACTTGACCACCCCCCGCGGAATAGAGAGCAGATCGGAGAATTGCGATCTCCCTTCTGTGTCCTCCACCCACGTGGAACGCGATTCGATTACGAAACGTTATTCGTGTCCTTCTCTGTCGGTTAGTAACTGCCTCGCGACGCTTCCGTCGTCTCGCTCGTTTGATTCTTTCTGTCGTCCTTGCGACGCTTCCTGCTTGCCCCCTCACGACGATTCCGAATTAGTATTCGGACTCGATTCTGCGTCCGCTTGCTGACGAACTTCGCACTAATTGTTCACGGTAATATAATTCGTTCAGGATATTATAACGTCAAGCACCCTGATTTGTAAGAATTTGAATATTACCAATCTGTCGTAATATCGAAACGTTACTCACGAATGGGGGTCCAACACGTCACAAAGTAGAGAACAATTGCTTACCTGAAACAGAAACAAAAGATGGTCAAAGGACCGAATGCAAATAATATCGGTACGTATAGTACTCGTATCAAATTGATCGCAACTGAAATGCAACTATGCGCGCCGTATTCTACGCGCTTCGAAAGATGGAAACATAGGCGTCCGAAGATCGTCGGGCTTTCAATTAATCGAACTCGCGGAAACCGCTGACCGTTCACCAGCCACGACGTCGACGCGTACCGATGCGCCGAAATATGCAGATGTTACGTAGGACGAATGCAGGTGATGCAGGGAATAACAGGCATAACCTTCGCTGCACACGACCGACGCCGTAGTCTGGCGGGAGCGATTTCGCCTGCAAACCGGTTAGGTACGTGTCATTCGTTGCATGATTAATCGTTTAATTAGCGGCAGTGTTATGGCAGCATGGTTCCAGTCGGATCCCATCTCCTTTCTCCCCGTCGACAACCCCCTGGCTGCTGCGTCGGTCCGCACTGCAGCCGCCGTGTCACCCCCAAGCATCCCCTTATCCCGCGTCGAACACACCGTGCCGCCGCCGTCGCCGCACCCCCTCTGGATTGGCTGGTCGGCTATCCTGGCTCAGCTCCGAGAACCGAGCCAACTATTAATCGCGCTACGGCCGTAGTCTCTTCCGGGGGCCGGAAGTTCGTCGTGGAGAGGGCGCGAGCGGGGGCCGGGCGAGGATGAATTTAGACAGAAAAGACGCGATGCCAAAAACGGGGCCGACGGCAACGCAATTTCGTCGGGTACTGACGTGGGCGGAGGGGTTTGGCCGGTGGAAGGACCGAGGGGCCAGCGAGCAGGGATTTCGTATAGGCTGGCTAACAACACGCTCTCCCAGTCGAGGTCCAATTAATTAGGATTTATGGTAATGCGGAGATAAAGGGTTTCGTTTAGAAGATTACTGGAATTGCTTCGGAGGGACGCGAATGCGAATGTTAAGACCGGATGATGGTGGGACGCATAATCGTACCGCTTAAGGCGGCGAGATTTATGAGCGGAACGATGATGTTTGCGACATGGAACTTGAGAGAGACGCATAGTTCCTTTCTGTTTCTTCAAAATTTATTTGCATGCCCAAATTAAAATTTAGACACTCATGTATGAGTAAATATCAAAAGTCACAGAGAAGTAATGAATTGAGAAATATATGGATTGAGATAAATTTTGCAGTGAATAACTTAAGGTTTTTGAGGTCTAATAGTTTTATACAATGCTTTGAATTTTAAGTCTATTTGTCTCAAATTTATTAGCTGCTAGTGACAATCAGACGAGACGATTAAACTCACCCCTGACAGAAAGCTTCACTTGATTGTGATAATATAAATTATCTGATCCAATCATCGTCGATTTTTATGCTCTAAAATTTTAATTATTTTATGAACCAAATGTAAAAGTAATAGAGTATAACTTTCAGTAAAACTTGTTAATTATTAGTATTTAATATTGCAAATATTAAGTTGGTTAATCGAAGTACCACTAATTTTTTTGCGTGAATCCTTCTCAAAATTTCCCCTTCTCTTCAGAGACTTCGTGATGCATTAAATACCAAATAATAATGCCTTTGCAGTAATTATTTTTGAATTCTCGCAGAATCCCGACAAAATTTTTCTCATTTACCCGTACGTATGGTATGTATATTCTGACAATTACTGAGCTAAGTAAGAAGTGAATGCAGATGCGTATTCGCGAGCGACGAATGCGATGATTTAAAGGGATGATGCATCCGCGTGATCAAATGCGTTGCGTCCGAGGAAAAAGATTCCATTTCCGTTGAACGTCCGCTTTCGAGTATCAAATTAGGCGGAGTGCAAGTCCCGTGCGTGGACGTATTGATAAAACCAAACGAGACTCGTTTGCGAGAGATGCATCAATAGACGAGCGAAATAAAACACTAACTAAACAGTGCGCGATCCGTAATCCGTGAAAAACAGTTGGTACATTGATGGGAACGCGCAGAAAGGGGCGTAGTGGAAATCGAGTGAACTGGTACTAGAAATCGGCACTGGCATTTTTCCTCCTCGCAAACCGTTAGTCAATGTTCGCGTATATATTTGCGCATTATTAGCTCGATAAGATTGAGCAAACCTTCGATTTCGATGCGTCGGTGAAGTCATCGATAAAATATTGTTACTCGTTCCGGTGATAAATCCATCGAGGTTCGCGCGAAATGATGTTGCGCGTTACCTTTTAATGAGATTGCCTTCGGCGAAGGCACACACGCGCTTTCACGTTCGGATTCGTTCTACCGTGGACGTGAACCTTTTCCTGAGGTATACCAAAATGATCGCTGTTGCAGGTTGCGCATACTCGTTGCGAATTTAGTCTTCGGAGCTTATCGAATCACGTACACGCATCCGCTGGGTCGCCCTTTGTTCTATTATTGGTTTCTGGTTTGTCAACGAACACTCGATGGAGGGTCGTCAACATGCCTCCTACTTGATTTCGAGCCTTCGGCCTGGATTACGCTTTTCAAGTGCGGCTCGGATTACCGGACCGCTACCAAATTATTTTGTCCATGTAGAAATTTCAATGCAAAGTACTTTTGCTGCCTACTTTCTCCGACCGCGGATAACGTTCTCCAAAAATTTTAGGAATCCATCAAAATTGCACGCGATTATTTTATCAACATTCATACGCGATACTCTGTGTATCGCCGTGACGCGTTCGGTCAGCAAATGGTGAGAAGGAAATAAAATCGCTACCCACCGATGATCGATTTCCGTTCCACCATAGGGCTTCGCGAAACCGCAATTAAATCCTCGAAGCAATCGATTCTAAAAACCTCGCGCGCCATTCTGAATGGAAATACCGTCGGCGATTGTCTTGTTAACTTTACATCTCGGAAAGCCTCGACCCAAAGCCGGCGATTCGGTTTATTAATGGACATTTCGTTAACTGTTATGCTCCCTGCAGCATCGACGGCCGAATACGTCGTTTCGACTTCCAATAATTGCCCGAATGCTTTAATCGATACGTACAAACTGCCGTGCAGTTTCCGTCAAATATCGATTTTCATCGAGACGCAGAGGAGACCGAAGGGTCGGCGCGGCGGCGGGCGGCGTGTGTCGACGACTCGATTCTCGTCGAGCGTATCAAAAACGAGGGCTAAATCGGTGCACGGGACCGATGCTGCGATGCACCGTCGAAATAAAAAAAAAAAAAATTCGATACGGTTTCGTCCAAAAGGATGCAACACGAGATTATCGCCGCGGAATTTTCGCAATTAATAATTCTCTACGACGAGGCAGGAGTTTTTTCTTTTTTAAATGAAAAATCAAACAGAATACGAAACAAAAATTTGATCGGGAGTTTCGAGATCATGGAGAAGCCGCTTTCGTGGCTCGGTATTTTTTATTTCCGCGAAATGAACGAGCTCAGCCGGCTGGAACTATTTAATAAAGAAGAAAAAAGGGCGCATTCTTGTGCAAACTCTATATTTTTCCCCGACGATAACAGCTTACAATTTGCGAGTGGAAACGTTGCGGATTTCATATAGTCGAATTCGCGTAATCCTCGGTGCCCTCCATTGAAGACGAGGAAAGGAAGAGGCGGAAGGGAAGAAGGGAAGAAATAGGAGGTACAGAGAATCGCGTCTATGAAAGGCTGCTTTGCGTCGAGGTTAGAGGGGTTGAAAAATGAGCGGGAGGGTTGGCTGGCAGCCGCCTCGCGGTTTGTCCGACCGGAAATTCAATCGACTTTAAAATTTGTCTGTTGAAGAGGGCAAGACGGAGAGGCGGAGGATGCCGAGAGAGGAGAGACAGCGACGGAGTGATCGGAGGAGAGCGGAGAGGCTTTCCAGAGGGGGGCACGATCGATCGTACGTACGCGTGGACCATTTTTCCGTCATGACGACACTGGCCGCCGATAATAACGAGAAACCAGAGAGGGGACACGGCACAATGGCGATTACGATCACCGGACTCATTGTACGCTGGTATTCCACCTTCGTGGAATCGTTCCATTTTTGTTCGTTTCCCGGTTACACGGCTCGCCATCCTCTTTAACTCTCCGTCCATTCGCGTAATCTTTCTGCCCTCCTCTCCTTCTTGTGGAAGCACTGACCATTCACGCATGCATCCTTCGCTTTTCCGATAGACGCCGGGGAACACTTTCAGAGGAAAGCGGCAAGAGTACGTGCACACTTTGAGGATAAGTACCGTGCTGTTAACGAAGACTTTTATCGTGTTCGCTTTAGTTTCAAAAGAAGCTGATATCGTTAACGATAGAACGTACCGGTCGCCCGGCAAATGCCAGTATTTATTGTCTGCTATCGATTGTCGTGGACACTAGTAAAAAGAAGACGGAGAATTTTCCGATCGCAGGATTTCAGGTGCTGTGCAATCACTGACACGAAATAGAGCAATGAACGTAATTTTACGGAAAGAAAAAAATTTCATGAAAATATACCTTCCACGAGGAAATAGAGATACGAAATTGTTCATGCAGCTTGTGTAATGAATTATCTGAAGGGTCACAGAGAAGCGCATCAAAATATATAAAAACCGTAAATTTCAAAGTTTCAAAGGATTTTTATTCGCGCACGCAATCGTATTTGCTCGCTGTAGTCAAAGTAGCAGAGAATTAACACTCGGCGAACCCGTTAACGAACATCCACGCATCCCACGTTTTTCATCAACGCGCCCCTAAACCTTCGCCAACTAAAATCGCTTCGATTCGCCTGACAGCAACAAATACAAAACCGTCCAAAGCCAACGAATGCTCACCGCCTCGAAACCGCGTAAATCCACGACTTATCCCCCCTCCCCCCGGGAGTTTCGCGTCGAAATTACCGCTCCGATCGAATCGATTGAAACGTTTAATTTAATCTAAAGCCATTACTCGTACCTTACTTTAACTGGCAACCGGTGCGTCTAACCACACCGACAACAAGCCATCCCTGTCAGTTAGCAATTCGGTGTCCGAAACATCTACTCCATCGTTAGACGAGCTCCGATCGTCTCAGTCGGACCACAAAGAGAGGGGAACAGGGAAACGAATCTATCTGAAAGGTCCTTTGCGAAAAGAAAAACCACGGATTTGATTAGATATCCGAGCGACCCGAAAAGAACGACAAGGCAGTCGAATTGAATGCACAACGACAATAAGGAGAACACGTTAGTGTTCGTTTAACGATAACTGCACAGCGTTGTTTTATTCGCACTGATATGAATATGCGCTAGAACGAGTTACCTGCAATTTATGTCAACGGCACGACCTGAACTAATTTCGGTAACAACCGCACGGGGTCAGATCGAATGAGCACGACTGCCCCCCGGGAATCCTCGACACTGTCCTGTCGGACTGCGACCGGAAGCGTTTCCAACGCTCCCTGATCCCGCCCGTTTTTGCGTCTCGTTTCCTCTCTATTCTTCCAGAGACCCGTCCGACTTCGTTCCAGCTTTTTTACTGGCCCACATGCCCCCAGCGGCGAATCGAACGCGCGAACACTACCGAACACCATCCAATTTTCATATTTCATTGGGTTTTATTGGCGGCGATAAAGGGAACAATCACCTTTAATTATAGTCGGGAGGGTGGAACACGTATCCGCGTCGAGGAATATTTATCACCCAAGTTGAATTTTAAGGTCCCGTCGAATTATCCTCCTACCGTCGTTTTCTGTGCAATATGTGGATGCATCTCAGCTTTATGAGCAGCTTTTTACATTTTATTGATCGGGAACGACGAATTATTGATCGCTTGTGAAACTCACGGATTCTTTTTACTTTTCTTTCATAAGTGGTCGGGTCCCGCATGTGGTCAGACCGAATTTCCTTCGCATCTAAATCTAAAATATCGCGCACTGTAAAAGTTGTGTTTTCTTGAGTCGTTTCCAAGAAGTGAAACAGTTTTTACACGTATCAGCATTAAAATCAGCAATCAAACGCTTTCAATATTGTTAAGAATCGAAAATTTTGAGCACGCGACAATGCGGCGCGTCGTTAACGACACACCGAGGTGTTTCGACGAGATTTTTGTGGCCGCTCTTTCTACTCCTTAAACCAGAACGTTAAGGAGCCTTTCGAAAGTTTCATATCGCGCCCGTTTAGGATCCAGTTTGCGCCAAAGAGGACGATCCAAGCGAGGTTAATGAAATAACCGAGCACTTCCGCGGTTCGGCCGGTCGTGCAACGGGGAGCGCGGAATCTCGGAACGCTGAGCGAGTTACAATCGACGGAGTCGATGCTCGTAATTACCCAGGCGGAGTCGGTCGGGAAGCTATTTCGATAAGCTATTTCGGCCGCTTAAGGCGATCCAATTTTAAGTTGCACGGAATGTGAAATGCAGCAGCTGGCGCGAGAAACGCGCAGTCAGCGCGAGCCAAGTGCCACTGGCACTGATTCCCTCTCTGCCCCCGTACTTTGGAACATGATAAACTCGCGACTCGATTATTGCGGCCACGTTTCTGATGAAGATCGATGCGCCGACCGGCCACAGCGTAGCTCTTGCTGCACAATCCTCGGGATTAACTGGCATTTCGATGATTTAAGTCGGCCGAGCGGCGGCGGCGATTCGCTCCGCGATGACGACGCGGAACCGTTTCTTACCGGTGGCAGCATCGTTTACGGACGCGGAGAAATTTGATACCTGCGCGAGGTGAGTACTTGTAAGTACTTAAGCATTTGTTTTCGAGTGGCTGTTTGTTTTTGGCGGTAATTTTTCTGAGTGTCTACTGTTTGCGCGGAGAACGGAACAAGAAAGAAAGTAATTGTAAATATAGACTCGCTATTGTTTTATTTTTAAACACGAGACTTAGAAGCACTTTGAAGACATTTAAAATTAGGGAAAAGCAAAAATCGGTAAAAAGTCGACGCTTAATAATTTTTTATGTTTTCAGAATCTTCTCAGCAAAATAATTCCAGAGTTTTTGCCAGAAGTAATTTATCTTGCGACTTTTTTTTTTCTATCCACGGCGTGACGCTTCGTCGATTGATTTATTTATCCGGTGATTCCAGAAAAATTTTGATTAAATTCTGACGCGCGTCGCCCGCGTGTAATTGCACTGTTTCCAGATGCAATTATTGGATATTTTCGTTCACGGTGTGCATGGTTTATGCAGCAATGATATCGACCTCTTGGGGGAGGAGTGCACACTGCTTGAAATTTAATTACAACGCTCTGGAGGCTCCGCGAGTTATCGTGGTGGAAAAGGCTTAATAAAAACGCACGAATATACGAGGGCTTTTACTATGACGCTAATGCAGAGAAGCGAAACGCAAAAACATAGGGAAACCGGTGCTGTTCGACCGTCGTGTCGGGGCTTACGCTCGCCGGCAAGAACACCGGGAATGTATGGCGAATAAATTCAGAAGTTCAATTCGAAAAAGACACTAAATTAATATGTATGAACCCGCGTTCTCCTAAGTTTCTATTGTTCTCCGCGGCACAATCCAGTCAAAGTTGTCCGACTAGGCGATGAATCCCTTCCGTTTATTCCAGATTTCACTCCTGAACATTAATGCAATCCTAATAAATTTCTGCTTCGTCTTTCTTCGAGTTCATCCCACCCTATCGACGAACCGCTACTCGCAACGCGAATTGAATTAATGCTTTGGTTGGTACATAAAACGGGAAATGAGAATCACTGCCGCAGTGGATGTAACAGAGAAAAAAAGAGTACGAGGGGTACAAAGAACGAAAATGACGATAATAAAAGTAACTTCGTTAAAACTAATTTAACGAAAAAGTTGAGAATAGTACGTTCTTTTGTTGCTGTTACTTTTTTTTTAACAGAAAGGGAGAATTCAACGCTAAGACGAAGTTTATAGCGGAAAAAATGGGGTTCGGATTCTCGTTTTAATTTCCCTTCCGAAGTTCCCCTTTACTTTGCGAACCAATAAAGCTAAAGTTATAGATTAATAATGAAGAAACTTTTTCCTCTGTGCAATCTAGAATTGTCAATTATCGAGCAAGAACGAATTATCGTTATTTTTCACTCTCTTCCTACGCGAGAAACTTCATCGTGTGAATTTAACGAGGGAATCTTGGTGTAATAAGTCTCTGGAGGCTGAAGGAGGTGCGCTTTTTCAAACAGAAATTACAAAACAAACTTCGCGTATCTAGAAACGAAACACTTGAGAAGTTTTTGTACAGCTAATCTCATAAAACTAGGAATAAAAATTCCTTAAATTCAATGTTGTACCAATGCAAAGAACAAATTGTTTGATGAGAATGGATTGTCGAAAAAATCGAAGTTTAAACTACTTGAGAGACTATAAATAAACCAGAATATGGTCTGCGTATGATCCGTTGAAACAAGCAACATGCAGCTATATCGACGGAAGAGTAGCGAAGTACGTTTAATTAATTAACACTAAACTTTGGCGTGGCAGCTTGCAGGCGATCAGCACATAAACTTTATCAAGAAGATTAAACGCTATTTCCCCTGATTCTCGCGCCAGAGATACTTCCAGCCCTCTAATTACCGGAATAATTTTATTATTAAATGCTCTAAACTCTAAACTAATAATCACTTACACTATAATAATTACTTGATTTCATAAAAAGCAAATTTCCACCTTAAACGAGTATTAAAATCTGACTGCAACAGGAATTCTGAAACCCCCACCGCACCGAAATTTCATTCCTTCGCAGGATAATCAGAAACAAATCTTCCAATCAACCCCTTAACTTGTGCGCTTGAGTTAATTCGAGCGCGCTAAACAGGCCAAACTGTGCACACTCGAGATAATTCGAGCGGCGTTGTATTTTATTAATTTTGTATTTGTTTTTATTTTTTTGCCAAGACAATGTTTTTTACATAAAAAAAAAAATTGATTTTTTTTGGCCGGTTTTTAAAAAAAATCTGTGGTTAAAATTAAAATCAGGGGTTAAATAGCAACGATCGCTAAAGTAGGTCCCCGAGCAGCAACGACTTCGCCCCAGAAACTAAAGCACTCCGCGTTAGAATTCACTGAAACACGCCAACGATCTTTTCCGCAAGCTACGCCGCCCCCGAATCTACTATCTAAACGCGGATGGAGGCATTTCAGCCGACAAAAGATAGACCCCCGCGCCGTCGACATCGGCCGTTCACAGGTTGCCTCGTTAAGTAAGCGACCTTTCGCAGGGGTCGGGGGTGGATCGAGGGAGGCGACCCGATAGATATCATGGAGCCACAAAGTGTCCTAAAATATCACACGGTCCGGAGGACTATAGCCGACGGAAAAGGGGTTGGCGGACACGAGGGCACAAGAATTAATAGCCAACGACACAAATTGGACGGGGGGCCTGCAGCGCCGCGAAACGACTACGTGATTACGGGTTAATCAGAATTAATTAAGTGCCGTGGCATGCGCGTCACTACTTCGTTACTGTGACGCATCAAGTGGCGGACCCGCGCTCCCTACGGTCCCTCCGTCGGCTTAGTGTGTGATCCTAATGAATGATATGCGCGTGCATGCTTCCGTTGCGAGGCTTCCGAGGGTTTAGCCGTGAGTAAGTCTCCCGGGAGAAAGGTGGAATAAATGAGGCGGAAGGAGGGCGGGGAGGTCTAAACAGAAGAGGGGAACGGTTTTCCACCTTTCGACGGCCGCGAGCAAGACTCGTCACGCTGATACCGGGGATCGATTTTGCTGTTTATTAAAGCTACGTCACTCTCATCCCTCCCCTTGAGGTGGATTTCCGAATCACCGTCTTCGACGGATCCACGTTTCCTCCATCGTGGCGTCGCTTTCTTCTGTTTCAACTTTACTGTTTCGTTTGGGGGATTTATAGTTTCCTACTTGTTACGCAGTTTATTATTCGCGTCGTATAAGTGCGTTCTAAAGGAAGCAATCACGGCGAACGGAAGATTTATACTCTGTACGCGGAAATCTATCGCGGTTGGGCAAGGTAAACCATAAATTTGAATGAAATGGAAACTCTATATGCATAGCCACTCGAATGGAAATATTAAAATTATTTATAAACGAATTCCTTGTGCTGCTAGGGGCTTGAATAATTCAGCAGTGATGCTTTTGATAGTCTTCAAAGTGTCCGAGATGATGGAATTAGAACAGAAAATAGAAACTCGTTCAGGCTTCTCCTATTGTTCAAATTGATTTTTCCTCCAACCGGAGAGCCTTTCAAAGCGACCTGTAGAATTTCACGGAATATCGGAAAACTCGATCGTCGGTCAGCTGTTTAACAACGGACCGAAGAAACACCATTTCCACGCCTCTCGAGCCGCGTTCATCGCAACGATAACGCAAGTTTGGAGCGAAATAAGTGGGAACAAGTAAGGGGCGCTCGTTGCCGCGGAACTCTTCATTAAACGACTTCAAAATTGACTTGGCCCGCTTCCACTCGAGAGATTCCTTGAGCACCAATAGCGTGCATGCATATCGCGCGCGCGTAGTTCTCGAAGCTGAGATTTCCACGAAGACCGAAGAGGGTCTTCCTGGGTCAAGGATCTCCTCCAAACGTCGACTGGCCGAACGCTCGGGGCCCCTCAAGTACGATTACAATAAAAAAAGCAACGAGGCTCGCGAACTCTTATAACGGTGGAACTGCGCGCTGATCCGCGGCGGTCGGAGCGGGCTGAATAGTCGAAAGAAAACCGAGCAGAAGGAAAACGAAAGAGGCGGGCACACGGACTTCGGCGAGGAGCGCAATACCGGGAGTCGCTCATTGGCCCGGGGCCAACTTGAACACGTACAGGTCGCATTGTGGATGCCGCGGCGTGGACGAGTATACCCGGGGACGGTGCCTAACAATGCCGTCGAAAGGTGTCTAATTAAATAAGACGTACGGAAATACGCGGGATCTCGCGGTGCTCCGGCTAACAAGCCGTCCCTCCAAGTGCCGCGCCCGTCGTCGTTGACTTTGTTGGTGTTGTTGCTCTTGTCGCCGGGTCAACCGAGGAGGAGAACTGGCTAGAGGGCTATCCACGCGAAAGCCAGAAGCTTCGTATAATTGTAGTGCTACGGTTACAGCGAGTGGATCTTTGCGGCAAGGAAGATACCCGCCGAGGCTTTTTCGACCGTCGCATTGTCGCCTTATTTTCGTTCCCTCTGGCTCGACCCTCCGTAAAAGGGAATCTACGTAAAGATTCCTAGGAATTGCAGAACAGGCAACGAAGGCATAGTGCCGCACAATAATAGGAATGAGATTCTATTCGCAAGGCTGAATACGTTCTGGAACATCACAAAATTTTTTTTCGCTGTCCTCGTCTCGAAAAAAGAGCTTTGAGAAATGACACAATTTAGGGAAACATCTACTCTACACTTTTACTTAAATACAAAGCGATTATTGTAATAAATATTCAGTCGCAGAGGGTCGTCTTTTAAAACTAAAATGGCAATTTCCATCAAGAACCGATTACGAAATGAAATTAAAATATCAACAGAATCGTCCGTGTGCGGTGATATTGAAGCTACGAATTCCCCCCAGTTCAGTAATCTTGCGTGGAAGACAATTGCGATCGGATGGACGGGAGCATTTTCCCAAGGGGTGAGCCTCGGTGCGCGTGCCGCGACATTTTTAGCTTTCGTCCCCCTTCGGCGAGGATCACGGCGTTCACCCTGTTTTTCAGATGGTGCGACACACAGCAACACGCTCACGCAATCACGCGATTCCTGTGTCCGTCGGAAGCGAAATCACGATCGCGTGGAAAGCCGGGATGGCCGGGAACGAGGGAACCGTTTAACCGTGTCATCGTTGCGTGTTTCGCGCGAAATTAACGATATTATCGGCGCGGGGCGAGAATGAGCTGCGCGTTAAAATATCTAGATAAGCTGATAACATTTTGCATCCATTTTCTGGACTAAAATCGCCCCCCGTAGGAACGTTGCTTAATGAAATCTTGCTAACCGGTTTACCGGAGAATTTATACGAGCAAAAATTACAAGGCGCTGGAACTAACTTTCAGTCGACTATTTTATATTATTTATAATTCACAAGATCGAGATCGCTCCACTAAGATTTCTCTACCAGCTGTTTAAACCGCGATTTACGGTTTCGAAACGCCTCGCGACGCGCGCGTACGAGGAAACGGAGGTAGAGGGAAAATGGAACGCGGAAAGATGACGCTTAAGCCAGGGGAAAAGAAGTTGATGTGATAAAAGGGAGAACTAGGCGGCTGTAAGTCCTAAGGGGATAGAGAGAACTTTTGAGGAGGCAGTCGACGATTCTAAAATCCGACCGTCGAAACGACGGCCATGCTACGGCCACTTGGTTCCATCTAATTCCGCAAAGTGATGTCTAAGCCTGCTATATGCAGGACGAAAGCCGAAACTCGACACTGACTGAATAATGCGAAGATGTAGAGCGGAGAATCGTCCAGGGATGGATGCAAGGGGGGAACGAGGATCGAAGAACGCAGTCTGTCATTTGGATTACTTAAACGGTCTATCGCGAAGATCGATGATAATACCTTGCCAACATTGTTGACCCCCTTCGATGCTCCACCGGGACTTTCGAGGGGAATAACATTCAGTCTTCCAGGGGGATCTTCCTTAAAATTCTCTGGCGGCAACTCTTGCTCGCGTATAATTCAATTATTGGGAATATATTGACATGTATTCGTTCAAAACTGCATTACTTTCAAATAAGTATTCCTAAATAAGCAATCGTAATTATTTACTTCCTGGACTGATAGAGCATTCAGATTGAATCTCCAGGCTTTGGAACTCTCTCTGCATTATTCTGTGAACCACCAACGTGTACGAATACCATTCGAATTTAATACAGCGAAATTTGCGCGTCCCTTAAAAAATCGTGAATTTCGGAAGTTTGCAATGCCATAACGCGTCATTGAAACTCAAAATGCACCGAGAACGTCCAATTTTCCGGTTCCGCGTACCAACTTTTCCAGGTGAACGGAACAAAAATTTCAAACGCCAGTTGAAAAACCGCTTCGCATGCACGGCATTTTGGGAAGAATTTAAACCCGCTACGTGAACCGAATCGATTGAAACTTGAAACGACGCGGCTGGTCACCGTGCGACCGGCAACCTCGTCGCGCAGCGTTGTCGTCGCGTTAGAGCGAAAAAAATAAAACAGCGAGAAGATTCAGAACGTAGAGCCGAGCGGAACATCCGATCGAGCGGCGCGGGTCATGTTCGCAATCTGGATGAGATTCGAAGGCGGTTCGCAACCCGGAAAGAGTGAGAGGCGAGGAAAGCTCTACCGGCGAGGGGCCTTGAAACGAAACTGTCCTCGCCAGCGGCGAATTCCTTCGCGCCATACCGAAATTCCGCAGGCAACCCGGTAAATACGCTGAAGGCGTCGCAGCGGAATTCAATCATTATGCGGGCCAGCATCCCGCGGTCCGTGCAACGCCCGCTTTACTTGCCGCCTAGCGCGCCGCGTCGCATTGTTGGTCAGCTCGTAATACAAGTTCCTTCGAGCTGATCCTGCAGGGATATTCCTGTCGTCGTTCCGTCGGCGAACGCGCCCAACGACCCGCGCGATCTTCCCTCGGCATTCACCCGCTTCCCCACCGACGCGAGAACCGCGCGTTTGACCAGCGGCCAGACTCTGTATAAACCGTGGTATACCGTCCCTTTTTCTCTTCGCGCCGGCTTCCCATCCTCTTTGGGAAGTCAAATTGCGTCCACGCGAGGCAGAGGACACCGGTGAAAATGCTGTTTGCATGGAAACTTCTCGCGCCTCTGCCCTGAACTTTGTTACGGCCTTTGAGTTCTTATCCGGTGCGTTGCAATTCCGGCCTTGTGGAATATTTATTAACACTCTATGTGCAGAGTTGTTCTCTGCGATGTAGAATTCGAGTTCACAGCCCTGGAAAATGGAATCCGTAGTTCAACAATTTTAGGGATCGTTAGTCACTCTGTATCACGATTGCAAATGTATGTACGACACACTTTCATCGCACCTTTGGATTTTATTAAATAATTTCGTCGCGTTGTGATTTAACGGAAGGAGAAAAAGGCGACAGATTGATATTGATGGGTATGCAGAATCGGAAGCGGAAAAAATAGCGTCGTTCGAGGAGAAAGGGGCTCCCGACGAGCCGGAACGAAATTTACGGCGGCTGGCAGCCGCGTTTCATAGCCACCTAGGAGCGTGGTTGTGATTAACGCGGGCTTCCATTCTCAGCCGGGCTGCGTTCCAGCATCGACTATAAAGCGCGGTTTACAGTAAATCCAGCACGCGTTGCTGCCAGCAGGCTGCCGAGTGCCGTTACAACCGCGCTTACATTAAGGTTCAGTAAACCGCCCCGTTACCGAGGAGGCCGGGGCGGTAAATTTTATTTTTCTGCCCGGGGTTTCTTCCTTTCATTGGTTCCCCTCGCCGTCGCCGCCGCCCTCGGCATTAGAATGTCTCTACGGATACCGCGGGCTACGGAGCAAACCTTAGAATTTACGCTAACTCGGATATCGCGTTCCCGCCTCCGCGGCACGCGAGGGAAAACTCACTGTTGTGCCGCGGCAAATGAGGCGTCGGTGGTTGCTTTCACGGTTCGATCGTTGCGAAAGAGGTTCGGCTGATCGAAGCCGAAGGGCTTATGAACCGAACTGGAGATTATTTTGGACGTGGTGCAGTTTGCGCGAGCGAACGTTACGGAGATGTAACGGGGCTAGTTAGGGAGCTTTGGTGTTATTAACTGCAAGTGGCGCAAGCTCCAGCTTTCGATAGCTAACATTTGCTTGGGGCCAGGTGTTTCGCTTGCTTATAGTTCTCTGATTTACGGGACAACGGAAATTCCGATATTATGCTTTTCCCATGGAATGCTACACCGCATCCTGAGACTATTTTCAAGCGCTTAATAGAATTTCGTTCGCGCAATACTATCGAAAAAATTCGAGAACCCTCAGGACCGTCTCTGTTTCATTCTCAACGCGGAATCGACAACGGACTAGGGAATCGCTTAGGCACTTCGACCAGTCGATATATCGAACACAGACGCGTGTAAGGAGGGTGAAATCGGTGGCCCCCACAGCTCCCATTGACATTGATGGGGTGACAAGCAACGATGATGGGCGTCGACAAGTAGTCCGTCGTCGTTTGGGAACTGAGGCAGGTTGTATTAGTGACGGCAGTTAAGGGAGGAAATGGAGGGTGTTGCCGAGTCTCGACATGCCTCGCTTCGATTAATCAATGGGAATGGCATTTTGGAGAGGTGCTAGGCGAAGGTGACGCCGAAGGAGGTGACGCGAGCCTCGAAAAGTGACTACTCCTAGACGGATTGAACGCGCGGTGGAAAAGGGAAGATGGGGTAGGAAGGGAAGGAGAGGAGGTGGACACTTTTGATGAATGGTGTCTGGTGGATGGACCCCCTGTAGGCTTCCGGTCTGTCATTCCTCTCGTTCCGACTTCCTCCTTACGTCCCCACCGCGTTGAGTATTCACATCCCAAAGCGGTGAAACCGCTGAGACATCAAGGACCTAAGAAGCCGACGTGAATTATCGTCTTGTCCCTTATACGTCGGCAAACATTAGGATCGGTTTGCTATAGGCAGAAAGGGGCAGATATAATGCCGCGGGAGGGCGTTCACTATTGTTTAGGTATGAAATGTGTCCGCGGTCGGGAGGGTAAACATGAAACACGATTCTCTCTCTCTCACGCTCTCTCCCTTTCTCTTCCCTATCCGTTTCGTGAATCGACGATGAGATTCGCGCTAGGAGATATTCGGACCGCGAGCGTGGTTAGCGTTTAATTGGCCGCGAAGCGACGGGTCGATTCGGCGTCGAGAAGAACGCAGCAGGAATTGTTTTGGTCGTTACTCGCGTTTCCCAACTTTTCGAAGCGGCGCGGAAGGAGAGAGAGGTAATGATGCCGTTCTTCCGCGTTGATAATTACCTACGAGGGGAGGGACAGAGATTCCAGTTTCCCCCGGAAACTGCGTTTCTTCGACTTATTGGTTCACCCGGGGCGCAGACGACGATTCTAATTCTTCGTTAATTAATGGAACGACATCAGACGCCACATAAGAAAGGGAGAAGGGCGCTATGCTTCGAGAGTTCGCTGAAAGGTGTCCTCCATTTATCACTGTCTAGGACAGAAGTAGACGGGAGGAAAATCGATCCCTTACGTGTCATCCCTCTCCACCGCCCTTTCCACTCGGTTTCGCCGAAGAAGGGTGAATCGCTTCTGCGTATAGAAATCACTGACACGTAATGCTTCCCCCTCGCGAAACTTATTTTATATATATTTTATGATAATTGCCCGAGGCGTTCCGCCGATTCAACGTCCGGGGCATTCTTCCATGCCAGAACCACGTACGCGCGTTCCCGTCTTAAATTCCGGGCTTCTCCCCGTCTGCTTTTGGCGATCGTCGGTTGTATACCGCTCGAACATCCTCATTTGAATACCGTATCGTAAACAGGGGAATTTATACTCGCGGTGGAATCTTAAAGAGTGGCACAGATTTTTCGAAATCAATGCGAGGGTCCCGCTTCCGGCGAGAGGGAGGCGTTTTTGGCGTAATCGATCGCACGTGCGCGCAGCCATAGTCGGTCGAAAGGAAACGCGAAGGAAACGGAACGCGAGCCACGCGATATTGCCAATTTTCCAACTTTTCCAGCAGTTATCTGGACACCCCGAGCAAGGGTGTTAATTACCGGTCCGCTGGCTGAAGGGCGCAGGGAAAGGGGCGGAAAGGTGGTGGAGTGGAACAGCCTTAAGCTACGACGGCGGCGGCGGCGGCGGAGGGAGCGACGAATAGAGGCAACGGACTCGCGGGTAGGAAAGGATGGAGACTCCTCGGGTGCGAGATAACGTTTTCAATTACCTGCAGGATGTGACGTAGTTATGAGTTAGCTACCTAGAGCGAGAGAGAGAGAGAGAGCGAGAGAGAGAGAGAGAGAGAGAGAGAGAGAGAGAGAGAGAGAGAGAGAGAGAGAGAGAGAGAGAGAGAAGAGCAGAGCAGAGCGACGCTCTAGCCACCCGGCCAACTGCTTCCAGAGAAGATGATGAGCCAAGATGGGTTGAACGAGAGAAGCGAAGAGAGAAGACGACGAAGGGAATAGACGTAGATACCTAATACTTGTATAGCGCGTGTCCTTGCGAGATAAACTAAACCCGATTAGAGCGTACAACGATTCAGGAATTGCATCAGCCACCCTTGTACCTGTAAACGATTATGGATCGTGTTTTTCGTCGGCCACATTTCGAAAAACTTTCCTCGTTTCTCGCCTCGCTCTCGTAAACGTGCGCGAGGCCACGCGCGCGCGCGAAAGTAGAATTGACGAGAAGGGGGAGAGTGAGAAGGGGGGGTGGGTGGCGACGATCCAATTAGCAAACGACTTTAATGCAACGAAAAGACGGAAGAAAAGACTCGGGTCCCCGATAATCCTTCGGACTTCATCTCGTTCAGCTCTCCCTTCTCCACCTGTTCAACTAGCGTGGAATCCTTCGAATCCCTTTCTGGAGAATCTTCAAGGGTATCGTGAATGAATTTCCGGCGGTAATTTTACGGCGACTACCTTCGGATGCGTTTTATTCGGGGGATAAACGCGTCACCGTTTCCAGAGGAAGATAATCGCGCGAGACGCCGATGAAGGCTCCGAAAGTCAAGAATGCCGGAAGAGAAACGTGACATTATTACGTTAAACGGACATTTTAAACGAAAACTTTTTCAGAATCGAGCTTATAACGAAGAGTATTCAAAACCTTCTACTTACTTTCATCTTCTTCCTCTTTAAATAGTTTCTTTTGCGCTCCAACCGACG
Organism: Perdita meconis; assembly: GCA_030770465.2. Taxonomy (NCBI): domain Eukaryota; kingdom Metazoa; phylum Arthropoda; class Insecta; order Hymenoptera; family Andrenidae; genus Perdita; species Perdita meconis. The sequence continues at coordinate 4,890,627 of JASKOS020000016.1, forward strand.
AACACCGCCGCCGTTGATTATTTATACTCTCAGTGACAATTAATAACACGATCCTTGCGCGCGAATAGCAGCTTAGTCAAGCCGAAAAGTGCACTTCTTCTTAACATGTGCGCCCCGTCGTTGGCTGCTGTCACTGACGTCATATTTATCTCCTTAACTGTGCGATTATAGCGTAAAAACTGGCAAGAGAGGAATGCCGGAACACCGCTGGCTGCTGCTCCCATAATACATTATAATGTATACGATGGGAAGAGTTCAACCCATTCATAATACCGTGAACGCAAATGATGCATAGCGACTGTTCTGGCTGTTATTATTAATACACTACTCCCAGGCATAAATTCCGAAATCCAGGCACTTCTCTGCATCCACAGTATCACCTATGCAATTGGCAGAGTGCATTATGATCGCGATTCTCGTAAGTGTCGAACCTAGAACTTTCCAATTTAATCATGGCGAATCTAAGGAAACGAGTTCGAATTTTCCACCGCACTCTGGCGCTTGGGTAGCTTCAACTAGGAGTGGGTGACTCATTATTGAGGTCAAGATCTATAGTAGGACCTTGACTATACGGCTCTTAATTATCCCCGATTTTTATTATCCAAGGTTACAATTATTCGACGCTGCGGCGACGAAGGTACAGAACTTCGATCAAGCCTTGAACTTTACAATAATGATCCGCCAAACTTTGGCGCTTTGTGTTGCAAATATTAAATCGGTTAATGATGATTTGTCTTTAGGCGATTCTCAGGAATCAAGTATTTAACTGTTATAATTAATACCTAGTGCCGAGGGACTCTCCAATAATTGATCGGAAACGTACTCGAACGTTTATTCTCGATACAGTGCTTCGGCTGTCTTAGAATCCAACGCTATCATCGACTTCGGACGCGCAGAACCCTTTGGAATTGGGGTCGACGTGGGCCGGCGTTGCCGTTCGCATTTTGCGCGCTCTTCGCATCACCTTAATCAGAGAAAAAACGACACCGAGAGAAGGAGGCGACGGCGGTTCAGGCAGAAGGAGGCGGAGAGTGATGTACGAGGGAGCTCTTTTCCGTTTTCCGGGTGCACGGGTTTCGTGTTACGCGAGCGCCAGCAGAAAACTTTGCCTGCCCCCGGCCCGAGGGACTTCGGCTCGCGGGCTTTCGCAATTTATAACCTTTCTAACTGAATCCAGCGTCGCGAGCAAGCGAGCACGCGCGCGCGTCGCTTCCCCTTCAACCGCACCACCCCCCCTCTGTTCTTCATTGCGGCCTGCGTGTCCGTTGCTTTTAATCCTGCCCGCGACCTGTAATGTGCGCCCGTATTCATCGGCGCGGGACCTTAATCGTTGGAATGGTAACTGGAACACGCGTTACACTCTACTTTTATGTGTCCGCGCGTACTTCTGTGAAGCGCGGCTCGTCTTGGTACGCGTTTCGCGGCTCTTTGCTTTGTACACGTTACGGGGGAAGATATCCTGGTAACTTTTAGAAATGCTTTCGATGCGTTGTGTTTGAATTACGCGAAGATTCGCGGATAGCGTGAAATTGAAGATCCGGAGAATTTCAGGAGGTTTGAAATCCATTGGCATTTGTGCGATATGAATTTAGTAGTACGAGGAATCTATTACGGAGAGATTAAGTCGCATTGAAGCTGTTGTTGTTATGGGGATTTAATTAGCAATTAAAGGATTCAATTTTCGGCGACTAATATCAAGATTACTCGAGGCAGTGGCAATTAAAGAAAGCGATGCACAGTTTTGAGGAAAGTAATAATCAGAAACCTTGTTCTAGAGACAATATTTTACTCTTTTCAATTCTAGGTATAAATCTTGTGCTTTTTGTTCGATCAGAATTTGAACTCTCTTCAAATTCACTCACAAACAGAATCAATTCGCATATTTTAACTCCACAACAATTTGTCAATAACATAAATATGCAGTGATTTATATGTCTGACTAGTGACAGTAGAATGAGTTGCTTCTCCCTTATAATGCTTACATTTGTAAGAAATTGACCCTTTTTCATTCAAGAACAAGCAAAAATGGACCATTCCAAGGTTAAATATGCAGTTCGCTTTAAAATTGAGAACAGATCCTCAAACTTAATGGCAACTACTCTACTGAATAATTTCTGCACTATATTAAATCTATTTCAAAACGTATGGATAAATGATGCAATCAATATGGTAAATGTACCAGTGAATACTGACTCAAATTTTCACCCTCCTTCCGCCACAAATTTTTTTGTCTGCATGTCCTCGTCTAATAACACTATTTCTACTATATAATTCTATGGGCAAACATCCTATCACAAACTCAAATCGACCAGTCGGGCTTCCAACCCTTCCCGGTTCGTGGTTTAAAATGTTTGTCTTTGGTTCCCAACTGACGTTTCTAATAATGGGACGGGGTAACGTGGCTCACGAACGGTTGCGACTTGTTACGGGTCATTATTATTGCACCGGGCGGGCGCGGCAGTGCGGCCTGGTGTTTGTAAATATGCAAGTGGAAGCTGGTATGCATGGGCTATCTGCATGCGCTGCGTGATCAATATGGCGTGAACATTGCGATCACGTTGCGCGTTCTAGGTGAGGTTGCCAGCCATCGGAACATACTGCACTCGATTGCGCCGAAAGGCACCGGTCCTGAAATTACTGTAAACTCGATAAGTAAACGCGGCTCCCGCGATTTGATGGTGCTTCGTACATGATTTCCGTTTCGATATTAAAAAAGATAGAACAATGGGGATACTATACCCCTTCTTTTCATTTTCACAGGAAATTTTGGTATTAGAGTATTTCAATTTCGGAGCCGGATTTTGCGAAAAAATTGCTCGCTACGTGTGTTGAAAAATGAAAAACAATATTCCTCAAGGGGAAACGATCCTAAGTAAATTGTTCGTGACCGGCTTTGACCACATTTCCGCGGGTTAAAGAATGACAGACGGGTTCCAGTGCAATTTTAGGCACTCGACCGCGCAGTTCGTGTTGATCAGCCAAAGCAAAACCTCGGCTTCCGTCGCTAAGCGCGGCGATGCACCACGAACACCGCGCGCGTGTAATTACCTTTGTTCAATGGCACAAATTGTGACGGTGCTTCTGGGCAAGTCCAATCCATCGCACAACCAGACCGCAGCCACACGAAGCGGCCGTTTCGGTGTCGTCCCTTCGGAAACGCGTTTCCCGTGCGTCAAGGACGGCTGGGATGAGGACCTCGTCCGACAGAAATTTATCTCTGTTTGTCGTGTTCAGGTTAGGGCGACGATGTCGCGGGGAAAGGAGCGAAGAAGGACGTCGCGTCCTCCCAATCTGCATATTTGGCTAAGGGGTAGCTACCGCGGCAATTGGAATTGCAAAATCGCAAATTGGACTTGTTCGCGGCCCGACCCTCCGCTGTTTCCGCCCTGATCTACCGAAGACGGTCGCCGTTTCCCGTGGAAAAGTATTCCACCCAGCGAAAAAGCTTTTCATCGCTCGTGGCTCCTCTGTCTCGCGCGTCTGTTTCCCGGTGTCCCGTAATTTTGGTTCGCTGAATTATTCGGCAAATAATGCCGGATTCTGTGGCGGTAGATAAATAAAAATGCTACGACAATTCATTCGAGATGCGCGTTCGCGTATGCTTGCTTTCGCGTTAATTCAAGTTCCCCAAAATTTTCGGTAACGCTTCGTCGTTCGCGAACGAAGCAAAAATTTTACACTCCGAATCGAGTTCCTGCTTTTCCAGCCCTCCGACTGATCCGTGTCGAAGGCGCGAGGTATTTTCCAGTCGGTGGCACAATACGTATCCCGAAATATCGTCTCCCAAGATGTTTCTTCTATCAATAAAACGAAGGCAAGGTTCATTGGATTTTCACGCGCTCGCTCTCGACACCCGAGCCGTGTTTTTCGGTAACGGAGGTACTTTACTACGACGGTATCCAGCAAATATCTAAAACGAAGCTCGATGCCGGGGGCGTTTCGCCCGCGAGTATCAAAATATTTCAATATTACACAACACACGTCGATGTATAGCGAACTGGGAGCTTCTCCGACTTAAAAGGCCGACGGTCCACGTCAGAAGAAATTCGGCGCGGAGAGGAAAGGGAACCGGAGACCCGGGAGAAAGACGAGAAACGAAATCGGGAGAAGGAAAACCGGGAGGTATGAGGGAGCCGCGGCGAGAGGGAGCAGAGGTCATGCAAATGGAAAGTTATACTGCAGAAAAACGAATATTGAATCAGCAGCTGGGTCGGCGGAGGACGAGGCGAGTCGATGCTTGCTCTTCGTCCTTGGACCAACGTTGGTGGTAGGATTTCTGCGGAGATATGTAAGCGGATATGATTGAGGTTTCACGTTGAACTCGGCCCGCTTCTCTCTCTCTTTTAATCTCAACTTGTTACGCTCGCGATCGACGAAACAGTCTCGGTGGATATCGCTCTCCTTCCAATATCCAAAGACACGTTGGAACACTTCTGGGACGCAAATATTTGCGCTGGAAGGATTCGTCGATGCTGCAAATTCTAACCGGCGGAAAGTTTATTCGGTAGAACTTTTTACGTGAAATTCTCTGCACGCGATTTTCGTGTAACTAGGATTGATAGGTGGATAGATTTGTTGAAATTGTAGCTGAATTTTTGTGCGATTGTTCTGCGAGCAAAATTTTCATAATTCATTGGAGCTTTTCCTGCTCATCGCGCCCGAAGCAGAGAGGAGAAAATCCCCGATCGGTGATCAATGTAGACAGTCATGTGAGCGAACCGGCTTAAATAATAACCGAGCGCCGAATTAAAGGGCGGCTAACGAACTAGCGCGTCCATTTAAAATCACTCGTGCCTCTTAATAAGGTCTCGTTAATGACGAGACAAAGGGGCCAAAGAAGCGGAACAGGAGGGGACAAAAGAAATTCAGCCGAGTCACGACCGAACTGCACGCGGCAGCCTAGTTATTCTTCGAAAAACAATAGACATATAGGATGGCTGGCGCGGCTAGGCTTGATCGATCGATCGCAAACACGACCCCAGCGGGTTACGGCGGCCATTGTAAAGGCAGAGGGAGTTTCGCAAACGCGTGAATAATGGACACCCGTTTGATAAGAGAAGCGTTCGCGTGAGTCCGCTCGATTCGTCGAAGCGTGGGAGGGACACGGAGAGACAAAGAGAGATACAGAATAGAGGAGAGCGCGGGAGGGAGCCAGAAGAGAGAGAGACGGGAAACGGTAGTTGGGCGAAGGAAGGAGGAGGGTGGGAAGGGATGAAGGAAGCGGTGCCGGACCCGAATTATTTATCGGCGAAAAGGTCGAAGCTAAATAAACGTCGGAGTGGCGGCGCCGATTTCCGCGGAGCTTATCCGCGCGGCTCCTCCGATTCATGAATCACTATTATCTCCTCCACGACGACTTGTTTCGGGATCGCGAAGCGGTTCCCTTCGTCGAAAACTAATCGGAGCGTCGCGTCGCCGAGAGCTCTTTCAATAATTGAGATTCAATTTTCGCGTGATCACGTTGTCGCCCCCGCTTTCAATCACTGCTTCGAGGATACGCGGCGACGAGGGACGGAATCGCTTCGTTTTACTTTCCGCGTCGAGCACGCGATACAATTCCGTTTATTAATTTACCGGAATATTTAATCGAATCTTGATGTAGAATCGTTCCCACGACCTGTCCGCGCGCAGCCGCGCTTCCTTCTCCTCTTCCGGTTTAATACCACTTTATAAGCCGGACTAGAACGACAGAAGAGCACACGAGGCAAGCAACATTCGAGCGAACGTATTTCACTCGGAAGCTACTCGTCTTCCCTCAACAGGTCCTTCGTCCGTCAGGAAAACAACTTTCTAGTTTTCCTCCGTTTCCCCCGGCCGGTTCTCCAGCATTCCCCTTTTTACACAGTTTCCACGGTTTCCCGGTGGCATTGCGCCTCGCTTATCGGCCCCACCGTACAGACCGGTGACCAAAGGCGACCTTTTCCGGCAGAAACCGGAGCAAAAGTGAGAATATAAGGCTTTGGCTGGTGACTGGTGCCGCCACGCTCCCGGGGCTAAAGGATTTTCCGAAATTTCCCGGGGGCCCTCCGTCGTGTTACCTCTCTCTTTCTCTCTCTCTCTCTCTCTCTCTCTCTCTCTCTCTCTCTCTCGCGCTCGTTCTCCCGCTTACTCGCTTACTATCGCTCTTCCTCGTTCTCTCTCTCCTCCTCGCGGAACATTCGGGCTTTTCCGCTAATATTTCATCGTAGCCGCACCGGCGTGGCAGCGGCGGCCATCTTGCTTCCGGGCCCGGGTGCGCCGGAAGCGGCCGGATGTGCCGTGACAAAGCGCCGTTGCGGAAAAATCACGGGACTATGAAGCGTGGATAAACAGAGAGAAGGAATAATCTGTGTTCTCGTCGGCACCAACGCCCCGCCGTTGAAAAACATTGGCACGAAACTATATTTATGCCGTTTCTGCCGGTGGATTTTCCACCGTACAGCGGGACTTTCCCGCGGCAACAACGTGTATACTCTTGGGATCGAGCCCGATTGATTGAGAATCGGCGAACGATCGAGCCGAGTGAGACGTTTTATATTGCCTCCACTGGATTGACGATTGGTGGCTTCCAGTCGTAATCCGAACAGTTATTACACGCCGTTTCTATTTCGCGGATGCTTGTACCATACTTGGCTGCTGTAAATAAAGCGAAGGGTTGAGATCGAATCTATGAAGCATCGTCGTGGATGTTAAAATTGATTCATTAAAAAATTCTGAAGAGTTGAAACTCGGTTTTTGTCAATTTGCCCTATAGTACGATGAAGACGAAAGGCTTAAGAGAGCCAATTAGTAGTAAAATAGTTTATATGTTTATCTGCGAAAATTCTACACAGCTTAAGGAAAATTCTGGGGCAAGGGAGCAAAATTATACAGCGCTTGCTAATTTCATGGGGGCAAAGGTGACGTTATTTATGATAAATTTAGATCTTCCTAGAGGAACGCTCCGGTGTACCATGAAATTAAATGGAGATGCTTCACGAATATTCGGGAAATTCACCTAACGAGAAGTTATCCGTCTGGTCCAGATGCATGCTGTATTTTAATTTCATTGATATACGTCGTTTTTTACTTTTCACGTTCCTCCAAGTAATTTCATTAATACGGCGTTGAACTACAGGATGAACCATTTCCATCCTCAAACAAATTTTGCCCACCGAAAAAGATTTCCGTCTGGCTCTGTGAAACCGGAAACCTATTACTTAATCACCGTCTTCGTTTTAATTTGTCAGGATTTCGTGCACTTTCCCGTCACGTTGCAAAGTTTCTAGGTCAACGTATGGAAAAAAAAGTAAACGGCTGGATAGAGGGGAAAAAATAATAAAAGACGTAAGGTAATATAGCGCGCCGGCGTAATTTGCAGTATTCTTCGACCGCATTAATCACGGTAGATTTAACGTCCGCGCAAAAATGTTTCGCGCGCACATATCGTTCTCGATTTCTTATCACTCGCGCGCCAATGCATTCGTCGCTAAGCGGATGCAATTTTTTTTCATTTTTCCGTGTCACGTGTGCTTCATTGTGCCGTCTCATGACGAGATTTATTACGTTTTTATTTCATTTTCGGAAGCATGAACTGTTATTGCTATTCATCCAAAAATATATTTTGTTTCGTGTAAATACTTTTTTTAATTAAAAATTCTTTTAACGTTTACAACTCACCAAATATAACGGATAACAAATAAATTGCATATAAAATAATTCGACAGAGTTATGAATACACCTCTACCTTTTTGTGTAGTTCCATGACTACTAAACAAGCGAGGCTTACCTCCCCTTTGTGGTATCGATTCTCTGGCAAAGAATCGAGTAATTTAGAGGATCACGCGTCCCATCCATCACGCACCGAACGGGAGCAAAAAACACGTCGATGTTGCTCCTTCGTAATAACGAATTTTATCGGATTATTCCGCACTTTCCGGCAAACAAAGGGGGCAGTCAAATTTGTTCGGGCGTGCTTGTTTCGGTTTAATTTGCTCGTTTTGTTGCTCGCTGCTCATTAGAGTGAGTATCGCGAACGATTTTCAATGGCAACAAATTGTTCCGCGCTCCCCTGACGGTTTATCCAATCAAGACAGTTATTAAATTGTTACATGTAATCGGAGACCCTTCCCTATTCGTTATCGCGGTCCGACTTAACAACAAACAGACGAGGAGTCAAAATTGCGAAGCGATTCATCCGCCGCTCGGGTGAAATATTCCGTAGTCGTGGCTTTATAGCCCGCGTACAACATAAATCCTCCGCATTTCACCCCTATCAGAAAGTTCGGGGATCCATGAATCATTGAAAAGTTTCGAAGAATAGTCTCGCTTGATTTCGAATTGTTTACAGCGCACACTCGCGATAATATAATCCCAGCGTTACGTAAATACCCATCCAACAGCTTACCGCGCTTGAGAATGGGAACATTTGAGTCGTTGATGAGCACCGGCGGAACTGCTTTGTTTGCAAGCAGAAACTTAACCCGCCCGACAACTAATCTTAAGAAGATTCAAGCTGCGGGTTAGACTTATTTATAGAACCGCCAGCATGAACAGGCAAACTCGGTCTTTCGTCGGAGCAGAGTCGTAAGCGGAGCCACGCGTGCGAGTAAATATCTCTGGAAATTAACCCGTAATTAGCGACGCGGAATTTCCACGACTTCGCCGTCTTTAATTTGTTTTCGCAATATCGTCGATTCGTCGTTCCGTGTACACGCTTTGACGACGTGCAGCGACGCTTTAATTCCGCGCACCGAGTGCGCTAAATTCCTGCCACGATATTAGATCGTTTTTGGTAGCGATTTGGCTTGAAAGCGTTTATTTCGGCTCGCACCGATTTGATCGGCACGTGAAATACTGAACTACCGTGGACGCGAATATAACTCCGCGGATAAGTACGAAGGGAAATAGCATTCGTTTTAATGGAATCGATAACTATTGATGACCTCGTACGGTGTACGAGCGAATAGGCGTTCGAAGAAATTTTTCAGAGGGATTCCAGTAGCAGAAAGTATTACGGGAACGTAGGCGTCATATGGTCGTGCGCCTGTGAAAAGTTATCATGATGATAAAACACAAATGGAGCAGAAAGTCCATTCAATTTTGCGTTTTATAGTGACACGAGCGTAATATAGCACGTACGGGGCTGTGGTTATAGTGGGCGCGATTTCGCGAGGAGCACGTATACGGAATCGGCTTTATAAAAATAGCTAACTTCGATTCTGAATTACCTTTTTTCGATAAATAACTGGAATACTTCGGGGCAATTTTTCAGGATTTCCGAATTTTTCGGAGATTTACGTAAAAAGAGGTCGGAACAAAGTCCTGTCGATGATTCGTATAAGTTGCCAAATATAAAAATGAATCCAGAAAATAAAAGCACAACGGGAATGAAGATATTTCGATCGAGACAGAAAGTAACGCAGCAACCCTGTATCAGAATGTAATCAGCGTAGCCTCGTCGTAATGTAAAATTGAGATACGTCGGCACTCAGCCAAGAAAATCAAAATTTCGTCAGCCGGTTGTAATTTGAAGAGTATCCCATCGTCGTTCGCCTTCCGCTCTTCCCCCGAGGAGTATAAGGGGCCAGGCTATTAGATTTTAACCTCATCTTCGACGGTGGCTTCGATTTCGCTCGACGAGCACTAGGTTTACAACGTCATGTCCCCGGAGGAAACGATTTTTCGGGGGGTGAGTCTCGCGAGTAAATCGAGCGTGAGCCTTGCCAGAAGGAGAATTTCTTTCTAAACGACGACTGAAACGTGTTTAAGACGAAAGAAAATTGTGCAGTTATTACTCTTCTTTAAGGAACGAATTCAATATTCCTCATTACACTTCATTCCTCGATATTGCTTCAAACTCTATATTCGCTTCAAATATCGTTGACTATACTACTGCAATCATTTACATCAATTCTTTGTTTTTGTACAACAATATTTTCAGTATACGTTGTATGGGAGGTTCAGAAAAATGTTAATCTGGTTGTATAAAAATATTAGTAACATATACAGAAGTTCTTCTGGAAATATCAGCTAAGAAATATAGCAAGTGTTACAAGAACTACGAACGTTAACCTATTTCGAGAAGACCCTAACACCCGACGGTAACCGAAATTCGTACAATCTTCCGTCGATCGTCCCAGTATCGTTTTACCACCCTCTCCACGGTATCTCAAATTTCCCTTCCCCTAACCGCGTTACAGACGCCTGTCTTTTACAAAAAACGCTCGCGTTTACTTTCCGCGTCTGATGCGTTCGCCATTTCTGATCGCTTTAGTTCGAAGGCGAACGGCCTGGCGGAAGATAGAGAAATCCCTCCTCCGCTCTCCTTATCCCGAGGACACAATTTTCCTTGTCATGAAACCATAAACATCCCCCAGCCCAAGGGGCATGCCTTACCCGGGCCCGGACTCACTCCATAATCTGGCCGCCACTCTAACGTTACTCCTGCGTTTCTAGCACCATTTAGATAAACTCGTAATCTAGAAGCCGTTTCCTACGGTGAAATATTCCCCCGAGGGTGTTGCGGGCCACGGGGATTCCCGTGCATCTACAACGCGCGCCGACCGCATGAACTGGGGGTGCGAACCCTTCCGACGGCGAGAATTTAAAATCGATCCGTCCCAATAACAACAACCCTCCAAATAGTTAGTCCGTGGCAATCGACGAGCGACTACTCTCTGACACGCTCCTCTTGCCCGTTTATTTCGTTTGAAGCGAATTATAAACACTTGCTAATTTGTTTTTGTCTTGCCATGACTGGCTGAATCTACTGGCGAGGAAAGTAGAGTAAGTCAATTTTAGGATGCTTCTGTTAAATGCTAATATTTGTCTGCTTTAAGGGGACTAGGCAGTCAAAGTGGGTTAAAATTTAGCATTTTTTGACAATTTATTATAAAAATATGAATTGAAATTGAGACTTGTACTTTTGATGAATGAGTATGAAAATTTTTTTTGATAATATATACATGTAAATAACTGTGTTATTATTGTCCAAAGTATAAGTTATTTTAAAAAATTTTAATTATAAAAATGGCGGCCATAAAACTCCAGAAGCGTGATTTTTCATAAAAAAATTGGGCTGTTTTTTTTTGTCAAAATAAGAGTTTTTATGAAGTTGCTTTGAAGTTCCGTCCGAAATTACACATGTTTTACGTTTGCTCAATTTTTTTCAGATCAATCGGAACCTCCGTTTTTTCGCAATCACTGCAAAACGAAGAGAAAGTATAATTTCGAGAAAAATGCGTTTAAAGTTTTGAAAGACTCTTTTAGGTATGATTACTGCATACCTCGCTTAAAAATTTCCAGCTGAGTAATAAGATGTCTTTAAAGCTTTCTCGATGTCAGCCTGTTACTGTTCGGTAATTCTTCTGTTTATTCGGCTCTTTTTCAATAGGGGGAATCTTTATCCTGTTCGAGGCCTCTCATTTACCTGCGTGCGCGCAGGAACGTTTTATGGCGCGCTCGACCTTGTCGGCTGTCAAATGCTTAATTTTCGGGAAGAGCACTTTTAGAAAATGTAAAAAAAAAAAATAATCGATTTTTTGACTGCCTAGTTCCCTTAAGCATTATTTAATTTACACTGTCTCTTAGTTTTGCTGGATTTAAATTTTTCGTATCACGGATTAACACAAATTTACGATATTTTCTCATTTGCGTTGCACTTGCCTCTAGAAAACGCTCACAGAAAATACAGAAACATCTGAGCACCGCTCCGCAATTCGATATCAGGGTGAATAATCTCATGTAAGGGTTGACTAGGGTAGATTATGCATTTTTGAAAGGTTTTGAAAACCCGTGGACTTGACTAAGCGCTGCATAGCGATCTTGAACGGCGATGGATCATGGGTGGAACGATGCATTAACCAGCCTCGAAGTTTAATACAAGCCGGGAAAATATATTCCATGACGTAATGTGATTCACGGGGTCGTGTAAATCTGCCGGGTTTGGAATAGCGCGAGGTTTAACCTTAACGTCGACACGCGTTATTTGTTGCTCGACGACGAAACGAATGGTTCTCTTAACGGCAGATCAAGCCGAGGAGAGAAACCCTCCGCATGCAGGCGGACATTTGTCTCTTTTTCTCTCGATGCCTCTCGTTCTATTTCCGTTCTTGCGCCGATCCCTCCTTTCTCCGTTTCCCTTCCGTTTCCCGTTTCTACATTTCTGGTTACACCGGGACGCGAGGAAATTTCATTTGCCGCGGCGCGCGGGGAAAAGTATGAAAGACGGATGAGTCGAAGAATATGACTGGCGCGCGGCGACCGTCCAATTTGAAATACAAATGGACGATGGCAACGCGGAAAGAGAAAACTGAGGGGGATACACACCTTCGTCGACTTTGTCGCTGCAGCGAATTATTTGCATAAACAAATTTCGACGGAAGCGAATTCAACGTGCCGGAGTGTTTCGCCAGTTTCAACTATGCAGAGCAATCCTCGTCCCTTACCCCGCGCACGCCGCCTCCTGCACCTTTCCACCCTTGTCCTTGCGTCCGGGCACATAATGATTTCTGGCTTGTTACGGTAACTTACGCGCAATATTTCGAACAAACACGGCCATTTTATTTCGATCACGCTGCGGAAAGTTTCGCGTACGCGACGCTTCTTGCTCCCGTCGCGTTTCGATTCCGAGGTCCCGCTTCGTCGACAAAAACCAAAGCTGACGGGGAATTGTAATACGCGATCTTGGACGAGTTTCAAGAATAATTTGAATTCGTCTTTTTGCCCTCGCCGCGGCGAGAGATAGCGCGTAGAACTTAAATAACGAGATTTCCTTAAAATCTATGCGAGTTGACATTGACTTTCGCTTGCCTCGGCAAAAATCGAGAAAAATACCGGTTATGTAGGGTACTGGTTCCTATTTGTGAGCCTGAACCTATTAGTGTGCCTTTACATTTAAATAAGTTATAAAAAAACGAATCCCTTTAGAAATGAAAGAAAAACATTTTCTTTCATTAAGTTTAATACTTTGACTTTATTTAAAAAAATGTTTTTCTTTTATTGCTTAGAGATATTCTTTTTTACAATTTATTTAAGTGTAGAGGCACACTAATAGGTACAGGATCATTAATTGGGACCATTACCCTATTATCAATAAATTCCGTTCGCAAGACATTTGGTTTCCGTTCAAAGAATAATCATCTATCCGCCAGGAAGAGTAACAAAATTTCAACTCCGACAGTATCTCGAATCCCCAGAAATTGATCTTCAGCCATCCGAGGATCAGGTTATCGTCGCGTATGCGATCAAAATGCAACACACGTTCGTCGAAAATTATTCCATCAAATTATTACAGTCGAGGTAGCGTTATCTTGTACCGTAAAATTGCTCGTTTAAAATCGAGACTTCGGTTTAATCGACCGGGGGGAGGGATTTCATGGTTGTATCTCTTTTTTCTGCGGGGTGAGGCGGGGGGTGGAAAAACGTCGTCGAAGCGGTCAAACGCAACGAGCATTCGGGGCAGACGGTCGAATGGGCAATCAACGATCGAATGCCTCACCAACTATTATTCGTGTCCAATCGGTATTGTAACACGAAACACCGGTAGCCGCCCGATAAAATCATTATACGTCTCATTACTTGTCAGTTGCAATCGCCCGTTGTCTGCCTTTTAATTTACAGCCCCGCCACACGGATCGCTATTCCAATGATTCTATAGCGCCCCGGACCTCTTCCTGTCTGTGGGCGTTGGACATTCTTTGCAATTCTCGGCGACAACAATAGAACCCGATTATATTTCGCCCCGGCATCTCTATATATTCCTTTGACGTCGTAATGGAGAATTCCTATTATCATTGTTTAAATCTTTCCCGACATCTCTGCCGTGATATATGCGAGCGGCGTGTAGAGTTCATACGATTACTCTGTGAATTTCGGTATCATTCCGCGATTATATAAATTACGGATGTGAAAATTAATTAATCCGGTTGATATATCGTCCGGCGGGCTTCCCGATCTCATTAGAAAGTTTGATAAGATGAACGAAAACATTTTAATGCGATACGGGAGAGAGAGCCCCGTGACGTGAACCCGCGCGATCCCCAGGTGGACCATCAGTTACCTCTTTCCCTTCTCCTTTAATAAAACAACACACGGACTTGTTAATTATTCTTCGCTCCCTTTTCCCCGAAACGGAAATCGTAATCAACATGGCGCGCGGCGGAGTAACCCGACGCGTGTACAAACAGAAAAATTACCATACACTGCGGACTAGATCGCGCGAGTAAATTGCATCAATTAATAAATCCCCGCGTCGCGTCGACGTAAACGTTTACCCAGAAGTGAACGTTGACGTTACACTGGTCGGGTTTTGTTTGTCACAACATTTGTTTATTTGCTGAACGATGGCCCATAATAAATCCGCGCGCTCGCCGCGACAGACTCCCGACGGGGGTGGTACGCGACAAAATTTTCATCGCGGTCCCCGGTTCTCGGCGTCGCTCGCGAATTCATCTCCGGGACGTTTGCAAGCACGGTCCTCGAAACGAAAACCGTCGCACGTCGGCGTGACGTTAAGAACGACGTAACTCGTCGACCGCAAGACACAATGCGTTCATTAATCGCATTAATGGATTCCATGCCAGGCACGTAATGCACCGTCATTGAAATGCCGCGCGATCAACGAGCGTCCGCGTGCGTTCTGCCGCGTCGCTTCCGATTTGCACGCGACGACGACAACATTGAAAGCCCGTCGACGGCGGCGCGATAAAACAGTCGGTTGATGGCCGTCGAGACGATGGCTCGAGGTGTTCCGAGCGCCGATAAAGCGCCAGTTAATTGCCGAATGAAATTAAACAGTAGTTAAACCCTCGAGTCTTGAGTAATTATAAGAAGTTATAAGATGCCTCCTGTAGTCTAACTCTCTCTCTCTCTTCTCTCCGTTGCCCCTCCGTCCCTTCTCTCTTCTTCGCCGCGTCTTTCTCCAGCTCCCGCGCTCACCTCCTCCATCAACCTGTTCCACCCTCTCCCCCTTACCCGGCCCTCCCTTTTAAAGGCACTATCCCTAGGGGCCGTTAACTGCAATCAAAGTTAACCCGGAGTTATAGGGGAAAACTGCAGAGCGGCAGTTAATGTTTAACGGGACTGTTAAATGCAGGCTTTCTCTCTCTCCCATCCAACCCCCTCGGCCACGGCTTCGGCATTCCTCCACATTGAACGCCTCCTCTTCACTTCCCTCCTTCTCACTCCCTTCCTTCGCTGCTTCGAATCCGGCGTTTAGGCCATTTCCGGTTGGTGGCCTCTCGCGGAACGAGGCAGCCGATTCTACGTGGCTACGTGGATTCGACTTCGACCGGCTCGGACCATCCTGTCCTAGCAAAGTGAACGGCCATTTGGAAGATTGCACGGTCCTTACTTCGGCTGACCTACTTCGTGATCCGATTCTGTTTGACACAATGTCCGAGCGATTCCCCGCAGCTCCGGGTGGACGTCTCGCCGATTAACTCGTTCGAAAGCCCACCCCGTCGAATACTCCGAATCAAATCTTTCGTCGGGCACTTGACGATTATGTGGCTCCCTCTTTTACGAGGGAAACGTCCCTCGATGAGGCTTTCCTGGCGAACGCGTAAAACGGGGAACTTCTTTCTCTTTACGAGCCAAGTTTCCGAACGACGGACGTGTATTTAGTCCTGTCGTGTGTCGTTACTCGTAACGCGCTTCGAAACGCTTTGTTGCTGTTCGAAAAGACGATTCCCTTGAATTTGCGGCCCTTCTTGCCATTAAAATGCACCTGAAGAAAACTGCATTTTAGATCATAATTGTATCGCATTGTAATGTGTTACTTATAAATTAATAGTTGTTAGGATGATAGAGAAATCTGATAGAGAGTTAATGCGCAATATGTCGGCAGATCGTGCGCAACGATATTTATGGTCGTTCTCGAATGTCCAACGACGTGACGACGATTTCGAGATGCAAAATTAAAGAGGAAATAAGAGACGGCCAGCCGTGCGGGTTTAAAATGGCACCGGTTCTGGTGTTGAAACGGCACTTCGCGTGAAATGGCCCGCACACTTTAAAAGGGGGCGAGCAAATACTCGCGCGATAAACTGTTACCTGAGAATGCAAATGGCCACCGTTTATGCCCTACTCAACTTCCTACAGAACGACTATTGCGCCTGAATCAATTCTGAACTGATTTCTGAAATTGCTTCGACACGATTTCATCTTCATATTATGTTATTGGAGGATGCTTCAGAATTTTTGCGAAAATCAGTGAACCGCTTGCATACTTATATATTATAAGAATGGAGTGAAATCGTTTGAAAATAATACTAAACATTTATTTTGAGAGGTTCAGAAACATTTTTCGCGAAGAAGACTATTATTATAGCTATGCAAATTTTATCAAAACTACTTGCCAAGTAGAAACAATGGGTTGCATGGTCAGAGAAACATATGTTCAATGAGCTGTTTGAAAAATAAGCTACCGCAAAAACAAACATAGTTGCATCTTTAACAACCTCGAACGTATACCAACGTAAACATTTCGTTTTGAGAGAAACTGCATTTCACATTTTGCGATAAGGCATGTGGAATATTTTTCCTGCAGTTATACGAAAAGCAAAATGCGCTTGTCACATTAATAATGTAATTCGCATAAAACGTACGTTTAATCTAAAACGGTAGACGAAAAAGGCGCTCGCGAATTATAATTAATTAAATCCAAGTAAGGTTTAGACATGAAATTGACGTCCTTAGTGGCATTACAACCAACATGGGCGCAATTATGAAACGCCGTAACAGATAATTATGGTAATATGCGATTACGAATTAGCGGTAACGTAACGTGAATTTATGTAATTATTACAGTAATGAATCTACCCCGGCCAACATGATTAATGCAACGGATTTCCCGCGACAGACATGACAAATACGTAAATCTGTATTACGATAATTACTGTAATCAAGCGACCACGGTGCGCCCGTATTGACAGCGAAGCCGAAACAGAGCAAGGCCGCGGCAAGTCGTCCCCCAAAATTTCATCAATGTGAAACAGGTGTGCACGCCCATCCAGTGTACACATTCCACCATATGCGACGTATTAAATTTTACGCGATTCGACCCTTCATCGTATCGATAGGAGCCATTATTAGCATGTTAGAATTTCAGCGATGAAATTTTAGTTATCTTCTCGTCGTGAACCATTTTCTAACTTACAAGGAGACCCTACAGTGTGTACTCCTTTGATTTTAATGAAACTTTAGTGAATGATTCTAGAGGATATATGATGACATTCTGTAGAATGTTTTGCGCCAATGCGCATTTTTTATAAACAGTTAAAGTATGAAGTTTATAATAACTTTAAGATCATTAACATATTTATTGTATAAGGATTTACAATTACTAGGGTGATATGCAATGTAAAAGCAGGAAAAACATGAAAATTGCCTGCAATGTGCACATCGGATGAACGATATAGAATTACAGGTACATTTATTAAACTTATTTGTGTTATACTTGCGATATACTTTTTCAAAAATGTATAATTAGATACATATTTATAAACAGCTTTAATACGCATAGAATAAAAGTGAAGGAATTAAACTTGCTCGAAACAAAAAGTTGAAAAAAAAAACTTGAAACTAACCGAGATTCGAACTCTGGACCCTCAGCTGACATGTCAGGTGCTTTTTCCATTGAGTTATTTTTTTTTCTTTTTTGCGCATTGGCGCAGAATATTCTACAGAATGTCATCATATATCCTCTAGAATCATTCACTAAAGTTTCATTAAAATCCAAGGAGTACACACTGTAGGGTCTCCTTGTTAGATAGAAAACTGAAAAGTATCACCTCGCGGAGATACTATTTCACATTACCTACCTACACACTACCTACTTAACATTTACGGTATTCTGAGCCAATGAAGTTGTAATGGATTGAATATTTTTTTTTGTGCGCTGAAAAACGTCAGAATTAGCCAAAGCAATTTAAACAAGCTTTAAGGTTTAAACAATACTTCGACTTTTTTTCTATTAATCAGTTAATTATAGTCCCAATCGAAAAAAACATAATTTGTGTGTTGTACGGCTTTGATACCAGTACGGATTAGATACCAGAGAGCACAGCGGAGAGATCAAATTGGTGTTCCGGATTTTCCCCGAGTTATCAGATCCAATATTTCAAAAACGAAGACCTCGCTCGCCATATCGGCGTGAAACGCAGGAAATTATCGACGCGCCGCGTATTGGTCTGTCACAAAAAAACAAAAAAAAAAAATCATGGACGTCGCGAATACGTGTCGCGCGGTAACGAACATTCTGATGCCGTCCGAAAATCGCGCGGCCGATTGAACGGAACGCGAGCGATAAGCCGGTTCGCGGGCTCCTCGCAACAATAACCGTCTGATTTTCGCGCGTCGACGTCCTTTTCCCCTCAGGTCACGGTTTTCCCGCGGTCCGCACACCTCCATGAATTTTTCTCGGCAAACACTCCCGGTAAGCTTTTCCCAACCCCCTTTTCGCGCACTTCGTGCCACTTGCCCCCTGTCCGCCTTTTCCCTCTTGCCGTCACCGTCGCGTCTACTGCGAGTCGCGATGCTTTTTTCCTTCGACTCCCGGTGCTCCAGTACGTCACAACACAGTCTCGTCGGTGATTAGTGTGCTCATTACGCCCGACGCTAATGATGCTTGCATCGCCAGACAAAAGCAGTGACAAGCAAGAGCAGCACACGAGAGTTGCGAGAGCTGCGAGCGTCGCCTCGACGTTCGCTCTCCCCCCCCCCGTTCTCCCCCGTCCCCTCTGTACATCGTTCTCCTTTCTTCCCGTCAGCAACCCTCTTTCGCCCAGAAGGGATACGCGCGGCTCGCGAACCTTTTGCGCAGAGACGCACGAGAGTTCACTCTTCTCCGTCGCCGACGCCACGGTGACGCGAGGATGCGACTCTGTGACGTCAGAAGCACCCTTCCACGCGCGACCCTGTCCACAATGGATGGAAGTCGTACTTGACCTGCCCTCCATTCCCCGCGAATTTTTTGGCAAATTTTCAGAACCGCGTCGTTTTTCGCGGTCCCTTTTCGAAGTTTCCGAACGGGTAGAGATTGGAAACGAAGTCGTGGCGAGTCTCGGGCGTCGTCGGACTTCTTCCAGCGCGAAGGGATAATGGCACTCAAGAAACGTTTATAAGCCGTCGAGGAAGCGTAAGTCACGGGATTCGTTTCGCGAGTGAATTAAAGCGCAAAGCTAAGTGCTTTCGCGTAA
This sequence comes from Perdita meconis, assembly GCA_030770465.2. Taxonomy (NCBI): domain Eukaryota; kingdom Metazoa; phylum Arthropoda; class Insecta; order Hymenoptera; family Andrenidae; genus Perdita; species Perdita meconis. Next base: position 4,909,787 of record JASKOS020000016.1, read on the forward strand.
AATATGTACCTATTCCGGGCAACCGCGTAAGTTAATTGCGTTTTGTGAGCGACCGCGCTCGCGACTGCCTCTAATTACAGTTTAAAATAATAATTTAGCGAACGCAACGAGAGGCGGGGACGAAGGCGGAGGGGAGGGTCGCGTTGACCGAACGATGCGACGCGAAAAATCGCGAAAGTCGGTTCGTGGGAATTAATAGAACGGCATGGTTCGATTGTGGGAACTAATTAGGGGATATGAATGGACGCATGCGTGGAGCGAAATGCATCGCTTTAGAACGTGACGTATTTTAATTTTAAACGCAACAATTTTAATTGCGACGCTCTGAAGCACAATTAGGATAATGGTTTTAATTTTTTACGTGCGAAGTTTTTTTTTTACGTCCGCGCGGCGGTATTTTTAATGAAAAGAGTCCGCGACAATAGAATTTTAATCGTCATTGAATGCGTCGGATGTTCGTCAATTTTTAAACAATCCCTCGCGCGCAAGAATTGCCGCCAACAGAACCAAATATATAGAATGAATTTTATTTGGCTCAGTTACAAAATTATCACGAAATATTTTCTTTATAAAGGTCAGAATTTCGAAACACTGACACCATTCGCGTTCTCCTCTGTTGTATGAAAATGTTTATAAAACGGAAAGCCCGCGACTCAAAGGAAGTACAAACATTTGGAAAGCGGGATACGGCTGGTGAACGATTCCTTTCACCTTTATCAAGACTCGTATCCTATTTATCACGGCGCTAGAATTAAATTTATTGTGCGAGCGAAGCGCGAAAACGCGGTGCTGAAAAAATGTGAAGCCGTTCCCTCGAAATTGACGGAAAGTGTAAAATTTCATGCAGCTAAGGTTCAAAAGAAGTCGAATTTAATCGGTTAAGGACAGAGGAATATATTACCCCGCGAGATACACGGCGAGCGCGATCTCTCATTCTCTCTCAGGGTAGTAAAACGGAAAGCGTCGTCGACGTCGCACCGAAACACGAGGAAATTAATAAATTGCTCAAACTTAAGTCGACCCCTTAAGTGCTGGAATAAAGAACCTCCATAAATTCCATTCCACGCGCCCCAGCGCCTCCGCTCGGATGGCTCCCCTCATCCCCCGCGAAGGAATGCTCTCGTACTCTCTCTTTCTCTCACTCTCTCTCCGCTTTCTCTCTCTCCTCGTCCAACGGAGCCACGAGCTCTCGACCCTCGGTTCGTTCGAGTTTAAACGATTTCAAAAAAGCGCGAAGAAATTGTAGAGTCCCGGCGAGGACGACGCGCTGACGGATAGGGGTAGTTTGGACGAAACAGGGTAATCACGTTATACGAGGTTGCGCTTTAAATCCTTCCGCCGTGGACGGATTCGCAATTAAATTCTCTCGGCCGACACAGAGCGGTAAAAACGACGCGGGGGAGGAAAGAAGGAAGGCGACAAATCGTGTTACCCTCCTTCCGCTCGATAAGGTTTCGAGAACGAGCATCGAGAGTTGCCCGGAACAGGGTCCAAAAATGTTAATGGTAAAATCGATACCAGACCAGACATCCCGCGAAGCAATTAAGCCGCGAAGACCACGATAATAGCGGATTTATTACGAGCTATTGGCAAACGACAGATTCTTCCTCGTTAACTCGTCCCATGAGGGGAGGGCGGAGGGTGGCAATTTTTTGCGAACCGCGTTCCAATTGTTTCCAACCGGTCGCGATGGATCAGGGCTGTTGACGTAAGGGTTGCGCGGCGCGTTGTCCGCTGCACAATGGCTGTCCGACGGGTGTTACCGAATGATCCGCGCCTTATCGAACAGCCTTAATTGCATTTTTATCGGCGGGTAAAAAATGAACCGTGAATCGGATAGATGCACGCGCTCGCGCGAACCGCGCGTTCACTATCAAAACGCCAGAACGACCGCCCCGACTCTCTACAGTCTCTACCTCACTCTCGCCCTCGCTCGCAGCCCGGTTCGGCCGCTGTTGGTGTTGGCAGACAGAGAATGGAGGGATGCTGGTGGCGGGTGGCGAAGGGGCGCTGGAATGAATAGCAACGTGAAACAAAAGCATCGGGTTACAAATGGCGTGTATTCGCGACGGCATTGTTTTAAATGGCTGTCAGACGCCCGGAATTTATCCCGTTTTGCTGCGTGACAAGCGCTATTAAATTTATTTATTCATCCGCGCAGGCGCGACCCGCGTTCGAGAAATCCCAGCGATGCCTCTGGCCCCGTGTGTTCTACAGGTGAGAGGGGATCTCGTCGAACAATTATTACCGATTCATGTAAATTGCCTGGCGATGCGCGCGCTCGTCACGCATCATTACGGATTCGTTGTGCAACGAACACGTTCCGCTACCTACTTCGAATTTGCACGGAAAATTGCAGGAACGCCGGGCGTCTGGCTCGGAGAAACTTCTGAAACTTTTATTCCATTGCGGCTGATTTTTTATTTAGAAACGGTGCCTTCTCTGCACGCGAAAGTCGAGTCAAGCGAACGTACTATTCCAGGCGCGGAAGAGGAAGAAATTTGATATATCTTAGGCGGAAAATGAGAAACGAAATTATAAAAGGTAATAGAAGAACCAAAGACATATAAAGACATCAAAATTTATCAAGTTGAGTCATAAATTATTTTCGTCTTTTTAAGTGAAATTAATTTTTTAGTGAAATGTATTCAGTAGATTTTAACACTGTAAATACTAAGGCAAGACCTAATTGTAATATTAATATTTATAATTATAATACGATGCTAATAGTTAACAGAAAATCAAAAAATCATGATTCCAGTTGTACTGGAAGATTTAATGCGTTAAGTAATTGAAATCCTGCATAGTAAAAATTGAGGATAATTGAAGCGCTTTTTCTCTACGGAATGAAGAAACTACACAAATTCAAAAAATACTATTTACTTTTACACGAAAGGTAAACTGTATACGTTGCAATATTTTTTCGCAGATGGATCATCATGTCATCGGATATTCTCTGTTGCATTTGAGGTCTCATATCACTTCTAAAAAATATTGCCACGTACATGGTTTATATCCTGTATATTTTTACATCTATTCACCGAAAATTCGAAATAAATATAATATTCCTTCAGAATAAATTGCATATTAAAAATAATGCAATCGAAAATTTTGGCCACTTCCGTGTTTCTAATATTAACCTAATGAATATTGAAACTAACAATTTCAAATGGTCGAAACTAATACTCAGTAGTAATGGTACATGTATATTCGAGTTATTCATGGAACAACAATTACATCCTGCATGCATTGGATTTTATTTATGACTCAACCTAATACTTACGGCCTAAGGCTGTCCGAAAGAGATTACTACCGGCGGTATTCAGCTCGCCTACTTGCTCTTCTTCCACCGGCGCTCGCCACTGTTCCGCGAAACAGTAGCCTCGCAAGAAACTTTGGTACACAATCGCGGTAATTATAAACTTGACGCGCGGCTGAATAAACGGAGCAATCCGACGATAAGTAAACGCAGTACATTACAACGGAGGAAGTCGAAGTTCGTCGGCGTTGTCGGTCGACCCCCGATAAAATGAGCCAATCTTCGTGCCTCGAATCGGCCAATCTAGATGACGTAATTATCTTTCAGCGGGTTCTTCAAGCGTCGGCGAGGGGGTAAGCATCCCCGAAGGCTTGCCAGACGGGCCCCTTCCTTCATCGATAAGCGATCGCGCGACCGAGCGAGGTTCGTTCTGCGGCGTGGAATTAAACGAGCTCGTCCAGACGATAGTTTAGAGTAGAGACAGGGGAGAGAAAGGAAAAAGAAAAAGGGGGACCGAGGCCGACCAATCCCGAGACGCGTTAATTCTTAATTTCTTAATTTCCAGTCGACCGCTATGCACCGCGTCAAAGAGATCTCGAGCTGGCAAGTATACACAGGCCCTTCCTTCGTCTTCCCTCGTCCCCTTGCCGCCGCTTCGGCTGTCGAACGAAAAGAAGTCGAAAGTTGAAAGCCAGTGCAATTAAGAGCCCCCTGCTACGGTCTCTTCGGGGATTCATTCATTTTTCAAGCAACGTCGGCGAATAACCCTTATCTAAGTTTTGAATCGGTCAGTTTTTCGCGCGGGGAAGGTGGTCAGCGATTAAGGCGGAGGTTGCGTTTCGTCGGCTCGAAATTTCCATCGCCTGGAATAGAATATGGCGGTTGTGCGTGACCAGGTGTCGAGGGGTACAAGAATTCGCGAAAGCCGTCCCGACGAAGCGACGCCCTCGGCGATTTTCGTGGCAGTTCCTAGTCTCATCGCGACGACTCCGTTCGCTTCGAACGATTACTATGCACTTCTCAACGATCAGCTTCAACGCGATTAGCATTATCGATTGCAACCGGGATTATACCGAGAAAGAGTCCGCAGTAAGAAGCAGCGCTCGACTATCGGTTATAGGAAAGTTTCTGTAGCAACAGAATTATTCTGTTTTGATTCCAAGGCATCCAATCTGAAATGCATCAAAGAAATCTCGATTGTATGCGGAAAGTTCGCCGTGAGGCAATACCAATTCGCGAAAAACACGCTTTTTCCCTCTTGGATGGCGGCGCGGTCTTATAAAACGAGACCTTGATAGGATTTACGTTCACAATTGTGTTCGTGCTTGCAATCGACCTTGGCTCAACCGCACGGTTACTTTCGCACGGAGCAACTGCGCAACGTAAATAAATATAATATTGGCAATATCGTCTGTTTCCTTGGGCTACTTGTCGTTTCGTTACGTCGTCGATAGAAATTCCTTTTCCTTTATCATTTCCTATGTCCCACTCAAGCTTCTATCGTCCCCGTTCCTCTCATCGATCAGAAACCAAGTTAAAGAGTCAATATTCCGCAACGGGCACGACTATAATTCCCATAGGATTTGTCCCACGATCCACCTGGATATGTATGTACGATATTTGGTACACAACGTTTTCTCCCGTTGCCTTGTTTACCGATATTATCGAGGATTGGGGATTAGTACCCCGTTGAAGCCGGTTGAGGCCGAATCATTTGCCAAATCAAGGATTATGATTTTGCGATGGGTATCGCACGAATTTTGATGAAAACGATATCATTTTCTCAACTTTTCTATCGGGAACGATTTACTAATTTTCACGGATCGCTAAGATCGCTCCGTCAAATAAGAATCACGCTCCAAACCGGAAAGAAAAATAGGAAATCCTGCAGAAAGGAACGTCAAAAACACGATCAAAGCTGGGATCGAATTAAGATCACCGCGCACGTGTCAGGGTATCTCTGGGCTGCAGAAAAAGCGCTCGCGAGGGCGTAACTCAATCGGGAGGCAACAGAATCGCAACCGGATTCGTTCAGGAGTTGAAGAGCGGTTCCGGCAGTCGGAGGTATCGTGAAGGAGCCGAGTATAACGAATTTAGCAGCAACGTCGTTAATCCTGTCAGTCGACTCGTAACCGTCGCTATTTCATCCCTCAGAATCCTCCGGTTCTTACCTCTTCCCTTCGCAGAGAACGACGCGAGATTTGCGGCGAGGAGTTGCGGGGAGATCGGAGTGACCTGAAGCGGCCAGCAAACGATATAAGGTTACGGCGGGGGTTTGCGCTATGTGTTTATGGTCCAAACACCGAGATGCCCTGTTTGTACGACTTGTACACGAGGAATCGAGGCACGTGCGTCGTCGCGCGTGTATTCGTGGCTCGAATCGAACCCCGACACACGCGTACGCGCGTGCATCGTCTGTTTGCATTGTTTGCAACCCCTACGATTCCAAGCGTGGCGCAATCGTTGTGTTCGTGTGTGTGTGTATATGGGTGCGTGGGTGTGTCAGAGCGCGATGTGTGCCTGATCCTATCGGCGTATGTAGGTCAGACAGACAAGGAGAAAGACGAACTCGAGCCACATCGGGAGGTGAACAGGAAACTCTGCATTCGGAACTGGACGAGACTTTCCGCGGCGTACGAAAAAGGAGGCAGGAAAGGCAGGGCAAAGGGAGGATCGGGGCGAGTCAAGAGGTTAGGTCGGAGATAGTGCCTCGCTCTGATATCTCAAATCCATTTCTGGCTCGTGCCATGAACCGCGGACAACCGTCGAGAGATCCGCCCTGCCCCTTTTTTACCCTCCGACTCGCGGTGGTTCCTCTTCTTTGCACGCAATCCCCGACGAGCTTCCAGCGGAATGTCGGTCGGTGCGCTGCTGTACTCTCGTTATATTTTCGAACAAAATTCTAAAGAAATATCCAGCTATTTGATTACATCAAATTTCGTGAGAAAAGGTGAAGGATCTCTGATAAAATACAAAATCCATTTTCTAATCAATTTTTCTTCTGCGACGACTCTAGAAAATAATTTCTCAAAATGTGTAACAGTTTGTAAGTATTTTCTAGAAAGCTGCAATTAATCTGGATTGCGATTTAAAAATCTAATCTTCAGGTTTAATCGCGAATCGCTATGCATTCATTCCCGGAGTCGAAGCGCCAGAAAATGGTAAACCGTAGTCGTTATCGCCAATTATTGAACAGTTCATTCTATTTACTTCATCGCCCAAAACGAGAAACGATTCAGCGCAACTGCCACTGCGTCATAAATCATACTCAAGCACCATTATCTGTCTCATACACCGAGCCGATGAATCGCGACGGCTATTATCGAGGCGATAGAAGCCGACGAAGTTCGCACAATAACGCGTAATGGTCCATGCCGCCTCGACGGACCTCGATAAAGGCTAATTAGCAGAAATCCTCGTTACAGGTAATCCTGCTCCGCCGATTCCTAATCACTTAACTGGTTGGACGGCAAGGGTGTCTCAAGTATTTCTCCGGGTTCAATGGGCTTTAAATCTGGCGCGCGTGATACGAGACTAAAATTTGTGCTGTAGGATCCGTGGATTCGAGTACCATAATCTTAATTAACTTCCACCGTTATTCCTGATGAATCTCGTGGAATCAATATTGTGCTTCGATTGGAGCTACATTTATCCTTTTTCGGAGAGGGATTCGCTTTTTAATGGACCATTCTTTTCCGCTAGTGAATTTTAATTGGAAACTTGATGACCTGAGTGATTAACGTCAGAGATTTTAATCGATTCTGTGAGGAATTAAAAGATTAAGGATTTGAAACTTGCGTGTTAAAAACACGCGCTGTAGTATTGACCGATGCTTGGTCGGACACGCGGATCTTCAAAATATTATTTTCGCCGGCAAAAATTGAAAACCGCACAGCAGCACAGTCGACCATAAAGCTCAAACACGGCCGGCTCGAATCTGTCATTTATTAGAAATTCGATTAGCGGGTTCGAATCGCGGTGAACGGGAAAACTGGTGTCGAAGCAACCCCCGGCTTTCGGACCGATGAAAGCGGGGCACGAAGTGCGCCTATTAAACTCGCTAAAACAATAAACGGTAAAAATTGGCACAGTGATAGGTGGCGCGTCGTTGTCACGATTACCCCTGTCAAATTCTCGCGTTTCAGTCAGCGCCGTCCGATTAGGTGGCCGCTGCGCCGGTCGGGCACAGGAAGTAAGCAAAATGCTGAATCGTATCGACGATGTGTCGCGCGCACGCCGAAAATAATGATTGGACGGGGCCCCGCGACAATGATCACCGTCGCGTGTCGGCCCTGGTGACGAGAGGGAGACACCGACCGCGGCCAATGATTTCGGCTACAATGACGCAGCAGTCTGACGCGAGTGGACACAACGGACTGTCAGTGATATACGATCGTCGAGTCGAACGCTTGTCACCGCGAGTTTCGGCAACATCCGAGACAGAACGTCGCGCGCACGCGCACCCGATCGTTACGCTTAATCTCATTAATCAGCGCTTTCGCGTGTAGGGGCGTATACTCACCGGGCCGAACTGTTCGAAGTAGTTTTTGACGTCCTCCAGCGTCGTCGGTGCCGATAACCCACCGACGAATATCTTCTTTGTCCTCGTCACCATCTGCGAAAGAGAAAACGAAAACTTATTTGTAACATTTAAAGCGACTGATATATAATGGATAGAGATTAGATTTGACTTAAAAGCAACATTTTGATACAGATATCGAATTTGAAACGATGGACATAAATTTCTTGGTCGAAATTCTTAATTAAAGAAGAACGTGCTTCGAATGCCTGACGATGAAACGACCAAATATTAAATTGGAATTTGTGGCATATGCAGACGGTATTTGCAAACTGTTATCGATCGACCCTATACATCTTTACGTCAACGTATGTAACTACACGGTGCACGGTCGAAACGTAGGTATTCATATTCGGCATGAAAAATGGAACGTGCAGGAAGCAGGAGGCGATATTTATTTCCTTTGCGAGAATGCGTCGAAACTAGTTATCATATTTTCAATAAATTCCGTTAACCGAGCATCAGAACAAATTTTATTATAACCAAATCGCGGTAGAGCATACCGAGAGATCATAAATATCGCGACCAGGGAGATTGTGTCTGATACGAACCGAAGGAAACGAAATTTTCCCTTGCGGAAGGAAGTTTCCCCCCCCTTTTTTTTTTGGCGAATTTTTGCGCCTCCGAGATTCGATACAAAACCCGGTAACAATTGCGAAACAACTCCTTTTGCGAAATCAAGTTGCACGCGTATTTAATCATTAAGCTTTGTTCGCCCCCCTTGTGAATTTCCCTTAGATCCCGTTGCAGCCTTGATTGTAATAACTTTCAAGTTTAAGACGTTATAAAAGGATTTCGCCGTTCGTTTCAAAAGTGTGTTTACTTCGCAGAATCGCAGATGCAAAAATGCATTGGGAATAATGCTCTTTTCGAAGCGTGTTTAGGGGGGAAAAAGACGTGAAAGTCTGCGCCCGCACAGAGGAAATGGCAGAGACGGCTGAAAAATGGCACGGTCGTGCTTAAGAAATTGATAAGGAGCTGATAAAATATGAATGGCCTGCGTCGAGCACACCGCGCCGTTTCCATGGTAAGGATCCTTTCTTGGACGACATTTTTCATACTTGTTCGAATCGGTAATGTCAATTTGGATCGTCGCTGTCACATGGAACCGTCCCACATTTAAGGAATGAAAGAACCGTTTCTATATTGAGCGGTTTTCGATAAAATAATTAGCAAGGATGGAGAAATACCATCAATTATATTAAATTTTGCAATGTAATTATACAAATTTTCAAAGATAGTTTAAAGTGTCTTTAATTTAAAGAAAAATAGGTCAAGACAAAGTCAGGTGAACAGAAATTTTATTTTTCTGCGTGGAAACTTTTAATGACGAATATGACGTCTTTCCAAGTTTCAACATTGACAACAGGGAAGGTTGTAATTTCCATGATCCTACTTGCTAACAGGGGGGTTTCATTCACCTCGATACGCGTTCCCGTCGCGATGCGTATCAAAAGAAATCCTGCTGCCGTAAGAATAAAGAACCACGCGGATTCCATATGGAGAATTTTCCCGCGACTAACGGGGCAAAAGTGTATCGAGCGCATAGCTACGAGGTACGTTCACAAAAGGGATTTATGAGACTATGCGCGAGGAAAATTCGATATTCCGTGGCTTCCGTATTCCGTCTACTTCTCGGAACGCTGATTGACGGATCTCGTCGGCATGGAAGCCTGTCGATCGTCTTTGACGGGAGCCATCTTGTAACCGGATCGAAAAGAGAGAAACATCGAACGACATGATCAAGGAGAATGACCGTGCGATATAAGATCGTGACACCGAACTCTGAGCATCTCTTGAAATGTGGCGAAACTAATTACCGCGGAGTACCTCGACGCGAGAAAATCTAGCCGCGGCGAGGGGGTGAATGAAAAAAAAAAAAGAAAGGAAAGGAACAAAAGAGGGGAGGCAGTATTCAGACGGAACGTCTTAATAACACGATCGCGATGTAATAAAGCTCGCCGCGCAGAAAATTTTGCAGGGGAAGCCGGTTCGCGGTAGCCGGCTGCTCGACGAAGGAGGCGGAAAGGAAGGACCTGTGGGGGTGCCGCGAGGGGGTTTGGGGGGCGGTTGAATACGTCGGAAACGGCAGAAGAGGTAAACTCTGGTAATTTCAGTGATGGCTGGGCTTAGACCTCTCTATATCCGGTGAGTAACGCAAACCCCTAGGCGCAAGTCCTTCCACTTCGTGGTCCTGAACTCAACCCACGCTATATCCCTGTCTCTCTTTGCGTCTTTCTAATCCCAACCCTCTCCTAGCCCTCTCGCGCTCATCCCCGGTCCGTCCCTCTCTCAATCTCATGGGAGGGCGGAGGGATACTCGCGAGCGCCGGGCTCCCTGAGCCGTGGAGCCGGCTGGGCTAATCAGCGAAGTGTATAAAGCGCCGGGGATGAAAATAAAATGGCTCGGATCTCGAAAATTAAATAAATGACACGGCTCGATTTCGTCGGTCGGATTCCTGGGCCCCCCTTCTCTTGCCATCGACGAAAGAACTCGGGGAGAGAGTGACTGACGGCGAGCGAGGAGAAGCGGCGAGGGCAGGGCGTGGCGAACGTGGCCGGATGGACGCGGATAAATAACGAAAGAAGGAACAAGAAGAGAGCGAAGGGGTGCACGAGGCATAGGGGAACCACTTATTCGAATGAAGCTGCAACGGCTCGCCAGCTCCGGTTCGGAGCCGGAAGTGGCGAAAGAGGGAGTTGAAGCTTCCTGATATCGTTCCGCGCGCGTTTTCGCGAAACGGGCTCTCTCGGCCTAAGAGTTTCGACCGAGCGGACGTTTTATCGCACCTCGAGTCTCGTAACGAGCGTATTGTCGTGCAAACGAGACGCTTCTCCCGCGCCGACAGTCTTCTTTCGGACGCACGCGAGTTCTTTTGTCCCGGCGTTGGACGTCGCCGACGATTGGTCGGACCGAAGGAGCCGCCGGACGAGGCGCTTATAATTACTTTGTGCAAGTTTCGCGTGAATTTTCGAAATTAGGAGCCGTTCGTCGGCGAAATCAACGTCGCTGCGAGGAAGACACTGAGGGGGCGGAGGACTCGCGGAGAGGACGAGCCGATTGTCCGACGAAGAATAGGGTGGAAAAATATAAGTCACGGCCAGGGATGGAGGGAGCGAGCTCGGGTCGTTAACGGAGATAAGAGCGGATAGCCGTGGAATGGTAATGGAAACTCGGCGAGTTCCACTTATTATGCCGTAGCATTATGTAAATACCGGAAGGCTATTACAATTTTACAACTTAGTACGAGTGGCTTTATAGTTTCATCGCTCGGGGGCCCAAGTCTCGTTCCCGTTCTTCGTTCTTCGGTATACTCACGGCCCTATACTGCGCGGACTTCGCGCACGCCCTTCTATCTTGGTTTTACTCGCTCCAACCCTCGTCGCCCTCCCTCTCCCGTCCCTCGGAAAAATGAAATTGTCGCCGCGGAAGAAGCCGTATAAATTTCTCCCAGGCTTTAGGAAATCCGCTGTTTCCCTTCCTCTTGGAAACGAGCGGCCCCCTGTCTGCGGTAATTCTCGATTACGCGTCTCGTTTACGGATTCGCGATTGTGCGCTTATATGCGCAGAAATAATTAAAAAGGACGCTGTAATGCTTTCGCAGAACCGCCTAGAAAACCACGAACTTCGATTCTCATTTCAACAGAAGGAATATAATTATATCCTTTCCGGACTTTTCACTGGAAAAATTGTATATCGTTTCCAAGTGGATTAATCTGAATTCGAATTCGAATATAGTCAAGCGAATTGTAAATTCGATCGATTAATTCATCAGGTTCGTTAGTTCACTCTCAGTAATCCGTGACCACTTTTTGTAATCAGCTCCCGAAACTTTGTACAGATAAAGCGAGAGAAACTTCATCTCCGCAAATCATAGCTACCCAAAGTGCAGAGAAGGCGATCTATCAACCAACTTTCAAGTACAAATAATCTCAACTATATAGATATGGTTTTGTTAAGAATCGCGGAGCTTTCGGTCAAGGAACGAATTAGTCCTTGCAATTAACCAGCGCACAGGGATAACTGAAGAGCAGCAAGAGCACGAAGGGGTTGGTAAGGGAAAACGGGAGTAAGGGAAATGTGTAAAATAAATATTGGAATAAACGTTGGCGAGTAGGCGTGCCAGTTTCAGCGGTCCCAAACGTTAAACCGGCCTCGCAAGCATGGATATTGTCGCGCGGAATGGCAAGGAAAACGCTTTTCTCGTTTGCAATTATTGTGAAAGTTTAATCGGCCGCTCTACGCCGCACTGATGAGACTGCAAATGCACAAGCGTGTATATGTATTCGATATACTTAGTCGCGGAAAACTTTCCGAATTGTGTTGTTTGAAAAATGTTCCACAATTTTTACTCGTTTCCCGGATCGTGGGAGTGAAAATAAAAAGTCGGAGGGAGGACAACAGATCGTTTAAACGATCCGGTGGTTTTTAAATGCAACCATGCGCAACATTACGTGCGAATTTCGTGTAATCGTTAAAAAATCATGTGTAATAAATAAATCTCTCGTACATTTCAACTGGGATTAAATTTTACGTCTGAAATCTAGAATCACATTTTGTTCACTTTACCTTATCAAATTTTTAAACTAATTCCCGCTTCTTTTTCCACGAAGGACCAACGAAAACCCTTCTGCATCCTTCATAAATCCTTTCACTAGCAGATACAACCGCGTCGCGTTCTACGTGAATTCCCCCCCAAAAAACCCGATGCAACGCGAGAAAGGATTGAAACATGAGTCGGCACTATCGCCGGCAGATAAATACACACAACCGTCAATCCAAGATCTACCGATGAGTCATTGCGTAGGCAGGAAACTCGCCGCATCCCTCTGAAAAATTGCGAATCACGAAAGGCACGTCCCTTCAAGATTGATACCCCTTAGATGTTCCAAAAAGTGGCGACGAATCTTCGGCAGGGGTGAGCGAAGAGTCGGACGGCGCGGCGTTCCCTCGGCAGAATCCGCTGGAGGAAAAGTGGAGCAGAAGGGTGGATAAAGGACAGAGCGAATCGGTTATCGTCCAGGAGGGTTGCGAGCTTCGGCTCCAATACACGCCGGGATCCCCATCCGCCCTTTTTCTTGCTTCCGCGGTCCATTTTTTCCCTATCTCGGCGTATCCTTCGGAACGATCCCCACTCTCACTCTGCCTCGTCCCTTCGATCCTGACTCGCGACAAAACAAAATGATCCTGCGCCACGCGATCTCGAACTTCTTTAATGCCGTCTCGTCCTCCTCTCGCCAAGCCCTCGAACATCGTCGAGGTGTTTTCTTTAAAATGCCGCCCATTGAGAACGCGCAGGCGGTTAGTTAGCGATACTAATTAAAACCTCGACTCAAAGGGAAGGAAGTGAATAAAGCTGCAAAGAATCCGAGCGGGTTACTGTGATTTGAAGTTTCTTTAATTATCAACTGGAGCCTGGGTTTATGCGGAAGAGGCAGGGACGAAGAATTCTTTTGATAGCCGACGATAGCGTGCGCGTTGTTGCGGACCGGACGGTATACTAATGCGCGTTATGGTATAAAATTCATTCGTTCAGAAAAGTAAGGTAATTCTTTCAATCTGGTTTTAAGGAGGTATAAACAATGTCCATTAAACAAAGTGTCTAGTAAATACGGTAGACTTTACTTCCATTCTACTTTAATTATCGGGTATTTAATGAACGCCGTGATACGATCCAGTTTATCAGAGTTTCGGTTGCTCAAATTAACAGGTTTTTAGAATGCCGGTGCGTTTTGTGGATTAAAACGAGCGACATCGAGTTACCTTGCGTCTACATATCTCGCCGGATGCAGCTGCAGCCGAGAGCTGCGTGCAGCGCTAATTTCTCGCGTGTCCAACGTTTCAGAATTTAAGTTACCGGCCATAAATACCGAAAAGAGGTTGCACCCGGGGGAAAGGGGAGGTTATCAGCGAGAACGGACGGTAAGGCGCTCAACATTCGCCTGTGGCTCGGAGCATTGCTATCGCACTGTCCAGCCCTGACCCTACCGTATCCTGGCCCGGCTTTACATGCTCGCGTTATAGCACAATCCTACAAATTTCCTGCTGTACGTGCCCCTCGCGAAGATTACACGCGCCACATGCATGCTTTATATCGACGACCGGTCCCCCCCCTACTGGCCTGTGAACCCTTTTTGCAATATTTTAACGACCGACAAATTGCAAAGGGAACGTTAAACGCGGTGTTGAAGCGTGAACGTAAACTTTGAAGTCTAAACTTGAGAAATTTAGAACACGGGTGTTACTTTTAGAAGGCATACAATTTGAAACTATACGCCGGAGGTGCAAGGTTTTTTTATTTTCAATAATTCGTCGAATTTTTGCGAACGAGGGAACAGGCGAACGAAAACTTTAATGAAATTGTTTCTCCCCCCCCCACCCCCACCGCAGCGTTGCCTAACTTTATTTTCAATTTCTCTCATTTGAATACTAACCGATTAAATTAACTACTAATTAACATCAGCATTCCCTTCGAAATTGTTGATGAAGCAATTAACGAACTGCAGCTACTACTCGAGCGAGTTATCGAACGCTAATCGACTATAATCACTGGGTATGCAAAATGATCGCGTTTATATTGCAGAAAAATATTTAAACATTCCATGAATCTCATCTTTTTTTTATTACAATGCAGACTGTAATGGTGACTAAAGTGCAGTTTTGGATCGAGTGAAAGCAAATCCTCGAACGCGGCGAGGTGCATGTCTATAAACTATAAACGACCGGTTGACGTCAGAGTTGGGCAAATTTTATTTGGAATAACGAATAAGAAATAACGAATAAAATTGAAGATTTATTCGTGAATGACGAATAACGATTTTATTCGATGAAAAATTATTCGTTATTCGTAAATAAAAGTGTATTCGTTATTCGAACCAGATTTATTCGAATAAAATTTTATTCGTTATTCGGTCAGACTGAATGACGAATAAATGTGATCCCGCCATCTATAGGTGAAAGTCTATAACTTCTGAAGGAAATTAAATAGGAAGGAAGGAAGTATGTATTGTAGTCAGTCATGACAGGAGTTACTTAATATAAAATGTTACTGTCATACTATTAGCTATCAGGTAGAAACCACGTGACCATTTTATTCGCTGTGAGTCAACTAAATGATTTATTCGAATAAGAAATTATCCGAATGAAAATGTATTCGAATAAAAAATTATTCGGTATTATCGAATAATTTTATTTTATTCGAACTTTTTATTCGAACATTATTCGAATAAAAATTTATTCGTACAAATTTATCTGAATACTTATTCGAATAAAAACTTTATCGAATAAAATGCCCAACTCTGGCTGACGTAATGAATGTCGCCGCCTCGCATTAAATGCTCGCAGATCTCTTTTCCTTGTTAGTCGAGGCCATCCCCGAGATCGAAACAATGAAGGCTTGCCCGGCTGAATGGAGGATCTCATCCCTGACATTGTACTCCCTTCTGAATTGTAATCATCGTACATCTGCTCGCGCGGCGGAACGTGAATGGTCCGAAAGAAAAGGAACCGGGCACGGTGAAGAAGTTGAACGGCAGTAGTTCAAGGCTAACTAGATCGTGCATGGCATTCTCACCAGGAAATTTGCACATTTCCCTAACTGCCTGACATTCTTTCAGAACGCGCATTGAACGTTACACCGGCTGCTTTGCATAATTCAAAATGAATTCGGAATATCGGGAGCCAGGAGGGGAAGAGAAATGGTCGGAAATTTTGGACGAATATTTTACAGGGTAGTAACTCGAGATCGGAGCTGTCCGGGCGAAAAATTTGGGCAATTTCTAACATAGCCGAAATTCCTTTGGAATACGGTGAATCTATGCGATAACTTCGGAATAATATATTGAACAGAGATTAATGTGAATTTTAATGCGATATTGATTCGCACTTATACGTCGGGAATAGATTTTTCCCATGAAATTTTCGTTCGGGCGAACATTTGTCCAAACCGTTGTCGATATTGGCGCTTTCGAATTGAAGTAAATGTTCGCCGAGATTAAAATTCGGTGATCAATAGAATTCTATAAATATTTATACGCGGGACGTCGATGAAATAGAATTTTGATGAGATCAGAATTATTTCTATCCTCGAATTTATGTTTCGCTAGACTTGCGAAGCGCTCAGTTAAATTTAATAACTAGAAGTTCGATACACCTTTCGCTATCGTCCTAAATCCGCGCCATTACATTCACCGAGGCGGTTGCGATTTACCTCCTACGTAGCTACTCCACTGACTTAAACTGTTGGACTTACGACTTTGGAGGATTACCAGAGAATTTACCGAACTCCCCTGCTCGAAAACTCTTCCAACGTTTAAACTCGGCCTGATTATTTCCGAATTACCTTTACGTGTACGTACTGCCGCTTCGGAGAAAATTTCGATCCTCAAACAACTTTCCTCCGGCTAAGATAGGATAAATCTCTGTTTATACTTTCGATTACAGCGAAGCGAGAAAAGCCGAAACTTCGGCAACTTCAAGAAGGGGGAAGCTAGGAATCGCGAGCATTTGCAATTCATTAAGCAGTAACGTATGAAACGCGCGTTTCCACGGATTCAAACGCTCGATTTTCATACCAAATTAATCCATAATTTCGGGTCAAAGAATTTCAAATACGAAGATTTGAATTCAGACCTGCAATAAACTTCGCCCGAACCCGGGGCTACTTTATGCCTTCGAAACCGGGGGACAAAGCCGAAATTTTCGTGCATTCGATTGTAAAAAAAAAATCTGCATACGCAGGATTCCTTTTTTCTTTTCTTTTCGAAGTAGATTCGACGCTGATGTGTCGGCTTTCGGCTCTCGCACGATACATTTATTGATCCTGTGGCATCAAACGTTTACGAGTCGCTCTTTGAACGAGGAAGATGAAAGCATCGAGGCCCGACAAGTGCACGCGTGGCTTAAGCACGCTCCTCTATTTTTACCTCTCGCCTTTGATGCACATTATCAGGACTTGCCTTTTATTCGGACGCCCGAAACGCTCGACGCTCTTTGAAAACCGACGCCGCGGCTACGGGAAAGTCGCGCGCCTCAATTCTACGCTTATACGTTTTTCTTCTCTGTCAAATGCTCCGCGATAGTTTTTCACTGATATCGATTCTCCCCTCCCCCCAAACGTTGTTCCTAGCCTGTTTACTGCAAACTGTTCCTACAAAGAAACGAAACTTGAGTTTTAATCAAAATATTGACGCGACTGGGCAAAATGGTACATTGCGAAAAATCCGGTGGAAAACTTATCTTTGAAATTTAATTGCTTTCGACCTACAAATCGCAAGCGGCTTATTTTTCTTTCCCTCTGTTTTTAGTAGAATGTATTCCCCGCTGGCTCCTAACGTTGCATTGAATGTACAACATTCACAGGATTTATTTTTCTCCATGTTCGATGCATTCAGCCCCGTTTGACTGTAAATCGGGAGCGTTGCGTCATACTTTGACGACTGGGGGAGCAAATAGAAGACAAATGGAAGGGCGGAATACATGCAACGCGACGTAACGAAATAGGAACGGAACGGTTTGTCGTTCGTGCGGAGTCATCGAAGGAGGACGGGTTCTCTCTCCCTCGCGAGAGATCGATCGGCGAATTATCGATCGATTCGACGCACGAAAACTGTCCACAGCCACTCTGCGCGACCCGTTATAGCGACTTACGTGTAGGCATTCCTTTGATCGATCTTCGCGCGAACGATGATTGAATTGCTCTGGGGACTCGCGCTGCCGCGAAAATCGGGCGAAAGGAGAAAATAGAATCAAGATATGCCTGTGACCGAGTCTCACGAGTATTAGGTAATAAAAGAGGATACCCGAGGCTCCCGCGGAGCGGTTTTTATCGAGCTGCATGCCTGAGATTTCGTCGACGCTCGTAAAACTCGAGCCCCCAAAATCTTACCCTCTTCGGGTTACTGGGCTATTTCGCAAAATATCTTCGAGTACAACGCGACCCCCGAAGCCGCGTGGGATGGGAGCTCGTAATTTTCTTACGCGATAGAGTCCGTTTGGAATTAGAACCACGAAGCAGAGTTTAAAATGTTACTAGAGAACCTGTGGAAGTAATTTAAAAATTCGCAAACGGACACGGAAACTAAAATTGTGAATTTTATCATGACACAGGATCATAACATAAAATTAAATTTAATAAAATTTCATAAAATTAAATTTGAGTAATTAAAATTATTTTCGCGAATAAGTTAATGATGGTACGCATATTTTTTTCTAGTAGAATGTGAACTATTCATAGTGCCCTTTTTCTCTTTAAGGGGAACGGTTCCCCCTTTTACAGACACAAAAGGAAAGCACGAGGTCCGGGAAGGGAGATCACTAATCATATGTCCGCGTTGTAGGAGCACGTAGAAATTCAATAACCGAGTAAACTCGATCACGGTGACGGTCATGCGGTGCATTCAACATCCGCCTCACGTCACGAAACGCCGGTGAATAGGTTGTAAGGATACCATTGTGATGTCCCATTCAATCTTGTACAACAGAAACACCATTAAGACCAGTTTACACCGTTGCCAATTAAAATGTAAACCAATTCCTGAGACGGTATTGATTTGATGTTGTACTACCACAATTAAGCGCTTTTGATTGCTTCTAATTAGGGGCTTCGACCGAATTGACCGGAAGCCCTGATAATTGTAAACTTGGAGTTCCGACTTGTTTGTTATCGACGCACTCCAGGTAGGTTCGATACGAGCAACATAATAGCGTATAGCTATTTATCGAAATTGCTCGGCCAGATTTCGATAATTACGTGATCGTTTTTTAAACGAGTCGATTCAATTAAACATTAAACGAAGATACGTGCATTAATTCCACCATCGCATCGTGCCGTATTTGTTCTCGTTTATTTATATTTCACCGATTTTACTTCATTTTTATCGTACGCGAATTTATTACGCATTCAAGAGTCGTGCTCGAAAATTACCTAACTGCATTTAAAGGCATCGCTAAAGTTACTAGTGCTCCTTATTTACATAAATGTGACGTCAAACGCGTATTAAGTGTACAGCGATTCGCAAATTTATTCACGCAGGATTATCACATTCTCCGGGGCCAGAATACGCGGATAATTCCAGCTCGCATGTTAATGTTAACCCAACGAAACTAAGGAACGGTTGGAACTGTCGTTCTCACAATGAAATATTTTTGCGAATTACATTGAACGCGACCCGTCACTCGCCGCGTACCGATCGGAAACCTGGAAGTAACATCTGCTCGATGCGTTGGCCCAGAAACAGTAGCATCGACACGCTCATACATCGCGATGCTATTACGTATTAACACGTCACACAGTCGACCACCTTAAACGAGGCACTGCGAGAAGTTCGATGGAATATGCATTTCCAGCACACTTTCCATCGATCGCACTGACAAACACACAGACGAGCGGCCGCCGATGATAACGCGCCGTTCACGGCAGTGTATTGCGGGTATAAATCACTGTACAGTGTCCGGTGTCACCGATCGTGCTGCGTTAATCATATTCGCGTCGTTTATTAGAAAGATTGAAAGTAAATGTTTTCGGTGCACGCAGTCGCGTGATTACGCGAAAGCCATCAAACTGTGTTCGACGTTCCCGGACCTCGGTATTCATTAACGGACGCATTTCGAAATTAGAATTCACACTTGTGAAAATGAAAAGGGTATCAGTTGCTTCCGAATAATATGTTCTATTAATTATTGGATTTCTGTACACCGTTTTGATTACCCCTGCAATTAAGTGACTGTTAACATTTCTGCTAAAGATCCACTTTTCTCTCAACGAAGATCCTGCTGCTTTTAACCAACGCAATTTGTAGTAGAAATTCTCGGTTATTCAAAACTTCGCTTCTAAAGCGCTTGTAACCTCCACTTGCACAAAATCGAAACGAATGGTAAACTTTCCAGTTCATTATTTTCCCGAATGGTCCTGAATATCATCGGTCTCGTTAATGAGGACCTGTTGAAACGGATTCGAAGCAACGCGTGCCCATGACGACGTATTCGCGGTACTTCTTCAAGCAGCCACCGATACAAATAACCACGAAGCATGCCTACTTGAACGCGATTTGACGGCCAAACCTTCGGATACCTCGGTTAACGTGAATCTTCAAGCGCGCCGAATGCACGATAACGAGAAATTAATTAACGACTCGTATGCTGTACACGGAGGCCAATGTATATCGACCAACATGTATGTGTTCACCGATGTATAAACCTCAATTCTCTGTCCGCTACATGCCCCCAGCTATTGCGCAACCTTTGTGAAGGAATTTCACAAAATGCACCTCATACGGCGGAAGATCATTTAATCTTCGATTAAATCGCATGCACTATTGTTTTGAGCGATTCGGAAAAACCAAATATAACTATCTAAATGCGTAGAATTGAGAGACGCGAACGAAAGTGTCACACCAGAACGCATGCCTGATGAATCACTGGGATAACGAAGATTAGATAACGAGCTACAAATTGAGTTCGTGCAAGCTTGTTTACGATTTCGAAAGTCGGAACGCAGAGTTTCTTTTTTTTTTTTTTTTGTTTTTTAAATAAAGCACTTCGGTCAGATTTTTCAGATGAAGTGGCTTGTTTACGTTTTTAAAATCAAGCAGTTTGTTTACAGGATTGAAGTAGCGAATTTAAACCTGCTATATTTCACATAGCAATTTATTCAGTTACTGCGTTATGCTAGAAACGAGGCAAAAGCTTCTCGAAAATACCTTGATTGAGGGAATTGGTATTAAATATTACAAAAAAATCAGCGAATTTTTCCTCGACTACTGGATAATAAGAAAGATCAATATCGTTTTCCGACACTCTTTTCCTTTTTACTTTAAATAATCACAATCTTCTTGGCTACGTAACAAATTGCATTCCACTGATTCGGTGCCATTCGTTTCAACGGAGTTGAGATTAATTCTTTTATTATTGGCTGCGAATACTTCACGACAGATATTCGATTTATTTGTCCCAACGACGCGAGGCATTTGGACCGTTAATCGCAGTTTACGTTGATACGGGGAAGCAACTGAAATTCAGTGAGATCGTTAATTAATAAACGTTCGTGCTCTTGATCGCATCGCGCGTGGAATGCATGGAATTCGTGCGTCTCTGAAACAATCGTGTTCACGCGTTTTCAGGCATCGGCCACGTACATCAACGCGATGAACAAGTTCGATTAACCCGGCACTAGGATGGCGGAGAACGCAGAGACTAAACTCCGTTACACGATCGCGCATACGTTTTGTAAAATATAAATATGGAATATCGAGTAAATATTTTTCGTTTCCCAGCGTATCGATAAAACTGTCTGGACGATTGCTACCTTCTTTCCACTCCCGCTTCCGTTACCCTTCCTCCTCTACCTCCCCCTTTTCACCTTCGCCGTTCGCCCCGATTGCTTTCTGGGAAACGTTGCTCATAATTGCTACGCGTCTCCCGTACCATGATTGACCATCGTTAATTAACCGCGAAACGAGTTTTTTTTCACGATCCGCGTGTTTATCGAGGAAAAGTTTGCGATTGATTCGTCGAGGGGTATTTTCATCGGTGTTTTTCGCTGTTCTCAATCACGACCAGGTATCCGTCCAATAATTTCGCTTTGGCAAATTTATTGCGACGATTGTATCGATTACCCCGCGAGCAAAGCGCGCGAATAATAGAATAGGTAATCGTTTGATTAATAATGTAACGTCGACGCGGACCGTTTATGCATGCGGGAGAAATTCCGAATTCGCGGCGGCATTATTCCGACTGCGATTTTCTATGAATTCGGGAATATCAAGGGTCCCCTGTTTATAATTGATTAGATGCCATAACGGCGTTGGAATATTTTGTAAATCCGCTGATTCGATAGCGTCACGAAGCTTTGGAAAACGCCAAGCTATGAAAAGGCAGAAATGTTAAACATTTTTTTTACCGCTAATACCCTTCACGTATATTAAATACTTTTCCAGTCCCGCAAACAATCGGTTCATTTTTTTTATCAACGATTGTTTCGAATTCTGAAATTTTTCACTTTTGAAGCGTTTGGAAGATGAGAATGTAAAACATTTCAATCCGCAATCCCCGAATCGATAGTAATCATTTCTACATCGCGACGGTATTAAACGTGCATTCATAATTATCAACGAAGAACCATTCATTTATCAGGTGGACGATTCATTGTTCCCCGGAGGCAATAACACGATCGATACATCAAATTAATTGAGAGTTTTCAAGACAACTTCGGAGGGGGTAAAACTTTAGAAACTCACTTTGTCTTCCAAACTTTAGTTATCGCGGCTAGAAAGAAATACGTGTTCCTTATTTTTTGGCTGCCTTACAGATCCACAAACTTTCATAAACAATTTTACTGTTTCATATCTCAATTCTACCATATATCCACAAGACGCCTTTATGCACTATAATTTCCTCTATCTCGTGCTATTATCAATCAACAACGTTATCAAAAATTCACAACGAAATTGAAAAAAGCAATCACGATATCCGGTCATCGTTAACCGAAAAATTGTGCTCGCATACAAGCTGACGTCGTTAACAAATCAATTCTGTACCGCCGAAACTAACAAAAATCACCGATTCCGATACAACACGAACGGCATGCATTACGCGGGGGATCGAATGTTTCATCAACCGCTATTTTCTCTTAAACGGCAACTAGATTTCTGATAATGGAGGGAAGATATCGTCCCGTCGAAGCCGGGGGATGAAGCTGTGCCGTGCGAAAGGAAGGGAAGAAGGAGTGTGCGCCGGCGATCGAAGGAATTAGGTGGCCGAATTCACGAATAACGGGGCTGTTTACATTGAAACGCTTTTAAATCCTGGCATGTCCAATCGGACCAGCCGCTCGGAGGGGAACCCCTGCATCGTGTCGCACCCTCTGCCACTGACAAACGAGCGAAACGCGAAAGTAGGTGACTCGAACCGACCACTTTCGTCCCTTGCGTTCAGTTGGACGTGCATACACGTGCTCAGGAGACGACACGGTCCCTGCAAATAGACAGCCTTCCCGGTTCTTTCATAGTTTCCCCGACATTTGCTTTCAATGTTTGTCATGCGTTCCGTATTCCGCGCGCCTAACCTTCCATTCTTCTTAACGCGTCGCGTAATTCTGCGAAACCGCGTCTGTTTTTAAGTTGAGAGTAGAACTCAACGTCGTTTTGTCGAGCGACAAAATCCTCGAATTGCGAAGATCGCTTCTCGACAGAAGAATCTTGCAATTTCCATGAGAATTTAGCGATCGCGCAGGAGTTGTGCTGTTAATGCGCATTTATAAAAGACATTCAGGGATTCGGGACAGAGGATTCACAGTCTAGATACGAAAACGAGTTCGGTTTAAAGTTGGAAAGAGTAGAAGAAAGTCGATAACGAACTCTTCTTTTCATCCGATTACCGCCGATACTGAACTTCCCATCGCTCTCCGGGAAATCACGAGCATGCAGCCGCCGCAAAACTGGTCACTGTGAATAATTACACACAAAGAGGCTTAACTTCGCTTTCGCCTCATCTGCCGTCGACAAATCCTAAGAAGCTTGAACTCGCCTTGCGTCGGGATCCTCTGACCTCTCAATTTCTCCAGCCGGTTCCACGGAAAGTTGCTCAATGAACGACCGCAAGGAGAGCCCGTCGCGATGCCCCGCGTCTCTCCGTTTTAATTCGTCCCTTTCTCTGATAACAAACCCCTCACCCCTCGTATCCTCGCGTTTCTGCTCTCAGAATGGCCAGCGTCGCACGATCGCCACGAAATCCGCTTACGCCCCATTTTGCTCGCGTAAAGCGGCGACGGAACGAGCAAACCGAGCTTCTTTTCCGTGGCCCAACACTGAAATCCGGAACCACGGGTTCGTGTGCGCGCAACAGGAAAGGCACCGGAGCCGCTTGTCACACCACCGACTTTGCTCTACGCTCTCTCCAGCGGAGGGTCGACAGGAGGGTGAGGCTCTGGAGAATTCAGCAGGGGAAAAAAGACGCGACACAATCACCGGGCTTCCCGAGAATGTATCGCTTCTCTAGGAATCCTGAAAAATCGTGGCTTCGAGGGATTATCGCCGTTCTAGGGTCCCTTCCTTCGGGCGACGATGCAACGTTTAATCAGGGTGGCATTTGCAATTTTTGGCGAAGGGCGGGATCGAGGAATATTTATTGCGGTTATCTGTTTGCTCCGTGGGGAACCTTGAAAATTTTACTGTGAAGTTCGACGTCCCGAAAAGCGTGGAATTTGAATTTATAAAGCGAAACAAGTGGTTGTCATTGTTCCGATGAAGGGAGAAATTGTGCAGTAAATAGAGGAATTTATTTTAATCGCTTCTATGTTGAGTAGCTATTTCTCTTGTCTGATTTGTGGAGATTCGACGAAGCAACTGTTCGTTGTTTGTCAGGAGGAATTAAAATTCCTAGTTGCGTTTCCCCGGGTCGGTTAGAGAATGATATACTGCTCAATGAAATTCACGAGTGAACACGATACGTTTCGCTTCCATTTCTACACCAGTTGGCAATAAAACGGAGACAGAGCGGGGGCTTCAATGTAAGTGTTAGCAGTTCCGGGAGCCTCAGGAAAAGATTCTCGCGCGAGCACTCGTAAATTTCAGCTTTCACGCGCGGTAGCTAGACGTCTCCGTTTTTGTCTTCGCGTGATGTACGAGCGAATCTACCTTTTCTCGTGATACACGGAGAAATATGTCGACGTCTGCTTCGGAGTCATGTGTACGAGGAGGACGCGCGCGAGACACAAGCGCCGCGAATTGAAACCGCGTTCGTCGCATTAAGGGGCGGTTTTTGATGAAAAACCTTATTCATACCTTCGTGCACAAAGGAGCGAGAGAGAGAGAGAGAGACGACGGAACACGGGAGCAAAAAATCATCCGCGCCAGTCATCGAAGTCGATACCCCCGACGACGCGATTCACTCGGCGTAATAAAGCGGAATGCAAAAAATCGGTCGCGACCCAAATCTCAGCCACCTAACAACACCTATCTTCTCGGCACATCAGCAAGCTCGCTTATGATCGTTTTAATGTATGCGATACGTTCACGGAAACGTCGCCTCTCCTTCTCCTCCTTCCTTCTTCTGCTCTCCCTCGCCCTTCCCCTCATCGGTCGGCAGATTAATTAAAAATCTCATCGACGGAACTGTGTACTTTAATCGAGGAACGATTCTCATCGGGGAACAAATTGAAATCTGCTCCTAGAACGAATTTCATTTCAGACCGGCCCGAGAGGGATATGGAAAAGCGTCCGTCGAGAGATCAGAAGGACGGGCGAAGAAAGCCCCCGCGATAAAGAAAGTAGGTTAACGTATTTAAAATCGCGATACAAAGTGTCGGCGAATAGATAACCCAGAAAAATAGAACGCGGCACTGTCTGCGGCGATGGCATTCGTGGGATTTCGTTCGAGCGCTACTCGCTCGACGGCGCGGAGGCGAGGGGAAGAGGGAAAGCAGTCGGGAAAACTACACTCTCGGATCCGCTCGAGTGACCCGATGAAAAGGAAAAATAATAATTATCGAGCGGCGGCCGCGAGGCGGGAACTTCGAAAGTAACGATCTCGTTATCGTTTCGCTCGGAGAGCCGAAGGACTTAAGATAATAAGTTTGCCTGAGAGGGCGGGGAACGTAATAAGGAACTAGAGTGCGCTCTCCCCGGTGAAAAGGGAATAGTACTCTGCCCGGTCCCCTCCCCCTCCGTCGTCCGCTGGACCACTCAACTTATTAATTCCATTAATAATTTCTTCATCCGATTTGACGTACTAACACGACCACGATTCTCAAAGACCGCTCGGATCCGATGAAAGGAACACCGACGGAAAGTTTTATCTTGCTTTTCAACCGTGAAAAAGGGGGTCGTGGATTTTCCATCGTGAAAACATCGGGTCCCTATCGACTGACGTCTTTTAAGGGAGAAAGACAGTAAGAAACTTGTTCTCGAACTACAGCCCCGCGAATAAAAGGGAAGGGAGCGCGAGGGAAGTGGTGGTGGTTGGAGGGGGGAGGGGGGAGAGCGAAAAGAAGAAGAATCGAACAACACATGATAAGCTATGAAAGATCCGGCGCGCATCAAAAAACGACGGTGCCCGGCAAAGGATTTCAGAACTTCCGGAGGAGGACTTGAACGGGAGGGGGAAGGGGGGGGGCAAAGCATCGCCCGAACGTCATCTTCGCGAAACTTTTCGGTCACTGCACATTGTCCGACGAAATAAACGGTCCAAGAGATAAGGGGACAGACAGAACGCGAGAAAGAGACCAAAGGATCCGGCGAGCCCCCCGAGTTAGTCCGTCTCTCTCCGACGGATGACGTCCAGGATCAAGCTCCACCCACACACACGCCTCCAACCAGCACACAACCTTGCACCCACACGCACACATACGCACTTACACGCGGGTACATGCACGTATACCGAGAGAGAGGCAAGAAGCATCCTGATACACCTACACCGTTCACCGGGACGCACAATTTCCTGCGAAACGGTACAGAATATCCCTTTGACGGCCCACAAAACAGGGTGAAAATAGTTACGAGTACTTAGATCTGAGTGAATCACTGACCTTCTCTGGGGTGATGAGCGGCGTAATGTACGTGGTGACCGCCGTCGTGTACACTTTTCGATGACTGTCGGGTGCTGCAGGTCACTCAGTACTGCCGCGAGTACCGAGCGCCGTGCGATCAACGCTACGACCTTCTCCTTCGTCAACGGAAAAACAGAGACAGCCGACGAGGCGTCTCGCGTCGAACACGCTCACGTTTTTTTTATCCAGCACACGCGGCTATATATCCTCCCACGCACGATTTTTCTGTTTGACCGAGCGGACGTCGAAGCAGGAGTTTTCCGTCGTAGTTCTTACCGCGCCGTGTCTTCTCTCGGTTCTGTCGACGACGATTAGGCCACAACGGCGAACCGTTACGGACCGTCACGGCGAGCGGACGACGGGACGACAACAAAAGAGCGGAGAGCAGCCGAATCGAACCCGTCGATTCGCACGGACGATGAGATCCAGACGAAGCCGAGATCGTTATCCCCCTCGGTTTACATTCGCGCGCGATGCACACTGATCACGATGTAACTGGCAACCCTCAAGGAAACCGCGGACACTGGTAGCGACGATCTTCCACGACAGGCGAGGACGTGCGACACACTGGCGACGGATAGTTGCTTGCTAAGCTTCCGTCGTGGTTCCCTGCGACCGTCGCCGCGCACGATCGCGGCTGTTGCTTTTCGTGGTCTTGCGGTGACGAGCGTAGTCTCCGGTAGCGGCCGTTTTATATGGCCACCGTTGAGATTATCCTGGGGCTGTTGCTACTGTCTTCGTGCCTTGCTCTTCTCGCGGGGTGACGATGGACACGCGAGCGGATCGAGCGAGCGGAGGCGCGAACGAAGGGTGACGGAGGCGCGGACAGGCACAGATGATCCGTAGAGCACACAGAGAGAGGCAGGTGGTCGTTGTCGCGCTCCTTGTCGTGATGCGTCGGGTTCAGTGCTGTACGCTGTGATGCCGAGAACGGAATGGGGCGACCGTGGAGGCCCGGGCAGTGGAGCCGTAGCGAGGGGGGTGGTAGAGCCGCGCGTTCGCGATGGTGGGGTGTACGCCGAAGGAGCGAGGGATAGAGCAGGGAGGGGCCCCTTTCCCCTCGTCCTCGGTCGCGCCACTGTCAGGCGACTGGTTACCCCTCCAAGGCGCGCAGGCGCCCCCGGGGCGCTAGTATCGCTCGAGGGGGATAACGCCTCTCGATTTTAGCCGTAGAAAGCTCGCAAGAATGACAGAGAGAACGAGATAGGGCGAGGGACGGAGGAAGGGAGGAAAAGAGAGAGTGGCAGGAGAGCCGCGAGGGAGAGAAAGAGGTACCGAGGGTGGTGAGGATAGAAAGCGAAGGCGGAGAGCAAGTGAGATGGAGAGGGAGGGCGCGAGAGGGAGGAGAGGGGGAGGCAGTATTTCTCCTTCTCGTTCGTTTCCTTCCTTCCTCCGTGAGCACCCCAGCATCGACCGACGCGACGCGACGCACGCCACGCCACGCCACGTCGCGCTACTCCGTGCTCCTCCTCGCCACGCCAACCCAACGGGAATACTTAATGCCAGCGGAGAGAGCCTGACTGCCTGACTGCTCCTCCTCGCCACGCCACGCTCGCTTGACGGCGGGATGGAAGCGCGCGATGCACGAGCGGGAGGGAGAGAGAGAGAGAACGGTCGAGTGCTGAATGTTCGGGGGGCACGAGGGGCGGACGGGGCAGGGAGCGGATTGTGCTCTCGTGAGTCGCGCTGTAGCGATGCCGAAACGCGGTGCATGACTACTTGTTACGCGTCCGCGAGCTAAATTCCTGGCACGGCGCGATACATTGAATGAAGTGTTTCTTCGCGCGAATCTCGGTGCCCATCGCGAGCGATACCCGCGCGAACGCGCGGTGACGTGCGCGGAACATGTTTTCGGCGTTTTTCCACTGACCAATGGGACAGAGACATTCAGGGATATCGAGAAATCCAATCCCCTAAAGGATCGTTCGCGTAAACTCTCTTCGATTCGCTCAGGTATCCAGTAACAGTATGCCAGGAGGCAGTAACATCGGTTTATTTCGGCATCCGAAACACGGACCCCCGTTCGCTTGATTTGATGTCATTGACAGCTGTCGGGAGAACGGAGCATCGTCGCGGTGCCCGTCTCGCGCCTAAGAAGCCTTCCCGTCCGACCAATATTGACCACCACTACTTCCGTCGATCCCTAAAGTCAGCCACTTCGACAGGGATTCTCTCTCCCCTGGCCACAGGCCAGTTCTTTCTCTCACTTTCGGCCGTACGCGCGTCCAACGAATCGGTGTAAACGTATCCTACGCTTAACGCGGAAGGAAGGGGCTAACCTAACCTAGAAAGATTTCATTGAGCCGCAACGTGACTTGGCTCGCTGCCAATACTATGAACGGTACGCACACCCGCGCGTCGAACCCCCGTACGAGGCACGCGGCGAAGATTCGTGGAGAAACAGGTTCGCCGGAAATCAGGGCCGCGTGATTCGCATCATATTCCGACGGTCTTTCCGCGTTCGACATCTCGGCAAATACTTCCCACTATGCAACCTTCTTGTCAACATTAATTTTACTTCGCGCGTGGAAGTGATATTATTCTGAACACCTAAACAATTATTTAACAAACAACTTCGTGTTAGAATCTAATTTCACGGAACTCTGTTAATTAACCTTCGCGACGAGTCCACAAACCCTCAGACCTCAAAGTTCGAATTTTCTTACCGAGTTTCAAGTAGCGCGCGTCCTCGCTTTTTAATTCTATTATCCCCGGCAGCAACGGGGCAAACATAATGCCTTTAGAGTCGCGGGAACGTCGTCATTGTGCGCGATAAACGCGACCGAGAAGGAATTCGCTAGAAATAATGCGGTCGATAACTCCTGGCGGGATTTAGTTGTCACATTTATTCTCGCTTAACGTCGCGCACAATTGGTCGCGAAATATTGCGGAATAGGGCCGGGAACGCGACCTTATTAGAGGTCCCGTGTTGCTTGCTCTATAATGTAGCAACGCCCGGCGGTGTTAGCAACATCAACTTGCCATTTCGGAATGATAACAGTTACGTGAGGCAGCCGACGAGCGGAGGAAGGGGTGGTGGCGCGCGGGGGTGCGAGACGGAAGGCGCTGTTGTATTCAGCATTTGGCTTGCATCCAACGCAAGATGCTGAATGAACTTGGCGGGAAAACCGCACCAACGCGTGCTTCCTTTTGTCGCGCGGAAGGCGCATTCACAACTGACGGAAACAACGTTGAGTCCTGTCCAACGAGGGGAAGTAATTCGAGGATCTGAAGACTTTGTAACTGCGCGATGAAGGGAACGTTACCAACTTGCCTTGATTTCTGACAATCCTCGCAAACTGGCTCGGTCAACAATCGCGTTAACGTGCTTTGAAGAATGTCAACGCCTAAGAACTTCTTTGAATCGACGAAATGTTTGCAAAAACGGAGACGAAATTTCGGGGCGAGTGATTTTGAAATTACTAGAGCCCCGAGTGCGAGAAATGAGAAAAGTTTCCCTAGTGGATGGGTAGTTTAAAAACATGAATTCTTTCACGAATCGTGTTACGTTCTAAGATTAAAGGAGGAACGTGCAGCAGTCGGTTTCCATGGCCAGTTGAAGATTAGAGAACAAACGTCAGAGCGTTCTCACTTGGCACCAAGAATTTAAACGCCCGACGTGATCCTGCAACTGCCCGCCAACCGTTCCACAATAATCATTACTCTTGGGACTGTCAACTGTCAAGGATAACGTGTAATCATGATATTGGGACGTAACTGAATTACCGCGGAGCAAGGGAGGGATTCGCCCTTTTCTCCAGGGCTTCAATCGGTCAGCATGCGTTGCACGCTATACGCAGGACACGTCAACACATCGTTGGTGGGTTGCTAGAGCTCCGCTGTATTGGAATTATAGCTGACGGTGTGAAACGATATCTCTATTAGGGATTGTAATTAGGGATTCGTGACACAGGTTTGGCATAGAATAATTATGCAATTACGGGTACCGTTAACGCAGTTTTCGCGGCATTGCATTCAATATTCCATTTAATTATTAATTCAATCTAATTTCGCGTAAGTTGATATAAATGTTCCGGCAGGCAATTTGATTTTAACTTCGACAGGATTGAAACAAGTTCTGCGAGTAAAATTCTTGAAAAACGAAATAATCACCGTTTAAATCGGATGCAAAAAGTGAAATTCGATATCTCGATTAGCTTTAAAGATATTAGCCGATGAAGTTTCCAGTTTTGCGCCTTATACAGAGAATAGTAACGGAATGACTTTACTGCGGTATTTATATCACCGAAAGCTTACTTCGCTTTCAATGAATTAGTAATTCCACGCGAAGCCACGTCAATAGCGGTGCAAATACATTTTCTGATTCCTCCAGCTACGAGATTCTCTTTCAACCGCGATTTCACAATCGAACAAAGGGGGCGCCGTTTAAACAGTTAAATGCGTTACAAAGCCGCGCAAAAACTATGCAACCGGTTTACGTAACCGGAATCGATAGCGATGTCTCGGGCGTGCTCGGCGAAACATAAATTATAAACGAAAAGAACAGTGGAAAACTTTTCATCCTCCTCGGATTTCCACCCCTTTCCTGGCTCCGGCACTCGCGCGCTCGATATTTGTCTCGACGACAGTACAAGGGCAGCATGTTTTCGTCGACGATGAGGAAAACAGTCGCTCAGAGTTTCAAATCCCCTCGTCCCCTCGCATACAGGATGAACGAGGACAAGGGAGAGAGAGCGAGGGTGGAGGAAGGGGGCGGAGGAAGAAGGGCACGGCCGAAGGAAGAGAGAATGGATACTCGATTGGAGCAGCCAACTCCAGCGAAACTCTTCGACATCGACCCAGTTCGTCGTTTTCCGCATGACGTTGCTGCACCAGTCGGGTTTTTGGTCGCGATTTGCAGGTTCGATTCTTATTCCCCAAGATACGGCTCATCCAGGCCGATTCGTCCCTCTCGTTTTCCCCCCTTCGTTCGCTTTCCAAGAAACGGCCCTTCGCCGCTCCCTTTCGATATTCACCCCGTTCGAAACGCGTGCTCGCGCGTACTCATACCTCCTCTGCCGATTCCTCCTGATTCCTGCTAGACCCGAGACCGGGGCGAACAGCTCCGGAACGCTTCTAAAATATTACACGCGAACGAGTTCGAAGAGTATCCGTTTCCGTCAGTTCTTTCAGCGCCGCGTCCTCCGTCTTCATTCGCTTCGGTTTTCTTCCCCGTGGCCCCCGAGGTGGGCGGCCTTCCCACCCTCTAAACCAGCGGGGTTGCCAACAGAGAAAACGGAGCTCCGAGGTAAGAAAACGAAGGGAAGGGTGGATGGGCAAATAGCTCGAATCACGCGAGCCGCTGCCTCGTAATTAATAGGGCGCACGAAAACGAGGTACTGCGCCATCGGCGGCTCTCGAGATCCTGGACTCGGCTCGTCGAAGAAGCTTCGCACGCTTCTGCGGTACGTTCCCCTGCTTCGACGTTCAACCGGATTGCCGTTTGTTTCAAACGGCGGCCTTTCGTTTCGCCTCTTTTCTCGAGTAGTTTAAAGATGTAAACGAGCCCGGGACGTTTCATTTGGATTGTTGATGAAGTTACTTCCGTCGGTGTCTAGTTCTTCGAGGAGCAAACACGGTAGTCAGAATTCATTTTAGAGGGCAATTTGAGCAGACGGCAGTTCGAGCGCGTCGAGCGAGGAGAGAATGATGGAGCCGACGGGAACAGGTAAAGCGTTGTGTCTAAAATAATATATTATTTGAATGATGAATTTACGTTGAAGAAGTTGAATTTTAAATATTTTTTTAAAAAGTTTCTGATAACTTACAACGCTTTGAGGAAACGAATAAATCTTCAAAGAACCTTCGAATGTATTTCCATATACCAATAAGTAGAATATGATGCTCGAGTCAGACTATGTCTGTAAGTATTATAAAATCGTAAGCTGTAGCACTATATTATTTTAGTTCTAGGAAAACAACTTACTTATTTCTACCTTCTAGCGATCTGTGTGTTTATATAACCTTATTTCCAACTGTGTCTAGATTTTCAAGTAGCAAACACGGTAGTCAGAATTCGTTTTAGAAGGCAATTTGAGCAAAGAGCCTCGAGCGACGAAAGGTTATAGAGCGTTGACGATGAGAGTAGAAAGATAAAATTAACGGAAGCAGGTGAAACGTTTCTAAAATAATATCTGAAACTAGCAATCTGAAAAGCGCAAACTAAATTTTGCATTGAACACATTTGAATATTAAATAGCAGTAAATTGGTAAGAATTTTGAAAGAATCTCTAAAAATCTGCAATTCCTCAACCAAAAAAAGAACCTTCTAAAAGTGTCTGAACTCATAAGTAGAACATGCTATATTAGTCAGACCACGATACAACTAAATCGTGAGTACTAAAACCAATAACTTTCGAGCGATCCGCATATTTTTATAAGCCATCCACGATATAAAAGCTCTCAAAGATCTCACGCAAACTCACCAACAACTGCGGTGAAGAATAAAGACGTATCTGCCGCTATTACAGATTTTTCGCGGCGTTTTTTTCGAGGAGGATCCCGAGGAAGTAACTGTCAGCGAGCGTATCCTTCTCATAAAGGAAGATTCATTAAGCGACGAAGCCATTTACCGGCGTAGGTAAGCGGAACGCGGTGAAATTTGTCACGGGAATCGCTTTCGTGAGGATTTCGTTGCGCTTCACCCGACGCGAAGGAATTTATATCTGACCTGAGCGTTTTCCAAGCCTTTCTCGGCGTCGCTGCGCGAAGGACGTTCCAGAAGAAGAAGAAGGGGGATTTGAGGGAGGACCACCGGGGTTGGAAGAAGCAGGGAGGAGAAACGGAGAACGAGTTGGCTCGGTGCTTGAAGTAAATCAAAGGAAGGAAATGAATTTTTATTGAAGAAAAGGGCTTCTCTCTCTGATCCACGGAACCGGAGCCAGGCTCCTCGCTCCGAACCGTACTAAGTGAAATCTGTGAAAAGTTGCGTGAGAAACAATACGCTGCCAGTTGGTCCTTTTTTACTGCTCCGCGCCCTTAAAAACTATCCCCGAAGGAGTTCAGCGGATTCCTTGAACCTTTCTCCCGACTCGTTTTTACCCCATGGCTCCCTCCCCCCTTGTTTTTTCCCTTTTTCTCTGCTCTCCCCGTTGAATCTTTAAGCGGTGATTAATGGTATTAATAAGAGGGTTACCTCCTTTGCCGCAGCCTCGAGACCCCAAGGGAACGCGTCGTTCTTTTCCTTCCGCGTCGATTTGAATACTCGTGGCTTAATGGCTCCTCCTTCGCCCGGCTTTTCCGCGAGCTTGAAAGACCCGTCAACCCGCCTCCGATCCCGTATTTACGTATTTGTCGTTTACGCGGTATTTAAAACAACCCGCTGGCTTTCCCAGCTTCCTTCACTGTCGGCTTTAACTCGACGCGGGAGACACGCGTTAAGCTCGGCCGTTTCCTTTTGTGAGATTGTAACCGGTCGAGTATACATATAAGAGGCTTTGAGACGTGAAGAGCCTCGTAGGCGGAGGGAAGGTATTGTTCGCTACTAATGAGAAATTAATATTTTCTCGGGGAAGTGTGACAGACGATGTCAGACACTTTGCCAGAGAGTTCTGAACTTCTTCTGCGAGAAAAGCATTCGCACACCAAAATAGTAAAAATTGTGAAACAAGTTCTAAGTTTTAAAAAAATTAATCAACCATCGTCTCTGATGCTGCATTCTGCATTCTGTCAAATTTCCCAACGTCTCCTTGTCACTTCACAGAATTTCGGATGCTCGGTAACACAGAGATTGCTAGAATTCCATTCGGTGATACAATTACGTCATTTGTGTTTGTTTCCAGAAGGAAGAGGAACCAACAGTAATCCTGCAGGAGTATGCGCGCAAATATACACGCACGTGTGTGTCCCCCAGCACCTCGATTCTGCGAAACTCCGTAATGACTGTCGCTCGTTTAGATTGGTTTACACGTAATGCGCGCGAGCATGTAATGGTGCGTACCTGATTAGTATGCACTGTTCTATATTACTTCCAGAATTATGACCGCCTTTCGCGGCTGGGATTTACCGTACCAGTCGATTCTCTGAATATTCACGAACGAATATAAATCCCTCGTTATTTTCGCCATTCATCCGATATCGTTATCCGTGATTCTCTCTTTATCTCACTTTTTTTATCGCGTCGAGTTTTTCAGTTTTGGCACACATCTAACTATATGACCAACACGAGAGACTTTTCATGAAGTTCGATTCCTGAAAATTCGATGCATGGAACTCGATTAGCCGCCGGCGACCACCGATACTCTCTCAATTGATCTGTTTTCCAGCTCCGCTATCAATTACGTAGAAAGTACGCATTCAACCTTCTTCGAAAATTTCAACGGCGCTTTGTTCTATCTTTTGTGCGAATTGCGGATAATCGATACACGTTCCGTGTTAATCAACAGGGATTGCTCAATCCACGAAAGTAATCTGCGAAACGTAATTAAAAGATCCGGTTCGTTTGAAAATGCGCTAGGAATTCTCGCGTGTATAACTTTCTCGTGTCGATAATTAACTGCGGACTAACCGAGGGACGATGGAAATTGCGTGTTGCGAAATTTCTTTTTTACTTGAAACGAACGCGAGTGTCACTGGTGCCTCGCGATTCCGTTTCGACGATCAATCGTATACGAAAGGGGACATTTCACAACTAGAATCACTAACATTAAGTACAGGTATCACCAGTTCACTCGAAATAATCTTAAGATTTCAAACTTTTCTTCATCGGGAAGCGCAAACAGAATGCTAAAAAAAACATGCAAAATAAACCTGAATGATAACCAAGCAAATCACGTTCGCAACACAAATCCCTCTCCCCTTTCCAGGCAGAAACAAGAGATACCAGCCTATTTAGCGTGGAGCATCAGTTTTATTTTCGCCAATCCCGCCTCAAGACACTTTCCAGAAAACTTTAGAAGGGAGGAAGAGGAAGTTCCGTCTCGGTTCTTCGTGGGTGAGCTCGTCTCCGGTTTTGACGTGCCGCGGTCTCCAACCTCTCGAAAACCTTTCTATGCGACACAAAGAGGACCGGTGGAGGGGAACGGGTCGTGGCAGGATAAAGGGGTGGGGGAGATGGGGGAAACGAGGGAGAGACCGAGACGTCTACGACGGAGGAAGTAGGGGAAAGGTCTTTTCGTAAGCGTAATGAAACTGCCTAGTAATCTTAGAAGCTGTGTACACCCCGTCTCACGTCGTCGTGGCAGTCGGTCGGGTTAAATGTCTTGAAATGGATATTCCTGCTGGTAGTAAACGGTGGATTCGGATGCGCGCACCAGCAGCGTGCGCGGGTTACCGTTTCGGATATTATCAAGCTGCTGCTTGGGGCCTAGACGTGAACTTCGTGCCTCGCCTAACAGCGGTCGCGCATCGTCGGGAACTGTATTTCAGCGAACAGGGAGAGGGAGTGAAAGAGAGGATGCAGAGGAATGAGAAGGAGGTCGGAGTCGTTAATACCGTGCCACGTGAGGGAATTCTGGTCCTCGAGAGGCTCCCCGATTTTCTGTGTTATAATTATCGTCGACCGCACACCGAACCTTCTCATCGCTCTCTCGATAGACCCTACACGATGTCCCTCGAGATATATAACCGAACTTCTCTCTTCCGGTGTGATTAACGGGTCATCGTGAACCAAAAACGTCGTGTAAGCCGCGGGTTCGTCTTCGCTACGTTAATTAATCATGTTCCGCGCGATACATCATATTGTACTTCGCGACTGTATTGCAATGTTATTGATTGTTACATTTCGCACGTTCCACGGTGACAAAGATTACAGAGTGCTGGGAAATCGCGGGCAAACGCGGACCATCCGTTTCTGAGGTGTTACAAGCGACCTTAATTGGATTGAAATACACGTGACGGAAATGGTTTAAAGTTGTGAATAATTTGTGTACTGAAATTGGAAGGTAGAATCTGCTCGAAGTAATCAAAAATATCAACGATTTCTTGGAACTGATCCATCTTGTTCCCCGAAGAAGATAGCGACGTTTTGCAAAGAACGAGTATATACGCGGCCGCAGGCTATATTCTCCTCTGGTTGCACTACTTACGTCAGCGCAGATAAGCGCCACTATTTTCAGGATTAAGGACTTGACTGACGTTGTATTTTCGTCGCGGTGTACTTGGGTTATCGATGGTCAGAGTCGCAAGAAAAAGAGAACCAAGGAGAGAGCGAGAGGTCGGTGTCATCGGTCACGAAGGTAAAACGGGGAAGACGAGCGAATGAACTACCCCAACGAGACCCGCAAAACATTATTTCGAGGCTGAACGTCACGCAGCCCAGCAGGCAGTTAGATCGATAGATAGAGACGTCGCTCCTTCAGTTTCTCTATGACGAAGCGCAGTCGTGCGAAACTCGAATTCAAATATAGAAATGTCTGGCCCAGTGACACTTGGCAGTTCGTATCAACCCCCATCGCGATTCGACGAAAGTCACCGATATCTCTCGTCACCGATATCAAAGAATCTGTCGAACGATATCCCTCCCCCCTCTGTACTTTAACCAGCGACAATTTTTCGGCGGAAGCGCGATCACCATGCAATCTCGATCCCGTCTTCTTCGCGCGAAAAATCTCGTAATTAAAAGCTTGTCGATCCGTTCTGGCATCCTTCGACGTTTCCGGGGTGATGACGAAAAAAGAGGAGCTTGAGACGTTCGGTTTAATTAAAAATGTCCTTGTATCACTCACCGAATCGACGAACGATAAGGGGCTATCGGGAGATAAAGGCTGCTGGGTTCTTACCTGCAACAAGTAACGTGAAGAGACATTTTAATTAAAGCGTGTAAAAAAGAAGCGAGCGAAGAATAGTTTGCGGACGGTACTATTTCTGATTGTTCCAATCAGCGCCTGGGCACTTAATTTTTCTTCGCAAAAATCTCAAATCCGGTTCGACTAGACGCGTACTCGCAATCTCGTTTCCTCGTTACTAAAATATAAGGTTGCGAAACAGCTCCCGCCGATAGCTAGAGTCTCCGCTCTCGAGGATGATGCTCGTTTATAGCCAGTCCATCAAGAACTTCCCGATCGCTTCTGTGGCACCAGAGCGAAATTTAACCTTGCCACGAATGGCAAGGAACGGTCCGCGCGCCGCGCGTGACTCAAGAGCGCATCTATATTCGGTGCGACGATGGCAAAAGTGCATCGGGCCGAAGCGAGGCCCAGCCAAAGTGTGCTGTAGCCAATCAATCCGCTAAACGCACGTATTTATCCGCGCCCGTCGTCCATACGACGTAGACGTAGTCGTTGCGCACGGTGATAAATACCCTGGTGTCCGGTTAATCTGATCTAGCCGAACCGGGCTGTGTTCGAACTGGAGTGGTACACGGCGACGAGAGAGAGCACTCGTTTAGTACGCGCGACCCTTGAACTATTATTTTCTTTGCTCGCGCCGCCGCCGGCCCCATCGTCGACGAAAGAGGAGCAAGACGAATTTTCGGCGCAGGAAATATCTTACCCCGTCTATTGACGGTAGCAATGAACAAAGTGCAACGGTAGCGTTCGTGTACAATGTGCACAATGGCGGGAGCGGTATATATTATTTTCCTTCAATGAAAGCGGTAAACGTCTGGAGAAACTTCCGCCAGGACTGTTCGGTACAGCTTCCCTTTATGAAACTACGCGCTTACGTAACGGGTGACATTAAGGGATGCATCTTTATT
The DNA here is from genome assembly GCA_030770465.2 of Perdita meconis. Taxonomy (NCBI): domain Eukaryota; kingdom Metazoa; phylum Arthropoda; class Insecta; order Hymenoptera; family Andrenidae; genus Perdita; species Perdita meconis. Next base: position 4,947,802 of record JASKOS020000016.1, read on the forward strand.
AGATACCGTAAGAGGTTGAAGTTTCTCCTCGACGGTGCCTTCGAAGGAAATTTGTGGGCGAAAGTTTTATTAGTTCTCCGGTGGAATACCTTCTCGTGGATGGGGAGGGCCTCTCCGCGAGGGTAGCAATAAAGAAATTTTTTTCCTAGTATTTCGTTCAAAGAGACGCGGGGAGGGCGAGACGCGATACACACGCGACTGATTGTCAAGTGATTTTAATGAACCAGTCAATGTCCGCAGAGAGCCCCGTGTAACGTCGTATAAAGTCAGACACAGAGACCCAGCATGTGTCAGAAGTGTCTAGCGGTCTCCGTGGGGTTTCGATCAAACGATCAACTAATAACCTGCTGGGGCTGTGCCTTTCCCGAGAGCCGTGCTAGTATTCCGGTCTCTCGGCATTGGGAACGTGCTCGGTTTCAGGATAATCCCAGCTGCATTACCTTGATGAGCTTTCCCGGACTCCATCTTCGAGCTCCAAGAAATGTTTGCCTATCTTCGGCGGCAGCTATTCGTTCCTCAGTTTTGGAAAGACGTATTTTTGCGTGTGCGACAGTGCATATTATTTACCATTCGCGAAAGCGTGGACCGGTTTGTTCGGAATACGCGAAACGCGATCCTGAGTTGAGGAAATGAAAGTTAAAAAGGGTATCGAAAATTTTCGCTTCTCTGTAAGTTAAAGGTTACTACGCTTTAACATTTGCACTTCGAGAAGAACAAAACGGCAAGGGTTGACGAATTCCTTCGAATAAAGCAAGCTTTTATCGAGCGATAAATTTAGTGTGCAAATGGCATGAAAAAGGAGGATTGATGTTTACGTGGTACTCGCCTGGCTGCACGTATATATAGTCAGACGTGACGGAGGAAACGGAAGTCTGGTGGGGGCAACGTTGCATTGCGAGACAGGTACGATATCTCTAGGGAGGCTGCTGTTTGGATGAAGAACGATAGAGAAAGAGAAACGAGGGGGAGGAGAACAACAGGGCTCACCTCGCCGCTCTGACAGAGCTAATTTATCCTATATTGCTACTTAGCGAATCTACTGAGATTCCAGTATCCCGAGGAGCCGGGGGCGAATTGACTTCCGGTCAGGGAACGCCTCTTGGGGCTGGGATTTCACGGAAATTGCTCCTGCTCTGAACAACGTGGTTAATCGATTCGCGAGACAGAAAGTGTAACGATCCAGCCACCGATCTTTTACTTTTCAACAATTGTACAAACGCTACCCACTGACAAACGTGGATAAATCAAAGACTGTAATCTCCGATCGTCAAACGTCGATGATCAACGTGTTTAGGTAATTTCGATCATATGCACAATTCAGGCTTTCCTGCAGCCGACGCAGAGGTGCTTGCACACCCATTCTCGATGCAATCCTATTTCGATTCCCGCCTGATCCTTGTTGCATCAATTTAGAGCCGACAGATCGATGCGACTAACAATTCCACCGTCAGCAGACAATTGATTATAAAGACAAAGCATCTTTTGGAAGGAACTTCATGGAATACTTAAGCGTACGACTTTGTAGCGGTCTTTCGTGGAAGCTCGTCTACGGAAGGCGGCTGGTCGCGCCGCGAGCTTTCTAATCTTGGCAAAACAGGGATATCCGGGTGAGACGGAGAAACGGAAAGGAAGAGAAAGAGCGACGGAGAGAAGAAGGGGGAACCGAGAAGTAGGTGGAGCGGCGAGCTCATCTTAGTTGCTCGACTAAATCTCCCTCTAAGCGGGCTAAGCAAGCTCCAGTGGCAATTTGTAACAACTATTAGCGAACCAACATTCATCTCGTTTAACTCGAGTTAGCGCCCAGGCTGCGTGAACCGGGGTCCGCTGTCTGTGTTAGCAAGCCACGTTGCTTAATGCGCGCGTTGGCAACGAGAATCGCCCCACTAATTTATACGAAGCGATGCGGCCTATTCGCACGCGGCGACACCATTAATCAATATCGTTCATTAGATCGATACAACCGGGCCGGTGTCGCGCGCGATCCGCTGCGAAACAGTCTGTTCCGGATACAGACCGACACTTATAGATGCCCTCTGTGCCAATGCGCAGAAATAATTAAACTGTCTACGTGAATTCAACGGGTATCTGGAACGATCGATTTGTTGCTGATGCTGTCTCGATTCGTATCTCTTTCGTGTCGATATTAACTCGTCATTTAAATCTTATCTGTCGTTCGACGCAATTAAGGCTGGGAGTCAAAACATTTCACTTATCGAAGATTCAGAACTCAACGGTAGAATTCTTTTCTACGCGAACGACTCTAAATACATTGTTCACCAAATTCGTAACAGTTTCTCGAGGTTTTTTAGTGAGTAAAATACGCTGCTCCTTATTTCCTCCTTCTCTGTCGGCTTTACTACTCCTAATCAGGCCACTCCAACACTTTCGCCAAGCCAAACCAAACTCCATAAACCGTAATTAACACCGACGCTCCGATTCTGCTGCGCAAACGACCCTCGAAACGGTGATTCTTCGGTTTACAATGACGGGTGATCGTTTTGTCTCGCGAGGGTCCTCTCGCCCCATCCTTCCCCCTCGTTCGATCCTTTCATCTCTCGTTCGCGTTGCTCGCTCGGCGAACGTCCGACGCGCTGTTCAGTTCGATTTTGCCATCGCGACTCACGGGAGCGAAGAAGAAAAGGTGAGGGGGGAGGACGAAACGACGACGGCGGCGGTGGTGGGTGAACGGAGATACGGGGAAAGCTAATTTCACCACGAAACGGTCTGCATTAGCAGGGTAGCAAGTATCAAAGGCCGCTAATATATCGCGGCGGACACGCGTTTCGCGAGCGTAGATTGTGCACGCCGAGCATGTCCGCGCGGCGTATTATGTTATTACCCAAGTCAACGAGCGTGAAGCGGTCAAAAGCGACTGGGGAACGCCTGGAGAATCTGCCTCTCGAATCCTGGCCACCGACTGGCTGTCGAGGTTTGGCGGGGGATGAAGGGGCGGTAGGGAGATAAGCTCGTTAGCGAGCAAGCGGGTTTGGTGCCGTTCAGCAGACAAACTGAGTAAACGAAATAAACGTCAAACGACTTTTCACACATTAAAAAGCCCGCGATAACCGACCTCTATCAAATCTAAATAAGGCGGAGAACGGTGGAGAAACAGGAAGGAAATGTTATTACGCGATATCCCGTGCTCTTACTCGCGAGACGAATTATACGCGTCGTTAAGGGGATAATGAGCAGAGTTCGTCGACGCTCCCGTCTGAAATAGAATTCCGAGGATGTCTTTCAATTGACGAAAATTACCCCCGATGTATTTTTACTTTTCCTCTTTTCCCCGTTCCAGTTCGGTATCCCACCGCTCCTCGGTTTCCAATTTACGGAGCAGACGCGTCGGGTAGATAAAGCCTAATCCGTTCTGGTCTTTGTTGCGATCTTCTCCCTCGATTGCTCTGTTTTCTTTGTTTCCGTTCCCGCGGAGTATTGTTTTCTTTTACTTTCGGCCCGGTTCTCTCGCTCCCTTCATTCAACTCTTAAGTCTCCTCGCGGATATCTCTGACGCTATGACACTTGGGGGCAAGCCCTCCAGCACTGGGCGGGAAGATTACATGCTTACTTCGCTGATATTTTCGAAGGGATTGAATTCGAGGAACCTGTATTTTTCTCCGAACGAAGAGGAAAAATTGTAAAGTCAACGTTCAGGAAACGCGAAGTTGTTCTACTTATTATTATCGTAAAAAAGAGTGTTTAAAGTCATGCAACTACTTGCCGGTTAATTACACCGGACCGTTTGTGCGAACATACTTTTACTTTGTCGTCGTTGCGACAGATCTTTCCTACCGACAAACGACCTACTAATAAATATTTGCGAAAGATCTGAAGGCGCTAAGTCGCGATGGACGGAAACTCTAAGTGGCTCGGCCTGTTATCACGCTCGTGCTAGATTGCGTCGACCTGCTGATTAACTGGCGCAAAAATACGTTACCGTTATTATCGCCCCGAAATCTGGACGTTCCACGAAGGTTTTACGAACGCGCACTCCGCTGCCGCGTTTCCGTACATTGTATTTTCCTTTATCTACCATGTACCACGGCAAGATATCGCGCGGCGCGTTGGATAATTCGAGGCATTAGTCATTAAACGATTGTATATGAATTTCATATACAACGCGGAACACAATTCCTGATGGGAGGTTCCATTTTCGAGAAAATGGAATTTGAAAATTCATTGAGCCCGTGCGCGTTTGCCTCTTGACTAATGCATCCCTCTATAATTTATTCCTTCTGCTTGTGAATGTTCATAGTGGCGTAACTATAAATAATGCATCGGAATTGAAGTTTGTTCAATGATAACTCGGCATATATCGGCTCGGGGAAGAATTATTGAAAACATTTGCTCTGTTGTAGAAGCGTAATCATTTATGAATTGTACAATCTCACGGCAAATCAACCCTCTGTTTGTAGAATGTAAATATTAGCATCCGTTAAAGTAGCAAATTTGCAATTACTTTAAATTAATGAGACTTTTATTCACTTAGACAATGTTATCGTTCCTTGGAAACCGAAAAATGGTAAGTAAGGGATTACAGAGTGCAGGAGAACAGGCACAATGGCGCGCGTCTTAAATACCTTCCGCGGTTCCAACTTTCCGCCCGAGAAGGCGGAAGCCGAACTCCATCCAAATGCTTGTAATTGGTTGGTATTTTCCACCACCCACACGGCACCGTGCACCCGGTGGCCCAATTTAATATAACTTATGCATATTCAATAGTTTCCCAGAGGCGTCGTAGTCGTCGGAACCGGAAGGGGTTATGCACCCCCGGCTCGACGGGGTTCAGATGCACCGGAAGGACAAAAGCTGGCCCCGCTCGGCAATTTCCTCCGCTTCCACGGAAAGTTCCACGGGCGCGCACCAAGTTTCCCAGAGCGAAGCCGCGCGGGGATGACGATTGCGCCGCGATTTGCTCGCGATCTGTCGCGACGCTGCCGACTTCCCGGCCAACTTGCCAGACTTCTGCCATCAGCTTACGTGTCACGTGGAACGCATCAGTCGTTGGCTTTCTCAAGCGCGCGCGCGCGGGCGCCGGTGAGCAGCGAATTGTTAAAACTGAATTAGCGTTACGCAACAGTCCGCGTAATCGGTGACTCGTCGTGGAGGAAGTTGCAAGGATGTAGGGAAATTTAACGGGATAGTTTTTCGCTGAAGCTCGAAACGCGGAAGCTGCGTCGAAGCGAACGCGATTCCGCGACGAGACCTCGGAGCACGCGCCGAATTGCACCGAAGGAGTTCGCCAGTATTTTACGGAACTTTGTGCAAGCGTTTTCAGGTCTTCGCCCGACTAATTTGCGCGGAAACAAAGACGAGGGAGAGAAGTAAGTTAGCCCCCGTTGGAACGACGGCGGGCACCGAATTTTCAGAGGAGACACCGTGCAGAAGAATGATATTCCGCGGCGCGCGCAAATCCGAGCGAAAATCCGGGCGAAAGAGGAGCGCGCGGAGCCGAAGATGAGGCGTTCGGTAACTTTTCCCTTTATCCGCTCATCCCGACGTCGTCTGCCGGGACCCGACAATGAATGGATGTCAAAAACGCAGCAATTAATTCAGCTCCGTGGGGGAACAAAAGCGTAAGAATACCGTCGGTTGTCGTGGTACTGGGTTGGAACTTCTTCCCCGACTGGAGACGCCGCGGAGGAGGATGGTAGGCGAGGAAGGGAAACCACGGTGAGGAAGAAAGGAGATAACTGGCAGTGAGGTAGCAACGGTCGAGAGGGCACAATGGTTGAATCATCCAACTTTACTTTGCTTATTGTAATTCAATTTCACGGGGCGACTGTCTGTTCCTTCGTCTCTGCTTATGTCTTCTTCCTCCGCGGCCCTCGCTCCCACCGTCGACTTTCGTCGCTTCCGTCTCGTCTTCCCCCTGCCTCGTACCCTCTCCTCTTCCCCTGGATTCGTATAATTTTCGTTGGAGAACCCCCCCTATCGACCGAAATTTCGAAGAGGTGGACTTGACAACTGTTTAACATCGCCACTTACAATTCTGATTCCGCGGGAGCGTCGCGTCGTCGCGACTCCGTGTAGCATCGTAAAATTATTTCGGGGCTCGCGCATCCCGGAATCCGCTTTGCGAAAGTACCTTGCCGGGATCCGTAACTTTTCCATATCCGATACGTTCCCCTTGCCAGAAACAAGCCGAAGCCGTTCCCCCGTTGCTACCGAAACGCAGCAAGCGTGTTCGAATCCGCTGCGGAAGTTCTCTGTTTGCCGGTCATCCAGAGTTACGTGAAATGACGCTGGTCAAGCTTTTTCCGGAATTTAATTGCGATGCGGTGTTCGCGAAGACGCGAGCGGAATACGGTACCTCACGCTGGTCCAGAAGCGGATAAGGTAAACTTCGGTAACAGGCCGGGGCGGTAAAGGGTAAAGATGTTGCATTCGAAAGCAATATCTTGTACCAAACAGTGCGCGGCACGAGGCATCCCTCGCTCTTGGTTCGCCAACTGGGCTTCGTCTGGATAGCTTCGCAACGATGCCACGGCAAATACGTGAATATTGACTCAGCCAGCTATCAGACTCGCTACGAGCGTGCCTTATTCGAGCTGACTAAACATGCCAACTTAGATTGCCATAACACTGCGCGATGTATATGTCGTCAGAATCTTCTGCCGCAGCTCGCTCCCGACATCTGCGAGCCATTTCATCCGAGTCATCTGTCTCCCGGTGCTCCGCGCGGCGCTCGTGTCTTTAATTACTCCATTCTTCTTTCCGACTACTGCAAACAATGATCAACTGCTCGGCCGTGACAGTCTCTGAGTTATGTAGCATTATCTCCGTTCGCGACAGACACAGGAGAACGACGAAGATTGATTCGAATCAGGTCCACCTGGTGCTAATCAAATTTTCAAACGCACTTAGTCTGACGCATAACTATCTTTTAAGCTCCCATTGCGCCTTCGCCGCGCCTCGTATTTACATATTCAAACGAGGGAAGAGGATCCCCCAATGGCCACCGAAATACCTCAGCATCAAGCGATTCTTGCCGTGTCATTGGATTTCAGAACACGCCTGTCCCACTTCAGCCTGACGTTGATTCATCTTCGCGGTGTTATCAGGCGACGCCGTTTTGACTAAATTCAACGTGACGATTATCATACAGTTGGCCGGGCTCCAAGAAGCGCTTGCGCACCGTGTAAACAAAGATGATACCGCGCCCCGTTCAGACTTCAGATATGAATCGCGACGTTCTATCAGGAATTAGAGGAGCGCGTGACCAACCGGGTAGGATCTGCGCGCAGACCAAGTGACGGAAGCTCCAACGAAGCGTGATCGTTTTTGAGTCGCCCGGAACTCCATTACACCCTTTGCTAATCTCTCTTATCCGTGCACAAGTGCATTCCGCGCTCCGCTGGCCACGATTTCAGTTATCTGCGTTACACTTCAATCAACATCGAAACCGATCACCGTGCTCCAAACCCTTTCGTGCTATCGTGTTCCAGACGGCGATGTCTCCTTACACGCCGAGCCGTTTACACGTCGACAAATATCATTCTCTATTATTCGTTATTAGAGTGAAATCTTTTCAGAGGCTGCTGTGCAGAAATTGATCATTTGCTCTCCATACTATGTTTAAATTTTATCTGTCTTACGAATAGTTTTTCAGATATCTTATGCTTGAAGCGGAGGTTTCTTAATTTCGAAATGTAGTACGATCGAAGAAGAAAAAAGAAAGAATGTGCCCGAGACCGACGTGCCCGGTTATGATCGGCTGAGGGTGACTGTAAGTACGCGATGTAAGATGTCGTATGGGCAGTCGTAAAACCAACGGACACCGAGGGACGTTCCCCGCTTTATTATCTGGTTTACTACTTTAATATAATAAAACTCGAGCCGCAGTGACAGACTCGTCGGTCCGTGGAAATCCCGGCTTTATCGACGGGACTTAGTCGAGGAATCGTTCGCGCGGTGAATCCCTTATCCTTCCATCGACGAAGGACTCCGGACTGTACGACAATTCGCCACTTCGTTCCTCGAATTTTATTCCCTTCCTCGTTTTATACCGCGCCTCGTCAACTTGGCCCCTGTTGCTCCTCTAATCCTGTCCGTTTAAGCCCGATCTATTTAAGAAATTGCCGGTCGACGATCTTCGCCCGGCAGGGATTTTGAACCTGGCGCGCGAACAGAGGCGTCCAGTAACACGCAGCTGACACGTTTCGCACCGGCATGCTGTTGTCGTGCGAATTCACGCGAAATCCCAGACAGTTAATTGCGGTGTCCCGCAGACAAAATGCATCGCGGGCCTCTGTAGTCGACATGGGCGAACAGATTTGAACACGGTGAACCGTTGCACGGCGTTATTCGGTCAAGCAGTGTTCCCCGGGCGAAATTAACCGACGATTCCTTCGACGAATGCTTGGAGACGCCGTTCCAGGTGCACGAAGGAACGAGCGAAAACGCTCGGCTGATGAAAATGTTCGCGACGAGTTTCGCTCCTCGCGGGAGAAGTCTCGTTACGATTCTTCAGACGCTTGTCTATCTCGCAATAAGACAAAAGCGGACGGCGCGGCGTGGCGCCCCGACAAACAAACCCTCGAAATCCGCAGGCGAACATTCACGCTCGGAGAAGGGTGGCAGAAGTTGGAGGGAAGTCGAGGGGGAGGGAAGAATTTCTTTTCCCTTAGTTGGCTTCCTCCGTTATTTCTTCCATCCTCCCTCTTCTTTCGGAGCCCGCGCAGTGGATATTTCCTTCCGTTATTACATGCACATTCTATTCCCCGCGTTGCACACCTACGCCATATTACGCCCTGCATGCAAGTTTAACCTTACCCCCCCGATCCGCTTCCCAGTCCTTCCACTTCTTTCCCTTCTCGCTCGCTCTCCATCCCTCTTTCTCTGTCTTCCTATTTCTATCGGTCTGAAACCGAAACTCTTGGAGATTGGTAACGTAAGGTGCCTGCCTACGTAGCCCGCAGGGAAATACAGGGCTCCGCTCAATTAATGTCTCGGAATCGGAATCTTACTTTGTACATTTGTGCACCCCGACTTCCCGGCCGTCCTGCAGCCCCGACCGAAGGAAATCACGAATTCACGAATGAATACGTAATGCGGACCCGGCGGTCGGGACAAGAATCGACCGTGTTGTTTCTCCCCTCGCTACGTGTACCGGTAAGTTTCTTTTTTTTTTTCTTCTTCTTTCCGTTCCCCGCCTCGTCTTCGCGCGTATTTCTAATGTATAAGAAGGATAATGACATTCGCGCGGTGTCACGACTCAATCGGGAATTGCACGCGGGCTGATTATCATCGGGGCTGATCCCACGGAGTTCTACGGACGTCATTGGAGGAGATGGGAGCGTCTGGACTCTTATGCAAATACCCGTGGACCGCGTTGGATATGTAAATCCTGCGGGGGTAGTGTCTTCATTCGGTTGCTCGATCGGAGTAATAACAGCGGGTTCTAAGAATGATTAGTTTTGATGATCGCAGACGAGGCTCGGAAGTTAAACTTCGAAGTTGCAATTGTACCCGTGAGGATGTCGCGTCGAAGCGGCTGAAGGTTGAAGTCTATTGAAACTAGAGTCGATTGTCGACTCGCGAAACGATAAATCCAAAGTGTATCTCTAAATTAAACGGAATTCATAAAGACCGTCAATCGCGATTCCATAAAAACTCGACCCTTCATAAATTTAATAACCCGGACCCAAGATTTCGATCATCAAGATGATAGATCGCCAGTTACAGGGACAGCCCTAATCTCAGCCGCTATCACCCTCCTCTATCACGACACTCATCTAAACGGAGTCTACGATCAATCGTAGACAAAACGTTTGATTACCAGGAACCAGTCAAACGGGATTAATTATTATCACTCGCAAGGAAAGTCGAACCATCCTTCCGATTGGCAATTCCCAGAAACGTACAATCTCGCCTTTTCACCAAAGCGCCACTATCGTACCACCTTTGCATCCCTTCCACCCATTCGACTTAAACTCCCTGCCACCCTCTCGGCACCGAACTCTCGCGCTTTCTTTTCCTTTTCTCGGAAACAATGAAGCTCCCAATCGCATTTACGATTCCCCAGGTTCGCCGTGCTACCGGAGCCCTCCGGTTCCGCCCGTTCCTCCCCCGTCGACCCGTTCCTATCCACCTAGCCGTTCCTGCCTCGAAAACGGCTCGTCCGTGAAGCCTTTTACATTTTTATAAAGCAGCTTAATTCGTTACCGAGGCGAGATGGCGTGGCGGACGCGCGCAGTCGAAACGAACACGGGAGCGAAACGAAACGAAACGAAATAGAACAGGATGGCAATTACTGTACGACGGGGATGGCGGCGGGGGAGACGCTTGCGCTCGCGTTTCAGAGCGAAATTTTGACGAGCCATCGATCATTTTTTCATATTCGGACGGTCGTGTTTCATCGATACCGTTCCGCGTTGTTTTATTCATGTATTTGACTTGCAAATCATAGATTGGCTGCCCATAAATCAACGATTCCTTCTTATCCGTTCCGACGATCCCTTCTCCCTGATAGCGACGGTTCTACCGTCTCACTAGACTCTGTAGATCTCCAAAATGCCATTAAAAAATATTGAATTGCGTTCACTTTGCCTAGTTTATAGCTTAACGCATCCTCAAACCATTTCAAACCCCAAATTCCGATAATGTCTCAGAGGCACAAAAAAGAGGGTTAAGAAGGATATAGTAATCTGTCCTTGTGGAAGGCATATTTGAAAAAAAGGAGACGTGCACGCTGAAATTCCAGGGCGCGAAGGGGGATCATCGGTGGGCCGGCACAGGAAGCTCGGAGGCGGAAGGCGGATTCAGCGGCGGGCGAGAGAGGCGCGAATGTGAGAATGATAAATCGCGGCGAGTTAGGTACGTTAGCTACATACGGCGGCGCGCAAGGAGAGAATTATTATTGGAGAATTTATTTCTCGGTGGAGGAATTATTGCCGCCATTATGCCGGCGTGCGGACACGTGTTTTAACTGGCCCCCTCAGGTTAGGCGGTCGCCCGTGCGAAGCCGAACGAGCTGCCGCCACGCTCCTCGGACATAATGGTCATTCCTTGGAAGCCTCGCGAACGACCCTCTCGTGGAGCTCGCGGCGGCTTTACGCGTGGCCCCGGGCTCCGAAATGAATCGGTCGTTTGGGAGCCACCGACAGATATTTTCTAATCTTGTCGCCTGAAATTGCGCCGCCGCTGACGTTAAGTATCGGTGAGAGGCGCTTCCAGATAATTTGTCGCGAGGCGTAAGTCGCTTTGAGGGCTGGTTGCCTCCTTAGTGAGCCCGCCCGTTAGTTATCGATGGTTATTGCTGTACTTTGGACGAAGGAATATCGAGAGAGACGAGGGAATTTCGAATTCGCGTGCTCCACGGGGGGCCTCGGCGATAATTAAGGACAACGATGCTGTAATTTATTCGCGGACGCCGCTCGTAATGAATATTTACTGCAAGAAACTAGATTGTTGATCGTAAAGAAGACTGGCGAACTCGTAGAAACATAGAAATCTATTTTCGCCTCCGGTCATATTGCGTGGCTTTCGCGCCTCTCGATAATTAGTATAATTGCATAATTCGTCTGCACGCACAATTTGTTGGTTGAATAACAGTCATTCTACGCGCCCTTTAATCAGCGGGCGTTTCAATACGAATATTGAATTATTATCAATATTAACCAGCAATGTTAATAACTATTTGAATTCCAATATTGGTTCCCCAATATTTACGGATACTCGTTAATTGCGTTTAACGCTTGTGGCAAGAAGTCACTTAATAAATCGACGGATCAAAAGTCGCATTGACTGCGCGCCACGGAAATGTGAACTGGGTTAATGACTAGAGCGATCGACGCCGCTAAATATAAACGAAATTCTGCGCAACAATGGTATTCGCTGTGCATGTTGCGTGTTAGCGCGATGATAATTGCGTTGAAATTGTCGCGGTACACCAAATCCGATTCTCCCTCTGCACGTGTGTCGGGTCAGACACACGTGTATTCAAGACGATACGGAAACGTACCCGTTACGCAACGCAACTGCACGTACAATCCTGAATTAATTATTCACTTAGATAACGTCGATCGATACGTCATATTAATCACAGCAGCACGACTAACGTGGTTAATATTAATCAGCAGTCTAGAAGAGGGTCTGGGGGAGGCGAGAGAGCTGCACGCGGCGCGGTAAGGACTGCCATGGAGGGATAGACGCACGTATATCCACAGATTCTAATTACTGATTAGACGGGGCAACCTGGGAGGGGGGAGGCGATGGGGATAGGAGGCGCACGAATACGCACACGTACGAGGAGAAACGTATTTATAGTCTGTCTTCTTGGGACTCCCGAAAATTCCAACGATCCCGACGTTCCATCAAAAACTACGCAACCGTGAAAATTGTTATTAGATATGATTAAATGAATTTATCAATTAGTTTGAAAGGAATTTGCCGAAGCACTGTGCTTTTTACATTCCAATTACAGCAGCAAGCGAACGTGAAATGGGCGCCTTGATCGATCAATCAACGATCTGATTTACTTTTCCCTTCTCGATAGGATCTTGATGTATCCTCCGGTAAATCTCGAAAAACGAGACTCTTTGGCAAGAAAGTCAATCTCATTGAGAGGACCCATCAATTTTTCACTTGAAGAGGCGCCGTTCTTAGGTGGACAAGAACGTAGAGTGTCGTCATTAGTCAGATGATTTTATATTAGAGGAGCCTTTAAATTACCGTATAGAAATTAATTCTAACTATTCAGTTGAGAAAATTATCAGTTCTTTCACACAGAACGAAACCTAACCGTGCGAATGCGAATGCTGCTTCGGTTAAACCTGTTCCTACATGTTTCGAAATTATTTCACGAAAAATAGAACGTATCTAAACTTTACACTTTATTGTCGGACGGAGGAGGGGATTGAGGTTTCACTACCCGGCCGTTCCCAGCAGTGAAACAATGTTAATTTCATGTATGACACGAGGATTACCGAAACATTCTCGACAGATACGAAATTTCACGAAGTAGTTTCATCAACGCGCGAGATTAGCGTGCAGGGAGATGCCGGAAGAGTAGATTTCAAGCTTAATCGAAAGCGCGTGCCCGTCAAAGTGTATTCGACGGTGCTTTACAGGGCCTCTCTCTGGCACGTCGTACCGCTGGCGTCTGTTCTTGGGGAGTAGTCGGTACGGTTCGGCAGTCGCGGTTTTTGAAAGCCCTTTGCACAAAACAGACGCGAGGTTGCACACGAGGCTGAGGTATCCGCAACCGACAGCGCAGTAGAGACTGCGGTTACCAGACCACAAGCTACTACCACCTACGCGAGAAATACAGGAGGGAGCCGTGGGGTCGGTCGAGGCACCACCGGTGATGCTGTAAACCCTCTAACGAGCTTACTTCCCCGTAATATCTAGGCGTTTTAGTTTAACTCGGAGCGTCGAAGATAAATTCATTTGCGATTAATTCATTCGTCTCGCGTGCGCGAAGGTGCTGCGAATTCCTCTTAAGCCGCCGAACGGACATCAACTTACAATTATTCGCGCGACCGGTGTTAAAGAAAAACGCTGATCAAAAAGGCATAATCAAAATTCATTAAATATACCAACGGATACTTCAGTCCTCGAATTGAGACTTTGAAAATAAATTATATGTTGTAGGCATTTTAATTATTGTTTAATGTGAAATTGGTTGTATGCGATATCGTTGGTATTGAGCGGATTTCTTAGTTAGTTGTAATTTGTAATTGGTACGGAACGGTCGAACAATTTGTGTAGTAAAAACCATACGTTTTTTGCTATTTAAATACATTTCTGAATTATCGGCATCCTACAATGTATAAATACTTTAGAAAGTTCAAATCATTTACAAGGTAAGCTGATAAAACGTGTCCGACTACGTACGAAGCACTTCTACTCGTCAATCATTTTCGGTATGGGAAGTCTACTCAAAATAAATTTCTCTCTCGATCAAAATGCCAGGATATTTTCGCTCTCCTCCGACCTGAATGTTCGCTTGCGAAAAACGACCTACTTCTATCAAATCACTAATTTTTCTACCGTATCCATGATATCGAGTGAATAGTTGATGCCGTATATATCGAAAGAATTAGCACGCGTGGAAACAGAGCTTTAATTGAACCGCGTCGCTCAATCGATAGGCGTCCTTCGTAACCGAATCAGACCGCATGCATATTTTAACTAAATTATATAGTGGTAACATGTGCAGGCAACTAGGTTCAACGAGGGGCCATTAAAAGCGTGCAGGAACTGAAAACGGGCGGCGTATAAAGTGTGGCGCCGCGAAGCGTCAAGAAATTCCCGGATAACCGCACAAAATGCTATTCCCTGACAAAATAGAGGAGGCTCCACCTCGATTTTCGCTGCACGACTCCCTCCCGCTTCCCCGGTAATTTCTTTCGGCCAGGATTTAGATCTCCGTCGCGATCTTAAAGGCATCGGGAAGAAAGGAAAGAGAGCGATAGGGAAAAAAAAGGAATGTCTTTACGACCCCGCAGGAATTCATCGACAATAGATAAACGGAAATCCCCGAGTTCGGTGGCGCGCGAGAGGCGAGAAATATCTTCGGGGATGTCCCGACTTTTTTTTTCTGGTCCCTCGCTTGCGATTCCTTCGGTGCCGGTGCCACCGTTGCGCTCTCGCGTACAACGGGAAATTGGCCATAGAATATTTACGAGGTGGTCTCACCTCCTCCTGGCTTCGAACATCACCGCCGCCGCCGCACACCGTCGCCGCCATCACCGACGGCCCGACACCGACGCACCTCGGCTACACACCCCCGAAGACTAGACACACCTTTTGTGACCGTCGAGAGACGATTCCAGGTGTGTGCGTGCGTGTGGTTCACACTCAGATTCAAGATTCTATACGACCACTACGGGAATGCACGAAGATAGCGGGGCGAAGAAAAGAAGGACTCTCCTCTTTTACACGTTCGAACAGGAGGAGGGGGGTAAGAAGGGAACCAACGCGCGCGAGCAACCCACACATGGACGTCGTTCGTTGTAGCAAAGGGGAAAAGTGGCTCACTCAAGGCAGGGGATGAAACGCGAGGGTGAAGAGGGCAGTGAAGAACTGAAGTTGCCAGGCAAGGAACGCAATCGAGTGGGATTAAACCTTCTCGATTGCTTCCAACTTCATGCGAGCTTTCTCCTACACCCACCCACCCACACACACACACACGTTCTCTCTCTGTGTCTTCCTTACTCTGCCTTCGTTCGATTCTCCGTCTTCGTTTCCCTCTCGCAGACACCCTGTTCTGCCCCCCGCCTTCCTCCCTGATTCCTCCCCCCATTGCGGTGAAAAGACGTTTGATAGTACGGCACCAAGGGGAAGGGAAGGAACGGTTCGAGTCAATTCGAGTCGATTCTATCCTTCGAGCTCTTCGGCTTAATTGGACATTTTTTATTGTCAATTTGTAATTGAGATCGCAGCAGCCTTTGTCGCGCAATCCAACGGGGAAAGAGGGAACCCGAAATGGCGCTTTGTCGGGGGCTCGCATTAGGACACCCTTTGTCCCTTATCAGGCGGCGGGAATGCGGCCCGGTTTCTGCTTGAAAGAGCCGTTTTTCTTCGATCTCCAGGACGTAACGCAGGAATCCGAAGTCCGTATGGTTTACATTCTTCGGTGTTTGAGCGCGGAATGATTCAATGCCCGACCGTAATTTATGAGTATACCCGGCGCTCTCCAAAATGCAACTGGTATTCTGAATCATCCATTTCAGTTGCGGATACTCGGGACATTTGCTTCGACAGAACTATAGTTTAGGTACGCTACTGTCATTCATTTTTACAGATTTGTGATCATAAGTTATTGAGACACAGTTTTGCGTGAAAGGATGCTACGAATTTATTTCAAGTTTGCAATGTTTCCATATCGCAGATTTCTGTTAACATTTTCAGTTGTAAGATTCGCAAAAATTGCTTTCAGGCACGCAGTGATTTTGCAATAGAACGTCGATTATCTGATTCCCACTCATCCTGAATTTTTATTATCCAAAGCTTCAATTATTTACATTAATTTAGTTGTTGAGTACCACTGTCGGCAACTCAGCATCTACGGATCTATTTTACTTCCTACTTTGAAAAAAAATATTTGTGTTTCCACTTTTCCAGAACGTTTCCTCAAGAGAAATGTCTTCTCTATCGCGTGGTGTGGTTAGATTTTACGCTGGACATTTACATTTTAAGATATACTCAAAAGAACCCCAAAAATTGGTGCCAAATCGGTGTCACTTTACCTTTAATGACTGTTTAGATATACATAATCATTCACAATACATTAAAAATTGATATCAGTGTGTACATGAAAGTCTACAGACTGCAGAATCATTATAAATAAGCAAAACTCAAATATCTTTTATACTTACGGCACAAAATTAGATCAAAATTGAAAAATATGCAATCTTTGAAAAAACAAATTTCCCAAAAACTGAGGGTGATAAATAGAAATGGATTTCAGATTCGTAATCAGCGCACGAAATTCTATAACAAATATTGTATAATGAATATCGGAACACAAATTGGCTGTTGGACAGTGTAATCGATGTTTACTGTAATTTCTAATACAGTTGGTCTTAATCCACTTATTCATTTATATCATATCCTTTATCACCTAGCAGTTCTTACCATCAACTGCCACAAATGTAATGCTAGTGTACGTCACGCGTGAATGATGTGGCAGCCTAGGAAAAGCTTTTCATTAAGCGAGAAATCTAGAGCAACAGAAGGGATGATCCACGAAGCGCTCTCCCCTTGACCTCTTTAAAAATCATTACGTCTAAGAAAGGGGTGTTTCGCCGAACTCGAAGGTCGGGTCCAGGTATTCAAAATCGCTCCTCGTATCCTCCATCTCTCCGCCGTACTCTGTCTAGACTATACCGACGATTCCGAGCAAAAACAAGGAATCATTCGGACACGCAATGCTTCGCTTTTCGGTAGCGAAAAGCGTTACGAATGAGAGGGGAACGACGGCGGGGAGGAGAGTAAGACTGAAGAGCGACAGGATAAAGCCGGGGATGCGCCAGAGAAACGAGTTTCCGCTTTGCTACTTTCGTCAGTGCATCGCAAACAGCGGGAAGAAAGAAAGATAGCGCGAGTGAAAGGAAAGAAGGAAGAACGACGAGGGTGGGAATGGAGGGACGGAGAGAGGGGGACTGGCTCGCTTCACAGGGCTAAATCGCGGACTTTTTTACATGCTTAGATGGAGAAAGCCCTGAAATATTAAGCGTGCAATTACCAGGCCCATTCACTGTGATGCAACGCTGAGACACGCGTCGGGTAACGCACAGAGGGAGAGCGAACGAGAGGGACGGCGGGAAAGGTGGAGGCATGTGGCGTGGCTAGAAGTCGACGAAAGAACAGAGAATCGCCCAGGCACACGCACACACTCCGTTTCGTTTCGCTTCTCCTACTCCCCTTTTTTGCTCTACACGTCGATTCAATGTGATGATAAAAAGCGCGCTAGGTAAAAAAAGAGAGGGAGAGAAGGAAGGGGGGGAAAAAGGAAAATGAAAAGCTTTTTGAGCCCGGCCAACGCGAATGAGGCGAGCGAGCGAGACGCAACACGAACCTGGTGCCGCGTCGCATTGTTTCGAGCTTTGTTCGCGGATGCACCGCCGTCCAGCATACACCCTCTTATCGTTAAGTCGTCATTAAAGCCTGGCGTTATTACGTACACAGGGCGAGCCGAAATACTACGGCGCGGCCGAGAAGAAGCTGATTCCACGCCTCGAAACGAGTTAACGCCATGAAACAATTATTTGCCTCTTAGGGGTTCCATTTTCGAGGAAATCTATCACGAAAATTATATAATTCTCTACGTATGCATCTACATCACAATTTCACTATTACAACAATTTCTATCACGATTTACGAATCGAAGATGTCGATGCTATAAAACTTCTAGACATGCGGCAGTTCGGTGAATCCGCTAAATGCAAGGCAATCGAAACAGAACGAGGTAAGCTAGCGTGATCAAGTGTTTATTAAATTCAATAAATGCGCTCGACGTGGAGAGACGAGATTTACGAGCGACAACAATGAAAGCGACGATGTAATCGCGGTAAAGAAACGCGGGTGAAAGGATTAAAAGAATAACGGAATAAATAAGTGTGAAGGCAGAGGCGTTCAACAGGTACAACGGCAAAGTTTTTGAATATTCATGAGATGTCCATTGAACGCGGTGTAATTTGTTTTCTTTGCGAGAACGGTGCACCGGGGCGTAATCTATTTCGGACGCTCGGTTTAAAAAATTTTATCGTAGATAAGAATTTATTGTGGACGGGAGTCGTTAGAGCCGCGAGCCTCAAGGAATTCTGAGCTTTAGGAAATTTCGATTCCATCGAAAAGTTCGCGACAATTTTTTCGGGTCCTCCGGGAACTTGGCTTCGATAAGCGCGCCTGGGGTAGAATCATAAATCATTCAGACGGAAACGTCAACACCTAAAAAGGCCGCATGTATGGAATTAAACATTCCGATCAAATTTGCAATTACTTGCCAGGGAGAAATGACAAATGACTTCGTTCGACGTAGGCTGTTCTTGCGATCGAGATGTGGGGGAGACGCTGGTGTTGGAGCTAATGGTCCGGTTATCCAGAAACACTTTCTATGCAAAATATTTTATCGTGCGATACAATATTTGTATAAATGTTGAAAGTAAAATTGTTGAATCAGAACATAATGTTTGAAGAAGAGCAATACGAGAGAGTTCTTTTTTTGTTTCAAATCGTATAGAGGTGAAAATTTTCTTCTCAGTTAACATTTATTCAAGTATTTTTTAAAGGAATTATGGCTTTCAAAATTAAATATCTCGCAAAAAATATACCTATTCATTTGTGAGAGTGGTTAATTAAATTTGAATTAAGTGGATAATACATTTCCTTCTCTCCCTGGTTACGTAGATACATAGTCCACAAGAGAATTAGCATATTCACAGTCTCCTGACCCTGATATGGGTCAAGGTAATTTGAACAATAATTCTTAATGACGTTTCCATTAGAACTGTTAACAGTTTCAGACAAAAATTTATACAGATTCCATGGATGATAATATTATCCCCTCACTCCTTTTCATTTCACATACCCAACAATAAAATCGAACATACCGATTCTGAATTAAATTCGTACCCAAATCAGTATGTTTTTGGTAGACCATGAGCGTGTTAACAACTCGCTCGCTTCCTCCCTAAAAAAAAACCCATTTCCTTCACTCCCTAATGCAAGGTAATATTTTAACGAATCCGGAGGTAAACTTATGACGCCGATAAGCTGCTCGAGCGAAAAAACCTTGTCCCCGCAGAATGTTCCACCCCCAGCAACCGCCGCGCTCCCGCGTACGACGCTCCGGATCTATTTCCCAGGGTGTCGGTTGGGGGGTGCGCGAAGATGAATACCTCCAGATTACCGGCCGGCTCTCGAATGGGGTGTCAGCGACGTGACGCGAGTCAAGCATAAAATAAAACTCTTAATGACGTTCGCTAAACAAAAGCGACTGCGGAGCCGGGTGGCACCGAAAAATCTGGCTGCAGCGTTACACCGGAAGCTCGAGCCGGGGCTCGTTTCTCTAAACCACAGGTAGTTGTATCCACCAAGTGAAGTGTCGCTCCGAAAATAGCTGGTCGTTGCTCTCTCTCTCGCTCGCCCTCGCTGTCGCTCCCGCGGCCAAGAGGAAACGATGGCACCGAACCGAGGGGGGTAGAGAGCAAGGCGGCGGCGGAGGAGGAAGAGGAGGAGGAGGACAGACACGTATAAACGTGTGTGCGTGAGAACCCCGGGTGATAGAGGAGGAACGACGAGTACGTGGAAGCGACGATGAAAGCGTAAAAGTGTGTGTACTCGCGGGCGTGTACGCGGTCGGCTCTCCAACACGCGCGAGCGCGCGTGCTCGCGAGCACGGCCCCCGTGTGCATGAGCTCCCCCGACGAAGGAGAGCAAGGGGCTGGCGCGCATCACGTCTACCTATACATTATCTAGCACCCATTTCAGTGGCATCATGGCGTGGCTCCCCGAGTTTACGGGCTGCTCCATCACGCGAGAGCTTAGCTTATCTCAATGCGACACAACATATCTGAGGCTTCCGTCTCCCGCCCCGGCCGAGAAACTACTGTCGGTAGCGACAGGTGGCAGCCACCGTGTGATTCGTGGTCAAACGATACCCCACCGATGCACGCCGCCAGCCGCGCTCTTGAAAGTTCCGTCGAAGATTAACTCGGCGATTCATTTCGTCGCCGAGGGACAGTAGACTCCGCGGATCAACTAACTGGACCGAGTCATTGTGACCACTTTATGGCGGCCGGCATTCGGACACCGATTAATCGAGCGATACCGCGATAACGTGAATGAGAGACCGAGGACACCTCTTGTCTCGCTTCTTCCCCACGCATTCACGGGGAATGGGGCTAATGAAGACCTAACCTAGACCTTCGTAGCGATACCAGCGAGATATAATGATTTAGAATATGAAATACGGAGAAGAAATATTACCTGGTCACTAAGAAATTAACTAAAGGGATTGTGTGTGTAATGTTGTGTAGGATAAAATATCAGTGGCTTTCGCTATTAAAACCTGACCGTTTCACATCGAAAAAGTGATCTTGATCTTTTTTCATTACACAATTTAAAATCCTAAATTTCTAGGAATCCCTAATTAGGTAGTTATTTATCTAGGAAAGTTAATTACATTGTGCAAAAGGTTGACAAAAATTAGTACTTTCCAGCATTTAAAAAAATATTTATAAGTTGGTACACTTCTGCTCATAAAAGATAATGTTTGCAAATATTTGCAAAATTTTTAGTGTCATAGATTTTGTAGAGAAAAATACATACTTATGTTCGACAATAGAAAGAATCGAGAAATTTGATAAGACATGCAAATAGACATACTCGATATTAGTCAATCTTATAATACATATATTTTGGTTTTTTCAAAGTAAAACTGAACTAAATTCGTATAAATTAATTAAAATTTATCTTCAATTTCACAGTACAAGTTTAATATTTGAATTTTTCTAAAACATCAAGTCTCCCTTTCTGTAACACTAAATTAAAGAACCACTTAAGTTTCCCCGAAAAATGATCAATCTTCAAACTAATATAACATCGTAAAGGAAATTCGTACAATGACGAGTCCAAAGTGATTTGCAAGAATGAAAATTTTTCTACTTTTGCCTTCATGAATACAATATAGTTTTCCGCTATTAGTCAGTCGTTTTTAAACGCTGTGCAATAGTGACAAGGGTCCGTTTAGCGCCGCAGCAATCATTGATTAAGCACCGTTCTTTCGTATCAATTGGTACTATAAGACGCCGAAGGCTCCAAAAGAGCCCCGGCTCGAAATCCCGGATGTTTTTCAGAAGTGATTGTATAAGTGGAGGAGGAGGAGGTTGGAGGACCGGTAGAAGCCGAGAGCAGGGCAATAAAATTGATCACCTCCAAATCCGCATGATAGGAGGAAAAGAAGAGGAGGAGACGGAGAAGAGATGAGAGCATTAAAGTGCTTTGCGCTCGGTCGAGCTACGAATTTCAATCTGGAGCCTCGAAACGATCGACTCTCTCTCCAGTCAGAATAGAGACGACGATAAAAGAGAGATTATCGGTACGTACTCCCTTTTGAAAACTAGAGATACTGAACTTTTCATATCTCTGAAGAGTCTAAAAATGGAGGATAGGTGACTACGTTCGAGTATCTCTATGATCGACGAATGCGTACGTCCTTTGTGCCAGGAGAATGCTGTTATTGTTAAGAATATTGGATGAAAAACTGTAGAAGCGCTCTAGGAAGGAATTCCAATAACAACCGGGGACGTTGAGAAAGGATCAGCTGGCGCACAGAACTTTTTTTAACAGGAGACTTTGGTCTCGCGTTTGAAGAGATTTCGCCCGGGTTCTCAGGAAACGACTTCCCTCCCACCGCGAAGAAACCCCGAAGACAGCACTCAAGTCGTGTAACGATAAGAGGCATCACCTTTACTGTCGCCCTCCCACGTCCGGGGGACGCGGGGACGTTTCTCCGGTAAACGATAACATTACACCTCCGGCTCCCCGTTACCTCCCAGCCATCATGAGCTGCGAGCCATAAATGCACTCGGATCCAGCGGTATCTGTCACCGAATGGCGTGTATGATCCCTGACTACGGTGGCTGCAGAAACCTTCGGGGACGTGGAAAACGCTGTACAGACAGTGGACGCCACTTACGACGCGCAAACATTGCCGCCCCCTCGCGTCCCCGACCCCTTTTCACGGAGTTGTCGGTTCGTATAGCCGGAAGGCTGGCAACTGAAGAGAAAGTGGGCATTGCCGGGGTCTCCGGCAAGACGAAAGAAGAGAGAGCTGGATGTTTTAGAGGAAGGTTGCGAAGGTCCTCCGGGGTTGGACTTGTGTCCACAAGGGTGCCACCGGTGAACCAGCTGAGGAGCGGGGGGTGTTCCAGAGTACACACCCCGTATAACCGACGAGCCCGTCCGCTTTGAATGACCCGGCCGCGTATAAAATGCATGGGATTTCGCTCTAATGCCGGCCAGGGAGTTTGCCGAGGAGCGTATTTAGTCCCGAAAGATGAATGTAACAGGTCTCTTTTGACCCGCCCACCGGGAAAGGAAATGGGAACCGAGAAAGTACCCAAAGAATGTACATGTAGTCGTGGTCCTTGCTCTACTCGGAATCGCAAATTGGCCTTTCGGGAGTGCTCACCGCTGTCGCACGATTCTCCTGCTGATCCTCGGGGTTTTTAACGCTTTGACCTTGAGCTCTTGGTCCCCGGCGAGATTCGCGGTACACTCCGATTCGGAGAAATCAATTTCTGGTGTTTACGGTAAAAGACAACTTTAATCTAGAACTTTGGAGGTAGGAATATTTGTTAGGAAAGTTCTACTGTGGAGGTAAGAACAGGAAGCAAATTGATGGATGTTTTATATCTAAGTAACATGCTCACGATTTGATTCCTTGAAACCGCGCGTACATTAGGGTCGCGGAAAATTGATTTCAAAGTTGCCTACGTGCCTTGAGACAAAAATTGATGGTGCATCTTGCGTCGCTAGATGTCGACATTTTTCACCTGCATAAAGCCAATCATTCTTCAGCATCTCTTTATTTTTTTTTATGCGCAGACTTGGACTATTGAAAACGTTGATAAAAACGTCTGTTAAAGATTTATAATACAGTGTGGATACAATTTCGTTAAACACGAATTGAAATGCTAACAAATTCTTTAGCAAATATTTAAAATTACCTAAAACTTTAAGAAACAAAATATTTCTACTTAGACCTTCTTCTGGGTTAAATTTAGCAGGCGCAGATGGTCATCAAGAATTACAAGATCAGGACACCATGGGATCAGGACAAACGGCAACGACCAATCGGGTAGCCAAATATCTCCCGCACTCAACGAAGGAAATAAAACGAGTCGGAAGGTACGCGGGCACGAAAGGTGGAGATGATACTAGACGAAGAGACGAACCAGGAGGGGTGGACGTGGAGGAGCTGAACACCCCAGGGAGCCGGCAGCTCGTTACGCGAGACGTGGTACAGCTCTCTTTCTCCCTTCTATTATGTCGTCCTGGGCTTTCCTTCGCGTCCTCATTCTCTCTTTCGCTTCCCCCCGCTCCGGTACACCCTCGGGTAACTCTCTCGAACCTTGATCCTTTTGCACGGCTATCTCTATCCTTCTCGCACAGGCTGCTCTCAACGCCCCACGTTTTCGAGGTAGCGGCAGTCTGAATAATGTTCCACGTGCATGCCCCATCCCTATACGTGCGTATCGCTACCCGGTAACAAGTGGATATCAAGCTGCCATTGCTGATGCGATTGCTGCCCCCTGGACCTCTGTTAGTCGTGATTAAGAGGATAGCCGAGTATCTATGGCGATTATGCTTTAGGCGCCGCGCCCATTCGGCACCATTTGAGAAACTATTCCTCCGTGAAACCAGTAGCAGCCGATCGCAATTGTTTCCGCTTGATTAGCAATCTGTGGGTTCATTATTTGCGTTACTAATTCTTCTAGGAGGATCGCGCATTTCGTTCTCGTTCCGTTTTGAATCAGGATTCTGTCCGTTGCACGCAGAGTCGGAGCGATAGACAATAGACCGAAGGAAGAATATAAAGAACAGTAACTGAAGGGATAGGGAACGCCGAGGCGTTTCTGGAGGACTCGGTAATGACTGTCGCTACTTTTCCACCGTGTCGGAAGCGCATTGCGCCATTTCCGCTAGCCCGGAAGTGCGGTAACAAAGCGCTTCCGGCACGCGGTCTCCAGGAGGTTGTTACGACCGGCTATAGCGTAGGGACTCTCGGTGACATTTCAATGAACTTTGTAGCGCGGCCATTTTCTCCGTAAAGTTCATCGGGTCTAACACGCGTTTTGGGGGTTGACGAACTTTTCATGCCAAATTTCTGGCTTCGTTCGGGGACTAAAGACGGTTAATATCGCGGCAAAGTTCATGGGACGTTTGCGAATTGCGACTGTCCAAATAAACGTCGAAGTTCCGTCGCTTCACGGCGTGACAAAGGGGTGAATTTAGTGACTGTAGATAACTGACGAGGGCAGAAGAAATTTCTGAAATTCTGCGTGTTTGGGAGGACACAACCGGTTTGACCGGTTTCGCGGTCCGAATCCCGGGGAAATAAACGCGGCGCGATAAATTCGACGTTGCGAAATTCAATTTAGTGGAATGTAAATCTTCGCGAGGCTGAACGCTTCCAAATCGAAGTTACCGCGAGCGGATGTTTCATTCCGGCGTCGATTATTCTCCGGGGAGCGTAAGATCCCCTCTTGCTTTATGTCTATTCCGCACGAGTATGCGATCGGACGTGAAAATAAAAGGATCTCCCTTAAGAATGGCTATACGATGACATCTATTACAGCGTCGAGTTATCGCGGATCGCGGCGGGCGTGCCAGTATCGTGTCGCAAGCGCGGCCGAGCGAAACTGCTGGCACCGCTCCCGAATTCGAAACGGAACGCGTGCATTCGTATTACTTTTTCGAACGAGCTGCCTGGCCGACGAAGAGGGACGGCAGGAACAGAGGCGGGGAGAAGAGGAGGGATTGAAGCCGGTACAGCCACCAGCATTTTATGAAAATTGCACCACCCGTTCCAGCTGCTCCGAGCGTTCGGGCAAAATATGTTACTTCCATTTCGCGATTAATGGTCGTTATTTTATTTCGAATACGCGGTCCGTCGCGAACGGCCGAAACCTGGCCGAGGTTAACTTTTCGCGAGGTTCGTCGATTTTTTCGGACTGGTGGCCAGGGTGGACCGAGGACCGCAAACGCGGGCGCACGACGACTTTCGAACAGCGTGGAAGTTCACCGCGAGTTTCTTCGGTTATCGATGAAAATTTTTTGAACCTCGTAACTTTCATATATTTTTTTTTTTTTTTCAGTGAGAGAGAGCGACCAGCCAGGTTCTACCGGGGAAAATTTGTTTACTCGTGTATCTTGAATGTAATCGAGATGTAAAAATGAAATACGGAAACGTGGGTACCGGATTTCGCACAGTGAAAGGTTAAATGCCGTGAGCGATATAGAAACATAAAGTCGTAACAAATTACGATATATGAAGGGTATAAACTAGCCCCGACAAATTCACCTGATATCTGTTTTCCATAAATCCGTTCCCTATCTCTTCTAAACAAATCTCCCCGAATATCTCCGGTGATTTTCCATCGACCGTAACAAAAAAGCCGAGCCCCTGTCGCGTAACGCAAATTGGATCGCAAAATGAATAACAAAAAGGTAGTTCGATAACACGAAACCTTTATCCGCGCGGTCCACTCGAACGAATGTCGAAGGCTCGTTAGTTAAGATACACCGTCTCCCCATATAATAACCGCGAATCGCAATTTACATCGGCACCGTGATATAATTCGCGCTTCCGACGCGGCAGTTAAATAAAATTGAAGCGCGTCGCAAAAACTGCAGGTGCGTCGCCGTTAACACGGCAAGAAGCGCAGCCGCAGACAGACACGGAACAGTGGTGAAAAGAACCTCGGTTGAAACGGTGGAAACGAGATCGACGGAGCATCGGGCGAAGAGAGGCGAGAAACGGTGGGTTGGTTAGGGTCCCCGGAAGAGGAACGAAGGGAAGGGGTACAATTAAAATTAGCGCAATTCAGTCACTCGCCGGTAATTCGCGTGCCTGGCATTTATATTATTAAGCCGTGCAAATTTCTCTCGCCTCCGCTCCCACCCTCTCGCACCGGCCTGACGCGAGCATGCACGCACACACTCGCACGACCCCGTCGAATCGCTCCCTTCCGCTTGCATTCTGCCCCCTTTCCCTTTTGATACGCCGCCGCCCCCCTCGTCCCGGCTGCGTTGCTCGACCGCTTCAAACTCCTGCGGCGAGAGTTTCGGCCACTCGGGGAAGAAAATAATTCGGGATTTTGAAATGAATTACACCTAATTGCTCTTATTACGAGAATGAGAGAGCCTTATTATTACACCCGCCTCGGGATTTTCGCTTTCTAATTTCGCGCGGTTTTAGCGCGACGCTTGTGTTATTCACAATTCAAATTTGCGGATGGTAATTAGACTACTTGGAGATAGAGGACTGCTCCGGGGTTTGAGTAGATCTTTTTAAGCGGTGGAAAATAGGACTAGATGCGAGTGCTTACCTTCGGATGTGTCCTCCTGGGAAACGCCACCTTTGGGTCGATCTGCAACAAAAATGAAACACAAATATTAGTCATGTATTTACGATGCAAGTACCAGTAGTCACGAAATCAAAGTATCGCATTCAGAATGAAATACTGCATAACAACGCGGAGATAACGCAAAGGGGAAGTATTAGAGGATCTCGGAAGAAACACAAGGGAAAAGGGGAGAAAACGGAAGCGAAAGAATCGTCCGTTTCGCCCGGTCCAGGTTCCCATTACAATTAATTACGGCGTGACAAAAAAAGTAGTTGCCTGCAAACTCTAAATAGAGCCATGAAAGGGTTGCGGAAGAGGATATCACCGTCTAAGTACTATCGGTACCCCTCGACTAACCGAACTCTCGGGCTCCCCATTCCTCTCCCCTCCGGCAGAGTTTTCTACGCTTCGCCCCCGCAGGGACAAACAGCCAGGTTGGATGTAACCGCACCTTACGCTCTGCGCGGGTCTAAAAAGCGAAAACCCATCCGGCAAGAGAGAGGGAGGGCGTCGTAGCGCGCCGCGAAGCCATGGAATTCCCAGTGCAGCCGCGACGTAAATTTTCGGGCGCAAAATCGAGCCGCTCCAATGCTCGCCCCACGGCTTCCCCCGTGACCTTACCTCCAACTTACGCGCGTGAAGCTACGCGAGAACGTACGTGACCGCAGAGACATCGTTTCGCCGTGCAACCAGCCATTTGAGAAGTTTAGACTTTGGGGCCGCCGCCTTTCCCTCCCGCCGCACGAAATCTTCGGAAACTGGAAGCCGCCCCCGCTTCCGCACCCTTCCGTTAGGAACGACTTGCATACATCGGACGCTCACGATAGCTAGGGAACGGCTTCGAATAATAATTCGGCCGAGACTGGGGGAACGCGCGCCTCTTTCGAAGGGCCGATAAGATTCGGGAACGTTTAAGAACCAAGAATTCACCCTCCTTCCCCTCCTCACTTGGTAGAGGGTGCTAGAGGACCAGTGGGTCTTCTCCTTCGCCGCGTATTTATATTGAAATTGATTTCTCGTTTCGCGCGGTCCGATGGGAATATTCAATTATCGTCGCTTATTTACGACACCGTCGACTGATAATGGACGAAGGCATACATTAAACATTTCATTTCCGACCTATCGTCGGGGACGCTGATTCAATGACTTTTTATCGAGGCCGAAGAATCTCGCCACGTTTCTGGAAGTGGGTCAGCTTTCTTGTTTTTATCGTCCAACTCGAAGATTCGGAGTCGGGAGATTTTTTATCGCGCCAATTCCCTTACCCGGGTATTTTCCTTGAACACTGCTGGCGTCGAGATTGTTTGCTTTATTTCTTCGTATCTCGAAGTTTACGGTTCACTGAATTTTTCTATTCTTAACAGATTTTGTTGGTATTTAAGGCTGTCGACAATTAGTAAGTATTTGTGCAAACGAATTCTGTCTCTAAATACAAATATCTCAATTAGAAGAAGCATATTTTATTACACGTTCCGTTCTTGACTTCTTCATATTTTAAGTGGCTTTTTATGGACAGTAATTTTTAAATAACTCCGTTTAAGGACTAAGAGAAGCAAAAGAAAATTATAGAAATATCATTAATCTTTCTCATGCACATCCAAATTTATCTCGTCTTTGGATCCAAATACTTCGATTCTGCAACTTTATTGCAACAGCGTCTCCCGTTTCAAAGGATGATTTATGGTAATCCCGCAACAGATCATTTCACTTTCAATTTGAACATCGATCGGGATCAATTACCCGCAAGCTCCGTGTTTCAGCTCGCGAAATCTATTCAGCTCGCAGCGAGGATGGCAGCTGCTTTGGTATCGAATAATCAGCGGTTTTCATTACAAATCCTTTCAAACGCCTTTCGACGTACCGACGCGGCGTCGTAATTAAGATGAATGTCTTTCAGATAATCCGACGCGCTAAAATACTCTTCACCCTTCGCGACGGAGGTTTGATAAATGAAATGTACAGATACAGCTGTGTGCCTCGATGTTTCGGGAGCATTTCGAAGGAAGAATATTGCGCGCAACGGTCGACGTTCTGACGTTCTTCATTTAGAGAATGACATTTTTAAAATAAAATTCTTACTCTTCTAAAAAATACTATAAAAATAATATCTGCAAATTTCTTTTATGTGTTAGTATGAATTGACGTAAATTACCAGTTATAGTTAAAGAATTGGACAGCTCGTAAAATTCGTTCGTGCTAGTAGAATAAGTGACAACGTAGTCAGACAGGAATACCTTTGTTACTAGTTCCATTAAAATTCTTCTCTGTGATAATTGATTATCTTAAAGCGAATATCTGATCAAATTTTCCAGTAATCAAATTTGAAATTTTGTACCCAGTGGTTAGAAACAGTGATCACAATCAGTAGGGAAAGCAACGGGATCCCGTTGTCACGTGCGATCATAAATCACGATTCTTCTCACCGTCAATCTCAAAGTGAACCGCTGTTTAAGGGAAGTACACCCTCGCGAGTGATTCCCGCGATATGGAACACGCGAGGTTCACGTCACTGAACTTCAGCTTCCTCGCGAGCGCTTCTTCCACGATAGTCAAGAGAAAACGCCTAGCTCGGAGGGATAGCGGAAGCCACGAACGTGGTAATGACAAGCAAGAAAACCCGCTTCTATCCGCCGCCGCCATCCGCACCAACGAGCCTCGACGACGACGTACCTCTCCTGTGTTTTCTCCCTTTCCTGTTCTCTACGCGCTCGCGAACCGCCCCGTTTGCATAATCCCCTACGGCAAAGTTCACACCGGTCGCTCACACGCCCCCTGGTGCACGTCAAGCGGCCCGACGTCGACAGCTACAACCACGGGGGTGGAGAAAGTCTTTCTTGCGCCGCCAACGCGATTCTTCTCCTCTAACTCGCTTTCTTGCCGCGTAAACGAGGAGGCGCCAGGAAACAGGGACGAAACGACGGGGAGAGAGTCTTGCGATTCTCGTCTTTCCACGTCGTCGCCGTAATAAGAATATTAAACGCATCGAATTTCTCTGAAAACGGAACCAAAGAGGAACTCCGCTCGAAATTCAGAATCACAATCAAGATATGTATCGTCGCGGGTCAATCGAAATTTGTCAACGAGGGAACGGTGAATCGCGCTCGACGAATCGACCGATAAGATTAGCTTCGACGAGTCCGGTTATTCGATTCATTTTGTTCAATTCCGGGGGACGTCGGGAGTATCGCACCGGCAAAAGAACGGAGTGGCGAGACAAAGTCGAGGGATCTTCGCGCGAGATTGGAAGCGGTGAACAGAGGCAGGCGGCATTACGGAGAAAAATCGAGAGGCTCGAGACCATTTTCGCAAACATAACCCAGTTACCTGATATCGCGCGAAATGATCGGCCGCCAACCATCGTCGACGATGGCTACGGCGAAGACGACGACGGCGACGACGACTATGACGATAGAAATTCAATCTGGTTCGCACGCTTGGAAATTGGAAGAGCCACCTATCCCCGACGACCGGTTGATTCTGGGAGAAGGGAAGCTCTGAGAGCTCATATTGGCAACATTTGGAAAAGTAATCCAGGAACCGTCGTTCCTCGGTATCCCGTTTCGACAACCGCGGGAACCTTGCGAGAGGATGAATGTTATCAAGCGCTAAGTTACGAGGAGAACTAAGACTAACTCTAGTCTCCTATTACTGACATGGCAATGCTAGATTTGAATAAAATATAGAGAAGGTGAGGTGAACAGGTGAAAAAAGGAAAAAACAACCGAATGAAGTAGCTTCACTTTAGAAACTATCTCTTCGGATCACTAACATACTCTAGATACAAATGGATCTAGCTATAACTTTTCCTTACTTAAACACTTTAAATATTGTCTAGTTTAATTAAGGAAGTTTGTTCAGGAAGCGATAGAAGTTCTTGTTCTTAATACACGGTTTCAAAGTTCCGAAAAACAAGAGCTTCGTTAAATATTCTGGGGAACTGAATGGAATTCGGCGGGAATCTCTGGCTCGGTTCTTGGATCAGAATATAGATCTTTCTTCGGAACTTGGCTTATTTCAGTAAAAGGCTTGAAACAGATGGATGGAGAACGGTCCGAGCACCATTCAAGATTTAACTACAGTCTCGGTAACACCGGGGTGAATATCACCGAGCTACAAGTGGGAGATTTTCCCATTCTCGAACGATTCTCTGACCCCCTACTAAGCAGTTCCTCGCCCTTCACGTTTTTCACCCCCCCCCCCCACGTCCAATCTTTCCATCGCTCTCTCTAATTCCGCCTGTCCCTGGCGCACGGCTTGCTAGTTCCGAAAGTTTCGAGTAGCTACGCCTTGTGCACAATGGGGACTGAAAGGTTTTTCGCAGAAAGGGAGCTTGTGATTGATACTCCTTCGACAGAGTTTGTCGCGTTGAAAACTTTACTTATCTTCGAGTTCCCACTTGCAATGCGCAAATTAATGTATCAGCCACTTCCTTATTACTCAAGAAAATTCAATTTAAAATAATTCACAATTCACCTCTATTTTTAATAAAAGCAAAATCTCCAGCGTCTAGAAAAAAATCGCATCGTTTACGTAATTATCCTCGCAGAACTTCACCGCCCGAGATAAGAGAGAAAAGATTACGATATATCAAGCAGGATGCGGGTGGCTGCGGCGTTTTATTGCCCCGAGATAGTCTTATGAAGGAACTTTTTTTACGCCGCTAATAATCTAAGGAAACTGTAGCGACATTCAAGCCTTGTTTTTATTTCATTCGCGAGGCATAAACTACCGTCGGCGCGGTGTAGTTGCTCGTCACGGCGGGAGGCGCAATCTTTCTCAAAGGAGCAGATGGCCCGAATATAAAACACCATCGCCGCAGTCAAAGATTCCTCACGTATAACTTAATCCGTTTGTTCCCGGTGTTTCCCCTATTTTCCCCCGGTTTATGTCGATGACGCACATTTCTTGGCTGCTGCAAACTCACTCGTGCCCCGTCGCCCGCACGCACGGTGAATTTTAATCGAGGACAGGAAGACCTTCCCTCTTATTGGGGAGAATGCCAAAGTAATGAGTTTCACCCGCAGCACGATGTATCCATAAAGAAATGTAGGCTACGCCGGGAACGTAGAACGCTACAATTTTTATGCCCGCGGCCGTGGTGAGCTACGCTGGTATCACGCGACAGCGAGCTCGAGATTTCGCCAGATTAATTCGCTGCGGTTTATTCAAAGGAGGGACACTGGAATTGGTTAATAAGGCTCCGTGTAATTCCGTGTGTCCGCTGCTTCCGAGCCGAGACTTAACTGCGAATATCTTGATAATATTCGTGCGATGATTTGCGACTCTTTGCTCCGAAAAAATGAAGGCAAACGAAATACAGCAGAATTACGCCAACTTCGAATTTTTTCTATTTACTAGAGATCATGGTTATGAACGTGTTTGAAAAATTCACGTGTGTGTGCATACACGTACTTTAGTACGTGTCATTTTAAATACACGGGTACACGCATGCTATTTCACGTGTATTTAAATACACGTGTATTATTTCACATACACCCCCGCTCAAAAGTATGTGGACACTAACCATTTTTATGAAATTTGTGATATATTATGTATACTGTTGTTGTTACACGGTATTTATTGTTAAATTCTGTTACGTACATGTATGTAATGTATTCTAGTAATATTCTATTGTTTCCAAGTCATTGTATCCAACGCATCAACTCAAAATCAATTCCAATTTTATATTATTAGTATCATCGAAAAAAATAAAATTCTATTGTTTCCAAGTAATTGTATCCAACGTATCAATCCAAAATCAGTTCCAATTTTATATTATTAGTATCATCGAAAAAAATAAAATTTTATTGTTTTCAAGTAGTTGTATACAATGTTCTAGTAATACATTACATACATGTACGTAACAGAATTTAACAATAAAAACCGTCTAACAACAACAGTATACAAATTTCATAAAAATGGTTAGTGTCCACATACTTTTGAGCGGGGGTGTATATGTATATTTAGCTACACCTAATCGATGTAACCAGATTCGAATTCTCAAATGAATATCAAAGATACGGAAACTGAAATGTTCAAAAATTGTGGAGCTTGCAATGAAATATTTTAATATATCAGTAATAGCAGTTGTTTCGGAATACAGATATGTTAATGCACGTGTATTTAAATGTACGTGAAATAGTACACGCTTACCCGTGTATTTAAAATGACACGTACTAAAATACGTGTCCGTGAAATACATTCGAATAC
Source organism: Perdita meconis (assembly GCA_030770465.2). Lineage (NCBI taxonomy): Eukaryota > Metazoa > Arthropoda > Insecta > Hymenoptera > Andrenidae > Perdita > Perdita meconis. Next base: position 4,980,594 of record JASKOS020000016.1, read on the forward strand.
ACGTGAAATAAGGATCTCTACTATTTACCTACTCTAACGCAGTTAATTCATGGTGTTGAACACAACAGGAAGGCGATGAAAATAAGAGATGAATTCTACGCGTCGATTCGTTTTCGTTCGAAGAAACCTACGATTGCTGCATTGCACCTGACAGTCGCTAAATTCACCACGCTGCGGTGATTTCGCAACAGATAATGTTCCACGTCCACCGTTCGCTTCGCCTTTGCTCTTTATTGTTCCGTTGTTGTCCAGCGGCACGCGCGTTGCCGTATTCTTTGATCGAGCGAGTCTTTGTCGCTAGTTTTCCGCGTTTCTCACCGCCCTGACGGAACGCTACCTTTTTGCCGGTCTTCCTACCGTTCTCTCTCTCTCTTTTTTTTTGCACTCTCACGACTGTCCCCTTTAGCTCGTTCCTCGTTTTTTTTTTCCGCGAGCTTTCACCCGTTGTTCGCATCTATATCGTCGCGCGTGCTCTTCCCTCCGCCATCGTGTTTCGCTCTGATCTCGCGAATTCGCCGGGGAACGCGCAAACGGAAGTCGGAGAGGGGCGAAAGACCAGAGCGAGGTAGTAATGGCGAGGGACGGGAAGGGGTTGCGGGAGAGGTGAAACGGGAAATGGAAGATTTCATACGAGAAGTGAAGAAACGGAGCGCGAACCGGGGAAACGAAGCGTCTAAAAGAGAATCGGACATCGAGAAGGTCTACAAAGGAGAAAAATCACGATACGAGGAGACAGAAGCTAGGAAGAGTAGCGTGAAGACGGACAATACAGTCATCCCTAGAAAACTGGGTCAGAAACAATAAACTGGATCTACGGTTGGAACAACCCTTTCTTTCTTACTCCCTGCTCTTTTTAATAAAAATTGTGCTAGTATCGGATATCGATGCTCTTGACAAGATGCCCTTGAATTCTGATAATATGCAAATTATACTGCAGCGTCTGAAACTCGGAGCAACAGGGATATAAAGGGAAATGTTAACAGCGGGAATCTTTCGCTGAAGTTCGCGAGAACAGTTTAACTAGAAGTAACAGAACGCTGCTTCTCAAGAAAAAGGTGTCTGGAAGATTATCTGTTGAGTTTTCGTTTAATCCCTTTAACTTTCAATGAACCAAACTTTAAGCGTATTTATTTTTTATTATGCTTCAATCGACTTGTTTAAATAATTTCGTAGTACATACTGTGCAAATAGCAGGAAGTCTAATAAACTTCCGTCAATGATTTAACATGTCTGGTCACGAACGATCAACTACCTACTTACTCGTCTACTTCCGTTTCCTCGTACACAATAAAGTAAAGAATTATTTGCAATGTCTTCAGTCATAAACATAAAAGCTAGAAAGCTTTCCTATCACAATTCTATCGCCCTTCTCCAGAAGTTCAAAGTGTCGCCAAAAATATGGAGCAGCCAATGTAATGTCCTCCGTTCGCCGAAGTAAATAAGGATGTAATAAAGGAAAAAAGATTGAAAAGTTCTGTTTCACGAACTCGTTGAAGAAAGAACCGCGGAGAAAGATTGAAAAACAACATTCCTTAACTCAGACATCGGTAGCATGAAGTTTCTTATTCTTATACTTCCGCTAATTTCTTGAAGGAGGGTATTTGAAGAAGTCTTAAGATTAAGAAGTCTTTCCCTTTCCCCGTTCCTATTCAACGCGAAATCCGACTTGACTACTTTTGCAGATAAAGATACTACCCTATCAAAAGCGTTCGCGTCCACGCGAGTTAAATTCCAATTCAAACGGTTCTTTCAAATCTCTTTCACGTTTTCCCCGGCGCTCTAAGAATACCGCTCGGAAACCGCCATTGATTAACATCAGCAATATGTTCCTAACGGAAGATTCATGCCCGACGAGAGGACCATGTGACGACGTCAGTTTCATTTGTCGTCGTATGTCAAGGTCCTTCAAGATGCATTCGTTACATCCACGAACCACGAACGATGTCGTAAATTACTGTTACACGGAGACTGCGGATTTATTATATCTGCAGGCAGATAGGGTGGTCAGTTACTACGCGGACTGAGCGATTGCTTTTAATATTCGACGCCAGCTGCGTTCCCAACCCTCGCTCCCCCCTTTCCACCTAGATGTTCCGCAATCCAAGATGTATGGACGATAAAAATGAACTCGACCCGAACTGATGTACATTATTTCACGCAACCGTGCCAGAAGTAATGAAAAAATCTGACGGAAGGACGAACTTCGATCATTTGAGTAGATGATGGAACTTTAGTTCAACGCAAAAGTTTTACAGGTTTTTTGAATGACAACATTTTTCTGTGGAAGGTATTAATCAACTTCACCATTCATTACTTTCTGCTTCAAATGCCTGGAAAAAAATTTTGCGCTATAAATTTTTCCTCTCCGGTAAATATAGCGACGATTAGTAATAGTAGTTGGTGGATATTAGTTACGCGCGCAAATGCTTTCATTCCCCTGGTCGCGGCGGGGCTTCGCGGTCAAGAAGCGAAAGGGAGAGCGAGAGAGATCCTGTAATTTCTCGCGATTGAAAGGCCCGGGTGGATGAGAAAGGGAGGAGAGAAGCATCGAGTAATCCGGTTTTATCATTTAGCAGCGCGAGCTGGAATTTCAGCGCAACTCGCCGCGTTCAGTCGCGTTGCCGCATAAAGCGCGCCGGATATGCACGTTCCCGCGGACGGCCTTTTTTCCTCGCCTCGTGGAGAATAAAAAATGGGAGTGATAAAATTTACCGACGGCAGCCTTAGAGCAAGCCTGCGAATCGGTGGGGAACGTGGGACGGTAAATTATACGCCTCGAAATGTGGTGTTTCAATGGAATTCATGTGCGCCTGCAGAATTTTCGTTGGCCACTCTTGGAATTATCAACCCCCATCGTGAATGTTCAGCATCGTCCACCCATGGATTGTATTATACCTTAAATAGCATTTTTCAATATATTACCTTTAAATTAAAATATAAGGAGATCTGAACATTCTTGAAAAATTTAAGCAATTTACTAAATATATATGTACCTACAATTTATTACTTACATCTCGAATAATGTCGTAAAAAGGAAGAAATTTCGAGGGAATGAAGAGACACGTTAGCACATCAACGCACATATTCCCGATCCGCAGAGTGCAGTTAATAGCGAAGGCAAAGCGGCCGGAAGCGGAACGCGAATTATGAATCAAAGCGAAAGGTTAATCAAGAAATTAACCGCGATTACCGGTTCACGCGGTTATATACGTGCACGCAGCCGCCGCTTTCGAATGCCGGCCTTTATCGCCGCAGATTAAAACGTAATTGGGTCGGTCTGATTAGAACAAAACGTCCCGCTGCGCGCACGGGTTGGCCACCGCGTGTCCTGCATTCGCGATTATAACCCGAGCAAACGACGCGACGGTTCCCGGCGTTGCATTCTCGGCTCGCGGCGCATCACGTAATGGCACGGGACCACACTGTGGTGAATACGAACAAGAACAGTGCCTAAGAACGTTCTTAAAGATGTTCGCTATGACAGGAACAGATCCACTTTGATCCAATGTTTCCACAGTAGTAATACTGATAAGTGGATCTCAAAATTGTCCGAACTGCGTCGTGCTTGGTATCCTTTTTATCAGGAAAATCTCACGAACATATTGAATATATTTTCATTAATATACAACAAAAAAAATTCAGAAAGTTATATTGTAATAGACATTAATAACAGTACCATATATGTCGAATTATTAAATCAGAAGAACATAACAACTGTTGTCCTCAACTGCTTGAGCTTGTTAATCTCTATGCTCCTGCAAGGTCCCTCAGACCCTCGCTTACATTTTATCCTCTTAGATACACCTCAATATTCTCTAACTTTGACCCAATTAATCGTGTATGCGTATTGGCCAATATTCTAGGTGGTGATTTGGATCTATTTTGTTGCTCCATTTACTCCCTAAAAATGCAAATCCTTAAATCTAACTAGCGTATCTTTTGTTTAATCTTATTCACTTTGTCCTCGATATAATTTATAGTCTCTTATCCGTCTTTTTGTACACTAATGGGAAATTATTCCCGTGAAACTGAAATAAATAAATAAATAACAAGTATGACATTAAGTGAAAATTCCTTTCAAACAGCTTTGTAATTAATAATTTAGCAATAATAATTATTAACAGTTTGCACAAAACAACTCGTGGAATTGTTGTTATCAATACCCATAGTTCAAATTGTCATTACAGGCAATAATTTATTGGAAAGTTCAATTTCTGAGGATCTGATTAATTCCGTAACTTTGAATTAACCGTCAAACTATTATAGTCCGTGTATAAACACCCTGTATACTAAATTAAGCGTCGAGTCCCAAATTAAAAATCGGGTCCCGAATTGAAAATAGGGACCCGAACCCGAAAAAAATTCCCAACCTGACCCAAACCCCTATAAATCACTAAAGAAAAGTGAGAAAATATTAAATTATTACATGGAAAAATTGCTCAGTCTGCGGCGATCCGTCGCCAGGAACAGATCGCCTTCACGGGCATCCCTGGTCATCACGGGTGCCCGAGGAACCTTCGGGGACCTGCGGTGGACCAAGGAGGGACATCCGATGGACACTGGTCATCCAGCGATCACTGACTTTCGTTTAGGAACACGGGAATCTTCAAATCTAGCAGCGCCACTTTTATGACTTCACTCCAATTAGGAAGATCGTTTGTTTACGAACAGTTTCGTCGCGTTTACATCAAGATGAACACATGTAAATAACAGCGTTCGCTAGCCTGTTCGCATACAATATTCGCTTTCAATGTTCTTCGCAGTCTGGACCCGGGGTAACGTCAAAAGTCTGTCGACGCGTTCGCAGCTGAATCCCGTCGGCGACGGGGCAATCGGGGGAGGAAAAAAAAGAGTATTGATGCGATATCGATGAAGCAGACTCCGGCCAGGTTCCGACTTATTTCGCGCGGCCCCGGTGTATACGGCCGTCGCTCGATACGCGCGCGTCTGTTTCGACTTTTTGAGGCACGGCCTGCCTGCACGGCAGCAAAGGTGGCAGGGAATTTTTAATAACAACGCTTGTCAGAAATCTTCTCGACAACGTCACCGGCATTCGGCGCCAGCCAATATCGCGAGGCGTCGTCGCGCGGCTGAACGTTTTAGCAGCCGGCATCTGCCGACACGATGAACTCCCTTTTTACGAAGGAAACGCGAGGACAGGTCGAGGAAACGAACGGATAACGACCCACCCCCTCGGGGCCACCCCCGTCGCCGCGGCCTCTCGAGGGAAAAAGAGAGAAAACGCGGCGCGCGGTCGTCGCGTCTAATCCGACTTTATTAAGAAATAAAGGTCGCGCGTCGGGGGCGAGCCACTAATCACTCGCCCCTGATTCGGTTAATGTATTTGCGTCTATTGTCATGTAAATCTCGGTCTGTCGTCCGGGATTCGCCGTAAAAACGAGGTTTATTAGTCCAATGATATTTCAACGGAGATTAGCTGGAATGGATATTACGAGAGGTCGCGGGCGACGGCTCACACGGGGCCGGATTTTAATTAACTATTTTTAGTATAAAAAGATATTAAAAGTGGGATACGCGTATCCATGGTTTCTTTCCGTCCTTTGCCTTTGGAATGCCGCGGTGGGATTGGCGTAATCCTCTCGCTTGTCATGGACACCTTCGTTTTTTTACTGAATATTAAAGCAGTCTCGTGAAATCCTTTTGTTTCACATTATATTGTTGAGAATTATGGCGGACTTTCCAATTTCTGTCGACAGACTTCGCGAGCACTGAATTTGTCTCGCGATTTTTCCGTAATCTTGGAAGATCAAACGCGAACCTTGTAGAAATATTAAGGTTTTATGTGCTAAATAATGTAGATAAAAGGCTCGTCGTTGTGCACCGTTTCATCACTCTGATAGCAGCGACGAAGGAGTGATGCGTTTGAATTTGTGGCAGCTAAAGTGAAGACACAGCATTTACTTTATTCCGCCCGGTTGTTGACGAACTATATTTCTGTCCTGCTTCCACGATTTTGCGCGTGGCCAAGGACTGACGAATTTACGGAATGGACGAATGAAATACAGCGTCCGAAAGAAGTAACGTGGATTTATTTATGCGCGCAAGTAATGGAACGATGTGTACGAGATACAAGGAGTATAACAAAGCGGAAAGTAAAAAATAGGTCGCGTGCGGGTGACAAATTATCGAGGCTTTCCTGCAAGCGCGTTGTAACTCAAACACCCTGTAAACACGTAGAAATTTTTCAAATACAAACAAGCCTTTGGTATACGGAGAGAATGAAAGCAAAACGTCGGTCAGTCAAGCCTCGGGGACAGGACGATCAACACTGCCAACGATATTTCTTTACCCGACGAAACAAGATAACTGTTCAACCATAATCACGCGCTCTGTCTTGTCTACCGTTGATAGAAAGAAGTTGAAGAAACTAAAAAGCCATTAAAAGATTACAGAATCTGCCTTAGAGCTAATAAAACCAAGAAACCAACAATAATTATCTGAATGTGTTAATCCCGGTGGACAGAATTATAATTTCAAATATAATATTTGTTTGAACTTGTTTCTTTAAAGATTTAAAGTACATTTTCAACTTTAGCTTTCGTTAAATTATATCGTACGTGTTCGTTGAAAATTTCTTAAAGCAGTAAAACGAACCCAATCGAAATCCTATAATCACAGCATAAGATAGATGTCCCCTGGTCGTCTAAGAAATCGCCGAATAGAGCCGTAGATGAAAGTTTGATTAAAAGCTTCCATGAAGCAGCGATTGATCCCCGTCGACTTGCCCGGCAAATAAAGCAATCATTCTTAAGAAGCAATGAATGGCGTCGTTACCTACAGGAGCATTCATAAAGTTGGCTTCTACTTACGGGATTTCGAAATCTCGAATTCCCAGGATTCCCTTATTTCTTGCTTTCCGCTTCACCCTTTATTCTAGTCTTCGCGTCGACTTAATGAAACCCCTAATATTCTTCTTTCCTCCCACCTCGCTCTTCCCACCGCTTTCCCTCGTCCAGATTTCAGCGTCTGTATCCAGGGTACACGGACACTAAACGGCCATCACAAATTGCTAATTAACGTTCGTTTCATTTCACGAACGATTCCTTTCGGCTCTTCACCTCTCGAATTCTCCTTGAAACAGACCAACCACGTTGCATCGCTGTACGAAGACAAGATTCTCCAGGCTTGTAAGAATATGTACATTTTTATGCATTTTTGCTTGCCGCTGAAATTGCACCTTCGACGTTTTTGACGATACTTCGTTCAGATACTGGTATCGCATCGGCCAATCAAAAAGGGCTGGGCGTACAATTTTTTCGCGATCCCTTCGTGCCAGGATATCAAGGTTATTGCTAAGTTCTGAACTATCTGATTGATCGTAAATCAATTCAGGTATAAGCATCCCTTAATTTCCTAAAAAGTAGACCATTAGCTATGGACGTATCAAACCAGTCACGATACTTATACACCTTGTATTTATGCGATAGTGTAATAACTACCTTGCTATCTGAAGGTCATGTAAGCATCGTGTAAAAAATCTAAATTGTAAAGGAAAGTTTGGATTGATAAAAGATTAATTTCTCAGTAAAATTTAACAAGAAACAGTATTTCGCGTTCACGATATTTCTTCCCTCGATTTCCTATAACCAATGAAAATTTGAATGCAAATACACGGAAAAAAGCAGAGATTGGCTATTAAAATTACGCTAACACCGATAACTAGAGCTTAACTTTGTCTACGCAGAAACCGTCCCCCTTTCCTCGACTTCCCCGACCAGTCTCCGCGAAAGCGTATTACAAGCTTGCTCGAGACTCTTTCAACGTTCCAAACGCTTCATAAATATGCATCGCGTGCGCGGCGTTCGCGCTCGCGCTCGGCTCGCTCGCCAGGCAAGAAAGCAAAAGGAACGAGGGGAGGAACATCGCCTCGAATTGATTTCTCCCAGGCGTGTGAATAACTTAAGCAACAGTTATTCCTCCGCGGTCCATCCCGTGATTCTCAGCGAGCAAACAATGGTGTCCCGGTGTATCGATTTTCCTAACGTTAGAATCCCACAGATAACTTGTCAAGGGGTAAGCCAGTACTATTCCGGAAACGATCCCGAGCATTCGAGGAACTCTACGACAGGACTGTCGGGACGTAACGGAGGCAACGACGACGAAGGAGAACGCGCCTCTGCGACGAGCTTCGTCACGGCGACGACGACGAGAAGGAGAACGAGAGACGAATAGGAGGGATGGTGACGAACAAACAGGGACCTATGGCGAGCGAGGGAAGAGAGGAGCGGCGAACAGTGACAAAACAATTAAGCAACTCATAACTGCCTCGCACAAGCACCCCGTGGACACCGTGTTCCTCTGTCCAGAGTTGCGTCAAAGTGTCACGGACAACAAGGTCCAGCAGACCGAACCGAAATTGCAGCTCTAGGGTGAGCGTACCGAGCATAATATCCCTTCAAGAACTCGCGAACCCGTCGCGGAAGAAGGGCCGTCGACTGAATCGCGAACTTGCCGAACTGTTGCCAACGGAGTGACACCGGGAGCGTCTCTAAAAGGTGGCAAACACTGACGTTCGGCCTCAATGGCAACCGCGATTAATTTTCCACGGGATATGAATGACGCTGCGCCCCAGCTGAACGAACAGTGCAAGTCACTTTTCGCCAAGTTTGCGGTTCAGCTGCTTCATCCTTAAATCGCGTCCAAGAAAAATTAATTTTCGTCGACCCTTTAGGTGAAAATTTTTTAAGAAATTTCTCGCTCCTTTTATATGGGGTTTTAATAGTTACTGTGGTGAATGCACTAATAGATTCGACTTTTTCCCTTCAAAATTCTTCTTTTTATGATTTATTAATAGACTTCGGATTTTTAAACCCACATTTCTACAGATATAAATAGAAAATATTCGTACAGTGTTGACTCGAAAAATGGCTGGGTTTCAGAACCGAGCGCAGCCCTTTTTCGACTCGGGTTCGATCTCGGTCACGACGCAACGAGGAGACTCGCACCGGCGAAGAAGTGGTGAAGATAGAGAAATCCCTTTTTCGAATCAAACACAGGCGTCGTTCTTTGAGTCAACACTGTAAGATTGTCCTTATATCGAAACACTAGTGTATATTTTATTTTTTATATTTTATGTTCTTTTATATTGGAACATTTAAGCTAGTTGTAATTGCATATAAATCCACAGTCTAAATACTAAGCCTTACTACATACATTTTAAGAATCTTTAGGCTCACTTTCTGAAGAATCAAGGAAGTGATGAAACACACAATAAAAAGTGTCATGAACTTTAATAAAAAATGTAGACTACAATACAGGAATAAAGTCAGAATTCAAGTACCACAGTATATCGAATAGCTCAACTGATTCGATGATTACAGTTGGAGTTGATTAATGAATTCCACTCAAGCTCTTCCGAAACGATCAAAACTCGTTTGTCCTCAGCGAAGTCAAAGGGCGAGTCAGGAGGAAAACCGGGGCGCCGCGCCGTTATGCGACAATCAATTTCGCGGCATACCCTCTCTTAAGCAACGTTCCATTACAGGCGAGGCGTGCAATGATCGAAGCAGGAATTGAACAGTGTGTACACGTTCCCACGGAGTAAGTAGTTAGGGACTTTGGAATCAGCCGGTGGTGGTCCGGCACGAGGCTGGGAACTCGGGAGAGTGTTGTCGATTATCGAAGTCGAAGCACACCAGGTAATTGCATAGTTCGTTTTCTTGTCCCCTGTGTTATTGGAAACACTTAAGCCGATAAGACGTTGCTCGGCCCCCGAAGCGACATCGAAGATCGTCATAAATTAAACCCTTCCGCCTTTGATCCTTTCCTCTCCCCTAAAGGAGAACGGACATGGGTACACGACGAGCGGCGAACCGGAAAAGGAGACGCGGACAATTCGGAAACGCGTTGAATTGCCTACGCGTACCAGGGACACTGGGGAGAAATAGAGAGAAAGCGGAAGGCGGAGGAAGAGAGGAGAGAAAGCACATTGTTATTCTGGCCGCTTAAATAATTCATAAGCAATATTGCACCGTTGCCGCGGTCACGTCTCGGCTTCCCTCCTGATTGGTTCGAATTTACGAGCCATTGTCGCCTGATTGGCCGCGCTTGTGCGACGGATGGTGGTTCCGTAAAGAAAAGCACTTTATCGCGTAAAAGCACTGACGTGCCAGCCGGAGCGACGGCCCGTGCGTGAAAAAGACGACGGCCCGGGGAACGAGAAGGGAGAGAAAAAGAGGGACGAAACGCTTGCGGTAATTTCTCGAAGGTCCCTTCTCTTTTACTATCCACCATACCGTCCCTTCCCTTGGCCCCTTGGACGCGCCGCTCGCTCCTTCGATTAAACTTTGTCGAATTCTTTCATTTCGCCAGCGGAGACCCCGCTCATGTATCTTGCGAGGTAAAGGGGAACCGGAGTGAATGTATCATATAGTCAAAGACTTTTATAGGAAGACTTTTGCTTGATTATTTTTACTTCGCGCCCGCAATATACCGGCGGCCATTAATCCTCGTTCCATGACTGGCAGTTCCGAAAGTAGTAGAAGCGCTTTTTGCTCAGACCTTACGGCAGAAATTCGTCTTATTTGGATAAGAAAGATTCTTTTAATTTAAATGAAGAATACCGCGGTATCCTCTGCGATCACAAGATATACAGTACTGTTTCGATATAAGGACAATTTTAGTGTTGACTCAAAGAACGACGCTTGAGTTTGATTCGAAAAAGGGATTTCTCTATCTTCACCACTTCTTCACCAGTGTAAATCTCCTCGTTCCGTCGTGACCAGGATCAAACCCGACTCGAAAAAGGGCTGCGCTCGGTTCTGAAACCCCGATTGAAACCTCGGTTCTTCGAGTCAACACTGTAATTGCTGATCACATATTCGTTGTCCGAAATAAGTGCGTCAACACCTGGAGACAATGGAGCTCTTTATCACCAGCTGACGATACTTGATTTATTAGGAAACACAGGTACACTCGTCTTTCCCGCGTCCCTTTCGAGTGAGTGGGAGAAAGGGGGAGATAGACTTCCACCATGCATTCAAAGGCGGTTCGAGAAAGCCCTTTCTTCGTGTGACGGATTCACCTCAACGAGTTTTTGAACGAGCCCGGTAGACGAAAACGTACCTCTTTTTCTGAGGCTCGTGCTCTACCCCCCTCGCTCCCGGCACTCATGCGCAAAACGGGACAGATAAGACCCCGTGTATTCCCGGGAGGAGGAGAGGGAGCGGTGGTAAAGGAAGGGACGAGGGTGGTGAATAAGCGTGAGACGGAAATAGAAGCGGGCCGAGGGACAGAGCGAAAACGGAGTTTCTTGTGTGTATCACAGCAGAGTGGAGTTTTACGCGTGTTTAATCTGGAAATGGATCGCTCGAGAATGTGGCTCTATGAGGCGAGTTGAAGGGACCAAGAGTTAGCGAGAAGGGGGTTGGTGGGGTTGACGGGGAGCGGAGCCAGTATGCCAGTCAGTGCTCGCCGCTATCTGCCGTCGTCTCCTCCTCGTTATCCTTTTTTCCACTTGTATTATGAAAACTGACCGAACCCAAGGCCTACCCCGCCGTGCACTTCACCGGTATTTCCGACCGAATTATATGCTGTCAAAAGGAACAAAGTGATTTAATTGTTCTCCTCTATTTCGCCTCCAACGCGATGCCGCGGAGGGTTATTTTTACGATGATGCTCACATAAATCGTGGACGGCGCCTGCCGTGGAAGGCTGCGATACCGTGATAAACCGATATACAGCTTGTTCTGGAAGACAAGGAAGTATCCATAAACCACCGTTTTATCGTATTACTGACTGGGTTTCGACATATCGCGGGGGCTCGAATTTTCCTCACGGCGAAACTACGAAAGTGAATGCGAAAGGAAGAGTTACTGGTTCTTTAAAAAACAAAATGTTCATATTGCCAGCGCTCAAGCGAAGTCAAAATGAAACCGAACATGGGAAGGTAACCTACGCGGTCTCGGATAGAACGTGAAAATCGATCAATTTAAACCGATACCGTGCTTCAAAGGCAGCTCTCAATTTTTAATCAAATTCGATTGTCACCTTCTTTAGACACTTCAACCGTGAACGCAGCGAAGTTATCTATTTTGGCAGTAATTTTCTCGGAACAGGTGACATAAATCGCAGGCGGGAAAGCTAATTTAGCGGATAAAATGTGGCCGCTCTCGAAATAAAGCCGTGGGTCACGTCGATATATCGCGCCCGGCACACCCGGCCGCAGGCGGCTTATGTATCATACTAATTATTTATATTTCATGCACCGGTAGCGCAGGTACCTGCTGCCTACAACGTGTACGCGGTATTTTACACTCATGATACGTTGCGATATACCATGTGCAACGTGCAAACTCTATCTGCACGGTTCTGTGGATCCGCATCGCGAAAATATCGTCAAACTTCCGGCTGGACGGCTCTCTATCCCGGCATCGTTTCGAGATCAAATTATCCATCCTGACCATTAGCAGCGATATTTGTTTTCCGGCTCAATAATAGCTAATTGCAAATTGAAAATTCGTTCCGCGAATTTTACTTGTTACCCAGTGTGACGCGCGACGACAAAAAAAATCGTGAAAATTTCTCCGGTAAACCTTGAATTTTTAGAAAATTCAACCGAGGGGAAAGTTAGAGGATCCCCCGTAATTATTTCAAGCTGGAACATCACCGTATAAAATTCGTCGACGCCTCTTCACGCAAATTTATTCTTCCTCGCCGGAATAAGCGGTGATCTCAAATAAAGCGCAGTCGCTCGAGATTGAACAATTTGATACGAACTTTAATTAGCCGAGCCGTTTAAACGCGGGCGTTTCTTAAATTTTAAAAGAGCCCGTTTCGTTCGAGACGGTTTCTGGATAATCCCGGCCACCGCCCCCAACCCTCGACCCGAAATGCGTTCGCCGTCAGATAGTTCTGCGCGGCGGAAAGCAAAAGTTTCGTCGTAAAATATTTAAGTCTCCGTCCTCCAATGTGATTTATAACTAAAGACAGCTTTCCTGGGCAAGCTTCCCATTTCGACTGCCCGACTGACAGTGACAGTTTACCTCTTGACGAGGAAAGAAATTGGAAGGGAAAAGTTTTTGTTGATATTACACGCTATTAAGGAGAGCGCGTTCCCGGATGTCGGAAATCTTGAAGTATGGTATTACCGTGAACAAATAAACGCTCGCCGTTTTATTTTACGTTAATTACCAGCATCTTCTGAAAACTTCGACGTCGATTGAAACCTTCGCTCTGAATAGTTAAAAGAGTTGCAGTATTTACATTATTTCTGATGTGCTCGCGATGGCTGGAAGATTATTAAGAAAATTTAAGCTGTCTAAACAATGAAGTTGACAGGAGCTGAATTATTTCTCCTCCCAGTCCTCGTCTTGCTCAGAAGAGCAAAACACGCGTGGAGCACTGGAAAATTCTGCACTCGCGTCGCGTTCGATATCAGTAAATAGAAGGATAAATCATCCGTAGAATTTGGGGAAGCTCGTTGCCCGGAAAGATAGCTGGCGAGCTTATAAACGGTCATAAAATGCGACGGTGCTTGATTTAGTCGGACGTCCTTGGTATGCATCTTCAGCGTGCGCGCACGGAAAAGAAAATGTGGCGGAGCGTAATATACATTCGCCGGTTGTATATCCCCGAGTTTCAGCCATAAAAATGCCGCGGCGCGTAGGACGAAGGGACGAGGGGCGGACGGGAGCGAGAAAAATCGCGACGTGTTTCAAGTTAGTTTTGTAAATGAGACTTCTCGAACAAAGTGACCGCCTAACAATTAGAGTAAATCACGCGCAAGCGCGCGCGCGCGCGCGCGGACCGTCGTGATCTCGTTGGCCTAACTGCGCGTATGCGTGCCAATTTTTCCGTAATTCCGTTCCGACCGCGCGCGATGCCAGCCACGTCCTAGTTTTGACTTGTTCCCGCTGTGATTACGGCCCGTACAATGCTTCCACGCGAAGGGGAGAACGAATTAAACCGCTAGCAACAGATGCCACAGCTCTCTGCTTCGCAGTTTAATTCGCGGCCGTGATAAGCGGAAGTTCCTCGAAAAGCCAGGACATATATCTTCGGGACACGCTGCCGAGAATTAACGAGCTCATTCTGAAACCGTATGCGTGGTTGAACAATAATTTATGAAGATCTTCGACGCGGTTCGGTTAAAGGCGAACCGAAAAGACGAATGAAATTGAACGCGGGATTTCGGTTTCGCGGATTTCCGCTTCTTTCCGTACTGATTATTTTGCAATCAGAACGACGTTCGCTCGATTCGAAATTAGAAGAAAACACGCCTCGGAATTTACTCTTGAATTTCCCTCCGACTTCGTAGAAATGGGAAATACGAGACGCCCAAGGAGGGTGGATAGGAAGAAATTGAAAGCTACCGGCTGCGAGGGAAATCTGGCACTGAAAGAGAAGAGAAGGGAACGCGAGCGAGCGACGATACGGAAGAGACAGCGTCAAAAAGTTGAAAATCGAGAAGAAGAAAAAATGCAAGCGAGAAAGCCTTTTGGGTGGGAAGGCACGCATGCACGATGACGTTGTAGGGGGTTGGCGACGGGGCGAGGAGGGGGAACGAGGTGCAGGGAGAGGGTGGTAAGGCAGACGGTTTGTATTTCAAATTTAAAAGCATTCGACAATGGACGCTTCTCGTATTGTTGACTCACTCGACGAAGGAGAGAGGAAAGAAGAAAGAAACGCGTGGAACTATACGCTAGAGAACGCGGAGGGGCGGTGGACAGGGGGGCGTAGGACGAGAGAAGGGAGAGGAGAGATCCAGGGGTGGCTGGAGTTCTGTAAAGGACTGCAGACAATTTCCGCAGGGCTTAGTGGCTTCGGGCTCTCCAAATAAATTATTCCGCGGATGAGCGACACTGCTTATTTTTCACCATTTTTCGACCCCCGGCCAGGAATGGCCGTCCCCGAAGCGTGCGTGGCGCGTTTAAGAAGCATCGGTAACGAGAAAAGGACGCGACGGAGAGATAGAACCGACTGATTTCGTTTACCGAGCGCGGGGGATGCTCGTCGTCTCTGAACTTTTATCTGGAATAAAATCGCTGATTACTTCTGGACATTTTCCAGAAATTGTAAAATCAATTTCGTCGCAATTTCGCCCAGAGTGGAACTGCCGCGGTGGGTTCTCATAGCGACCGTCTTCGGAAAAATGATGTTATATTAAGACACACTCCATCGATTTCGAAATCGCCCGGGCGTATGTGCAGCGTAGTGCATAAGAGACTCTTCAATTTTGCAAGATTTTCATTTTATACGAGCACTTATCCCCTTGTACTGAGTCTAGTATCGATACGATCGATATTCCGCGTTATCTCGAAAGGTTATACTTTTCAAGAGAATAATTTTCCGGGAATAAAAAATTTTAATATGAAAGATTCTTTCGCCTAAACTGCAACACAGAAATTGTAATAGTTAATGGTGGATCGATTTCGAAGACTAAACACATATTTATATAATTTTGCGATTCCACGTTTCCGTGGCCTTTCCATGACGCGACGCGCTCCTCCGCGGCACCCATCATCCGTGAAAACGAAGTCAAAAGGGGTAAACCCTCATATTTCTTTCCACTACTAGCTACCCCATTTATTCATGAAACGGAAAGGAAGGGAGTGGGAGAAGGGCACGAAGCTCCGTGAAACAGAGTCGTTGGGAGCGCCTCTGAAAATAGTAAGGTCGATTCAGAATATTCAGGAATGCGGGCCATGCAGACATTTCTAAAGAGCTTTGACAGTTTCTCACGTCTTCTCGCCCTCTTTTCCCAACCCTTTATCTTTCTTTACTCCCCGCGACTGCTCTGCATGTGAACTCGCGCGGTATCATTCGAATTGATTTTTCGTCAAATAACTCGGGCACGCGCTGTCCCGAAAAGTATTGCCGATTTTCCTTGCCTCCAAACGCGAACGATAATTCTCAAAATAATTAACTTAACGACGCATGAATATTAATTCCGTCGAAAATCGAATCGGCTATTCACGGGCAAATAGCCGAGCGTTCGTTTCCCTTATCATCAATTTCGCTCCGCGACACTTTGCCGCGTTATACTTTTTCCGCGGCACGTACAATGTAACGCAGTTAATAATCGCGTTCCACGTTGGAGTATCACGACACGAAAAGAACATGACACGTGACATTGTGCGCGACACCTACGAGAGGACAAGTTCATTCGTGGCGACTCTCGCACGTGTCGCCGCATTTATGCACGCCCACACCTATTCGAGCTTCACCTTTCCTCGAAGCTCATTACGGAGTTACGAATCTAATTGCATGCCACTCGGTCTCGCTGTGTACGTCACGGAACGTTCCCGCCGCGAAGCGAACTCCACGAACGAAGTAGAAAGTACAAAACTGTGGGAAACCTAGGCGATTATACCGATAATCTGTTCCGAAAAGATAACGGACGATAAAAAAGAACTCGTATCGTGAGATCACTTTTATTCAGTTTAAGAACAATTACGATTCACGTATTGTACCACTATCTTCATTCATATTTTAATTTTTAAGTCCTCAAAAATTCAATTTCAAAATTATAATTTTTCTGACAATAAGCTAAATATGAAAAATTATGATGCTTTAAATTCTATCATCAGTTCAATACATCTTGAAATTATTACCGAAAAGCGCGATCGCTAGAGTCTATCAATTATTCGAATAGTTACGTCGACCATAGCGCAGAGATAAATTGAGTACTACCGTATTGCTGATACCAAAGGGAAATGCGGTTAGGCGGCGGCGATACGCGCGAATCACGTATTTTTTAATGAAAATCACAGGCCGATTAAGCGCAATTTGACGGCCATTCTGATCGACCATGGGCACCAAACGCTGCGGGTGCTTACGCAGCAGCTTGCGAAATCATTGTCCTGGGCAAACAGAGAGGGGACTATCGATTCGCGAAATCGCTCTAGCGTGTTTTGCCGCGTGATTTTCAATAATGTTAACGTTCTTGTCGTTTGCCAGTGACACGTACAACCGGTCGAATAATAAAAATGTTTCATTCTACAATTGTCTTTCAGCCAAGCATGATAATTCCGCGCGATTTAATTGTCCGCGTTTCGGTTTCGTAACGATTCAAAGCGGTCACAACTGTGAATATTGAACGCGAAAGATGTTGCGGAAACGAACGGAGAGAATGTTTTTCCCTCTTCATGGAGCTCTTTAAAAGTAATACTATCAGCCTCTTCATCGATGCACTTTCGAGTTCGTGACGAGGGGATCCACTGCGGAGACTTCTGGTCCGTGCCCAAACTACTTTTTCTTCCCTTTTTGTTTCGTTTATTTTCTCTCACGCGCAAGCGACACAGGCCAAGAACCTCTCCAGAATTACACGAGGGCGTTCATTAACGCAAGCGGAGACGAACGATCCGCTAATTAATGTGACGAAGCTTGCCAGTTGACGAGTGTCGTGCACGTTCTCGTTCGCTCGCGTTTCTTGCACGTTCCGCCCTTCGTTTTTTTGTTTTGTCTTGCGTCATGAAGGATGACGAATGCAAAGATACAAACGAAAAAGAGTAAACGAGGACGCAGTAAGAGAAGAAAACCCAAACCGAGTGCACTACTTTCGTTAATTAATTGAGTATTCATCAGCATTTGATACTTAATACAACTTCATAATCATAGCTACACCTACAAGAATATTCCATTGAACAAACATCAAGGAACAAGGGAATAAGTATACCAACATCTCTAACTTTCAGCTTAGTATGAATTCTGAGCAAGAAAATCGAACCTTCTAATTGCCGCGTAATTACTTTAATGAAACCGTTAAACTCGACAAAGTTGACCGTCTCGCACGCGACTTTGATTTTCGCCTTGTTAAATGCAATAAAAGTGAATGGAGGGAAGAGAGAGAGAGAGAGAGAGAGAGAGAGAGAGAGATGCGACGAGGAGGGCGAAGGGAAGGCGGAAACGGCGGTAGACGACGAAGACCTTAATAGGATGCAGCAGGGTTGGCCCCGTGCACAGTGCCATCTCGTTTTCGTGTACTATCGAGGAGGTGTTAGGCTCCGGCACCGTGCGCTCGCAATTTGCATTAGTCGAGCGAATTACGCGAAATTTATGTGAGTCTGGATATACCCGTAGCGCGGCTGGTCCTACGGTTAATACGTATACGGAGTACTTACGGGAAGCGACCGCGCAGTCGTCGTACTTATGGTTCTGTGGACAGCTAACGTTCGCAACTATTTCTCTCTGTCCTCCCAACCCACCGTACCTATTCACTGGGGTCCGCTATCTCTGTCCCGCGTTGCGATATTATTCGCGGCGTATTGTCTCCTCAGAAGCGGGCGGACAGAAACGTATTTGCCAAACTCGTGACACGTCGCTGTTTCGACGATTAATCTCTGCCAAAAGCATCGTTCCGGTCGATGCAGCGACGCAACGATGCGTGCCAGACCCCGGATTCGTCGCTGGTAATTGTCTAAGCGCGCGTAAAACGAGCCACCAAAAAGCTCCGACATCGAAAACGTTGTCCCTCTCCGCCCTCGATTGCGCCCCGCCGCCAATTGTTAACGCGAATCCCCTGGAATCCCTGGAATTCGTTTGTTCAAGTATCAAGACGATGTACTGTTACCGACTCGTTCACTCGTGAGAAACGAGCGACAAGTTATTTATCAACAAATAAAGTAAAAATATCGAGAGCTACATTGCAGCTTGAGAGCAGAGCTGGGCAAAATTTCGAGAAAAAATATTTCAAATACTATTTTAAATAGTATACTTCATTATGGTTCAAATAAAATACTATTTTAAATCGAACGAAAAATTGCGGCAAATAAAATATTTTTATTTTGATAACCAAATACATAAAACAAAATATTTTAATGTATTTCAAATATTTCCTTACAATGAAAATATGTTGAGCAAAGAGTTAATATTATGTTATAATGTTTAATGTAACAAATTATAATAGTTGTAATAGTTAACAAAGCTTTGTAGCTTCAGTACGAATATTTGCATGCAACAAATCACATCTTTTAAAATTTTCGTGGCTTAGACTATTCCTTCGAGGATACGGAATCATTCTAGCGAAGCTAAATCTCTACTAGATCATCTCATCTCATCTCTACTAGAGCAGATGTTGGAATCGGCGTGTTATATTTTAAAAATAACTCTTTCATTTTGTAAGACTTGCAATTCGCGAATCCTTATCACCTAAGTATTGAAGTAACTCCAATTTTAGAATATTATTGTCGCTTTGAGCAATCTCACTTATGGGCTTCTCCGTGAAAGAAAAAAAAATTCTCTCCCTATATGTTAATAAACAGACGACAATGTCGTAAAAACATTACACGCAATGAGATATCATAAAAGTATAAGTTTCTATTTACTATTTGAAGTACTAATTTACACAGTTCTGCAAAATACATCTCACTATTTTCAATATTCTTCAAATAAAATACCGATTGAAAAATAGTATTTCAAAAAGTTTTTCTCACAAATAAAATATTTTATTTCCATAATTATAGGCATGCTTTAGAAATGAAATAGACTATTTACTATTTTCTATTTCAAATACTATTTTGCCCAGCACTGCTTGAGAGACTGCTAGTTCTTTCAGAGTCTTCGGGTGACTGGCAAACCGGCAATTAAGATTTCCTTGATACAAACTCTCTTACATTTCCCTTTTCCCGGCATCTAATGCAATCCCGATAGCCTATCAGTTTTTACTCCAGCGCGCCGGGACAAATACCGGCTCTCAAGAATCCGGACGCTCGTGATATTTATCTATCGACGGGATCGTTTAATCTGGACCGTACTGTATTAATCATCCCGATCAATAATTTCAGCGGAGAGGGAAGTTAATTGCTTTCGCGAGACACATTTCATCACGGTAGGTCGTGTGAACCGATTTTTTTCTCCCCGTCTTTGGCTGCTCCCGGATCGATACGCTTTCCGTCTTCGTTCCATACCGACGACCTTCAGCAGTTTCCGTCACTCGTTACCTCTTTTTCCGCCTGTCGCTGTCCCACCACGCGTCCCACGGGTATACTCGAGCGGATATCGGTGACCTTAAGTGATCGTTAGGCACGGCGAGCTAACGATCCCCTAATTAGTCCGTAATAGAACGCCACCGTCACCGAAACACGGCCTGCTTTCTCCGGCCTAACAACCTCCTCTTTCTTTTCCCCTCCTCCGTCCCTGATAAATATCTCCGCGGTCCCGGTATCTCTTTCGCGTTGCTACATCCGCGTAAAAGCGGCGCAACCTCGAGCGATTCCTCCGTTTCGCGCGCACAGGCGAAACGGCGGACGATAAAGATACCGGGTTCCGCCGGCGGAAGCGTTTTGACGGCCCTGACTTCGAAGGAATTACGAGTGCCGCTTGGCTCGGTAACCTCGATCACTTCGTGTGATAACGTCGCGAAATATCGGCCGTCGAAATTTTCGCGTGGTCCATGCTGCTTCTCTATCATTTTGTTCGAAAATCGTCGAGTTGAAACTGCTTTCAATGTTTTAATAAAACGAGAGGTTTCTTTGAACCTGGAGTTCGAAATTCTGATGCTTCACACTTTATGAATTTTTATTTTTATTCGTATTTACGAATTGATTGCGAGAATTGCAAACGCTTCTGTTATTAACATTAAACTGGGAATTTTTATTCGAAGTAGATAGTTTAATTTCTTTGTTATTAACTGCAGTTAATGATCAATTCCTCGGATGAAAAAAATACTTGCAATAATTATTATTAATTGCTTGCTAATTGCAATTTTGATTAAGTGAGGAATTGATTGATGTAGATGCTTCAATGTGCATATTATATGGAATTTGTAATATCCTCAATGCGAGAAATATTAGATATAATAAATACAATTAAATTAAGAATTGTTGTGCATTTATGAAAAGCGCATATAATTTATATGCAAGAATCTGCCGAAATACGCAAATCAATTGCATTCCATATAAGGTAAGAATAATCTGACCGAATATTTAACATGCTGAGACTATATGATTTCAATTGAAAAATGAGGAATAACCATTCTAATTTCCCAAATTATATCGTTCTCATTAGTGACTAAGTTTCCTCTCAAGGAAAATGTGTTTTTCGTATATAACGTAATTAAAGGAAATTTATAACCTTCAGGACTGCGCATACTTTGTAACGTGATTTAAAGCATAGCGCTCTCCCAGCGGAGAATTTAGTGGAATGTTAAGTACTTACTTTCTTGCCATCTAATTCGTGATTACCCTGTGCCAGCACTTTGTCTACACTCGCAGGATCTTGGAACGTGATGAATCCAAAGCCCCTGAAACATATATAACCGTACGTTAACTTCATTGCAATCAATTATAAAATAGCGTCGCAATTTTGATCAAACTTTCTCGGGGCAAGTAAATTAGAAATTAAGGAATCCCTTCCAAGGTGGCAGTAAACGATGCTATCTGTACTTTCCTTTTACACCCCGAGTGCAAAGCAACTGCTAGCTTCCTTTCGCAAACGCTTTGTACACATGAATACAACATTCAGCTGAATGAGTTGAATATACGTGCACACTTTGTTAATGCGTCGATAGTAAATTAGGAACACGGGAAACGATAATGAAGGGCATTTGACGCAACAACGTGACGTTTGAATCATGGATTCGTGAATAATTATCTCATTTGCGTCCCTGTTGATATTGTTCTAGAAAATTCGTGTAGCGGTAGTAATTCTCAATGCATTTTCCTCTGTAGCCCCTTAATGAGTTATTATGTACGTAGGGAACAACGTACACTATATTCGCCGACTACTGTTCCACTCTTAATGGACACAGCGTCAAGCTAATAATGTTAGAAGACGAACAGCGGACAGGCGACAGCGGCAAGTTACTTTCGCCGAAGACATCGCGATTCTGTATTCACGCGAAATTATTTCGTCCCGCGTGGTAACTCTTTTTCGAACGGGGCCGCCGCCGGCCGTCGCGGCAAACACGCGAACATATACCATTTCGTGGGATATGGCGAGCGAAGAGCAAGCAAGGCGGAGAGGGCGAAAACCGGTGCTCGAGTGAAACAAATATCGGCCGGCGTCCGGTACCATAAATTTCACGCGGGACACCGTGTACATACAGATATATTAAAAGATAGTTTGCCTCGAAGGACGAAAGAGCGGCGCGGGGCTGAAGAGGGTGGCGGCCGATCTCGGATGGCTCTCGTCGGGGGTTGGAGGCGGTGGTCTGGGCGCGCACGGCACGATACCGGACGCAAAGCGGTTTGCATTTTTCATGCTGGGGCTGCCTCGGCAGTTATTGAAAATATTTACATGTTATTTATGGGGCACACATGCTTCAGGAACAGGGCGCCAATTCCTGCGATGTAGCTTGGAACTCCCTTCGACCCCCGTCCTTACCGTGCACCCTGCCCGCTTTTCTCTTTCCGTTTCCACGGCTTCTCTCGAGGCGCGCCGTACATATACATATACGTGTATTTGTCACGGGCCCCACGTTCTATCGAAAATTCCGCCGAATGTTTTGCGCTGTTCTCCGCGTGGCCCTTTACAGAAGGACGTGCGACCAACTGCTATGCTCGCACAAACTGAATCTTTGATCGATCGGGTCACCTGCCGCTGTCTCGGCGTTCTTCTTTTTGCTCTGGATTTAGGTGCCGCGTCATTGATCTACGCGATACAATTCTATCGGTTGATCTGAGTACTAAAAGTAATTAGTTCGGATCGAACGGTGACTGAAACTGTGTTATGCCTGCAGAGACAGAGCCGCGCGATTGCGACCATTTTTGTGCCTCGCGCCGGGAAATTTACGAGGCAAAGGGGAACGACACCGAGGACGCGTGAAATTGACAGCTTCTGTGGCTTGTTTGCGCAATCGAATGTCACACTCAAGTGTCCAGCCACGGCCCTCTCTAGTACAGGCCGTAATATAGAAAATTCGGCAACGCTGTCATCAGTCCTATTCATACTCGTAGTGACGTTCAGTCGGTTCATTGACGTTTCTTAACAGTTTCATATCACTTCCATATTCGTTCTTTCTTTTAACATTTTATACATTTTTAAGATGCCAGATAAATGTTACGTGCCCAATTGTAGAAGTAATTATGCATCCTCTGGGGAAAACTACCACTACTACTTACATACTACTTAATAACTATATAAAATTAAAAAATAATGTGAATATTAGTTTCTCAACGAAGAGACGGAAACTTCAAACATTACAGCAATAACTGAACCTTATTTTTTATAGTAATATGTACATGTTTATTTATTTCTTAATCTTAAGTTGACATTTCAATTCTTTGTGTCACATTTCTTCAAAAAATAATTTAAAAAGTCAAAGATCTCCAGAACAATAAAATGAATTTACAGTTATTGCTCTTCCGTAAAACTCATTTTTTGTCAAATACTTGTTATTAGAATGAAAATATATATGAACACTTTATTCCAATGCACGAGGACTGATCAATGCTAACCAAGTCCTGTCAATACCTGTCAAGACAGATCAGGACCAATCAGGACTGATCAGGACTGACGACTGATCAGAACCACGTGATCAGGACTGATGCAGCGCTGTTGCCATATCGTATATTACGGCCTGTACTAAAGAGGGCCGTGGTCCAGCGCAACGGGATTCGCGGTGCGTGGGCAATTCGAAAGGCGAATGCTTCGCGCTCGAATTCTACTATTCCAATTCTAGTATTGGTAATTTTCTGATAAGTAAAATTCTTGTGGAGTTCAAAAATACTCCGAGCGATATCGAGCTACAATTTTCTCTTTTTGCCTTTTCTTTTCTATGGGTTCTAAATTTGATACACCTATTCGGTTCGTTTGCGGTGCTCTATATTTTCACGACTATTTGTCATTCCTAGAGGCTCGCATTTTGAATCCAAATTTACCGTCGGAATCTGTTGACTTACTAAATGGATTGTTTAAGTAGGCGTTGCTTCATCAAAATTTCCGCGTGTGTATACTGTAATCAGACTGGCTTTCATATTTAAGCGTTTACTTGGAGACTCATACCGCACACGCGTATATCTCTGCTATTCAGCTGGCTACATGACAGCTTCATAGCTTCCATAGATCCCTCCTTATAATAACAATACGCGCCCGTATACCTGTCCTTTCTCCAGCGATAAATATGTTCGCAGTAATAAAGTGAGAGTGATTGCGTACAGAGCTCGCGTCCGCCAACTATCAACCCCCTGGCAGCACGTTTTGTCGGAATAAATGAATAATTTAACATTTTCGTGGGAACCGGAGCGGCGCAGCAGAATTTTATACAAAAGCTCGTGTACAGCTGATTGGCATAAAGGTGATCAACGACAGATATTCACGCGTGACATTTTAATTAGTATTAACGGCGAAGCTCGGCGACGAATACAAACGGCAAGAAAAGCGACACCAATTAATTTCAATATTCTAAATCCGCGCACCGCCTAACAAATAACTGTCGCTATTTTTCCGTCAATGCGGTTCATCAGTCGCAGAAATATTCGAATTCACGTATTGTTCGCGATTCCATCGTCGGTTTTCCACCGCGTAAGGTGGACGGATTGCGTCCGTGCATACGCCGCGTTGCGGAATTTTGAAAATTTTTGCCCCGATTCTGCGCTCCGGCGTGGAAACAACAATCGCGACAAACAAACGTCCGCTGAATCGGCAGTCGTCCAATCAACATTAAAGCGGCAAACACTACGGATACCGTATACGCCCCGGCCGAAACACTGACCATCACTATCGACAGTACGCATTTACATGCGCGCGGCCAACTACCGCGGGTTTTACGACTTCGTGTTTACGACGATTCACGGGGAATAGAACCGCGAGTACGGTGGTCGCGATGTCGCGCGAAACATTCATCGATCCTGTAATTCGATATGCGCCATCTGTTCCTCGTTGAATTCTGAAGCGACAATATGCCTCCCCGGAATATATTTCAAAACGGTCCTGCGAATTCGAAGAAAAAACCATTCAACGAAATTTTAAGGGTTTCCGTTTATTTTTTATATTCTCGGTTAACGATAACAATTGCAAAGGTGTGTTATTTCAAAGAAATTCCTCTGATGAAAGTTTTCTCTTCAATTTAGGAATAAGAAAAAAAACTATTGAGGTATTTAGATGAGAATGAAACGAATACTTGTACGTAGAAGAATTGTAAAAAAAATTTTACGAGATGTTGAACACTTAAAAATCGATTACAAAATTGATTTCGACTTTTGACAGCAATTAGTTTCTTTCCGATAATAGTAAAAAACGCGTTAGCATTTCTTTTTTTTAATTACGATTTTATGAGCCATTAGCATAATTGTTTTTCATAGCGATAAGAAACTTTTGGGGGAACGAAATTTGGCTCTTTAATTTCATCAACGGGCTAACATAAGTCGAGAGAGAATTTGCTCTAAATGGCTTGTGTGGAGCCGATTGCCCCGCTATTTTTCTCCCGCATGTCACACGATAGTAGACCGTACACCGCATTCTTCCGCATGCAGCAAAAAATCGAGATTTCCCGGGAACCCTGGGAGGGAAGCAGATCCATCGTCCCAAGCAGCGTGGGCCGCCACTTGTCACTCGACTATTGTACGTGAATAATCTATAAAAGACTGAGCAGAAGGATGGCGGCTGACGTGTCCCTTGTCTACTTGAGCACGGCTTCTACGATCCTCTACTTTTCATCCTTCTTCGGCCACCGTTCCTCTTCGGTGCTGAACCACCCTCGGCTGGTTCGCATCCCCCTCGCGCCGAGCGACCCAGCCGCGGAAGAGTGTCACGCCAGGCTGACGCGGTGCATTTGTTTGTCACACCCTCTCCACCGAGAGGAAAAGAGCCTCCCTCTCTCTCTTTCCCCTGTACCGCGGGGCCAACCGAGATGGATGGGAGGGTAGCGGTGGGAAGGGAGAATCCGTCGTGAAATCGGGCGAAGCCGTGTTTATCTGAACGACGACGTTACATTTACCGACATTTCGCGAGAGACAGGAAGGGAGAGAGAGAGAGAATCTCCGGAAGGAGGCGAAACGAAACGCGGGATCGCCGATGATGGAATTAGGGTGGCGAGCACGGCTCTTGAATTGGTAAAGGCCAAGGGACGAGGAGTTACTTTGAAACTTAATACAGATAATCTGTAACGGATTTATGGATTATCCGGCTGAGCCCCTTTAATGCTGAGGGCTCATGGCAAAAATTTTGTTCCGTAACCTCAGACACCTGTGATTGTTAACCATGTATTTTTTAACGACCGCAGAAGACCCGTTTTCCCATCGCGCGATCGAAATTTGAATTTACACTGCGACTCTTTCGAAAAGCAGCAAACGATTTTTAATTGTACAGCAGCGAAGCGACGCGACGCGTGTATAGTTTTGCGATCGATGCAGTTTGAATTTCGCCGTTTTCGTTTCCGGGTTATCCGTGGAAAAAATTATGAGCGATAACTATAGCGCGGCGGGATGGAGGGATAACGTCATAATAAATCTGCAGAGTAATCTTTACGCTGAGATAATGAGATTTTTTATCACCTTTAGTCGAATGGAGTCTTTGTCAGAGATAACGAGCTCTGAAGCGACAGGAAAAATTATAGGCTAAGAAAAGGAATTTTACTTTAAGTTCACTAAATGTGAATGGAAAGAGCCCGCCGTCCCCCTTCCGGCGGGACGGTTTTGTAGACACTTTTTAATCTTCAAGTACTCATCGTTGAGTTTGACGCAGACATTATTAAAAGAGAAAGCTGTCTTCTTTATCCTTTTCCGCGTCCGCTCTTATCTTTGCTCTTGTCGCGACTGGAACCAGCATTAAGGACAGATAATAAAACGCGCCGTATTTAAATGACTCATCACGATACGCGCATTGTTCTTCCCACTTCGAAAAACATTTTCACGAGCGCGCAACCGTGGATATTCGAAATCCCAATCAAGTCTTGGAGAGGGCACGCGCGCATGCAAAAAACCGCGGACTCGTGAAACAATTTTCCAACGAAGAAATCGGTATTATTATCAGAAACCTACTCGCGGATCTTAAAGGAGTCCCCATGCTCGCGCAACGCGTCACGGTGCTTCATCAAACGGCCGATTCAACCGATGCGAATAGGCGACCAGCAATTAGAGCGAGCATCATTACGCCCGGGCTCTTTCGCGACGCGTTTCCACCCCGGTCCGATTCGACGCGGAGAGAAGAAAAAAAAGGGAAAAGAGGCGGGGGTGGATGAAACGTAGAATGTAACTGCGCGACGGAAGCCATGTACCGTCCTATCGCGGCAGAAGTCCGCGACGCGACGGGGTTCCACCACCCAGCGAATTTACCGCAACGCGAAGGGGGATAGGGTATATCCTGCACGTTGCGAGGCAAACACAACTGGATAGGGTAGGGGGTAGTAGAGAAAGGAGGCGAGTGTATTAGGTGTATTTATGTAGGCGGTCTCATTGCGCGCGAAGTTACTGTAAGTACCGGCAGTTACTTAACTCGACAGTTTCTGCTATTGCAGTAACCGTGGCGGTGGTAGCAGCAACGACGGCAGCAGCCATATACCTACTTGAGGAGGGCTGCCTTCCTTGCCTTGGAACTGAAGCTAGTTATGGACGCGGGCGGAGGGGTGGCGAAAGGGTGGCGGCGAGTAACTCCGCCGCGCGTACCTTCTACCACCACGATTCAAGAAGCCATCTCCTTTTCCGCCTTCCACACTCTCTCTTTCTCTCCCTACAGTCTTCTCCTCGGTCCGTTGCTTCGTTGTTCAACTATATGGTAACTGCTCTTTAACCAACCGCCTTAATCCGCTTTTCTCTCTCCGAGGCGAAGACAATCACCCCGACGACGAAACCCGCGGAAACGAGTCCTTCGATCTTACGTCTTTTGTCGATCCTCCCCGTTCTCTCGCCACTTTCCCCCAAGCAAAATTCCCTCCCGGCACCTCTTTTCGATTTACTCAGCGGATTTCCTTACCCTCTGAACTTCTCACTTCGGCCGTCTAGTCGATTTTCGGTACCTGATAAGTGGCGCTTGTTGCGCTTTCCTTTCAACCGGATAATGACTCCATGAATTTTCTAGTGGAGCGGATCCGAAAAACAGATTTTAACTAACGACGTGGGTATGTCCTTACGATCCCATAATATCAAATTCTGCACGTTTAACGACGTTTTAAAATCGCAATATCGACAACATTGATCGTGAAACGAATTTTATGCCATCGATTCGACAATCTCCGCGGTGCCGTGGATAATGAATGGCGAGAAGAAAAAAGAGGAAGGTAAATTCGCTCGGAGCGATACAGTCGCCATTATCGGGGCGGAATTTTGAATCGAATTACAAGAAACAGCGGGAGCGCGTAATAACGCTTGACTCCGCGTCGAGCTATACGACTTTTATACACCCTTCCCCACTTACTCTCTCCCTTGGTCGCCGCAGCCTCGCTCCATCTTCACCGTCGCCTTAACCCTCTCTCCCTCTCACTCTCCTTCTTCCGCGCTTGCCTTAACGACTGGCTGAATATTTATAAAGTCGACATCGTCTAGGTGGTCGGTAGCAAGGCCGTGAAAGCCACCGCGTCCCGTGGAGTTTCATTGTAATTGCCCTGTTCTTCTTGACTTTTCCTTGAAACGGGATCCCGTTGAATTGCATTATGCAAATCGCAATCTCTCTAAGTCACCCCGTCCGTCAGCTGCAGGCGGCTCGAACTGCGACGCCGGGGCGGAACGGAAGGAAGGGGAGAGGACTCGGAAAAAAGGAACGGTCAGATCGGATCGGAAAAACCGAGAAGAAAATCTGTCTGATCCGTACCTCCGCCGTCGCCTTCTCCTCGTTTCTCCCGGGCGACGGGCGATAACGATGCCTCGAAACGGACGCCGGAATCGGCTTCGACGCTCTCTAACGACAAAATTATGGTCTGCATGCATATGTAATTTGACTATCCCCCGTCAATTTCATCGTGGAACTGCGCGAGTCGCACGCGATTCTGCGGCGCAATTAAACTCGCGAGAATCAGTTAAAACTGAGTTAAAGCGAGCCGCTATCCGTTTTCGTTCGGCCGACGATAAGGAGGCGCCTGTTAAATCCGAGGGAGAAATTTTCAGACGTTCTTATGCATCGCGATGGAGCTTTTTATAAGGTGGTTTAAGATAGAAACTGAGAGGAGAAAGTTTCGCGCGAGTGTGAGGGTGCTGTGTAAAACGCTGTCTGCGACGGTATGTGTGCGAGAGGAGAGATTGTGCAGGCGAGTGTGAACGAATGAGCGGTGCTTTGCTGACGTCCGTGGCGCAATTTTAGGGTTGGAAATAAAATGAGAAGAATCGATGTTCGAGACGTGAAACGTTGAACGCTGCTTCACCATTTTTTAAATTATTTTTCATTACTGTCGTCGAAAACGTTTACTTATTCTACTTACGACAAAGTATTTATGTACCTAAACATTTGGAAGACTGAACAATCTGCGAGAGCTTCAGAAGATTTAGTTTCAGGGATTTCATCGTTGGTCTTTTCTTATTTTTTGTGGAAGGAGGACGAAGGCGAGGAACGAAAGTTGGGGAACAGAAGCGAGACGGCAAGAAACAGAAACGAAAATTCGCAGTGTTCGCCTGGAATGATGAGCGGACGTAATTTTCTAATTTTATTACATTTTTAACTCGGTACAACTTTTTCTTGGCCGACGGCGATGGTAGCGAGGGACGCGAGACAGCGCGGTCCAGAATATGAATATTCATCGGGCATTTAGGCTGCGACGTAACTCGATTAGTGGCGGAATAATTGTCCGCTGTCCGACACAGGGTGCAGAACGAGCTGCTGCGAGGAGAAACCCGGTCCACTCTATCTGATTTGCTGGCAAACTTCTTGAGCCGGGCATTCTCAAATATGATTTACGAAAAAATCCCATTGGAAAGTTGTGAAACGAAGCGCGATTTTCAAATATGATTTTCGAAACAGATGTTACTGCATGACGAAATAATAACTAGGAAAGTTGCCATAATCTAGGAGTAAACTTTCCCTCTTATAATTGTTGTAAAACGTGCGTGAAACTTTAGGTGAGTAAAGATAATTTACCTACGTAAACTGCACATCTGCCAGAAGTTTAGATAGTTAACTTTCATCGAGTCCCTCTTTACTAATTACGTTTCGCTTCTTCCCTACTCTTCAATATTATTCTATTTAAACAATTCGATCGGATTACACTTCATAAAACAAATTTCTGTGAGATAAGCAATGCAAATACTTTTACGATCAGCACTAAACTCAACAATTTCTTGTCATTATCAACCCTTCTATCATGAAAACATAAATCCGGAATATCAATTAGTGAAACTGCGTTACTTGCGGGGCGTTCAGATAATTAATTAATTATTAATACAGAGTTTAACAATGCGGATATCAAAAGTAGTATTTGCGTCGTTGCGTACACAAAACTGTTTTTCAATTCCTATATTCAATTAGTCCACCTTCGTCCATCGTATTCATCGCGGCTATTGTGAGCGGCGATGACGTCGAATCTCGACGCGCGCTAATTTATTTCATCGTGGTCGAAGATTTAAAAATGATTTTGCGCACACCCCCCTCTCCTGTTTCCCGTTAAACTCACAGCAAATAATTTATCCCGAGCATAAAGCATTACGGCAATACGTCGCGAGAGTGGAAAATTAATTTCATTCCCGGATTGTCACGCACACAGCCAGGAGTCCAGTCGATCCCTTTCAAGTCTTGTCCGTCCCTGCGCACCGGAATTCGTTAATATTCATAGCCGCGGGGGATGGTTGGCTCGGATAACGCTTATCTCATCACTGAAATAACTCGATAGCTGCGCGTAATTCTGACTCGGCGCTTTCTCGCATCCTCGCTTCAATATTTTTTCTCATCGGGATACGGTCGACAGCGGCGATGGGGGATCAAACGTACCCTCGTGTAACAGGGGCTAGTTGGAATTCTTTTCGCTGTTCGCGCGTGCAGGTTATAGCCTCCCCGTCTCAAAAAGTATTGGGCACCGCGCGAGGGTGGACGCGACGGATCGAGCCGCGCGCGACTAGCGGGACAACGGCGGCGGAATTCCAAACTGGACTGCGGACTATGTGGTCGGAAAGGTTGTAAGATTTCCAGAATCCGGTTGAATGCCGAGAATACCGACGGGGCGAGCAAAGGGCTCGTCGGGAAGAGAAAAAAAGTAGTGGATGACCACCTGTTGATGCTCTCCTGAATATTCGCCGCGAGCCTCGCCGAGTGATTATTATAAATTTCTGGCGTGCCACTGTCAAACGCCGGCCGCCCCGCGCCCGCGCGTCGCGATATCGACGGGAGGGGAGGTCGAAAGCGTGCCGTTCGCGATGGGAGTTCGAGGGAAATTACGAGTGCGGGACCGTGGCGACGTTTCTGTATCGCTTTTGCCTCTGTACCGCGGAGAATCGCAATTTGATCCTCGTACGCGGAACGCTCGAGTGGAGTCGAAGGATTGAGAACGTTCCCAGGAGTACGGTCGAGTGGACGGATCGTTCGCTCTGTATCCTCGTCGTGCGTTTCTTTCATCCTCCGGGTTCTCTCTCCCGGCTGCGCGACGCCCTCTTCAAGTCTCGAGCAGACACGAAGTAGCCACTCTTCCGATGCCGCCCCCGCTTCGAATCCAGTCACCCTCATCCGATGCAGCCACCACTTTGATCTCCGTCTCCTGTCGCGAGAAACGTGCCCCGACGTGACACGGCCGTGGGCTCTTCCGTTCCACCCCTTCGCCTTGTTCCTTCGTCTAACGACGTGGGTGATTCGTGACTGGCAAGGCTAACGCAATCCGGTTAATGAGGTGGGCTTAATACTATCATTTTTAGCCGCGGTCGGGGCGTAGAATTACTAGGAAGTTTTCTCTTTATACTGGCGA
The DNA here is from genome assembly GCA_030770465.2 of Perdita meconis. NCBI lineage: Eukaryota > Metazoa > Arthropoda > Insecta > Hymenoptera > Andrenidae > Perdita > Perdita meconis. Next base: position 5,012,305 of record JASKOS020000016.1, read on the forward strand.
CGATTTTTAGACATTTTTTTATGTACAAAACGTAAAAAATTAAATATTTAGATTGTCGTTTAGTTGTATTCACAAATATGCAGAGTTTACTCCGAAAGTCATCCACTTTCAGCGAGACCTAATCTTCCTTTTCTTTGTTTCTCCCTACCCACGTATTGTAAAAAACAAAAGAGTTTGGCGCATTTTTTGGTCTCCAAATGCCCCAATATAGTACTTGAAAAGTTTCGACACAGCATCCTCATGCATCCACGAATTTTATCCTGAGATCATTGATAATTTTCTTCCGACGACGAAAGCTTCTGCTGGACAAAAAGAATTGATAATGGAGATCGGATCTAGAAGCACGGGTACCGGCAGCGCGGCGTTTGAGACTAAAGAAGAGTGCCTAAAAGAGAAGACGAGAGAAGGGGACCCAGAGGGACCGAAAGGAGGGTAAAAAAGAGAAAAAAAAAAAAGGAAAAGACGGGGAAAAGAGAAGAGGCTGCAGGACGATGCAAGAGAATCACTTGACGCAAGAGAGCGAGACGTCGGGTGCTTGCATCCGGGGAAATGGAAGGGTAGGCTCTGGCTTCCGCCTGTCTGTTGCCATAGCGACCTCGACTGCCCTTTGGCTGAGTGAAAGGGCCAGAGGCGGTAAATCTCTTGTACGTACAATAATCCTGTGTTGCTGCGGGTTGCCATTTTGCAATCCAACTTTGTATTCCGCCGCACACTTCGGTCTCGTGACCCTTGCTGATACGGGTAACACTTCCGCGCGCGTTCTCGGTCCTTCATCCCCCTTTCGATCGCTTTTATCTATCAGAGGAGACGTACGTCTTACACAGTTGTGCGCGGTTTCTTAAAGGACGTCTCCAAAACTTCATCCAAGTTATTTCATTTTAAACTTTTCGGGGAGGCGAAGCGACCTTGGGTACGCACAGGGAACGCGTGCGTAAGTGGGTATCGCAGTTTTCCGAATCAGATGTGTATTATTGCAAAAAGTTGAGTACTTCATCCCCGAATACTTTGTCAAATTTTATCTAAAAGAAATATTAAAATTAATAAGTGTTTTTATTAAAGATATGAACTCAACAGAGGGCTGGCCGCGTTTATTTGATTTATTTTGTCGCTTTGCAAGACGTCCGAATTCGTTCCGATATCCGGTCGCACGATTGGGAATCGAAGCACCGGCGCAGGTCCCTCGGTTCGACCCCAACCTAATTCTCGGAGGCCGGCCCTAACGCGAGCAATCCCACTGTGCTCGAGCACTTACGCCGACCGTGGAAAATCGTCCGGGGGGCGGCTTCGCTGTTCACCGGAGCCCGGATGCCAGGAATGCAATTTTCAGATTCTCGAACGCGCAAGTGCTCCACGTCCGCTTACCGGAGGCCGTCTCTCGGTGCATAAATGCTCACATAGATTCAGATAAGGACCGCGCATTCTGTCACCGGAAATGGTGGGTGGCGGAACTGTAGCAAACTCCTGCGAGAGCTACGAGCTGCATTAGTGCATACTTGGGACGGTAGCACGCTTCCTCCCAACATTCTGAGACGCCGTACCCCTTTTCTTCCCTCAAAAGACGATGAATGCCAGCAACAATTTCGAGCATTTTATCTGACCGTTCTCCGGCCTCTCAGCTCCGCTACGTGTTGCATCAGCCGTGGACGGCGGGAATTTATTTTTCAACGGAGGGAACGCGAGAGTCGTTCGGCTTCCGTTCTCTCCTTTCGAACCGGAAAAACGTGTAATTTGCTCGTGATAACCATTAAACCCGATGGCAATTGGTTTTTATTGGTTTAATTTTCACCGATCGCGAAGTGACCAACGCGGATGAATTTTAGTTTCGATAACGTAAACCTATATGAAATTGCTCGATTGTTTTATGTTATTCAAGCTCGAAATGTTTACGTGCCGCAATTTAGTGGCCCGTTGGAAACCAATGAATTGCTTTTATTGGTTTTCATTGGTGTTCCGCTATGGCCACGATTAGAACAAACAGTGAAAAAGAAATATTCTTTGAACAATATTTACACGATTTGTTAGGAAATCGTTTGAATTCTTCCATTCGATTTGTACGATTCTATTTAGACAGTTTCGCATCGTTGCACAGTACGATGAGAACAGTTTCACTAGTCCGCGAACGGTGAGGTTAACATGACGGAGCAATTTTCGTCGAGAAATGAAAGGGAGAAATAAGGAAATTATAGGAAAGCGGTGCGAGTGATATTACAAGGAAAAAGCACGAAGCGTTTACATTTACGAGCCTCCGGCGTGTCATGAGGGCACGCGGAAGTTGCGGTCGATTTGAGAAAAATGAGATTATCATTCCCTCCTGCCAGTGGACGATATTCATAAACTGGGGATAACGGTCGCGCATATTCCCCGGACCCTCGGTTTAGGGAACGCGATAACAGGGTAGCGATGTGCAAGAAACAAGTTGTCATAAAGCGTATCACACGCAGGGAAGAAACGTTAATGGTATTTCTTTTGGCTCCAATGACCCTCCAGTTATATCCTTTATCTCGCGTCGCATCATTTCCTCGTAAACCGTGCCTGAATATTTTTCGTCTCCGCAGTTGATACACAACGATAAACATAATAAGATTGCTTCCGGCTTTCTATACTCACCGGAGAGGGTTTATTAAAATCTCTTTGTATGCACATTGCAAAGACGGGACAGCGCGTCTGTGTGCTTAGCGCATGGTCACATAACATCGTTTGAGGAACGAAATGTTTTTCGAGCGAACATGAAATTCGTATTAACGCCGCTCACTGGTTTCCCATCGATTTAAACGGTTCAGAATACAGATACCGTAGGGAAATGCTGTGAAACAATTATCTGCCTATTTTTCCGACACGCGAAACAACATTTGGGTAAACTGATAACGCCGAATTATGGATTGAATAAAACAGAAGAAACATCGGCAGGGAACTAAAAATAGGTTACAGAAGAGCGTAGAACTTGATATTCCACAGACTTTCATAGAAAATGGATCATGTGAAGGATCGAATGGAATTGCGGCACGTTCATATGTAGAAAGTATATACATATATACCGAAGTAAACTTTTCCTGCCTCAGGCATCCAGGATGCACTCTGTATTGAGGAGCGCACGCGGAGTCCTTTTAAGGGAAAAACATTCGTGCGACACGTGACAATAACGTGACACAACTGTCAGCCACACATGCACGTTCCCCTTGCGTTCGATCGCTAGATATCATCTGGAATACGGGAAACGTCTGTTTGTTCTTTCCGCGGATAAAGATAATTTCATTAGCGCACGTCGATTGTATCCCCAGGATGACGACGGACTGCCTTCATTTTCTGTGTCGTAGAAAATATATTTTCTCCGCAAAACCTTCACGAGAATTATTGTATAATTAAATATAAATTATTATATAAATAGAAACCTTATATCAACTTCCCGTTCTTCTTAGCCTCTGCCCAATTTCTCCCTTTCTTGTTCCTTTCATAATTTCATTACGAGCGTTTCAAAGAAGCCCCGCCTTGGTTTGCGTATCATTATGCTTTTTTCCAATGGCAACGCGGAAATTTCTCTTTCATTAAAGGGAAACGTGATATTATTGACGATCAACAGAAAGAAAGGAACAGAATCGTTCGTCCCTTCGTAGCCGACGGTGAATTCGACGTTGCCTTCTCGTCCTCGCGGCGCGGAGCTTCCCGATAAAAGGCGCGAGTAGTTCTTAAATGTAAACACTGCTTGCGATTGAGCGAAATATCCGCGTTATACTCGCAGGGCTCAATCCATGCGAGAAAAACCTAATTACGACCGCGGGTCGCTCGCAATAATTTACGTGGGTTGCGCGAGGCCGAGTAGAAACGGCGCGTTGTTAATCAGACTCGCGGCACAGAGAACCGGTAACGTATGAATAAGAAACCGCAGCGACGAGTTTTCCTCGGGGCGAACCGTAATCAAGGTTCGCCGGGGGAACGCGATAAGTTTCAGCCAACTCGATGGCCCGCTTTTCAGTCATTTTTTAATTAAGATCCTTAAACGGGTTAATTTCTCTACCCGTCCGTCCATAGCTGTCCGTCTCTCCTTTCCTCCATCACGGACGGATCTAAATTCCGTCGTTTCTCGAACACGCCGAATGAAAGCTCCCGAGTTACGGTCCTCCAGGCCGGATATTTCGGGTCATTTTTTAATTACGACTGCGAAACACCGCGGATCCCCGACTGGCCGCGAACGAAACTCAATTACGCCTCGTCGCGCACACGCGGTCGAAAGTTGAAGGCGCACCGAAAATCACCGGGATCTCGACTGATCCCGCGCACAGTCCGCGTCATAAAGCGTTCTATTTGCATGTTATTGTTTAATATAAGCTCGCGCGCGGTTGCGGAACGCGCAGTCCGACGAGCCGTTCGCACGAAATACAAGCCGGCGATGCGTTTTCCTCCGACGTGTGTGCGCGGAGCTCGCGTACGTGGTCTCCGGCGAATTCGAGGCGTAGCGTTACAATTTCGGCAAATAAGAACAAGCCGCCTACGGGGAGGCCGCCGCGTGAGATTGCGTGGAACCCAACGCGTGTTTGCCCTGTTGTTACCGTTCCCGGAATGTTGCAATAATAATGGGGACATGCGCGCGTGCGGACCTCGAAAAGCGAAACGTTTCGAAAAGTGGAAATCCGTTTCGTGATACGCCGCAGCGCGGCAATGAATAGCTGAGGAACTTAGTTTGTTCTCGTGTTCAGAGCTGGTTTCATCAATTTCATAGTAAGTTGTTACGCAAGTGGACTCAGCAAATTAAGCAATAATCTACGAACTCGGATCTTCTAATTATCTCAACAATGTTAACATCGGTATCAAAAAAATATAGTAAACTCTTCTTTGAATATTCCGAAGATTCTTCAACTTCCACCAACGAGGCATTCCAGTGTTCATAAAACGCGAGCAGTCTTCTTCTGATCTTCCTCACCTGCGACTCCTGCAGTCGAGTAGGGATTTTCACACCCTGACGAAATTCTACGAGGAAACGAAGACACCCGTGCGAGAATCCTTCACGGGGAAGAACCGCGTGAAAGGCTGGGGCTTGGAGAATTCATTCACTCAGATGGGCAGTTTTATTATTTTCGTACGCATTGAGCCATACGTATTTGATTATAGTAATGCGGCGAGGATTTACGCGACCTTGTTCATGGAGTTGAGTTTCGTTAATGATAAAACGGAGGAAGGGAGGTGATACTGTTGCAATATAGACGTCCGCGTAATGACGTTCTTTTCACGGTAAATTAAACGCCAAAGGAAGGGTCTAGTCCTGTCGAGTGTGCACGCGTGTACACGTGTGTGAACGTGCGCGTCGTGTACGCCGGAGGAGCGAGAGCAGCCTGTTGTACGCGTAAGCTTCCTTAAGCGCTGTATAAGGGCACTTAGGCGTCGCTTAAAGTGGGCATTACGTAGCACAATGGAATTGAAAACCAAGGCTGAACGGTCTATCGCCTCGCGTTTCATTAACCTCCTTTTCTAGCTACCGCTGAACGGCGATATCTGTTGCTTTAGGGAACAACTGTGGTCACGAAATCATGTTGGACCACTGAAAGACTGAGAAAACAGTTCTTAAAATTAGTAAACTGGCGCTTGAGCATCCTGACCGAAGTCTAATAGAAATTTCTGGTGAGATTTCCATCACTGCAAGGCTTTGATTTCAAATATTTGAAACTGTTAGAGCACAATTATTTTAAAGGTATCCCTGCACAATATAATGTTACGACTAATATATGTAACAATGTCCGGTACAAAGAAACGTCTTTTAGCCACCGAGGAAGATCCAGTCGAGACGCGAACGGTGAATAGAGTTACCCGGGCGCAGAATTCAAGGAAAATTGGTGGATTTACCTCGCTCTTCCTATCTAAATCTGCCAATTTCCAATGGATGCAGCGGCAGCTGAATCTTGGATGTTTACTCGACGCCAATGGCGAAAAGCGAAGTCGCCGGGGAGCACAGAGGGAAACAGAAAACCGGGCGCGAAGCCACGCAGGAGGAACGTCGGTTGCGAAATGACGCGACGGGAGGGAGGGGAGGACGTGACGAAAGGGAGAAACAGACGAACCGGAAGAGGGAGGGACGAGCGCAGGGTAGAAGAAGGAGAGAAGAAAGCGGATTCGAATCTTTACCAACCACTCGACGAGACACCTGCGAGAGAGAAAATCTCCTGCCGCCTTTGAAAAGCGAGGAAGTGGAGAGGTTTATTGAGTCCTGGGACGCATAGTCTCCCGAGGACACGTAGGTAAGTGCGAGTGAAACCTCTTTCTTTTCGTCTATTCGTCCCATGCTATCGCGCACCTCTACGTACGAGCTTAAAGAGGGAGAGGACGGGTGGACCGAGAGGAGGATGTATTTACTGCTCGTTGTCGCGAAAGAGACGCGGGGACGTCCGCCTTCGCGATCTTCGTGGATATACGAGCGCTCGTTTCGCGTGCGATTTAAAACACAAGGGAAACTCTCTGCGGTCGACAGGGTAATTCTGGAGCGGAATGTGTACGCGTCTTTAAACGCGCGTGAACGCTCGGGGCGATTATGGTGGATGGAGAGAAACGCGGTACTAAGTTGCGTATAGTTCACTGGGTGGTGTAGGGGCGCTCAGTTCGGCGAAAGAAGAAAAGGGATGGCAGAGAATAAAGGTGATTTTCTTGGATGATCGCTGTTGAAGCGTATCTGTAGTAATTCACGATAAGTAATTCAAGATAATATCTTTATAGCATCTACTTGAAGCGGAGAAGAAAATGGGAATAAACGAGGAACCGATACTGACAATCAGAAGAATTAAACGAGATAATAGTCGTTACACACGGGCGACAAGTTGTCGGGCGACAGACAATCGATTCTGCGTATTACTATGTTCTTTACAAAACAGATAAATCGTACAATGTCACTGACATGAAATCGCAACGATCGATTTTGGTCGCCCAGTGACTTTTCGCCCGTGTGTGAAGACTCTAAAGATCAGTCTATCGAATTGAACCTGTTGATGGCTATGACCATTTACTGAATATCAGTCAAAGAGCAAATCCTCCAGAATTAACTTGAAACGTTCTGACAATACAAAATATTGTTTCAAAAAATATTGACCCTACCCTTTTCTCAGAAAAGTAAATTCTTCCGACTCGCACACAACGTCGCTGAACCGTATGTCACTGAAATGTGATGTCTGAGAGTATCGTGATATCCAGGATTGACTGTCATTCGGAAGTCAATAAGATTGGAGGTCCTTGTAGGAAAACAGCGCGAGAAGAAAGGGGGAAGGGCGACAAACAGGGCGGCAGTAACAGACAGAACCGAAAGTTCTCCAAGGGATAGCTGGCTGGGTTGGCTGGCTTGTGGGGGCTGTAGGAACGTAATTGGATATAATTTTTGCGGGCCGACTAACCGAATTAGATGGTAGTGTGTTTGCGTTACTGCCGGCGCTGCTGGTGGTGCCGTCGCCGTGAAATGGGTAGCGCGACGGCGAACGGGGGTGGGTTTGGGGGATGAAAAGCCCGCGGGGTAACAACCGCCGCGAATTATTAACAGAACCAGCGGCGCCTCCGTGCGCACCCTTCGAGTCACGCGGTGCGGCAAAGTAAATCAGCCAACGGCGATTGCAGGCAAAAGAGGGAAGAACTCTCGCACCTGGCCCCCATGCCCCCCTCTTCCTTCTCCCCCCCCAGCGAATAAATCGGGACGACGTGTTGGATTATTTCCGACGGCGCGTGTTTACGTTTCCGCGTAACGAGCGGATTGCGTAATGCGTGGAACCCGACGGACTGGCCTCTGGGAAACGTGGGCGATTATATCAATGAAAGAGGAGATGTGTGAGGACTAAATTCTGCTGTATTTCAAGTAATTTGCGGTTTATAAGTTGTAACGTTTTTAGCATTGTTAGGAATCAACACCAGAGAGTAGTTTTTGGGAGGGAATTTTATTTTTAGAATCAGAAAATTAGATTGGAGAATTTGATTTTGAGTTTTGTTTAAAGAATTATTGCGAAGCAGAAATGCTCGCGGCAAAGATTTAGTAGACTCGAGGGCGTTCGCTCTTGGTTTCTATGACCATGAATTTGCGGCTACTCGACCTGTGTAACTTGAGGGTTGCGCCACGGTTCTGGGATCGTAGCAATTACGGTCCGCCATCCCGAAGAGTTGCAATTGACTAGCTCTCACGAATCATCAACGTCAGATTGCCCATTAAAATAAACTATTGAATGTAAATTAATAACAGCCTGGAAAGGAGAAAAAAATTCAAACGAGAGTAATAGAATTCGTTATTTCGTAGCACTGCGCAAAATCGTATTTTGCCCCAACTTCGAAAATCCCATAAAGGATGAACGCATAAAACGAAAAATGGAAAGTCATATGTTGGAAACAATCCATTATTATTTTTGGCGCGGCGAATGATTTCAATTTGATTGTTGACAGAGCGTCGTATTTATAAAATTTTAAAAAGCTCGCCCGGAGTACCTCATGCCGGCAGCAGCTACGGGGAATAAATTCAGGATTTATTCCGTCGACACGATGCAATTTTTATACCGTTTATCCTGTTGAAAGGGAGCATTCCTGACGTGGTGGTTTACCGTTCCTCAGGGGGACATCCAGGGCTGTTAATTCTTCGCGTAAATTGCACCGAGCTTGAAATATCGCGAAAGGCGTTCGTCTTGGAAGGGCAGTTGAGAAGAAGGTACGTGGAAAATAGAATAAAAGGAACCGAAAGGGTATTAAGAATGACGCTGGGGAAAGGGAGGAAAGAAAGAGGGGAGGGAGAGAGTGAGAGAGAGAGGAAAAAAGTAATGGAAGCGTGCTCTTGTATTTACGCGAATGTAAAATGGAATCAGTTTATGGCGGGAATTAAACTCCCGTAAAACGAAATCGCCATTGCTGGGAAGTTATCAAACGGAGTTACTGCTAGAAATACAAACGACCAATGAGACGGCAAAAATTTATTGCGTGTACTAAAGGAAATACTTTCTAAGAATAAGACTTCAGGCTGGAAATGGTACGCTTGAATGATAAATGAAATAGGGGGTATTGTATGAGCTCTCCTGTTTTTTCTTCGCTTTACGACGGTTTTATAACATACGGGGCGATTCTGGAAAGTTGAGCTGTTATTTAAGGGAGAGCTTGCTCAATGGTAACGAAGGGTACCGGGAAGATACTCGAGGTTATACTCTCTTGTGCTCGTCAGGTTCGAGGAAGTACTAACACAAAAGTGTGAAAGAAACTTCTATGTTCCAAAAAATACATATAGATGATTATGATGTATTATGCGCATGGTGATAATGTATGAGACACGCTAAATTTCATTATAAAGGTGTCAGTGACAGGACAGTCAGGAAGTGGTTTTTATTATTCATTCAAATTGCCTACTCGAAGGAGACTGTAAAGGGATATGTGTTGTTACACGTCGTATCGCAGCTAGTTTCCACAGAAAGTGGATACCAGACCCTGTAACGCGAGAATGGCGCCACAAACATGAAAACGACGCGGATGACGACAAGGACGATGCTATCGCTTCGCTTTAGACTGACGTCTTCGCTCGTCGTAAACGGTTCTCCTCAGCCCACAGGCTCAGCTGAATCAACCTTATAACACCTCTCGTAATCTGGTTGGCTTGCTCGCAATATGTAGCGATACAAGAATATCTAAAGTACGTGCTGTTCCGCCCTGGGGTCCACGTATCGACTTCTAACGTCTCACTCAGTCGTGTCGGAGCTTTCCTTTGAAGCACCTGTTCGCGGGGAAATAACCGTGTATGTACGCCACCCTTCTGAGCTTTTATTTTTCTTTCCCTCATGGAAGTAGAGTCACATCGCTGAACAAACGTCAAAACCCACAGGGTTAATTCGAGATTGTCACCGCGTCAGGGATCAAATGTTCACAAAATATTCTCATAAAGAAAAAGAAACTAATGAAGCAATTAACCATCGTAACGACGCGACGTATATCCACTACCAGCCTTCGCGGTTTCCTTCGCACATTCTGAGAAGCAATCTCTGTCAGTAGAAATTTAATTAAGAAGTACGCACCCCTCGTAGGGTCACGTGGTCGTTTTGCTTCTCACGTCCCCCTCTTTTTCATTCTCTTTTCATTTGTCGGGGCTCTGACTCCTGAGGGCGCAATCTATTGATTAGGACGGTCGCAGCCATCAGCGGTCAGTTTGTTGCCGAGGGGTTTACGACTCACTTACAAGGAAAGCGTCTAATTCTCTCGACGATCTCGACGTAAATCCACAGGGTGATAACTCGCAGTCCTATGTTGCAATTTGCGGCGTGGTAACTACGGTGACTCAGTAATTTTGATAAGTAGCGACGGAAGCGCCGTTTATGTCAGGGATGAAATGCGAAAGGATGCAAGTAGGTGAGTAGAATATCAATGAATGTACATGGAGCCACAAGTAGAAAGGATCTTTTTCTTCCCCTATGCCGCATTACCATCTCGATTCCATCGTCCCTTTCTCTCTTAAAGACCAGTAGCATCGTGGTACCCGCAGGCAGCATCGCCTATCTGCCAGCTGCCGATGCTGCTACAGTGATTTAAGCGCTCCGCTAATTATCTCGAATGGTCGTCCCCGATTCACTTACCTTCGTTCTTGATATCCCTTTCCTATAACGCCCACACGAATCCACCGCTAATGACCTACATATGTTATTTACGTTTCGTGCTCCGATATTTCGCGGCGATCGCGGACGTATAATTGCTGCCCCTATGTGTGCCAAAGTTACACCTTCAACGGATAAATTAGAGTAATTAATAATATCAACAGGTTATTTACTGGGGGGAAAACGGAATAGCTTTCTTGCGTCCCTTAATGCCGCGCTCCGGAGGAATTTCGCCAGTTGTCTAGGCGTGCAATTAGTCAAATTGCCAATGCATTCGTGTTCGCGCGGCGTGGTATTTTTGGTACGGTTTTGCACCGCGTGTTCGTAAGCGCGGATGTAGTAGCTGTGAATGCGTTATACGGGGAAACAGGTGGGTCTAGCGCATTCTAATGAAAGGAGCACGGAGTACGCTATTCTCTGCTAGAAATCACGTACCGCCCTGCTATTCGTCTCATCAAACTTATGAATGTTATTCACCTCCACATAGTTACGCGCGCATGCACGGCGCTCGCACACCGCAGCACAACGCGCTTCATTCAGAGTTTCTCGCGCGAAGACGGCGCAATGAATGCGCCCGAGGAAAATGAAACCGCTCTCGCGTTTTCTCTCTCGTTTTTCGTCTACGGGGATTTCTCTCGCTCGGACATTCATAGAAAACGCCTATAAATCCGCGAGGCGGCCGGTCGGCTAGTCGGACGCTCGACTATTCGGCGAGGAGGGTGCATCTATCGCGGCGGCGATATATAAATCCGCATCGGCGGTATATCAGGTTTTATGGCCGCGGTAGTTATTTACGCAACGGATAAAAATGCGCGTGGAAAACGGTCGTGAAGGCGAGCGTCGAGAGAGGGCGGCCAGACGCGTGCGAACCGGATGGAGTTGAAAACCGGGCTCGTCGCGCGTGAAGTTCGAAGGGGGAAGGAAAGAAAAGAGGAGCAAGCAAATAGGGTGGGGGGAGAGAAATTCTCTCCTTTCGTAAGGAACGCACGAAACGGGTAGGAAAACGTGCGAGCGGAGTCCAGGGTGGAGGACGAAACAGGAAGAGAGAGAAACGAGGGGGTGGCGGAGAAGTGGAAGGGTGCGAGAGGCTATCCACGTACGTTTTCGTGGGTAACAAATTTATACGAGTTCGCCTGATTTATTGGCCGCAAGTTTAACAACGGACGGTCGAACCACCCCATTCTGCCTCAGAAAAAGGGGTGTGGTGAGAGACTGCCTGCCGATAGCAGAATTTATGACGCGCTCACATGGACCCCTGCATCTCTAAGTAACTCGACGATCTTCCAGCGAGATATTTGATACAGTGGGCCAGTCATTGATTCGACCCGAATATATGGCCAACGTTTCGGAGTTTCTCTGTATCGTAAGCGTTTTACAAATCGTAGGGGAAGTATTTGTAAAGCGAGGAGATCCGATCGAGACAAATGACTGTTCCCCGTATTTATGATTCTGGATAGTTTGAGAAGTTTCGAAACCTATGTGTGGCTTCTTAACGAGCGAATCTCTTACAGTAAATAAAGGAATGTGTATGTTGATGGTGAACGAAATTGGTTGTTGCCTTAGCCGGGAAACGGCATACAGCGGAGGGGGTAACGGAAACAGGAAAAGAATCGCCTCTGTTTAAGCAGTCCGAAGCGAAAGGTAAGTAGATAAGGCGAGAGAGGGGGTCTGCAGAGGTTGTTATTTCAGAAAGAGAGAGGGAGAGAGAGAGAAAGCACGACGCCGAGGTTCCTAGTTAAGAATTAGCAAAGTAATTAAGAGTCAGGAAATGGAGCAAAATAAGGCGGGGAGCTTATATCTGGAACTTATACCGAACTTGCTCGTGGAAAAAGTCTAAGTTAGCCCCGGCCACGGAGAACGTACTACGGCTCTTTTCCGTTCGAGAATCCAACAACCCTCCTTTCTCCCTTACATTCCCACAGTCCACCTCCGCTTTTAGCCAATTCCACCGCCATCTCCTTTCCGGTTCGTTCGTTTCGTACGAATCTTCGGCTAGAAACGTCGGAACTTTCTTTCAAAAACTCCGGAGGGACGGAAACGCCGACGAGACGGGTGAATGACTATCCAACGAAATTACCTGACGTTTTCCATCCCCGTGTCGCCCCGCCCCCGCCTCTCCGCGCTTCCTTAACGAATTTGTCACCGGTGTTATTGATCAACCCTCCCCTCCCCACCGTTCAAGTTCAATTCGCGGATGATACCGCGGTTCGCGCGATTTATGCGACGCGCGTTTCCGAAAGTCCGTGACCGCTCCGCGCGAGCTCGAAATGTTTGCCGTCCTCGCCGGTGACTCTGAGTAATTTACGTTTTCGATTTAATAAAGCCGACAGCGATTTTAGTGTTCAAGTGTATGAACGATTCCATGTGATTTCGACGCGCGCGCCGCTCGCCCGATTTGATGTGACGATAAAACCGTGGTCGTCGAAATTGCGCGATTTGAGTGGCAATCGCGGCTGCAGCGCGAACGAACTGTTTTAATGCGTTGATATTAAAAATTAAGTCCAGAGCGAAGTAACGAAATTAGGCGATTGAACTTCGCAACGCATAAGTCCCGATGCACATGAAGATCATCTGATTTATTTATATTCGTGAAAAACATAGTAGTATGCAGAATCGCAACGACTATTTGTCGCTCGTGTGCATCGGGGTTAATAAATCTCGCCGCAATCGGTTAATGAAAAAAAAAAATAGCCTTGGCTGAGAGAGTCCTTTTTTTAAAACTATGGCGACGTTTATGTCTCTTTATTCGTTTGGAACGAAGTCTCTGCGCCCGACTAAGAATATTATAAGCAGATCCAGGAGGTGAAATAAGCAAGAGGCGAGAAGATAAAACGAAGAGCGGAACGATCGAAGGGTGAGGATAAAGGAATAATCGGAAGAGACATCCATGGGCAGTGTGTAGCGCGGCCGTCAGGGACATCTGGCGGCTTTGTCTCCGGGCCAAGACACGCCTCCTTTACGAGTTGGCTTAGCTCTTTAAACGCTCCCCTTAGAGGCAATCTGGGAGCCCCTTTCGCGATTTACCGTTCACCTAGAGACGCGGCCCCTGCGCTAGACAAGTAGAAGGACAACGGAAGCCGCGGTGCAATCTTACAGACGCGATGCAGGCAAACACCAAGATTTGAGACACCTTCGTTGTTAAAGCGAAATTAAAGGCGACATATTTTCTGCTCGAATACTAAAGTGCAGGTGGAAAGTCGAGAGCAGGCGTGCTCGATCCGCGCGAGGGAGTTTACGAGCGGCACGCCGCGCCGTTCGAGAGCGTTCCAGTCGGGTATATCGGAAGATCGTTTCGAGGTTGAACGATATGTCCCGATGGCTCGTACTCGGGACTTCTGAAATTTGGCCAAGTTTGATTGAAATTTGGCACCGTATCGGCGACACGCGCTACAGGGAGCGAATCGCCCTGATCTGATAAGAAAGATTGTTATTGCTCGGAGTCGAGTGGCATTGAGAATCCTCCGATCCCGTCGAACAAGGGGGATGGCGAAGTTCGGGAATGGAAACGAGGTCGCGACACGGTCCCATCGTCGAGGCGAACGACTTTCGGGATTTGAAAACGAGCTGCTCAAAAATTCGATTACTCACGGCAAGGCACGCGAAGGGACCGGACACGGAAATGGGGGCGCGTCTTCTGATTGGTCGAGCCGAGAGGAAATCGCCTCGAGATTGGTTATTATTACCCCGTTAACGCAGTTACCGTTGCCACCAATCGCGCTTCCAATCATCTTCGTTAACGAACTCCTCGCGACGAAATCGCCTTCCATCCCTATTCTCTGCCCCCTTTCTTTCGTCCGTTGCTGGTTCGTCGGCCTTGTCCCTATATCCACCCTCTCCGCCGCGTCTGTTTCGTCAACCCCCATTTCCTTTCGCGTCTCGCGCCCGTTCCGTTCGAGTTTTGGCAGTTTGCGAGCACGCGGGGACGTCCTCGACTATTGATTCGCCCGGGAGTTTTGGCCGCGTTCGATTGACATTCCGTCTGTCTCAACAATGCGTGCGCTCAAGGCTGCCGAGGCACCACCATCGATCGCACGCCGCTCTAGCAACTACACATCGAATTTTCGAAACCGTGTCGCGTTTAATGACACTCGCTCCTCCGAACTCCGATTATAATCGGCGGGAACCGAGTCTCGCATCTTCGACAGGAGCGTAACCGAGACCTGACCTCGTTACGACGCCCGCCTGACAATTTAAAACTCGCCACGCGCCGTTTCTCCATTAATATCGAAGGGCCCGCGTTTCCGTTTTCCGTTGAGGGAGATTTATGCACGGCTACGTGACAAAAGGCGGCCAACACGCTCGGGTCTAGTTTACGGCGGCGGCGTTACGACGGAAATCTGAAATATTCAGGGGACGGCGGAAAGGTATACGTGGGAATTTGAGTCTGTCTGCAGTGAGTAATAAATTGAAACGTGCATATCTCCGGCGGCGAACCGACATCGTGGTATACCAACACGAACCTGGCGAGCGCAGATAAGCAACGTCGCGGTAATCCTCGGACACACTGTGTAAGTTAACGCCGCCGAGACCTCGCGTATTACATTAACGTTTAAGCACGTTGAAAGAGAGGCGGCTAGAGACGGCGGCAGAAAGAGGTCGGGGTAGAGCCACGAAAACCAGGAAGGGGGGTGGAAAAGGAGGGACCGAGAAAGAGAGGAGAGAGGATGACTCCCGAGGGTTCCGCGGGGGTGGCTAGTCCTAACCGGAGACGGCCTGCTGCTATCTGGTTAAAAGGCAGGGTGCGCTTAAATAGGCGGAGCGGTTTGCGGGAACGTGGCGCTAAAAGGTGCGAACAGTCGAAAGCTTAAACGTCCTGCCGACTTCGCGATCCCCCACCCTCTGTCCCCGATTATACCCCTGGAAATATCCACCTGCGCACGATAATAAAGTTAGACCGACGTTCGGCGGTAGATAGTTGCCCGGGAGGCGGGAATTGCGGGACGTCTCGAAACAAAAGCCACTGGCAAGCCAAATTTAGCTCATTCTGCGAGAGAATTCCGGCGGGGAAGGAGCCTTGGGTGAAAATTGGCGTTTGCGTTTGTAAGGAAAGCAATTCGTGTACGATGAAAGGCATTCTGGGCTGGCTTACGTTCGTTTAATCTTCGCTTTCTGGGAAACGCGTCACACTTGGCGCGTTAAACAACGCTGCTCACTTTGCTTAATTGACTTTGACCTTCTTCTAAAAATTACTGCAATCGTTTAAGTTTCCATTTAGTCAAGTAGAAATGCTAAGAGAGAAGGAACGCTGACTGTAAGTCAAAGTATGATTTTGATGGTAATAACGGAAGCGGAATATCGTCGTAATCAACGCAGAAGCTTTATTAATTTCAGGTTCATTTTCGCCGAAGTATCCCCAGGAAGAAAGAGGTACTTCCCTTGCACGCGTAACCGAGGCAAAAATTGTATCCTCGCTAATTGGGTTTTACTACATAGTAGGAAACGCATTAATATACTTTTTATGTATCGTAGAATTTACTGCGAGTCACTTAATCATATCTCCCTGCCGGCGATTAGCTTTTATTATTCGACCATTAAAGATTTCCTATCATTTCGGGGGGCGTTCTAGCTTTACATCCCTCTCCCCCGAGTGGCCGAGGGAACGTTTCCTTCCCCCGTAAAAAAGGAAATTTATTTCCCCGGTTAATGGCTCCGACGGTTCACTATTTCGATAACAGGTTACAGAATACTTAGTTACGTTCGCAACACGCGAACGTCCGCGGCCCGCGAGTCGCATTTACCGACTTTTCTTTGGGTCGTTCCCGCGAAACCGAGACCAGGACGACGACGAAGAAGCTAATTTCGAGGAGGCGTAATGTATTCCGAGGCCGAGCCGTTATCGAAAAACATAACTAATGCCCCTCGTCATCCGCAGCGAATTTTCGTCGGCGGTGCCGCTGGATAAAAAAACCGTTTTCCTTCTCCTCTCTCCGCTCTTGATACGGCCGCGTCGACGACTTGAATCGATATCCAACGATGTCGTGCCTCTCCCGGGGGCAAAGTCATCCTGAAGAAACGCTCGGGGGACAATTAATCATACGGACGCGAACCGAGGCCCTTGATAATAAATGCGCGAGAGCCGAACTCTCGAGTGCGTGCGCCGCGCACAACAGGCTGCGGGAGGTCTTGACGTTTCCGGCATACAGTGACAATCAGAATGACGCCGCGTATCCTTTGTAGCCCAGTAATTAGTTTCCTCTATCCAACGGTGACTGTCATCCACCTAGTTACCTGCAGTCGTGCTGGGAAACAGAGTGACATGGAACCGACAAGGAGAATCACACGCATGGCATCATAAGCTCCCGACACACGGCCTGCGTGTACTGATTTCGTACACGCGCGCGGCGTGTGTACGAGCGCACACGCCGCATTTCCGACCGCCTTTTCGTATTCGCGCTCAAAGGGAAAACTTTCTCCGACCGGTCTGCGTCGAGGGGCTAATTGAGTATTTTCGTGAGCCGCCGCGTCATGGAAATTACGGCCCGCGATGAGATCTGGGGGTAATATTAATCGTCAGTGCGATTGCTACTGCTCTGTTAGACTAAGTGTAATTATGATAATTTCTTGGTGATATAGTAATTTATTCGGAGGAACGTATCACTTTTTCTAAAGGAAAGGATTAATTATAGCATCGATCTGCTGAGAATTAAAACAGTAGAGTATCTGGAATCGATCCAGTTTAGATACAAGTTCATATATGAACCCAATCGGTTCCTGCAGACCCGAGGGAGATGCAATAATCGAGAATGATCCCCATACGATCATGAATTAATTCCGCGCGGACGATTCTCCATTATTCAAGCCGCGAAATGGTATCGAGTGTACGGACGTATAGTTGGCGCGATCGAGACCTTTACATATCGTCGTTTCGTTTTCCCCGCTAACTGCGCATAGCGATTCACAATTATCCATCGGAACGTATCTACTGAGCGCAGTAATTACCAATATCAGTTAAGCACAAAGGGTTTTCTAGTCGCCATAGATTTCTATACTAGAAACAGCCGCTTAAATATTCATGAATAGCTTCGCACGATGCTTCGCGTAAAATCAAGCCCTGTTTTAATAACTTCTTCTTGAATTCTAAAACGAAACAAGGACAAAGCAGAGACCGTGGCCTTGCGGTATAACTTTCCGAAGAAGCGTCGTTGCAATCAGCAATCCCAACGATAGAGACAAGGGTGGCGTAGGGTCGAGCCTCGAGCCGGGTAATCGGACGGGTGAACACGGCAGGGTTGATAGGGTGATGCGGCGAGGGCGAGATAAATCTCAGAATTTAATATCCTTCGAGGAGGCATGTAATATCCTCTAAAAGCCTTCGCCGGATTCTCCCGACCGTTCGAGCCGCGCGGAATCATGTTTTTGCCTACAATCATCGGGGAGGACGAAACCCTTGCTAGAGGGCGGATCGCCATCTTGAGGTGTCTCCCATCGCGGTCGACTCGTACGCGTGCTTTCTAACGAAACGGCGACGTTAAGATGGAAGGAACGAGGGAAAAGATTATTGATGGGTCCCGATAGTTAAGACGAAGGCGGGCGAATCACTGCCGGTGTAATTACGAAATGGCTGTTAGGACGGAACGCCGCCGTTATACCAGCACGAACCGATCCATCATCCTCCGTCGCAACGGGGTGGCGCTGAGCTGTAAACCCTCGGGGTATCTTTTTTTCCCCCCCCTCTCAGTGTTCCCCGGCTGATTTCATTCGCGCTTTAACGCCTTCCAGATGATCGGGGGATCGCCAATGTAATTACTATGAAGTGGCTTTCACCGAGGTGCGCCCATTTGATGCTCTTAAGGTGAATTCATTGTTCACAGGGCCTCCCCCCCCCCCGCCTGTATTGGGAATCGATCATAGATCACTGCCGATGACATCATCGCGCGGGGGCTGCTATCATCCGAGGCGACGGGTATTTTCACGTCAACCGAGCCTTTTCCGTAAAGTGCAACGTTGTATGGGGGAAGCGTCTCAACGACATAATTAGTTTCTGCGCGTTGCGCCTCCCTCCAAAAGAACTTCCTCATAACATTTCTCCTTTCCACGTTGGGGTGTCCTTATACAGACTTTACAATCATTTTTTCGCTATACAGTGTAGGAGAAAAAGAGTCGGCCAATCGTATTGTCTGGACCTGGATTCGAACTCGGATCTTTCACTTTCCGGTCGAGTGCTTTAACCAATTAAGCTATCCAGGCCGACCGACAAGTCTGATTCTCCTAAACGTTATAACCGAAACGTAAACACGAACTCAGGCGCCAATCGCCTACAACAGAATGAAATTTTAATCACGAGAACTTTGAGAACTTCATTTTAAATATCCAAGTCGGTCTTCGCACCAATAGGTTCTTTCCTCTTACCACGAATTTAATTAAAATTCAATCCATTCGACCGATTTCGGACTATTCATCCTCAAAGACCTTTTTCTATCCTTTTTCGCGAATAAGAACGACAGAAGGATTCTCCACGCTGAAACTTCAGCGTCGTCACCCATGGCGGCGCAAAGTAAACGGAGTAGCGGGTGACGTGTTATTTACCGCCTCGCTGTAATCTCAGTTCGTCGCCTGCGTTGCAGCATCCCCTCGTCTCCGTATCCTCTCCTCGAGCTTTCTTTTTCCATCCTCGCTTCGCCCACGCCGCGTTCCCTGCCTCCTCTTTTTCCTTCGGGCTTCATCCACTTCCGCTCGTCGCACCGTTGACGGTTAAAAGTCGACTTCTCGTCACTTGCCGCGAAGTTGTTCCTTACATCTCCGCCGTATCGCCACGGCGATCTTGTCTCTCTCATCTTGTCCCCGGCCCCCTTCCACTCCTCGCAACGCCAGTCGTCGCTTCCTCTGTTCTTATTTCCGTTTTTCCTTTGAACGCACGAAGAGCCAGCGGTTTTCGCCGCGCACACAGAGACTCGCGGGAAAATCGTCCGCGCGACGAGCAAAACGCAGCCGGATACTACAAAGATGGACGAGAACGTGTTTGGTCAAGAAAGTTTCTATCAACGGTAGTGTCAGAACAAATAATTTTCCGTTGCGCAAAAAGAGTGGCTTTTATTTCGCTTCCGGCTTTTTCCTGCGAGACGTCCTCATTTTCTTTCACAGGGAGCCTCTACTTCTTGCTTTCGCTGCCGTTTGACCGACGAAAGTCGCGAACAGTTAAAATTTCTCTACTGAAAATAATATTTGAGAATGGAATTGTTTGAATCAGAAATTAGATAATTTAATCTCGTCAGATTCTACGCAGGAAGTCAGAATTGATTCGTAAGAAATGCTTAGCGTCGAATAAAGAACGTTGTCCCGTCGATTTTCGGAAGTTTGCCATCGCGGTCTTCGATTACGAAAAAGCACCGATTCAGCGGGTATTCATCCAGCCGGATGTCAGCCATTCACGCTGGACCGAGCGCGAGTTTCCACTTCGGATCAGCACGGCGCGGCGCGGCGGGAGGAGAAATGGAACGGACGGTGCACGGATTCTTTGTCGAAGTTTCAAATTCCACGGGAACGGATTTCCTAAAACTGTTTACCGTTGACGTGAAACGCTTCCAAGCAAATAGCCGACTACATGGAAACATACTTGGGGACTGTTGCGAAGATTAAACTCTCCCGCGTCTGTTTTTCCAGATTTCAATAAATATTTTTAACTCTTCCGAAGACTCGCGGTTGCGGGAGAACATAGTTACCCGCCATCGGCTCTATTTGCGTACGGAAGTGACTTTTTGTCGGTGGGTATGTCTCTTATACGGGGATGAATCAAAGAACGAGGCCGTATCAAAGGCGAACTTTCCTTTTAAAGAATAAGATGGAAAAGATAGTTATCATTCTTTTAAGATCTATCTTTGCGAGGCGCTTGGAATATCTCTGAGCGAAAGTTTCTGTATTCTGACAAAAGAAAATTCTTTCTATGCATATTACTGCCAACGGCTGTCAAGAAAAATTTGACTTCGCGTTCAGAACGTATTAAAAACTGAACTGGTTTCAATTTTATAGTATTGCTAGGTCAGACGGTAAATAAAGCAGTTACATGGCTCTGTGTCAGTTTCTTAGATAAAATATATTCTCACGGCACAGTTTCTACTTCGACGACGAAATTCACGCTTCCCATCTTTCTGGCTGCCAATACTCGTCCAGATTAGACTCGCCAGGATCTCGCGAAATTCTCATGACGTTGGCGATCATAAAGTATTAACTTGCGCTAATGTTTTAATGGGTAGCCGGCACTTGTACGGGATCTGCGTCGATCCCCGGCCGTTCGCTAAAAATTGCCCGATAAAAGCGCCGTTATTGCTGCCCGGCCGAGCGTTAAAGTTCATCGCGCCATACTGCAACAGTTTCGCTTCCAGAGGCGTATACCCATTTTCAACGGTTCGGAAAATGGATTCGTTGTTGCCAACCAATTTTCCCCTTTCTCTGCACCCTGCACGCGCCGCGTCCACGTTTTTAACAAATTTCGAATACACCACAACCACTAGACGGGAATGAAATTGAAGGAAAATTCGTTGCGTTCTACCCACAATATGTTTACACCGTTTTGGTATCGCGTTAAGAAGAATTCTCCTCTATTTTATTCGTTCGCTTTTTTTAATAAAACACTTAATACAGAAATTAATTATTCCAGCGATTTGGAAGAAGAAATCTGTGTAATTATAATTTCAAAAAGTAGAACTAAGCATCGTTTTCGAATTGAAATACGCAGAATATCATTTAACATAAATATCCAACGCTGTAAGCAGTATAATTTCTTTGGTTAGTTTATAGCGAAATAAATTAAGTGACAGGAAATAACACAGGCAGTTTCCCGGCGCGCAAATCGGATGAAATATCACAAATCAAAGTTTTCGGTGCAGAGGGAGAGGGGGGGATGGAGTAGACAAACCCATTCAGTTCCAAAGTATGGCAATATTTTAAGCTTCCGAACTTTCCGGTTAGCTCGATTCAGATTTCCAGCTGGCAATTCGTCTTTTTCTCGACGCCATCTCGTCTAAACGATCTTCGCGGCGGAGCGTTCCTCGGCGCAGTAGATTAATCGTCGATTCGACCGCCCGGGGGTGGAAACGGCAACTCTTGGTGAAGCTTTCAAGGGTACCGGTAGGCCAACGGAGGAGGCAATTATCCTCGTATCGAGCGTAGTCCTCTCCTGACCAATCTAACGTGTGGCCGTAGTAAGATTTACAACGTCTAAATCACTGGCCACGGAGCGAAACGTTGAACGAGATACAGAGTAAAAACGGTGATAAGAGGAGCGAGAAGGAAAAAATAGGGTTTCGAAAGGAGGATGAATAAAGACGCCGAAAGGAAAAGGAAGGAATGCACGTATTGTGTTTCATCCTGAATTCTCCCACGCACGAACGTGTGTTTCGGCTGCGGTGGTTCACCGAAATCTGACTTCCTCGGTTCCAAATATTAATTCCCAGCTTCGCACCCGCCCCCTTTTGCCTTGGTTTCTCAGCCGACGGACCCGGGGAAGGCGCTCTGTCAGGGCATCGAACGTTTATCACCATCGCTTGTTCCAGGCGATACCGGCGCTGCCGCACATAAGTCAGGATGATTAACACGCGAGGCGTGCGTGACTGGCTCTGAACGACTCGAATTTATTCGCTTCTCCATCCCCCGCGCCCCGTTTTCGTCTCGCTATCCCCCTTATGCTCCTCTTCCTGCTCTTGTTAATCTGCCTTCTTCGGCCTGTCTGACCCTTCTTCCACCTCGCTCCCTCTTTACCTCTCCTCTTCTTTTACGACCTTCCACCCGCTAACACTGTCGAGCAGTTAAGGTCATGAAGTTTAAATTGCCACGTGCTCCTCAAATAAAGTCTCCTCCAAGCGTTCAAGCCTCACGGACGCGCTGGAGATTCGTCGAGGAGTCTCGATCGACAGGCAACGATCGTTCAGGCGAGACTTGATTAGAGAATTACAACCCTTATCAGAGTGCTATGAATTAAAATGTATTTCAGGCCTTCATTGTAATCAACGCGACTGAAAAACACTTGAATAGAGCTGAAGGAAGTAATTAAATTCTACTATAATAGCTGACAATAAGAACACAGAAATATCGTTCAGCTTCTCCGTTCTCAATCCACCAATCGTACCCGAAAATTCATTTTCTCCATCTAAAATCCTTTTCGCGAAATAAAAGAAATTATTAAATGAATTCCAGCCGTGTACTTTGAAAGCCGTTTCCCCAGTAATCCACATCAGTCCTCTGGAGCGGACGCGGAGGCCGACCGGTGGCCAAAACAAATCCGCGTCATCAAAAATTTGTTCTCCGAATTGGGCACAAAGGAATGGGCGACCGAGAGAGAGGGGCGGAGGGTGGGGGTAGACCGGGAGGGGGTGGTAAACCGTTTAATCGAGCGACGCGCGAGCACAGAAGAGGATTCTAATTCCTGCACAAAGCAACGGACGAATCGGTCGGCTTGAATTCCCAGGAATAAATCGGTTCGGCTCTCTAAGCCCTCGCGTATTGGCGGTGTTTTCTCGGGAAATGAAATCTCGTTCATAAAGCCGCTTGTTCCGCCGCCAGAACCTCACTCTGGCTCTGGATATGGAATTTTTTTCCCAACGGCCATTTCGATAACCGTTAATGGCGTACGGTGCCTCGGTATTCGTTTCCATGGCATTCTCGCGTCTCTCGTTTGCCGACGGAGCCAGGCGATCATTTTTCTCCAGCCGTGCACGCGCGCGTTCGCACGCGACACGCAACCGCGCGCGTAAATTTCCAGAGCTTTTCCAGACGCCCGTTTTCGAGCGGGGAACGATCCACGGCTCCGCGTGAATGCGAGGGTGACTCTCGGCTGGTGGCGCAATCGAGGAATACTCGATTCCCCGGGAGGGAAGATGAATCGAGATTGCGGAATAAAATTTGTCAATGAAGGGATTTGCCTCCAACATCCCCATAATCTACTCCAACCCAGCCACACGTTTAACTCGATTAAAAAAATTATTCTTGTCATTACTAATCGCGTATAAATGAGGAGTCCAATTTTTAACGTCTAAAACAAAAAAGTTTCACGAGTGGATAATAACAACAACGTTTTTCCACCTCAACCGTTAAACAAACTTGTAGTTGTTGCATCCTTCAGCCTAATAGATGGTTATTCGGCCAAACGAACAGTTTTACGTGCGTTTCGTTGAATTTCAATGCCTTTAACTGCTCGTGAATTAGAATGAAAATAACGAGCATAATTAATTCCGTAACAACTGCACAGGAGTGAATAGAAAAACAACGTTACGCTCGCCCCGCATTTGTGTCTCTCTTTTTCAGAACGCAAACGATCCATGTCGATCCGAACGTACGAACGCACAATATCTCCCGCGCACGTGCATCACGCGAGCTTTTATGAGACTTTTACAGGACCTTTATACACGTGCGGAGGCACCACAAGGATTTCGTACAATGTAACGATAAAGCGGCGGGGTTAGCGTTTCGCTGATAAAGCGTCGCATTTGCCGCGGGAACTTCATCAAAACTTTATTGCTCGTTCCCCTGTTTTTGAAAGGGCGGATGCGTGGGAGTGTTTTCCTTCCAAGAGGATGCAAGTTTTCATGAGTTATGAGGGGAACCGTATCAAGAAAAGAGCAGCAAGAAAGGTACGTTCAAGCGAAAGAAATAATTCTTCCTTTATGCTTTGAGCATTTGCGTTATTCACTTTCTGCGATATCAGGAAGAATAAATTATGGAATAAGATTAAAAAAAAAAAAGAAGCGATTCCATTTTATTTCTCTGGTCGTGTTCATTTTTAGGAGTCAGCGTTCGACGGAATCGAAGATAAAGGGACCAAGCATGCGTTACAATCGCTAATTCGATGATATCTACTACAGGCACGTGCGATCTGATCGGTTCGCCCTACCGCAGAATATCTGTCTGGTATTTGCTTAATGCATAAGCAATTTCCGTGTCGGAGGCACCGCAGATAGCTTCCTATAATAACCTACTTACAGCGGAGTCGAGGATGAACTATTGTCGTTTCTCGGCCAACTCGATTTCGAGGCGTCCTCCTCCAACCCCCGCGAGGCTCCGCTCAATCGCGAAACAGTCTCGAAAACCGTTCCTTCCCGACAAAACCGCGATACGACACAACAGGACGAGTGAAAAGACGAAACGGGAAGTCTTCGAGAATTTCGTACGATTGCGCCAGTCACGGTTGCCTCGGGGGAATCGAGGGACAATAGATACTCCACCGGCTTTGAAGGATGCGGAAGTGGTAGATATTAGGCCGCATACCACAGCCACGGATTTACAATGAAGTTTGATTGGCATTTGACTGTAGTTCGATTCGTAATGCTCGCGATCTCGTATTATCTGATTTCTAAAGCCGCAGACGCAATTTCCTCTCTCTCTCTCCCCCATTCTTCTCTCCAAAACGGCTTATCCACCTGGTTGCAGGGGAATTTGCTCGCAAAACCAATACATTGCATGGGATAACATTTAAAAGACGCATGCAGACATCATTTGCCGGTAGAGGCATTGATAGGCATCAGGGGAGTATTTTAACGGGAGTTCTCGGCGTAATTCCTTGGAGCACTGCTGTCTGACCAACAGTAGACTCATACTACTGTGTCGTTAGTGCAATATTAGGTGCCACTAACGTAAGTTGGGATTTTATTCCTTTGCAAATAGTATTATATTATGTCTTTTTAACTATTAAACTTGCGATGAAGCTATAAAATATTTTGACTCAATACCTTTTAGGCAACTTGAGGCGAGACAAGAAAAATATTATTCCGTTATTTTTCACAAAACTGGGTGATCAATGATATACTACATCGCGTTCGTCTGCATTACTTCAAGGACGTTCGTCAAGTGCAATAGATTTATTGATTTATTTAATCCCTGAAGGTATGCCGCACGTACTGAATGTTTTCACTATCGACCGAAGCCCGTACACCGAGCCAATCCATGAAAAATAACAAAATCTCTATCGCTCCCTGTTTATCGTAATACTTTGTCACTCGACACGAGATCAGTTTATGCTCTGGTTACGAGACCTGTATACTATCATAGCGAAGTTCATAGAAGACTATAGAAGCCGCGGAAAACAGAGAGTACCAACGTGACGATAGATTCGAACGTATAAATGTTGGTGCCCTGATCAACTCTAATCAAAGGAATCTTCTTTCTTATTCTAATTCGCTTCTTTTTGAGGCCTGAAGACCCCGAATCCGGAAGAGTTGAGACTCAGGTTTCACGTAGATCGTCACGAAAAGAAAACGGAAACTAGTTACTGTGAATCGGAGGACTAATATAAAAAAGGAGGCATAAAATGGTGAAATGGATAAAAGAAAATCAACGGTACCCATCATGCCCCACAGAACGAAAATGGTCGGCGTAGTGTAGAGTCGTTCCATGACATAGTCGCGTTACGCTCGCCGAATCCGTTCAGCGTACACATTGTCAATTACACGTAAAGCTGGATCAGCCATTCAGCAAAATTACCCTTTCGGCCGTCATACGAGGGAGCAATAAATACGTGACAGCGCGAAGTCCGTTCGGACGTCATCAGTA
Organism: Perdita meconis; assembly: GCA_030770465.2. Taxonomy (NCBI): domain Eukaryota; kingdom Metazoa; phylum Arthropoda; class Insecta; order Hymenoptera; family Andrenidae; genus Perdita; species Perdita meconis. The sequence goes on from JASKOS020000016.1 coordinate 5,038,350, forward strand.
ACGGACGGAGCGGCGTGGAGCGGCGCGGCGCACGACGTCCGAACCAGCTTCGCATTACCGTGGCAGAGCGGGCGCGAGTTACCGCCGCGTCGGTCACGATCCAATGAATCCGGATTATTCGCGGAAGCGAGAGGCCGCGGGGGGTTCCTTCGGGAGCGTAGAGGAGGCACGCTGTATCTCATCAAGGATCGCTTTCACGGGTCGTTGCGTATCATAAATTGGCCGTCGGTTTCATTGGCCTCGAACCCGGTGACGATTCGCGCGCGACTACTCGCGTCGCTGCGCCTCTCGGCCCACGGGACGGGCTGACGCGTTTCGATCGCGTACAGAGAAACACAAGTCGAAAGAGTCCGGCAGCGGTCGAAGTAGGATGGCAAAAAAAAAGGAGTGAGAGCGGAAAAGAGAGGGAAACGCTGAGCGAGACCGAGAGAGCTGGGATCGGCGAAGAGTGAATAAGAAGCACGGAATCACGATGAGTCCGTTCGTAATCATCGGCACTCTTTACATATGAAACCGGAACGACTATCCATCCCTGCGGGTGTTCATAACGCATGGCTGGCTCATCAGGTAAATGCACGATCGATAGTCAGCGCGGCGAGCACGGGGAAATTGCAACTGCTATCTAATAACCCTGCAAATATCGTATCTTAACTTCCCATCCTACCGAACTGGTTGGCTGCACTATCCTCTCCCTCTCTCGTTCTCTCGGTCTCTCTCTCTATCTCTCTCTCTCTCAACCGCGCGGCGTCTGTCTCTCTCCACCGTTCTATGTGTGCATGCACGGCCAAACGAACGCGACCAACGTGTTTGTTCGGCCGATGTGACTCGCGCATAAAGCCTCCCCATAGTACCGGGCATCGATACCAAATCGATAATCAATGAATCGACAGCCGGAATGACATCCGCGACGTTATACCCGTTCTCGATCCCGTGCCGCCTAGTTCGCCGTTGAATTGCGTGAACAGGCTATCCGCGAAGCGCGGATTACTTTCGTCTCGGGTCAGAATTATACACGGCTGAATTTCACGAGTTTCGGCCTCAGAAACGATTGTACGGATCGACTGGCTTCGAATATCAAATCGATTAGAGCTCTCGCGCGTTGACACGATCACAGTTTCAGAATTCATAGATAGTTCAGGGTAATTGGAGCGATAAGTTTTAATGACGTTATCGAATTTAGTTGAATTTTTTATAAAAAAAAAAGTTCACACAGATTTTGTTAGCGACGGTGTGAATTTTTTACTCTTTTTCATTTGACGTTCTCGATAATTCTATGAAATGTGTAGCGCTCCCCAAGTGTAACAGTGATATTAGTATGCTTTTGGTGGACTGTGAACGTGTTGAACTTTAAGCGCTTCGTCCTAGCATACTAAATAGTTTTCCTGAACGATTAGACTGCAGAAATTTACTCAGTCTCGGATATTTCTACTGAAAAATGAAAAACCCATCCTTAATCGCGAAGTCTGCCGAACCTAAATCCGGAATTTCAGAAATAGCAAGTATAATAGTTGTTAAATATGAACAGGATTCGGTACGATTCTCCGGCACGGATCTCCTCGTATCTGCGCCAACCGCTCAGCGCAGTTCCAGCCGGGGTTTACGACGTCCGAGTTCATTATGAGAGTCGGTGAAACCGCCTTTCACATATGCTCGAATGTCAGAGTAGTGTCCCAAGAGGGCAACCATGAGAGTCCGTCTCTCTCTCCCAGAAACACGGTCCTCCGAGCGAGGCAACGATAGCCGCGGCCAACACATTTCCCGTACGCACGTTATGATATCGCTATATTATGCTAATTACGCGGTGCCGAGTCATGGTCAATGGTGCATACTAATGGCCATAGTCGCGCAACGAGGTGCCGTTACGATTGATCAAAGCTGCTTTGGTTATGCTAATTCTGCTCAAGCTGGCAAACATGGCCAGCGAGGGGAGACGATGGGGAAAAAGCGGAGCTGCGGGGAAGATGGTGGCCCGTTGGGAAGGAGGGTAATGGGGGATGGCCGAAATTTTTCTACTCGAAACGGCGCGAGTTGGATCGTTAAGGATACCGTTCCCAAAATTTTACTACTATGTCTTTGAGGAAACTTCTGATCCCCTATTCCAGTTTTAACTATTTAGACTTTGTCGAAATTATAGTACTCGAATTTTATACTTACGAAACCCATTCGATCCGTTGATCACCTCGTCTCTCGACAAGTCTGTCTTCTTTTAGTACACTGTACAAGACTCTTAATCTACAATTAAGTCCCCAATGCCTTCAGCCGACAATCTACTCCGGTGACAACGATAACGCTTCTTTTAATCAGATTTCTACGCGATAAAGAGAAGCCGAAACGACGTGGCAACGCGCAGCTGCCTCGAGAGAGACGTAATAGCCCGGGATGATAAATAATCCTGATTTCATTTGTCACGAAGAAAGCAACGGCACGAAGAGTAATAAAGGGGAAAAGGGGATAAGGTGGATCATCGTGTAGGCCGCGGAGGGAGAGACGGAAAGAGGACGATAGACCGTTCGAGAGGAGGGAGCGGAGGATCGCAGTCGAAGGGAAGATGCGAATGAAGAACCATTGAGCGAGCGCGAACGTGAGGCGGTTCAAGCAAATACTTTGTTCGGCGCTATTTGAATTTTTAATTAACGTAATACACGGAGCAGCTTAATAATTAATAAGTCACTCGAGTCGGGAGGCGGGCGAAGGGCGGCCGCGCGCGCTCAATGAACACCGCGTTACCTCGTCGTTACGGGCTAATTGAAACTGATGATGACAGGCGGAGCAAAGCCACTCAAGTCGAAACAATGTGAAGCGCTGCGCCGCGTTTTCGCTCGGCCCCCGGAGCTTCCCCTCGGCTCCTGTCATAGTGACGACGCCACCCCCCCCCCGCCTCTAACTCCCTCCCTCTCCCCGTCACGTCGGATACCCTTCGCGCGACCCCGTCGTTTCCTGTATTCTTTTCGAAAGAAGGACGAACATCCGCGCTTCGGTCGGACGAGCGAGGGACGAAGCGGGCGACACGACAGCGAGCCGATGAGGACAAAAAGCGCCGGGGCCAACAATGCGCGTTGTCGTTCATGATGCGACCCCGGGCTAACTGAATGACTGAAGGTAGACGCGCGCGTTCATCTTTCGGCGCGTGGCCCCTTTTCCTTTCACGCGACGACACAAAGTGCGCTGTGAGATCGCGATGGCTCCATTAACCCTTTGACTATTCTACTGTGTTTAGCGTGAGGTTCTGTTAAGCTGCGCTATATTCTCTTCAGGCGTGCATACGCGTACTAGACGCGACACATTTTCTATTCCTGGCGTGAAAACTTTTTCTCGGAAACGCTTTCGCTGATGATATTGAACATTTTATTTACGCAAAACCACTTTAAAAAATTCCACACTCCACAAACTATACAATTTAAATAGAACAGCCACAGTTTCTCTAGAAAAATTAATAATTCGAAAATGTATGACGGTGGATTTCGCAATTTGTGGAAATTCGTGGAACGGCAGGATCGATGGCCCTTGCAGGGATTTCCCCCGGATAAGAATAGCTATCGTATGGTTTGGCGTAATCGCGTTTACGACGGTGGCTGGAGTTCGCGGAATCGGGCGGTAAATATTTGAAACGACCCATCATTAGACATTAGCTAAACTCCGGCGGGGCGAGCCGCTCTTAAGCTTCCGGTTTCGAGGAGGAAATCCCAGCCTTGCGAGCGAACGTGCCGTACATCCTGGCAGAAGGTCGCACGTGCGCCGAAGTGGTCAACGCTACTAATGTTACTGTGGCCATTTAAGGGGAGTTACACATCGAGAAGTCAATATCCGGGCGGGAGTAAAATAACTTTCACAAAATTGCCCCCATCCCTCTTTCAATAGGATGAGTGTAAAAGCCGCGCCGTGGGGGGATTGTGTTTACGGATTTATCCCCGAAGCCGGCTTCGAATCTCTTGCCGCGAGGCTTTTAACCGAAGTAAATTTAACTAAAGGAAAATTACACCTACTCCACGTGGATACTAACGATTTAACGAGCTTAAAGCTTTGAACGATATTTCAGAAAAATTCTAGTTGCCTCGGAACGTCGATTAATTTGCAATTGCCAATATTATTAAAAAAAAAAAAAAACGATTCTACCTCTTTTTACCTCGCATTTAAAAATTATTGAACGAATTTTTCTTTTGAGGTCGAACACTCGCGATGCTCCGTTGCAGTGAAGGTGCGGGAAGGAATGGATTCAGAAATATTTTCGACCCAGCAACGTGTTATCGAATCTCACGCAGCGTCCCCGTCGCGACAGGGGCTTGTATCATCTCGACGTTCCTCTTATCGACGAGGAAGAAGCATGTGACTCGTGAAACAGAGGTTAAGAGAGGATTCTTGGAGAGAGGAACGCGAAAGGAGAGAGGGAACAGAGGGTAAGAGTGAGAGGGAGGAGTCAGGAGGAGAAGGAAGGAAGACAGAGGTAGGGAGATCGAGGGTTAGACAGTTCTTGCACTGTCAATAACACTCCCCTGGGGCGTGATAGATTGGCCCACCCTTACTATCCAGTCACCATTTATCTACTTTTTGTCCCACACGTTCGTTTCGTGGCCACCGTAGCGATCGGTCGGGAGTGTTTACCGTCGTGGAAAAGAGAGAACCTACTCGTACAGAGCCTCTCACCCCTTTTCCATTCTTCTTATTTCTCCGACGTCCACGAAATCTCTGGACTGATCCCCCTTGGTGCGCCAAAAAGGAGCAACGAAAGGAGGTACGAAGTAGGTACGAAACCTGATTATACGGAAAAACAAACTCTTCTTCCGACCAATTTGGATTGCTTCGCCTCTTGATGCCATTAGAAGACGAATTTCCAAATTTTTTTTATACCGTGAATCTACATATTTTTTTATTTCATGTTCCTCTAATCTCATGCAAGTGATTCAACCGATACGAAGACAGTCTATTGACCCATTTCATCGCGACGATTTCCAGCACAATGCTCGGCATCGAGCCGTTTCCGGGGAACCCATAAAATGATGGAAATAGTTGGCGAATACTTCATATTCCATCCATCGCCATCGATGCCTTCGAATCAGGGAAAGGTCGCCGATTGAAAAAGTTTCCAAGATCTCCTTCAAAGACGGAGCTTTTCGGGGATGGAAAGCGGGGCGAGGGCACCGAGATAGATATCTCGGAAACATCGAAGGCCATCGGTTTCAAAAGAAAAAGAAAAGCCGCCCCGGCGTAACTTTACGAAAGCTTCCTCGATGGGTCTCGCTTCGAAAGGAAATCGAACCATATCGAGATCTTATCGACCCGGCCTCCGCAATTATATTTAATTAAGAATGACTGGTTCAGGTCAGTTCGAGCACCGACTTTCCCTCCTCTCCCCTACTCTTTATTTATTCTTCTCCTCTCCGATTTCCTCCCTCGTCCCTCTTTGCCGTCATTCGGAGACTTTCCGTATTCGAACTTCCCTCACTTCGTACTCTTGTATTTCGTATCGGATTAATAAAACTTAACGAGCCGATCCACCAAGGAATTGCCAGCCAATTACGTTATTTTCTTCGTGCACGATCACTTCTCCACCCCTCGGTACCTGAGCACGCCCTCACACGCGGTCCCTTTATATTCGGTTTTCTTGTTTCTCTGCCTATCGAAGAAAATTATAGGAGTCCCCGGTGAGGATTTGCGCGCCTGCGAATGTATTCTCACGCCGATAAGAATTGTTGCGTCTGCTACCTTGTGGAATATCGCGGTGCGAGAATTGAAAGAAATATTGAGCTTCCGCTCTTTTAGGGAATTTGACTGTTTCTCAACGCGATTGAAACAGTTCATTCCGGAGTATGATTAGGCTGCAGTTTTTGAAACGCCAACAATGGTGCCTTCAACCTCGTCGAACTTTAGAAACCCGAAGACCACGCTGCAGCAGCAAACGATAATTTCGGACATAATGGAAGGTCTGAGACTGTATTGTGTACGTCTTAGCCAGTGCGCGATCGAGAACAATGGGGTAGCCACGGTTAATGACTAATACCCAGAGACCGGGCGAAATGTCGATAGTCAGCCAAAAGTAAGTTGGAGAATTCTAGGAGCATTGCAATCGACCCGTAGCTGATTTTCAATACCGAGAGTCTCCGAACGCGCTCGAATATCCTTCTGTTTCGTTCAAAAAGTCTAAAGTTTTGCAAAAATCACTTACAGAAATAATTGCTGGGATTCCAGGAAACGTAAAGAGAAGGAGCTAATCAAGCCGCGATCGATTTTGAAATCTCCGACGCCTGAAACGCGAAGCTCAATGGAGCATATGTAGGATCACAGTAACTTAAACGCAGCGTGAGAAGGGCTCGGAGGGTTTCTTGGCCGAAAGAGATAGCGGTCATGTAATTAAGCGTTTAATCTAGAAAGTTCTTGGTTTGTGCCGGGACCAGTCCGGAGGGGTCAGGGCGAGGCATTTGGACCAATTACGGGCGAGGTTATCGTCGCGGGGCTTCGGCAGAAGGATCCATGAGTCAGGAACTCTGCGCGTGCTTCGTGTCGAACGGATCTTTCGAATAGAAATGGTCCATTGTGCGGAAACTTCTGAAATGAAACTGGACAGTGGCTGAGCCCCGGGGGTAGGGATTTAATTGAAGTACCAGACGTCGACCTAATTTTCTGCCGGGTGCCCCACCAAATCCGCACTGCACTCAAGAAGCGGTTAGCGTTTATAGACCATACCATTTACCCTTAATGCTGCGCGGCAGGCACTCAAGAAACTCATGAAAACGCGATTTACAGTGCCAACTTCGAATCGACTCGCAGGGGGGACTACACGTAGAGTAGTTGCGTTTCCTTCGGATTTCACGTTGCAATTGTTTTCCTCCGCCGTTTCTTCCGGGTGGGTTTACCGGTTGCGGTATCACTTAACCGGTCTTTACAAACATGCAACCGTTCGCAGCTATACGGCAAATAATTAGGAACTTCTGCCTTTTATCTTTATTGCATCTGAAGTTCACCGGAGGAACGGGAACGATAACGATCGCTTAGCCCACAGCCGAAATCGTTGTCTTATTGGTTCATCTGTATCACTGTGCGGCCACGCGCGTCTATACCACGCCGGATCGCGTGTCGTAACGTCGATTTCGGAAGGATGGAAACGGGTCTTGGTGCCAGCCGGTGTTCCTAGAACGGTTCGGAGTTCCTTCCAGGCCATTGGGTATTCATGAAGCCCCTCGGTCCAAATTGAGAGACACAACGAAGCGTTACAGGGATAGGCGACCTATCGATTGTCTGGCAGTTACTTCGCCGAATGCGTTCGTTTACTTGTTCTTTCAGCTGCGATCCCGGCAAAGCGAGGGAAAAAGGAATATCGTTTCTGTATGTTTTATACGCGGCGTGTCGGTCCCTTTGCAATCCAAACATGCAATTTGCTTTTTATATCCGATAGTAAAAAAACAAGTCGCAAGATCAACTTTCTGCATTCTGTGAGAGACGGCCTAAGCTGTTTGCGAATGCTACAGTAATTTTTTATTGTGATGGATCCTTAAGGATTGTTCTTTAACAAAGGAGCAACGTATAAACGCGAAGCGTCTGTACCACGGCGATATCCCGAAGACCATTTTGCGTGGTCGCGTGCGAATATTAAGACCGCAGGCAGAGAAAAAAAAACCGGGGTGATTATTGAATAAATAAGTTTCAACTTTGAACGCAATCACGAGATCTCGCTCAGTATGCAGCCAGCTCTCGCGAAATCCTCCAGCTACCAAAGTTGCAATTTTCATATTTTATTACGTTCCATGCTGCACGCGAGTGAATGGAAGAAAAGCCAAACGAAGGGTTTAACCGATAATGACGGGGCTAGAATCTCGCCCCACTTCTGTTCGTAATTCATTCACCGATGCCAACGTTCACGAATTAATTGTACTATTACGTGCACCGCGCCGGTGTCTTTCCAGAAGCCGAATCCAGAAGAAATTAACTAATCTTCCTGATAAATTATGTCAAATTGCAATGGAGAAGACTCGTATTGAAGAAACTCTTCATAAAAACTTGTTGGAAGTCTATAGAAATGTTTGTGGAAAGAGAATAGGAAATGTTGCTCCTCCTTTTAGCTGTTTCGTGGAAATAAAGAGAAAAATGTTCCGTCAGAATCAATGGCAATTATATTTGTCCATGTTTTCAAAGAATACCCAAAGTTTTGGTCTTACGAACGCGGAAAATCAATGCTAGCGACGTTCAAACTCCGCGAAGTGAACGACTAAGTGATTGCTAGCAGAAGGAGCTTTCCCACAAGAGAACGTTCTCATTCTACAATCCGGACGTGACATTTACTATCAATTTACGACGTCGCGGGCTGTTAACCACGATCCGTAGAGCGATATATATATATATATATAACGGAGCACCCACACGAACGCACAGAACGTAAAGGTTACACAGTGAGTGACGTTTGTGTGCTTTTCCTCTATCCATCATTTACTTAACAAGATCAATACGCAGTTAAATATATTCGACAAAAGAATTTTCTATTCCGATTAATGAAAAATAATTTTGGAAAGCATATGTATCTACAGCGACGCTGGTCAGTTTAAAGCGAAAAATACTACTTAAACAAGAAGAATTAGCCTGTCCGCGTAGATACCGCCTACTACTACTTAATTCTCTCCGCCGTCCACGTCTGTTCTGCAGAAGATTACATCTGTCTTCTAACCACGGCATCAATTTAAGAAACGATTAATACTGTTTCTACAAGGACAGAACTAGGTTTGTACCATGACTGAAATAAATGCTTCCAGCAACGGAGTAATAGCCAAAAACGAAATACAATACCTTTGACATCGTGACCCATTACTGGAAATTTCTGTCAATAAATTCCTGCAAACCCAATCACAGATTTGCAACGTTCGTACTCTCTTTGCTCCCAAATTTTGAACACTCAATTTCCACGCATTTATTTCGATCCTCGGTCCCCGATAACGACAGATTGTTGCAATCGCCGACACTCTATTAGTTAAATTATGTTTAACCAAGTAGCCAACGACCTGGCGTACAGACGGTTCGCTCTAGCGAATCGCTTGATTAACGCTACGGTCGTACCGGCACGGCGCTATGTAAATGAGGACATTATTGCGATTAATAATTTTTCGAAATTAATTATCGCCCGAGTTCGGCCTGCAGCGCTGCCGCGCGGGCGCACGAATAATCCTGTGCGTAACTGGCGGCAGTGATTGATGGGGCTCCATTATGAATCGCGCTGTGAAATTAATCGCTTCCCCCTTCCTCTGACCTCCTCCGCCGCCTCCCTCCTCCCTCTTCTTCGCTCTCTCCCTCTCTTCTGGCGTTCGTCATATCTCACCCCTTCCTTGACCACACAACGGGTTACGAATGGACCGACGATGAATACGTGATTTCCAACGCGCGGTGTAGTTGACACGCACCTAGCTTCCGGCATGGGCGCCAGTTTTTCTCCTCTCACTGAACGTTCATTTTCCTCGACTAAAACAAATAGAATTCTAGGTTTCATTAAAGTATAGCGTGATTCTAGTAGATGCAAAGATCCTCGGAGGATTAGGTCAAAGCGAAGGTGGTTGCACTGGTTGCAGAAAGGGAACCATTTACATAAATGATTACTCGGTATTAGTGGTCAGTGTTAGAACAGTTATCTTTCCGAACGGTTCTCGGTAATGTTCCCCATCGATAATGGTAAACACGTACGGTAAATACGAGACAATTCTCAGAAGGTACACGACTGCGAAAGGTTCCCGCTTCAGGGAACTCCCGGCCGAGTTGTCAAACATCGTAAGTTTGCCATGTGTCAATTTTGCATTCGCCAATGGAAACTTCAGTTACGTGGCGATGTCCGCCTCCAATCATGGGAACGCAGTGCAATGTATGTCGCGAGTTCGTCCGGACTCCTCTCAAACTTTCACGTATCCAATCGTGAAGTATCGGGACTGCGATTCGGAAGGTTTATCACTATTGTAATTCAGGAAAGATTTATCCAACAAAAGTTGCTTTATTCCCTTCAGTCGAAAATCTTTCACATACTGTTAGACCGCGTTTAGATATTCAGCTATCAGAGGCACAGGAAAATTGGTCAATCAATAAATCGACTGTAGGACACGGAAGGTTGACTCTCATTTTCCTCGCCTTTTTTCAACACTTAATTTAGTATTCATGACTTCGTTTGCCGAGTGCAATAGCGAATTGATACCTTATCGTACCCACGATTATCGTGTTCCAAAAATTGGAACTAAATATTTCCTGAGTTAGTTGTACTAGATGTGTAGACTTTAACGATCTTAAAAACGTTGTCGAGAGATTTGTGAAATACAGGGTACAACGATGAACAAGAAGTGTTCGCAAACGTTCGCAGCAATTGCAACGGCTCGCGCCGAATTTTTGTTACTGCCGGCAGTACACCGGCAGCGCTAACGATAACCCTGGTGCGATTGTGGGTCTCGCTTTTGGGACGACGGCCAGTCGATCGCGATACATCCACGGTATTCTAGCCAGACATTTGCAGGACATCGAAGCCCCTGGAGGGTGGCTGTCCATCGGTGTCACGGCACGGGGCGAGTAGGCGGCAGCGAATTTCGAAGAGGAGCAGGTCGGTGATGCGGGGAGGGAGAGGAGGGGGTGGAAAAGCGTCGGACAGAGGGGAAGGGGGCGACGGAGGACACGGAGGGGTTGCGGGACTTTGGGGGACGCGAGAGCATTTAAGCGTAAATGGTTTTTGTAACTGGGAGAGCGTAAAATTGCCTAACCACCCCATGCACCTCCTGCCGTTTTTGGACGAACTCATCCGCTGCATCCCTGACACCCCCGCCAATCCCTTCGGCTGTCCACCCACACGAGGAGACTCCGTGTCCCCTCCTATAACCGACTCCCCTATCGCCGATTTCTACCGAACTATTTTGCCGCTGTGGTCGCAGGGTGGACAGATTGGCCGGTATTTTGTCGCTCGTAAAAGCGGCTACCGTCCCTCCCTCTCTCTCCCATCCTCAACGATAAATGAAATTCGAAAAAATGCAACGCGACCACCGTGACTCGCTGCCGTGGGGGGTGGTCGACGTATGAGCGCGACAGTTGACATCTACTTATCCCGTGGGAAATCGTCGAAGCGTTGAAGGGATCGAAAAATCGACATAAATGGAAAGAAGACGCAAACTCGTTATTCTTGGATACCTATCGTGTATTTGTTGAGAATAGCGATTAGAATTTTCCTCGTCGCCGCGCGTCACGTAATCAACGCCCGCGTTAATCAATATTCAAAGCAATCAACGGGCGCCGTAATTGCATTTCAAATTCAACGCGCAACTTATTCGGCGCGATCGTCTCGATCGGCGGTCGCTCTACGAAAACGCGAAACTCCGTTTAAGCGGCCGGGATATTTCCTTCCCCGTTCGGGATCCACGCACGTAGCGGGCGGAAACAATTTCCGCGATGTAAGTCCAATAAAAATTCAAGCCCCGAAAGAAGTTAAATCGGCGTATTAGATAAATTCGAGTCCAGGCCGTCGCACTGGTCGCTGTACCGGATTACGAAAGACACCGTTTCGCGAGCCAATAGGGAACACGACCGGGCATTACGGATTGCGTCTCCATCCCGGTTGCCGCTCTCGTCCTCGCTCTCCTTCTTGTCCCGTCTTGCCCGCGCCGCGCGCCAGTCTCTCCCTTTCTCTCGCCGGATAATCCAACCGATTACGTTATGCTTAAATATTTATCGGCCTGCATTAGGGAAACATGAGCCCTCTCTATGCATGGGAGCGCAGCACGTGGGATCGCCATCCCTTTCGCGCGCCAGCCGACATCGCTGGTACACCGCTGGGCTTCCTCTCCCTGTACCCCCGCCTGACCCGCCCCCTTCTCCCTCCTCACCGACCACGGTCACCGCCGTTGGTATCGTCACACACCGACTATTCACCATCGTCGCCGACGGTCACACAGACGCGCCGACACACGCGCTGCGTCCACCGCGAACTGGAAACTAAATTCTCGGCAACGAGCCCGCCGAGCATGCTCCCAATTACGCGGTGCTCGCGGTACGAAATTGAACGACCGCGGCGTTTTTCGACTCCTGCGGTGACGCTGCTCCTCTGCATACGGCTCTTCGAGGGAAAAACTGCCGTGTCGGCGACGGAAGGAGGTAGGAGAACGTCCTGGGAAAACCGAGGAACCGATGCTGTTCGTACTTTCCTCCTTAGAGACCATCCATCTCTTTTTTTCCTCGCGCGCCGCTGTCTCTATTGCGGTGTATCATTCGCGCGTCGTGTGCGTGAAATTTGGAATATTAAATTAAGCTGAGATTACAAAGTTAAGCCAATGCAACTCTATTAATCCTCCCGCGAGAGGTTTCTAAAGTAGTATGGCCCAAGAGATTTGTTGCAGAAAGTTCGATTTCTTGCAACCGGAGACTATCCACTATCGATTTCCCGGCGAGGAGGGAAGAACAGTAGCGACCGAGGGAACCAGCGTAGGAAAATATAATTCAATACGCCCGTGCGAAGATCGGATTCTAAGTAGGTATCCTGTTTCACACGCGATTATTACTCTTCCGCAATTCGCCGCGATCGTAAAAATGACTGAGCGTCGGACAGACACCTGCTTAAAGGAAGATGAAGAGAGATAGAGGGCTGGCGGGGTCACTGTACCGAGGAGTATCAGGGAGCACCCTGACAGGAAGGGATAGGGAGAGAGCGAGAGCGAGAGCGAGAACGAGAGGTTCCTGACTTATCGCTTCTCGTAAAGGAACACGAGAGAACGGCACGGCACAAATTCGGGACACAAAGCGGCGCCATTTCTCGAGGGCCTTTCTTGCTGTCGCTGCTGCAACGATGCCACCACGCGGCATGAGGGTTGGCGAGGGCGGACGGGGGTGCTCCACAGAGGGTTCTCGTAAGTGCGACAATGACAGCCGCGAGGCGTGGGGGAGGATGAAGGGGGCACGACTCTGTGCAACGATGTACCTTACGCTATAGAGAGCGACCGGGAAACCACCGAAAGGAGACAGGAAGAGAAGGCAAAAGGTAAAAGGAGGAAGACGGGGAGAGAGCGGGAAAGGGGGTGGAGAGGGCAGGGGAGTAAGAGAGACACAGAGAGATAAAGAGGGATGTGCTTTGACCGTAGGTATTCATGAACGTAGCCCGCCTGGTGGATTAGCATGTGAAAGAACGCTTTGCTCGTCGCTTTCCACCCCGTGTTGCCTCCCTCTTTACCGTTCAGCCCTCTCTCATCTATCGCCTCATATTTTTCACGGGGACCGAGGGTCGGAGGGGCCCCCGTATATATTCGGAGGCGAGGCGGTCCCCGACCCTGAAGAACAGAGAACCGGAAATTGAAAGAACTTAATATGGGACGCTGCGAAGTTCCTCACTTTGATTATTCACTTATATCTCATGGATATTGATCAGATAGCGCCACTCTCACCCCTTGGGTATACTCTCTTTTATGGCCATCAGGTAATCCGCTATTTTCCTGCTATTCATACTCTGAATTAACATAAAACTGCCGTGCTATGTGGCTGAATAAGCGACCTGTGAATGTGACGTGGATAACGAATGGAACCGGCCGAAAGAGATCGAATATTTAAGTTGAAATATCGGTTGCATGTAAGCAGCGATTCCCGGAATGCGCATGGAAATGCGGTTGCATGTCTGAGTGTTGAGGGTGTCGCACCCTTAGAACCCATTGCGCGACTATTTTATCGCTCATGAAAATGGCATTGATTTGTACCGAAATGCAGTAAGTTATTCGATTATGCGATTGCAGGACGATTTTTCTCGTCTCAACGCGGTGAGAGAATTATTTTCCCTTTTCTGCGATTAAACTATCACGTGACAGTTTACAAAGGATTCTACCAGAGCGCAGTACTGCAGTCCTTCACCTTAATTCCCGATATGTACATATATATGTCCAGTCAAATTGTGTCTCCTACTCAGAAACACCCTCATCCAGCAATCCTCCGAAATTGCAGTAGTAATAGCAAACGAAGGATCCGACAGCAGCAGACTTAAACTTCCGTCGGCGGACCGAATCCATAAAGAATTTGCGCCCGAACGTTCCCCGTCGGCGAAACGCGAGTGGCGTGCAGATGAAGCGAAAGAAGTCCGGCTTCGTACGGCTTCCCGCCTCGACGCGTTGCGTCGGGGGCAAGTGGTAGCCGTGGGCGTTCTTACGGCTGGATCCTCTACATCAGCACCTATTCGTATCATCGGAGTTTTAATCAAATTTCTCGGCTCCAAGGGACAAGCTTGCCACTAAGCTTCTGCCTCGATCTAATCGAATGAGAGAGAAAGAGAAAGGGAGATCGGCCGCGACAACGCGACGCATTATACAACTGCTGGCGGCGCGGCGACGCGATCCGCTCGTCTTGTGTGTCTTCCTGACCGTGCAGAATGTCCTAGGTGTGCACGTGCGGATGGCGAGCAAGCGACGCGTTCCGAGAGGGGCGAGGGGGAGTGTCTTTCGAGGATATTCATGAGAGGATTACCATGTGAAACGCCGGGCCAAAGCTGTCTCTCTTTTGGACGGCCTTCCTTTGCATTCTCTCTTTCCGCGGCATGGATCGTTCTTTCTGGCCCTGCCGAACTTCGGGAATTCGACTTGTTTCATCGGCCAGAAAATTTGGAGATTACGATGGACATCCTGCGTCGCTTTTTGAAGTGACTGTGAGACTCAAATCAAGTGTCGTCAGTTGTTGATCGTCTCTGGTCTTTATAAATGGAAACAATCACGGATTCTTTCTTTGATCTGGAAGCAGCTCTAACGTAAAATGGAAATGCGTGAATCGCCAAGGTGCAGAGAATCGGCGGATCGTCGCCTCGAAAATCAAAGCAATATCATCTCGGCGTTATTACTCAGCGAGGCGTGAGACGCACTTAACTTTCTTCCTCTGCATAAGACCATAAATAAACGTTTATTCGTTCCCGGCGCACTGTTCTCTTCTCTATGCTAATACCGTACGCTCGCTCCTGCACGCAAAATTGCGGCGGCGGCCCATTTTAATCTCGCAATGTCAGTCGTAATTCCGCGACGCTATAAAAGCACTCACGATATCCTCCGACCTAATATCGTTCGGGCCCGGTGTTTATGCCCGGGCGTTAATTTACCGCGCGGAATATGATTACGCCTATTGTCCCTCGCCAGACGATTCCGCCTCTTAAAACTGCGGGAACGTGGCGGGACGTCTGTATCACCTTCCTTTTCCGTCAATCACGTCCTTTCCCCGCGACGACATCGAAGAGGAAGAGGAAAGGCGACGAGGAAGCCCCGACCGTTCAGTCGATTCGACTATGATTAACGACGAGTTTTCGCTCCACCCTTATCAATATGCATTAGAGGAGTCTGGCCGACTTACCTACTCCCCGTCGACCGCTTTTCGAGCCACTCATCGAGTCACTGTTTTACGGGTCTTTCCTCCCACTTTCAGACAAGATCCTGCCGGTCCGGGGGTCTTCCCTCGTCTAATGAACGTACTAGGTAGCGATATTTCAGCCGGATGGCCTGCCATTAGAAACACTGGACCAAACTGAATTCGTTACGCGAGGTCTGACTGCTTCGTTAGTTTTAGAATGACAAGTACATTTAAGGGTAAAAGGTCTGCGGCCGAAGGAGTTTAAGAATTTGATTTCTTTAAAAGGGTAGTTTGATCCGGCGGGCAAGTCTCATTACTCATCTTTTCAGAATTTTGTTATAAGTAATTAAAGTAAATACAGAATATTATTTGGTGCAAAAAAGTAATCCACAAAATTCAGAATTTTTTCGAGTTTCATTTTAGTAAAATTTTTTAAAGTAAAATTCTCCGGAGATCAAATGTTCTTAGTTGGCGTAAATGAAGGGGCGATCAAATTTTATGAATCCATTTTCCACGTCTAGTCAACTCCCGGTACATAAATCATGAGACTTAAATCCTATTATGTTCGAATAAAACAAAGTCCTTCATCTTCATATAGAAAACTACATATTACTGAGAGATAGATCATCGGTGCTAATGTTCGCTTACACTTTACAAACTCCTTTATCATAGACAGTGGAAAAATCCGCTTACTTAATTAGTGTTCCTACAGTGGCACGGTAAAATCAACCGGAACGAGAACAATACATCGGCGTGGGTAGAGAGAGATTGAAACGTCGAAATTGTAGCTTATTATCCTTAATGGTCTTTAGAATACTACGCAACGATTCGCTTGCATGGTGGTATAATACGCTAAATGGAAGCCGGTGAAACGCGCGTGTTTGCGGGAGTACAGGGGGTGTAATAGACTGTACAAATAGTGGTTCGCGGTACATGCGAGCGTTTACGTTCCGCGGACTGAAAACTGGATAGGATGTAAACCCCGAAAAATGAATCTCCTGGGGTTGTTATACGACGGAGTGTCGATGGACTCGACTTGGTTTTCCGGGAAACGTTCGCGTCCTGAAATTGGAGTAACTGTTTCGTGGCAGTGGTTTCGACGTACACATTGACTCGGAAGTAAAACCAAATATTTCCGGAAAGCCGGAGCATTACGCACCCGTAAGCGGAAAACGTTTCGCACTATGATTAGCTGTTACATACATTTAAAGGGTGAAAAGATTCGAATCGGTATGAAACAGAATGAATTTTCGACGAGCGAAAATTCATGAAATCAGTTACCTCACTGAATGGACGCTTTCCCGCACAGCGAAATCGTTTAAATAAAAGAAGCGAGTTGATCGTCGGGGATTACGTCCCTTCTACTCTCAGATGAAATGGAAAAAAGCGGCGACAATTCCTTGGAAGGCGCGCTCGGAGGGAGCGACGTCGGAATTGAAGCTGAGTTTTGCGGACGTTCCTGGTCCTTATTAATATGCATTAGACAACTCGGCTCGATTTACCCTCTCATTGTCCGCGCGCTTTACTTTCCGATCGGCCTTTTTGAGTGTTCGATTTAGCTCTTATCACTTCTTTCTCTCATCGCCCGATCCCCCGTGTCCCTTCGCCGCCCATCAGCCTGTATTATTTTTCAACGAAAGAACTCCGAACGCTCTTCGACGCGGAAATTTGCGAGGTAAAGGACTCCGGCCATTTTATTGAACGTTATAAAGTCAAATGCGAGAAAACTTGCTCCAACTAATTTCACGGACCTCTTTTGCCTCGCTTTTAGAAGTTCACCGCCGTTCACGGCAATCTTTCACGGGGGCAATTTCAGCAACGGGGAACGCTTGGAAGGTTTTAACGATTTCCATGTTGTCGCATGCAAATTAATAAACGTTCGAGTTTTAAAAAAAAAATCGCTTTCAGAACGTGACAATACAATTAGCATGCTGCGATATTAATTCGTCGCGATTATTTACAGTTTATATTAAATCACAGAAAGGTAATGGATTCCCGACGCACAAAATTGCATTTTCCAATAAATGAAAATTTATGGCGGTAGTATTGCGTGCAACGTTGTAACTCGCTAGATAAATTCAAACCGAGTAGAATGCACGACGACGGGGGCTCCGCGGGGAAGAAGAACGAACCGTATCGGCAGAAAATTTGCATCAACGATCGCAATACGTTTCGCAAGTAACCCGGCCCGAAGTGGATGCGGTAACGTCGGAAATTTCCTAACGCGTGTCCCCTTACCAACGGGCGAACTCGTAGTCGGACGCGGAAACGGAAACGATCATCGGAAATTCCAAGGGCGAGGGGAAGAGATTATCTCGAGGCCAGAGGGAAGCGTCTCGCGACAGAATTGTGGAAGCTGAGAGGCGTGCATCGTACGTTCAGGGTCCAAGGTAACAGTTTCATTCGAGGGCGGCAGTCTAACGATCGAATTCCTTTTGTTGGTGGCGCGGCCCGTGAGCACGACGTAACCGCATTCCATCGCTTTATCCGGACGACAATTCAACCAGAAAGATCCCGATCCTCGGGGGCAGCAGTTTTCACTAACGAATTCCTTATCCCCGATCGTTTTCTCTCCGCTCCCTACCCACCCCATTGTCGACCTTCGTTTGCCGGGGAAGCCTGGACGTACTTCGGTGTAACCACCACCTCTTCGCCACCCCAAATCCGCCTTTCTTACATCAGCCTCGGCCCCTTTTCGAACGCTCCTGTGTCTCTGACGCCCAGCATCCACAAAAAACCGAGCAGATTAAAGCGTCGGGGGGGCTGACGATCTTCGCGGACTCTCCGTCGATCCCTCGTCTATCATTTGACTCCTCCCCAGAGGCGAGTCAGGCTGAATCATACGATGATCTTTCTGGATTTTGGAGCATTAGAAGGATGAAAATAGATCTCTTCTGCACTGCGTCGAAGAATGTTATGAACTGGGAGAAAAAGTGCTTAAGGTGAAGGACTGATAGGAAAAAATAAGGGTTTGATTGTGAGGTATCAACGAGGAGGCAGATTTTCGGACGATTATATTTGATGTAGGCTGATGAACTCCCAGGGTTCTCCAGCTGCGTCGAGTAATCAGGGGTGGCGCATATGCCCGAGGGTTACTGGCCCAGTTACCAGCCGAGACTATAACCGTAGACGCTCGGACAAGACGGGCAATATGTTTGCAATTGGAGAACCAATTCACGGTTTTACGGTATTCATGGAATATTCGATGCAGCTGGATATAACCCCGACTGCGTTCCGTTACTCTCGACCTCCCCTGTACTCCAATCACCATTGTTCTTATTTCTTTTCGCGTAATTACTATATCCATCATGAATCACCCAGGAAACCGAATTCCATGTTAGCTTATCGTATAATCATTATCCAAGTAAATATACATACGATAGAGCTTTCATATTACTCCACGAACATCTCAAATATTTCTCCGTCGATTTCACAAACGGACGAATCATTCTGCTATTCCTCGCGCCGAATATCCTGCAAAATCCCTGACAATCCCGAAGAGAAAGGTGGCCTAAGAAGTGCTCGCAGAGTTCCGAGAAAATCCTGGATATTTATGTGTACCCGGGAACGTTCTCCGTACAGCGCATACATGCACGCGTGCAGACACGCGCATCGCGTTCGCGCGCGCCCGATGTACACACCACGATACGGGGACGTGTATACAAGCTCGTTGCGAACGGTCCCAGGGATATAGGGCGGCACGTAAGGTCAATCCTACCGAATGGTTCTAGCAATTTTCACTTTGCTCCGGTTATGCCCACGTACGTTTGCCCCCCGGCTTCCTGTCTGGCCTCTCTCTCCGGTGCCCCCGTCGTCCTTCTGTCTCCGTCGCACCATCCTCGAGCGAACGTATACATCCTCGAGGCAGGCGGTTCGGGAGGAGCGCGACGAGGAAGGAAGGAGGATAGAGAAAATTTACTGACTTCAAGAATCGCCCTGATTTTCCACCCCTGTGAAATTGCCTCGGCTGCGCACCTCTCTGACGATTGACAGGCACTCTTTCTCTCCTACTTTCGACCCCCTTCTCCGTCGCCCTCGACCCCACCGACCACCCTCCTTCCTACTCTCTCTCCAATCTTGCTTCTTACGTTGCTCTCGTTTGCTCTGAGTACGCTCTCTCCCCGCCTCGTTTCTTCAAAATTGGACGGCCCGACGAAATTCGCAGTTCGCCACTTCCCAACGTCGTCCTTCCCTGTTCTCCCCACCTTTCGCTTTTCCCTCAGAGGTTTTCCATTCTCGCCTTCATACGCGCGCGACGCCACGCTTCTCACGACGCGACGCGAAAGGGTCGATGACGAAATTTTCGACCACGCGTAAAGGAACGACAATATCGTTTCTGGACGACCGGCAACCTGCTCGGGCATAACTTATGAAAGGCGCCGCTGCTTTCTCTTCCCTTCCCGCTCGCGCGTATAAAACGTTTATTAAGTCCCGAATGAAATGAACTCCGACCCTCTCCCGACGCGCAGACACGGTGCATGTAGGTTGGGAGCAGCAGCTGGCTGTCAGATCATCCTCGGAACTCTTCGGGACTGTTTTCCCTTCCCCGGGGAAAGTTTTCGGGCGTCGATGGCGTGGCTGGGGTAAAAGTTATCGAGTAATTTACCTGCCCGCGCCACGCCGCTAGCGGAACATTGGGAAAAGAATGTATTGAGGAGCGGAAGGGACTGCGGATCCTGATTTCTTTAAAGAGTTAGTGGGAAGGGAACATGTCAAAAATCTAATTTGATATTTGGAAATTTTAAGTTACGTATTATAAATGTCTGTAATTTACATTTACTAACATTTTATTTCACATTATTGGAAATTTCATTCGAACTGTTTCATACCGAAGATACCAAATAAAATCTAGATTTCCCAGATATCGTGATAATGAATTTCGGTAACAAAGATAAAATGGAAAAGTCTTGCTCGTGCCTGTTGTCTCACATCCATCCCGCTTGCGTTAAAACGCAGAACACCGAGTAAATATCGAGCGCTTCCGGTTTCCCTTTATTTTGTTTATATCTCCATCAAAGAAATTACTAATCGTTCCTTCAAATTCCGATGACTCGAGAAATTAGCGGAACTTTCCGAGCTACTTGGCGAAAATGTTAGTAATTCGAAATCTCTTAGTAATGAAAATCGTTCAAAATCTGCAGCTTCCGACGGCCAAAGAGATGCAAAGCCGAAACTTCTGTTCAAGAAATGACGAAAGAAAGATTCGGACTCGGGTAGATGGCGGAAAACGATGAATAAAGCGAAGAACCCTGTGCGAAGTTCTCGAATCTCTTTGGGGCTTTGCCATGTAGAACTTGAAGTAGGTTCAAAGAAGGCATTAACAGCAGGAACTCGTTGCAAGGTAGATTATCAGTCTACAGCGAAGACCCAAAATTCCAAGATTCATGCCCGAATCATATTTAATCTCTTCGATTTTCTGAACTTCTCCGCTTTAAAAACTAAAAGAAAAATCACTTGGAACATTTTCTCAAATCACTTAAATCTCGAAATGTCCACGAGCATCACGAAGGGGATCCAAGGTTGTATAGATCCGAGCGAAACGTAATTCTCCGCCGAAACGAGCCCCGCTAGGCAGGTTAGAAAACGCGTCCGAGCTATTTTGCATAAGAAGAAGATTCGCCGTGTCCACGGGCGCCGAACTTCTTCCAGGGAATACACAGGGACGTGCGCACGGTCCGTCCGTCGCGGCGGACCAAGTGTCCGAGGCAGCCGTTGAGTTTTCCATTCGATTCGCAACAGCGCCGGCCCCGACGGTGAATTTTTCCGAGAGACGAAAGATATAAGGAGGGCCGAGGGGCCGGGGATGCACCGGGGGGCCGACGTGTTCGAGAGGACGAGGGCGAAGGGGACGACGACGACGACGCGAGCAAAAGCATCCTAACGATGCCAGTCCGGGGGAATCGGCGAAAGCGGAGGCGACCGACGAACGAGTCGCAGAAGGTACCGAAGGAAACTGGCGGGTAGGTGGAAAGGTTGAAGGAGGAAGCGTATTACCAAGTGGACGACCCGGCGTGTCCCTCGGGACACGGTACGGCCAGGAATACGGGAAGGTAATGGTGTCGGGTGTGCGCGCGGCGTCGGACGCGCCAAGAGTCTGGCATCGTGCCCGGACATACAGGGCCCTTCCTTCGTGACGAGCTTGTTAAATTTATCGAAAGCGTCAAATTAGGAGAGAACCAGCAGACCGGCCGTCCTTCGCCTCGCCTCCTTCGGCCAATCCCACCTCTGCCTCTGCCTCCCGAATCTGCTCCGCCTACGGACACCGACGTCCAGACCTCTCCCGTACCTTGCGCGCTTCGAGACCGGCCAGAAATGTTCGATCAACCGGGGAAACGTGCGTCCACCTGATCCCTTTTTGCTGGATTCGATTGCTCAGCTGGGATTAGCATGCCGATGCGCAAGGGGAAAGTGAATATGGAATTCGGCAAATTCAGAAACTTGATGATGATGGAAAAATGTGACGCGGATCAAGCATTTTGGAACATGTGTATGGGTAGCTTGCGTGTGACTGATAACGATTGCTCTGGTTGAGAATTTCAATTGATTGCAATTTTAAAGATTGAAATAATTAATAGCGGCATATTTCAAATTTTAACGTTCCAATTTCGATCGTACATGTCATTTGCTAGCAGGACAACGCGATGCAATCAATGAAACCGCATATCTTTATAACGATCACACAGTATTTCGCCACCATGCTTTCCTTAAATGTTACATGATACATCATGTTCCAGTATGATACGTCCAGTTGCATGCTTTCACTCGTGCAGGGTCATTAAACTGTACGAGTAGTGGAAGCAAAGAAAAAAGGAAGCATAAAATACAGCTGATGTTTCGTTTTACGGTTCGCCAGCAAACTCTGACCGTTCCACGTTTCGCCCATGATTTATGATACACTAACTGAGAAGAATTACGCGACTTTATTAATTAGCCTTGCATTTTTATCCCGATCTACGTTGCCGAAATGTTCAGCCCGTTTCGACGCGAACATCGTTACGGAGCGCGTCTAATAGTGATCCATTCCATTTATCAAGAAATTTCTGTCAGAACTGGGCGCAATCTGCTGAAAGTTTCATTATTTGACATTCATGTTTTTTATTTGGAAGTGATCTCGGAAATTATGATAGAATCATCCTCCGGGCGTCCGCTTGTTTTTCGAAATATTAACGTCGGACATTCGAAGCTCGCGACTCACCGTCCGCACATGTTATTTTATAAATTATAAAACGTCACGTACGAGTAGACAATACGAGTTAGTCAGGGATGGCCGGGGACGACGAAGGGGGTAGTTCGTGTCCGACAGTCGCGATGATTTATAATAATAATTACAGCTACCGCTCGTCCATCAATTTTGGCGTTGCCGTGTATTTTTAATGCGGATGGCCCCGTTCCAGGTAGCTGCGCGGGCTCGTATATCACCGACAGTTTTGTGCAAGCTGTTACGAGGCGAGCCGCCGCGAAATAAAATTTTTCCCTCGGCGGGAATTGCTCCAGTATCGTGAAACGGTCCCTTGTTCCTTTTTTAGCCCACCTCTCGGACACGTTGCATATTTAAATTCCGTCCAGCAATAACTTTATCGCGAAATCAAGGAGTCTATGCCCACATTGGTCCTCCGCGAAAATCGTGTCCATGCCGCGGAGTCATTACACGCCGACCCACTTTCTCACTTAGTGTATTTTTCTTTTCCGCTACTTTTTCCCACTGTAAATTTTTGGAAGGGTGAAAGATTACAACTTTGACTCATGAAAAATCCATAAAGACCTTTCAGCCCAGCGTTACACGGTAACCAACTTTCTCATTCCACCCCGGGGCAATGTATTCAGGTGTGTCAAGTTTTATGAATTCTGCTAGCCTCGAATCTGCATTAAACTATTTTTCATAATTCGTTGTAACGAGATCGAATTCTGTGTCATCAATAATTTGCATTTCCTTTTTCGTAAAAGAGCAGCGTGTATTTAATCTCCTGTTTTATTCGCTTTCCAGGAATTAAATCTGCTTTTAGGTTCATGAAGATGGATTAGGTGTATAAGATGCCGTGAAATTATTTTTGAGATACTGCAGTAAGTTTCTTCTAAGAAAAATCAAAAGATACGTGTTTAAATGAATATTGTGGAGAAGTAGAAAATACTAATAAGAACACGAAGAGTTACCCAAGGATTTCCAAACTATCTTGAGGGAAATGAGGTTACAAGAAGAAACGACGTACTAAAAAATGTAATATTTTCTTCTACCAAAACCATTTTCTAGGACAAGGTTGTAGCGTAATAGTCAGTTTCCTTTTAAGTAACCATATAAAAAGAACGTGAAGGGTCTTAGTTGGAAGACCAGCAAAGCTGTACCTTACATTTTCCATTTCTTCGTCATGAACTTCGTTCGAATGGGAAATTGCTGTTGACCAACGAAGATGAATGATCCCACGTTGAATCTCATCTGAGATCATCGCGAATCCCATCATTTTTTACCACCTTCTCCTTGTTTATACTTTATTACCAACTTTATAACCTCGCGGTGTTGTCATTTCAAGTTTCAAAAATAATTCGCCGTCGAATTATTCGCAAAAACGCGGTCATTATTCGCGCAGAATAAACGCGAGGAACGCATCGCACAATAAGAGGCGGCAATGATAATCACGTGTTTCCTCCGCGTGACCCAAATCGCGTTCAATCCAATTAACAGCCTTGTTCCGCCTGTTCACCCTCCGGAAACGTATTTTTACCGATAAATAGTCAGGGGTATTTCGCGCGGAATCGCGCGTGTTTCCACAAAAGCAGTCTGATTGCCACCGACGGGCATTTATTTCCTCGTTGGGATCAACGATGCGTCTCGTCGACGGTACGCGACCCGTTAAATTGCACCCAATGCATCCGGAGGATGGTAACCATGGTGGAGCCCCGGCAACCGTATACTTACGCTAAACGTTATCGCTTAATCGCGTGATCACGGAAATTCAAACCCGAAGACGAGTCGATGATCTCGACACGCGAGATGAGATTATCGATTCGTCGGCCGTTAACCTTCGACACGTCGAAATATTTGTCACGCGAATCCGTGGATTCGTCGTATATATGCATTATGCAGTCTCATGTTCATGTCTCTTCATGTATTTACCGAGATCTAAAATTTTTTCCCGGCAACGTTGATGTTCGGCTTAAATAATGCATTGAAGTTCTCTGACTGCTGCTTCAGAATATTTCTGGTTATAAAAGGATTTTACTGCTATATATGAAAATTTTATATCTGAGGAGCTTATTTTCTGTATTTGCAGAAGGTCCATTATTAAAAAATTGTTAAATTTGTTCAATTATTCAACGCTGTCATAATACCTGAAGAGGATCCAGAAAAAATTAAGTTTCACGTTGTCGAAGGATCAAGTATCCTACCAAGAATAAACAGCCTCGAATCAATCCAATCGTAGCCACCCACGTGGGAGGCCGATTTAAGAATGGGTTCGAGGCACCCAATGATCATCGCATACCAGGAAAGAGTCCACAGCCTTCCACTCGAGTGATGTTAATGAAATTCACGGGACCAGGTGAACGCCTCGACAAACAACCGTAGCGGAGGCAACAACTGGATTGGCTAATAAGCGTTATTTGTGACAAATTACCGTGCCGTGATACGCCGGTATGCGATGAGGTTGCCGCGAAACGACGGAGAACGCGAACGCGAAGAGGTAGCACCGAGGGTTGCCTTTGGTAACGGATTGTCGTGTTACTGGCGCCCATGAACACACACCGCGGAACCAGCAATCAGAATCGAGCGACTACAGCGTGGAATAACACCGTTCGATCTCCCCCTACTATACCGCAGTTACGCTACTTTCGTCCATGTTGCTTTTGTTCCCGGCGTTCTCATCCCTTCGTCCCGTTCCTAGCACCGCTCGGTTATCAGTCCCATCCCCCGTCACCCTCATCTTGCCGGCGCTCCGTCCATAGACGCTCCAGCGTAGACGCTCGCGCGCTTGGTAATTTCATGCTCGAACTGATAACGTCGATGGAAACCACTAATCAGAAAGATCTTCAGCCAAGGTGACGGCGCGTCACCTTTCATCATCTTGGCTGGCGAGCAACACCTGTCGCCATCGTTTCTAGCTTGGGAAGCCTGATTTAGGAATCGCTTTCGTCGGCCGCCAGACTTCGACGCGGTTTAAGCTGCCTTCGAGAAGAGAGAAATATGCTTCCGCTGGAAATAATAGATTAAATGGTTCCTATCTTTAGAATCTTTAATCTCGAATATTCATATTGCGTATTACCTTTTTTTAATTGTAGTAGTTTTATGCTGAGTATAGAATTAAGATTTCATAATTATTTTCAATTGTAATTTTTCTGATGATAATTGAAGTTTCCTGAGTTATTTTATTGTATGTCTTTGGAGTCACTTTTGATATTTTGTTTATTTGGTTATTGCCATGGTGTGGAAATAGCGATCCGATATATACGTAATAGGTGTGAGCACGCTTTTGGGAATGTAACAAAATTTATATTATAGGAAGGAAAGTCTAAACTTTCTTCGAAACTATGTGCTTCTTGAGAGTTCCGAAAGTTAAAGTTGCCCGGACATTCTATTGTTCTGGGATTTTTGGAGGTAGCTGGTACGATGACTCCCTTAAAGTTACCCCATCGCGAGGTGCTTTTAAATCGCTTTCCAGAAACCACTGAATCTGCTACTTTTCGAAAGCATGGCGAAAACCTTCCGCCAAGAATTTCTTGCATCGAAATACTAATTTCTCCAATGAAAACACTGAAAATTCTATTTTTGTTTCGAGTTTGCACCAGGAAGCAGCGCAGTGAATCGGAAATTTCTCCCTTTATTACGAAGTTCGCTCTCGGACATCCTAATGCAGCTTGAAATCCAAGGGAAACACGTCACGGTCGGACGATAAAAGGAAAGACAGTAATTTATCGTATCGGGGTCGATGATAAGTTTACGCGTCAAACTCAGTTAATGCTCCGACCCCGGAAACTACACCAGATGCCAAGTAAATCAACTGCGATCCGGGAAAGTTTGCTAAAAGGGTCGGAACGCGGCCGAGACCTATTAAAGGCTCGCCTCCAGCCTCGGCCGTCACAGTGAGAGAAACAATTTCTTATAATAGCGGGAGCAAACGAGACCTCTGAACTTTCGAGGGACAGAGAGGGACGGTTTTAGCGCGATCGGTGACAAGAATCGATCAGAAAATAGGAATTGAACGAGAACCGCGTAGAGGATCGCGAAGCGCGGCGGTGGTCGCGACAAAATGAAAACTTCCGCCGGGGGCGATTTATATCGATGCGGTCGATAAGGTCAGGAACGTTTCCCGAGGTAAGTAGCGTCACGGATTTGCCACGGGAACTTCCATTTTACGCGTATAATACGTCAGGGTATTCGTGAACGTGGTTGCCGTGGTCTTCACCGCTCGGCTCGCTTCCCGTCAGGGGCCAATACCTTAAAAGCATACCCCTTCACCCCGCTTAACCCCGTACCGACATTTGAAAACACCCTCCGGAACAGTCACTATCAGATTCGAAGCTCCGACGCAAGATAATCCTTCTCTTACATCTGGCTCGAGTCTCTCCCTCCTTCGTTTCACTCTTCCTGCCCTCACCGCCACCCCCTCCGTCCCCGCCACCTCACCCTACCGCTTCTCTTTTTCCTTTCCCTCGTCGTTCCTTCTAACCTCACCGCCGAGTGTGAATCGACGGTTTTCGCTATCAAGCCCGGCTTATTCGCCGGAGGTGGACCCGACCCTCCGCAAGACGTGTATCACACAATTTTTCTACTCACCAAGCCAGCTTCACGGACGATCAGTTCACGATGTCTACTCCACGCTCCTTTTCCCTGTCTATTTGACCATTTCGTTTCCTCCGTTTCCTTTCTTTTTCCCCCAACTTCCACCCTTTTGTCCCCTATTTCATCTAGTCTCTTTAAATTCTAACGTGCACGAGATCACCGTTTGCTGCTTTTGATACCTATTCTGCTTATAATACTCACTGTTTCGTAGAGTACTGGTACTGCGTTAGTTAATTTAGTTAAAATTAATGCAAAAGGTTGCTTTAATTAACTGTATGAGATCTGTATCTGCTGAATAAAATTAAGAAGTCGAAATGTTAACGGCAATGTTTTGCATTATTTATAAGTAGAACAACCCTGTACATGTTCAGACGCTATTCCTTCTTCAATTATTCAGCAAGAACGCTAAAGCTTTATATCAAACTATTAATAATCAATTCCTAATTGAGTCAACGTTCGTTTCCTGTGTTTCAATAATTAAACATTTACAATTTAGATGCAAATGTGAAATATTATTTCGTACGAAATTGACAATTTTCGTCGTTCGATAAATTGATACTCGGTTTCGTCGTGGAAGAAAAACATTTCGGCTTGGCATAATGACGGCGAACGCGTTAATTAAAACACTCCTCACTGACAAATAACGTCTTCGAAAGACCGCTGGCCAACGTTAAATTTTCATTGAGCCCCGAACGAGAGTGGCGAGGCTCGGTCTAACGATCGGACGGAGAGAGATAGGAAGGAATTTCCATTAATTGTAACCAATTTGTTCACAGTCCAGCGACTTACCGCGTTAAAGCGATTTCCAACCGGAGAGCGAGGTTGAAACGGTAAATTACTCACCTGAAACAAAGGAAACAGAGGGATAATGATGAGTGATCGAATTACACGGATCGGATAAAATAAAATGTTAGTCGTTTCCGCGCCGTTACGAGCGGGATCTTGCGAAATTAGTATATATCCTGTAATTACTGCGGCCGCGAACAGAACTTTATTACAATATCGCAAACGAACGAACTTTCCGATACCGCGTATCGGAGTCTACATTGGAATTAATTATGCAGAATGCGTGTGCTCGCGATCCGCGCGGATACCGCCCTTTTACAACATACGTTAAACGACCTGCAACGCAATAACATTAAAACCAATACTAATTAAACACGCGTTGTAAAAAAAAAAAAAAAAAAAATTGCCATTAAACGACCAACATCCGATAAATAGTAAATACTGTAGGGCCAAAAATAATTGATCATTAAATTTGATCCCGCTTTTCGTGCAATTAATATATTTCGGCAATCTCGTATTTAAATTTCAACGAACTCCCGCGCTAATGAATTAAATTTCGCCAAGAGCGAGATTGCTCGGAACGGCTTGGCTATTAGAAACCGCGATTGTCGTGCCCTATTAAAATGCCGCTGCCGAAAAAAGGGAAAAATACGCCGGTGGGCGTTCCGCGAGAACGTGCCCTAATGACAGGGCATATTTCGTCGGCTACAAATTCAACTTCTCCCTCGGACGACATTCGCGGGAAACGTTTACTTCGTTCCACCCCATTCCTCCCTCGGGCGACCCTCGCGAGAAACTCCGAGCTATTTTTATCAAAGGAACGACGGCGAGTGTCGCGGACGATAAATCATTTGAAGGTTCCACCTACTGTATCCACCCTTCTGAAGCAGCATCGTTTCGCGGCGGCGGCTAACAAGTACCTTTCGTCGGCCAGCGCGAGGAAAAAGGTAACAACGATTTTTCACCGTTAGCAACATCTGCGCTATAAATGAATACGAATTGATTCAAAGGCCGGTCCCGCCCACCGAAACGCGGCTGTCGCTTTCACGAACATCCGCGGATCTCCTTCGCTTCGACGCCGACGAGCTGCCACCGCGAAGATGTAGGCAACGCGACGGCAGACCTACATTTTCGCCGCGTTTCAGGCGAAACTGAATGCAGCGGGAAAAGTGGAGCGCGATACGCAATCTCGGTATATTAAAATTTCATGCCAGATGTGCGAAAGTCAGGGAATTAGAGGGGGCGGGCGGCGCGGATCATTGAAGCCGTGCACCGCGTGTCATCGAGTCAAAGGCCGCGACGAAGACGAGAACGTGAAGGCATCTCTGATTATGTAGATGATAAGCTTCGTGGGAAACGTTGTTTGTGTGTATTACAGACACTTACGCCCTCCTTTTCCGACGGAACTACTTCGTGAAAAGTTAATTTGTGCATCATTATGCATTGTCGACGTGCAGTTTAGTAAGAAAATATTTTTATCACTGAATGAATAACCCAGAAGTGCTGACAGTGTTATGATAGAACTTTTATATTTTTCCAGGAAAGTTTGACATAAATACTTTCGAACAAAGTCACAGCAAAGCTTACTTGGTGGCTCGTGTACGTAGCTTGGTTTGCGTGAGTAACGAAATTACATGTACAAAATAAAGTTGAAAAGCGTGTGCGCGGGAGTTAGACATAGAAAATTACGCAACCCTAGAGACCCTTTTAGGAAGAAGTAGCATTCCCAAAATACGAGTAACATTTTTTCCGCGCGAAATGTCAGGAGACACGAACTCTCTACTGCAGTCAGTAGTTCCGCCTTACATTTCCGCGGCTTCAAAGTACGTTCTCATATCTGGTGTCGTACGCGCATATAAGGAATAATAAATTCTCGCCTCCACGATCCCCTTTTCATAAAATTTGAAGAAGACCCTTTACACTCTCCGCTAGCGAGCTGCGTACCTTTATCGAATGGAATTTCCTTTTTTTATCAGAATATTCATCCGCGGGAAATGTTTAGTCAGCATTCCGGCGGCCGTAGTGTTTCTGCTGTATTCAAGAGGAAATCAGAAAATGGTTGTCGACGAAGGAGACCAATTGCATCCCTTTATATAACATTCGTCGGCGTTTCCTGTTCACAGTGAAATGAGTCTGTGAAAATATTCGGGAAACCCTGCGTCGGAAAACAACTATTCTTTATTCGAATTGGAAAACTTTGAAATTGAAGTCTTGGGTATTTCAACGGTAGATTCGAACACTTCGATGGCTCGATTCGTTACGAAAACGACCATGTTAACTGTCAGGTTTCGTGTAGGTGTCGCAGCGAATGGCCCTCCGAGTTAATTTGACGTTAAATCAACCACTTTTCCTGTCCTGTGACATTTAAAGTTATGTTGAACAGGCAGACAGTAAAAGCAGGATACAATTATGGGGATGGCACGACTAACGAGGCGCTTCTTATTTTTCTTGCACGTCGTTTGCCTTCCTTTTAATGAGGAAGAGGAATGCGGAAACGTGTTGCGATTACTGCAAATGTGACAGCAGTTACTATTGTTAAATTCCGCTTCGTTACATCAAAAGCGCCACGCGTCGGTAATATTACATCGCAATAATATGAATTTCGAATATTGTTCTTTTATACTCTTAAGATACGGGGCAGAAGTTCCTCTTTCGAGGAGTTTGTAAACGTTATTTCCTCTTTATGCGCCTCGCGAGGCTAAAGATTTATTTATCGTATACTTAAGCTTCCTTTTACCATCAAAACCGTTCCCAGCGCTGTTGCCTGGGAATATTCATACACCCGTGGAAAAATAACAGATTGGCGAGGCGTACACGAGCTAACATCAGAAAATCTCGAAGCACCTCCAACTTTTCACCGTGAAAAATTTTAAAAGACCTACCTCTAACAGATTTGCCCACGAAAATCACCTTATTTTTGATATTGGAAATCTGTTGAAAGGAAATCGCAAACAACGAGATTGAAAACCACGATTTCCTTATGAGAAATTTCCCTATTTTAATTCCTACGAATATTGAAAAAATTCCTTCGGGACGCAGCTGAAATTGTCTAAAAAAGGAAATAAACTTCTTTTAAATAATACTAGTGACCCTAATTCGAAATTCTCGCTACCATTCAACTTTAATCACTTCACTAGTACTAATAATTCATGAGTGGCAATATCAGTTGAATAGCCGTTTAGATGAATCATGACCAATATAATCCCTGCGTCATCGATTACTTTCACGCAATATTCAGGGACGCGCGTAAGCCTCGAGTTGCCAGGGCGCAGAAACCTGCCCGGTGTAACCCCATAAATCATCGTGACACGTGCATAAACGTTTCCTAACGTCCGAGGCCGGCAAACGAAATAATTTGATAACTAATGGCCGTTAGATTGCTAGGCTGAGGCAAGAGTACGGAGAATTTTGCGGCCGGAGCCCGTGAGGCGCAAGGATGTACCGCGAGAAACGGATAGATCCATCAATCTGAAACGGCGCATTGCGAATTCGGTTGCCATCCAGAGGGTAAGCATGACTGATGGATATCGGCCCAGAAACGCTAATGACGTGAACTAGCCGCTCGATGACTGACAAAACATTCATCGTTAATGGATACCTGATACCGGACACTGGCCTGCCAATGCGAAGAAAACGTTTCCGTTCGCATTATGGATCAGCGAATCTCTGGGTTACCAATGAAACGATTATTCAAGATGACGATGATGTAGGATGCGACTGATACCCAACCACTAACAGGAGGCACACTTTGAGGGATGTGCAAACGCATGAAGAGATCCCTAGTGCTGTTCCGCGGGATAATCATACTTTTAGTGTCATGCGTACGATACAGGATGACCCGTGAAAGGTGATCTCTAAGTAGACACTATGAAGATCTTGTTTCCGTCTACGTTACTATCTTAATGCATACAAAGGAAAATAGCTTTATAGATTTTATCCAGAATATAATGACGGTAACATCCACGGCCTCTTGTTTAAAGAGGTGACCTTTTCAAGCCTCCGACACGTTGCTCTAATTCGGTAACGTCGGATCCGCTCACGGCGCAGCCTTCAAAGCGCGAGCGAAACTTCGCATCCCCCAGCAGCGACGGTGACACGATAATAAAAGTCCGATACCACGCAAGACGACAAGGGACCGGCTGATTCGGTCTATTAGAAGCGGAATTTCGACAGAGGATGATGGCTCAAAGGAACACCGTCTAGGTAAGACAAACTTGGCCTGACAGCCAGCGATCAAAGTCGAGACGAGGAGCCCAGGCAAAACAGCCATTGTTTCCTGGTAACGCGACGGCCAAGAACGAGGCCGCTGTGAGCCGTTCCAATCTCCCCCGTCGTCGAAGGGGATTAGCGTTGGACCGCCATAGTTCCTTGGCGTCTCCAGCCGAGCTAGGGAATCCAGCGGAACCCGGGACCCAGCTATTTTACACATTCATGAAGTGGTATCAAAGGCCGTCAAGATCACTGCCTCCGCGGAGGCCCGGGCGAGAATCGAAGCGAAGCGAACCGTGTCCCGTGTGTTTGCGGTAACCCGAAAACGATCGATCACCGCCAACCTCACGGAAGTGGTGACCCAAGAATCGATGTCGTTTACGGCGACAGTCGCTGCAGTTACAGTACGAGGTACACGTGTCTTCCGACCAGCTACCAGCAATACGTGGAATCCCGAAGACGATTTGGACGACAATTTTCTTACTTACACGAAGACTTCCATACGTTTTCAAAATTCGGGACCGACTGCGGTACAGTTTTCGGCGAGAGGATCCACTGTCATATTTTCCCTGGCGTCTTCCACTTTCTACTTTCAAGAAGTCCTCATGAGATCCTTTGCAAATTAAGAGAAGAAGGAAATGGGATCTCATATATTACGTAGAACTACTTCGCTAAATGACTGATAAATATTTGGTGATGGATTGTGATGTAATGTAGACAATGTTACAGGATTAAGAGATACAAGCTTTGGACAGAAGAATAGATGACATGTAGAACCAAGGACGAGAGAGTTTTTGTAATACTCTGAAAGTTTTGTAGATTTTTTTATTACAGTACTCATATTGAGAAGATTTAGTTCCTGTCTGCCAAGGTATCGAACTATTATACTTGTTCGCATTTTTCTGTTAACTTATTGTAGAAATTGAAGTTTTCTAATTGGTCTGAATTTCACATTCTAGCCACAGAAATTGCCAATAACAGGCTTGAAATTCTCTTAATCATTTGAAAAAGGATCAAGAAGCTAATGGTATTATGTCGAATTCCTCCTACGCACCAATCACGATTCTTTTAAAAGCCGCGCCTTGCGAACCACACCTACCATCTACTTATCTTCCAGTTTGCCTTACTCACGTCTACGTGTAGAAATCTCATTACAGAAATCTAATAATCAGTATTTAAATCTAATAAAAGATCTGAATCACCCACAAATTTCTACGTAATGTACGGAACGAAAACCTCAACGACAAATTAAAGATTTCCGCGAGAACCGTGAAATGAAACCTTCAACTCCCAGACAATTCGAACAAGAAAAATGGGGGAGTAAGAAAGAAATACTCGATAATCAGAAAATGTTGTGCAATCAGCAGAATTAGTTCCGCGAGAACAGTCCGTTGGAAACCCGGAGAAAAAGTAATCCTTGAAAGGACAGTCGGTCCACCGACAACGGAAATCGCGACTAGCGTCCGCAATCAAATTTTTTTTCCGTCCGACCCTCGCCGCGTCAGAAATTTCTCATCGAAAATTCTGCGCGACGGCGAAGAGGGAAGAGAATTCCGCAAGAATGGAGAGACACGATTCCGTGCCTTCTTCCGGAAGCATTAACGCAAAAAAAAAATTCGTACCCCACCCGACGGCAAAAAGACTTCGCGGAAGGGGTAAGGGAGTCGCGAGGGTTTCAGGAGAAAACATCAGTCCCGTGGAGATTGCACTCGCGCTCAAGAAACTATACCGCAAGGTAGCCCCGACAGGGAACAAAGATGTTTCGGACTCGGAGGGGTTGCGGAAGGGACAGGCAAGACTCGTCGGGCGCGTGCTGGCTTTAGAAATGAAACGGGGTGACACGGGGGAGGAGGGAGGTGGATCCTACAAGGGAATCGAGGAGATAGGGGAACGGATGTGTAGATAAATGGGCAGAAAAATTTGGACAAAGCAAACCGGCTACGGCATACCGCGAATACTGGCGAGGCTCCTTCTTTCTTCCCCCTTTTCCGTCGCGACCACCCTCAGACAAAGAGGCCGCCGGAGACGATGGTTAAAGGCGTAAGAAGTTGAACGAGGACTCAGTCGAAATAAACGTCCTCCACTTTCGTCGTCTAGCACGGCAAAACAAATGACGACGCGAAAACACGCCGGAGAAAAATATTGGTAATAAATTATCTCATCGCACCGGGGCGGGCGTGCAACGCGCTCGCGAGACACATTGTGAACATTTTTAACCTTTCCCTGGAAACTAATCGTGCCGGGGGCATTTTTCTTCGGCACGCAATGAACGTCCGTTGATCGACAAATTTCATGCGATTCTACACATTTTCGTTCTCTGTTATTTTTTCGACAGCTTTTCAAAAAAAACAAGACGTATCAAAATTTTTATTCGATCCATGGTCAACGAACCAGAAATATAACTCGCATCGAAAAATGATTGCAACGAAGGTTTTTAACCCTTTTCCCGGTCTGTTAATTTTATTCGCACGTAAAGTGATAGCGCGCGATCCGCATGGCCGCGAGCGTCGAATATAAAGCTCGGAGACAGCTCGTAATCGATGGCGGAAAGGCACACACGCGCATCTCTTTGGCCGCTGGAGCGCATAAAACAATTTCTCGGAACAGATCGCATAAAGTCTCACCCAACTGCCATAAATTTCTTTCCCAGTAACGCGCGCTGCAACGCTCCTCCAACTTTCAACCGTTTCCACTAAAACCTTCGAGCACCCTCGAGTACGGTGAGCTCCTTCGCGGCGCTCCCGGTCCGAGGATCGATCCACGGAAGCATTCAAACAAAAATTATTTTCTACGGAACTCTTGTAATCGTCGGCGGGCAAGGCAGTTCTGCTGGTATTTCCGAAGCTTGATTCACCGAAAGATAGAACCTTAGCCGGGTTTCTTCCTCGTAGGATCGAGGGAAATCCTCGCCGGGGCATACGGATGTTATTTATGTTTTAATTCCGGGGAAGAGTTCGGGTTTTCAAAAGATCAAATTCTGCGAAATTGCGGATCGTCTTGCTATTCATTTTCTCGCGTGAAACTTTTATATATGCATAAACGAATTAATGAATAACAACGCTGTTCAAACCGGTAATGAATATTTCTGTTATTTAAACCGCTAAATATGTAATCCACCAAATGGAGAGAAAACTGAGAAAATGAAAGTTGCACGCTCCAATGATGCAGATATTTCGGACGCGAAGTAACAGGAATAAGAAAACCGAATGTATGGTTAATGCTGACGCGTAATGCTCGCCGCGAAAGGAGTTTCTTTGCATAGATTTCGGTTGTTCGAGTTCGGAAGACGATCTTGGAATGCAAATTGAACGCTCGCGTGGAAGTTTCGCGGTAAACACATTCGTACGAAAATCGCTTGGTAGCCCGCGTTATCGATTCCACGGCAAACAGGCGCGATTAAAGCGCAGCCAATTCTTTCACGGTTCGATGATAACAATGAGAGATCGGTCCGTCGAGTTTCAGCATGGAAACAGGAAAGTTGCGATTCTTCGCGTGTGAACAATATAGAGACGTTTTAAGAGCGTTAACACAACGATCCGACGAAACTTTCGCGATAAACCATTACGAACGATCGGCAGGATATCCTTCAAAACCTCGGTATGTATTTGCTAATAGCCAAAGTTTCCCGCCGACATATTATCGTTTGACGTCGAATACGGAGCTCGCCACCAAAAGAAGAAGCTTTACCGACGCTACGCGTCCAATGAAGCGAAAAACAAATTACGAATCGGTAATAATTTTCAAGCGAAGAATCCTGGGGAGTATCGATTCCTTCCCTCGGTCATATCGTTATGTTTCCGCCCTGCGCAACGTAATAAAATTATCGACGGCCATTAAAAACCATCGACAGGGACGAAACGAGCGTGAACGATAAATCTTCTAACCGAAATATCATTCGTTCATTTTCAGCTCTCCAACATTCTCCTTGACGTTGTTACAACGGTACAGCGAAAATCGCTATCTCGCTGAACGTCCTGGAGGAAATCTCGTATCCACTGGCAAAGAAATATTTACATAGCTGAAAGCATAGAAGAAAACTCTTACAGGCCTTCGGGTTCGCGACGAATTGCAAACCAATGCAAATTCCGCCCGTGGCTCGTACTCGTGAGAGGCACACTCTAGAAATCCGGCTTACGTAAAACCTCTCGGGTTCGCGTCCGAGCGTCCCGTTAAAAAATCAATTAAACCACACCTCGACATTCATCTTCATTCCTTCCAGCAGTTACGGATGCTCGCTCTTTGATAACGTCTCGCGAGTCGGAGGCTATTTTCGCGGCGCTTGTCGATAACCGCTATCTGGATTTATTAATTTCGCAAAGTGTCCGATCCGTCTGCTTCGAATCCATGACGAATCCCTACTCCCTATTTCCTCTAATGGATCTCTTTCAGTTCTCCCGTTCATCAATTTGTCTGGCGACTCTGTAATACCATTTCCGAAGGAAAACTCTTGAAACTAATTAATATCTAATAATCTACCTGGTTCCACGTCGATTCGTATAAAAAACGGATGCGTTTCCGTCCAAGCAGACGTTTCATCCCGCAAAGTAGAATCTGTAAAACCGTAATGACAGATGTTCAACCATTTATAACGGCGGTCTCGTGGAAAAATCTGGCATCCAAATGCGTAGAACTTTTTCACGCACAAGCGCCCCTAAAATCACTCAATCTGCTTTCCTTCCGAGGGCCTCGATTCTTCCGTCCTCCCTCATCATCCCCCCTCCTCCTCCTCCTCCTCCGCCCCCGCTCATTCCGGCAATCTCTCTCTATCAGCGCTTCAGCGTTCCCATTTATCCCAGCAATCGCGAGAGCGCGGGATAAAGGAACAACGAAAGCCGTGAGAGAAAGAGCGTAGGCCGAGAAGAAGGCCGGGGGGAGGAGCGGAGGCGCAGGCAGATAGCGCGTCGTTTGCGCTATCAGTGCACTTAAGATCTTGCGGCTGCAGACAGGGACGGCGGAGAGCAGGACGGAGGGTGGGAATGGGTCA
This sequence comes from Perdita meconis, assembly GCA_030770465.2. Classification (NCBI taxonomy): domain Eukaryota; kingdom Metazoa; phylum Arthropoda; class Insecta; order Hymenoptera; family Andrenidae; genus Perdita; species Perdita meconis. The sequence continues at coordinate 5,075,393 of JASKOS020000016.1, forward strand.
CGAGACGGAGAAACGCGGGGGCGGAGGACGGTGAGCGAGGCTCGGGGTCGTCGTGAGACGCGGGGGGCGAGCGTAGAAACGAGCAGGACTATGGTTCGCAGTTGCGACGTCGGTGTCGTTGAGGACGATGGTGCGGCGATAGGAAATGGTGGAGATGACGGTGGCGATGGCGATGGTGGTGGTGGTGCAGAGGCTCGTAGCGGGGTTGAATATTCATTCGTGTTACATATGGATCAGCCTTGAGCGGCACGGCTGGAACAAGCTAAGAGGAAGAGAGTGTGGCTAAGCGTCGGAGAGGGTGCGCGACGCCTATGGATCCGAGTTAAGGGCTTGAATATTGCGTCCTCCTCCCGGGAGGCGTCGTCGAACGTCTAGGCCCCCGACAGGTGCTGCTGTGACGAAAAAGAGGATGATCATGGCTCCCGGCGAAGTATGCAAAGGTGTCTTTGATAAGAACGGGTAGTTTCGCGCGCTTCGTTGCACATCGCCGTCGCCGTCGCGGCGACATCTGCGGGAGGTTCTCGCCTCCGGGGGAGAGCACCGCACGACGATTAACATATTCACCCGCAAGAATCGGCTAATGTTTAGCCGTTTTTTCGACTGGCTGCCGCGCTCGTTAAGCTACTCGCCAGCGAATAATGGCGCGATAAATTAGATCGAGTCTCCTGTTCCGGGCACTGGAGGATAAAGCCGGAGAGATTTTGAGAAATCGCTGCCTCCGGGCGCCAACAACCTTCGGCGTTTCAAGAATCCCTTGTGCGTGAAGCCTTAATTACTTCTGCGAGCGCAACAAAACTACGTTCAGCCCACTGCTTCAAGGAGTCTTAATCGCTGCGTGTTCATAGACATGTCTGGCGTGTTCAGTAGATTAAGACAGTACTAGATCATCCACTTCTTTTTGGAACAAGTTTGTAGGAAGCTTCAATACTAACTTTCGACCAATGCTAGAATTCGAAGAATGCTTTTCCAGCATATAAGTTAAATTACTTTGTTCTAATTCGACCAGTCGACAGCATCTATCGCAAGGGATTAGTCACTGACGGCCTACAAGGTGAGTAACGAATTCGAGGATTTCACCATTTGCAAGGTCGTAGCCAGAGATTGACGAGGCATAAACGCAACAAGTAATCTACTGTTTCAGGAATTCCGCGTTGGGAAGCGGAGCCATCAAACGTATCCCCATATATTTCACTCGACACAACGCGACTAAAGGGAAATTCGTTTCGGCCGAGGCTCCCGCGCATCCCGTTACGTTAGTAGACACAATGACGGCCATGACTGCGCCCTGATAACGATCGAGAAAGTTAACCGGGTATCAGGACAGGGTTAAGCTTCACACTCATAAAAGCGCCTGTCGTTTCTATCCTGGTTGGCCGAGGGGCAGTAAAGTTACTGCGCTTAACGCCTTATAGACGCGCAGAATGTTTAGAGCCCTCTGCGGCATGATCCCCGTGCGCCGCGAGGCGTAAGTTTATTGCTTACGAGCACGATTCCGTCGTCCCCGTCGTCTTCGTCGGTCGCCTTCGTTACGAAACGTCCTGGGTTTCGAGTTCCGTCGATAGAAATTCCCCGCTTTCGGTCGCAACGGATTTGCATGTCGCGTTCGAACGCGTTCGCGTGAACCAGCTTCATCGTCGTGCATGGTCAACGTGATCTCTGATTTTTATCGTTCTTCCGACTCGTTTCTCCGTCACAGTTTGCCCACGAGTGACCACTTTAATCCAGCAAAATACTAGGAAGTGCGAGTTTATAATTGCGAATACTTGGAAACGGATAAAGATTAACAACTTAATCAGTTTGGCGAGGGAGTTTAGGACGCCGCGAGTTTGTTTGATGCATAAGTTGCTCCGTTCATACCGAGCAAATATGTTCTGCGGTGCGGAACGTCCATCAGCACGAGAAGCTTATTTATTTGCGGGCGCGGTGAAAAAGCACGCAACAAGCGCGCCCGCGGGGGAGAGATCAAATAATGCCCCCGCCTCTCGGGACATTTAATTCACCCAGAAAGGGGTGACTGCGTGAATTGCTTCGACAGCTGTCCCTCAAATTGGCATAATTAATAAGTTGAAACCTAGAAGGATTATAAGCGAACGGATAAGTAGTCGGCTCTGGTGGTAGTAACGTGGAGAAAGAGAGACAAAGGCCGGACGAGGAAGGGAGAAAGACAGAGGGAAACATCGAAGGCTGAGTGGAAGAGGGTCGAACCCAGGGGGGATTACGAGACAAGGGATGGCGACCTGTCATTAACATCCACCTATTGACAAATACGCAAGCCATCGTACTCAACACTAAAGCCGTATCATCTTCAGCTCTTGTTGCAGTCATTACACCCCCCTTCGTTTATAAAACGGGATGGTCTTTTCGCGGCGAATGAAAAACGAACGGTGCGAATCTGAAAACTGTGTTTTCCAAGTGAAACGGAATTTTTTCTGCACTCGAAACAGAATGATTTACTAGTTCAGCATGGTCGATAAAAAAAGTTCTTGAGCTTGAAAGCCATCAAAAGCATATACCGTCCATCGAGAATGCGTAAAATAATTCTAGAATGTCGCGGAAGGGTAGTTTAATACAGGACTATTAAATCGCTGTTACCGAGTTACGAACTTCGCCTCGCGAGCGTCCATTAAGAAGCGATAAATTATCATTTTATATCACTCAGTAGTCGAAGGATATCTCGGAAGTGGAAAAAGTCCATTAAAGGATAGACAAACGCGGGAAATCGATACGCGAGGGAGGAACGAATAAAGTTGAAATAAAATAGGCAGAGATCAGAATTCCGTTTCCAGGCGGCAACAGTTATCAACGAGTCATTGCGTCCATCTCTGGACGGTTCGAAGGCTCAAAGAAGGGAACCCTTTTCGCTTAGCGGCCATTTCGTTCATTTCCGGCCGTGGGATGCGAGGGAGATCCATTTGCTGCTTCCCTCCCGCCTCTCCAACCCCTCCAACTCCTTCTATCGTCTACCTTCCAGGCATCGAAAGCCATTGTGTGATCTAGCCCCTTTTCGGTCCCTCCTTCGGTCTGTCAGTCAGTTTACATTACTTGCAGTGCCACCAAACGGGAGAACAAAAAGGATTGAGTGCTCGTCCCGTATTTAAAGCGGCCATTACGCCGCCGTAATTATCGCCTTTCGATTCTAATTCGATTCATAAAGGTCCTACGTCCTTCCTCGTGGCGGAAGGTAAAGTCTGTACGGCGGAGATTTACAGGATGAAGAAAAGATGTCTCTCAGGCAAGATTAAAGGCGTTTCGGTAATGGTACGCTTAAGACAGACATTGCCCGCCTGAGATGAAGTCATTTATTCACGGTGTTAACTTAAGTAGTAGTGATAGAACACGGGATATGTCGGACGCGAAGTGAACTTCAAAAGTATGCGAAAAGATTATAGAATTAAATTCTGCTCTTCACGGAGAAGAAAATATAAGAAAAATGTTTAGTACTAGTTGAAAGAAAGTTGACAAATTAGATGGTAAAGTTGATCATTGACAATCTTGTGTCCCCCATTGTCATCCCCCAGCTCCCTTCGCTTTTCTTACACGAAACCAAGCGATAATATAACAGCGCGAGGGTGGAGCCGCGAGTGCCGGCTGTAAATTCCCACGTAATCTTATCATCGCGACTGATAACGTTGGCCCGTGGTCTTTCCACATCCGTGTCAGATTAACGCATCACATCCACGGACTGTCCAGATCGTTTGATCCACGCCACTCGTGCATACTTATCGTCCCGTTCCCCCTCCCCTCTCGGTCGGCTAATGGAAATTAGAGTACGTTATAAAATTTTAATTTCACACCTCCCATGGGGAGATAAAGGACGTGTCATGGGGCGACGATTGTAAATTAAACAACTGAAACGTTTACGGTTGGCCGGCGGTCGCTCGCGAGCCGCGTAAATTAAAATGAAAGGGAGCCCATCGTAATTGTAGCATTACGGCTGGTTAAAAATGAGATTAACGGCACTTCTAATTAAATGCCCCGACGAATACTGGCAGGGAACGCAATTTCCGCTATCATACAGACCGCCGCAAACGTAAACAGAAGAATCCTGGTCTCGTAACGTTCGCTGATACCAGATAAAAGTCTAAATCAAACACGACGCTTATGGATATAATTGCTAGCTCGTAACCCGCGGCGTCGTCGTTGACCGTCGATAAGATCGAATAAAGTTTATTAACCCGCGAGTCGAATTACCGTAATCATAAATTAATCAATGAAAGTGGCACGTGCTTCGCCACCATCTCGGATTGTTCCAAGAGCCGCGAGATGGCAGCACGCGCAACTAGCCGCCTTATTTATTCCCCACTCTGACTAACAGACTGCAGATCCAACCCCCTTCCACCTTCACCAGCATGAGTAGAAAGTAGAACTCTCCGGTTTCCACGTCATCTTTTATTTTTCGCTCCTACCTTCGCGCGCGGCCCGTTTTCTCCCCGTTTCCTTCTTCCCTAGACACGATTCTCCGTACTTTCTATGCCTTCGGAAAGTTTTCGCAAGACTATTACACCCGCCAGTAAATTCGAATCGTTTTTTCCTTCGCCTCGCGCCGCGCCGGCCTGTTATACGAGCGAAACGGAACACGAGCGGGGGCGAAGGGGTCGGAGGAACAGTGACTGGATGTTCTCCGTTAACGGTGGTAATGCGCTATTCGAGGGTCCTTGTGCGCGTAACGCGAGCAAAATAGCGCTGCAACGCGGATGTAAAACCGGGGTGTGAGGCTCGATTCTTTCTGTTTCTTCTGCCACTGTTATTCGCGACGTCGCAATTTTCTTGTCGCTCATTGGAACATGCGAAACTACTCGACGAAGTTATTCAATTTGCTCTCGTATTAGCTTAAACGCGTACGCGCCTCGGAAAACGCCACCAAAAATTCACCTCTTGTTCTCTATTTTCCTTCCCCTTTTCATTATCGTTCCACTCCTAATTTCCCGTCGCTTTCGCGTACTCGTTTCCAAGTTATTGTGTTGGTTATGACAGCGGAACGAACCTTCCCGTTCCACAAACCATCGAAAAATAAGCAATAGGAATTCTTTCGCGCTTTCCCGATCTGCCGGGAAATTTATCAGCTGTGGGTTTCTTTTCAATCGTAGCCTCGTGTGAATTATGCGCATTTATGAAGGAGGGAGGGTGTCGACGAGAGAATAGGGGAAAGGAAAGGGTGAGGTTCGAGTAGCTTTAGGGGCGGGGTCCTTCCCAACGGCCGGACAACATATTTCCTTGGAATTCGAGGATGTTCTGGGGGTGAAACGCGATGTGTGTGTTTTATTGCTATCGGACCTTGCGTCTCACAAAACTATTGACTACGTCGAGAGTAGAACTCGCTATTGCGAATTCAAATGACCGTTACTTCCGTTCGCTTCTAACTTTAGGAAAAGCTGTCTGGCTATAAGCGAAGTATATTCCACTGCAGTAGAAAGATACTACATGATCAGGCGCTCGGGAAGTAGTATTATGGACGTTTCTGGTCAGACACGCCAAGAATAATGAAAAGAAATTTAAAAACCTAAAGAAAATCTATTTACTGTACAGTCTAAATATTGCAACTTCTTTTCCTAACGAAATCCTCCGGATTGTTCGGAATGCAAAACCGTAAATAGCTCCGGTTAAAGCGAGAAATAGTATTTATTACCGCTGCGCACGCCATACGGCATTAGTCAAAAAGTATACAAACTGATTTCGGTATGTGATTCACGAGAGGACAGTGCCAACTCGTTGACCAGCTCGCGACAACTTCTGGGCGCACTTCACTTTTCCGCTTCAAACTTTCCGCTTCTGATCCCTCGAATCACAACATAACAAGAGCCTCGAACATTGAAAAGGTCTGCCCGTTACATTTTTACCCAAAGCCGTAACTTTTAATTAAAATCCTTATGGAAATCTAATTAAATTTCGAACGTAATCTTTACGTTGCCATCTATCGTATTCTTTTTTTCTGCCTAGGACCGAATGTTGGATCGTAAATACTACCGCCGGTGCCGTACTTCGAAAAGACGGGCGCAGGGCTGTTGTCATAAATCCTGCGAAATATGGAAATGGAATTCCCAAAGCGCGAAGTGTAACGATCAACCCACTTTCAACAATATTGACGTCACTTTGAAGGGAAACTCGCAGCCGGGGGGGCGCGCATAAGAATTCGCTACAATCAATTCCGCGGCAGCCACCCTTCGCAATTCCAGCTTTCGACCCTTTGCGTGAAATATTAACTTGTCAGCGTGTGCAACTACCACTTTTGCCTACGTTAAGTACGTGCTTGATCAATACCGGCGCACATGTCTCTTTTCAGCGACTGACTTACATTACGTTCGCCCAGTGTATTTTTTTTCTCTCTCTCTCTCTCTCTCTCTCTCTCTCTCACACTCTCTCTCTCTCTTTCTCTCCTCGAACGGCGCGAAATTGATGGAAATATGGCCGCTGGGTAACGCTTCCATTAAATACGGATCTGCATATAATGCAACTGTAATAGCAGCTGGAAGTTTTCGATTGTTCATTTGCCAGGAATGACGAGATCAATTTGCATAATATTTTGAAATGTAGCGTCGCGGCATCGAACAGGCACGGAACACAATAATGACGGAATACGCGATACTTTCGACCTCTGTTCGCACGCGTAAACGTCCCTCGTTGGTGAACCAGTACCAACGCTGAAATTGCAATGTGAAATAAAATTTTTAAGGTACCATTTTTGAAGCAAGAAGGTAATGCCGAGAAATTTGAATATGAGACGTCCTAAATCAATCACATTTGCGGAAATCTATCCACCGCCTTTGAGTATGAATCAAATAGAAACACCAAAGCATTTTCATAACCGGGTTTAGTCACTACTCGTCCCCCGAACTTGATTATACGCCGCCGGGCGTGTTTCAAGAGACGTTCGGTCCGGTCTGCACGCGGGAATAAAGTTTTCACCGGTGTCGCAACGATAAAATAATTAAAATGCATGGTGGCGGTCTTGCGCGGTTCACCGTGGCCGGTAAATATTTCCCTTTTTCCCTTTCGTGTCCCGCGGGAGGTAGAAACGGCGCGGAAATAATTCTCGCGTGCACGCCGAAAAAAGGAAGGGCGGAAACGAGACAAGCTGTGTTTGGCCGGCGGGCGCGTGGCACGAAGAAACGCGTCCGGATTATTTGCTAGACACCGGACGAGAGATTAATAGCCGAGCGGTATTTGCGTGACACGTGAAAATTATGTAACTGGCTAATTGAAGTTGCGTGGCGTGGAATGGTCTTCGTTGTCCGCGATAGGCGGCTTTTTATTGGGAAGATGGATGGACGGATTTGTCGGTCTGGGACAAACTTTGAGGAATGCGAAAGAATTATGAGCTGAACTAAAAATTCCGACCGAAACGCGCGACCGTGTATTAAAATAAAGGGAAACAGTTGCAGAACTAATACAACTACGATCACTACGAAATTTTTCTTTGCGAGATGAATTTCGTGTGGTACAAAATGAACGCGTTTAAACGGAACATCGGTAGTTATCTGGCGTAGATTAGAAATGTCGATTAAAAATGACTAACCAATTTGCCGAGGAAAAACCGGAGACACATTCTGGAACACGACAATGACAAGCGTTCAATCTCGCTAGATATTTCGGTCAAGTCGACAAATAGCAGCTCATGTCCCATCGATTCAGCCCGTTCGACGTTTAACTCGCTTTGAGGACGGGCCTGCGCTCAAATGAATCCTCAAAGCATGGACCCGTCTACAAAGGATACTCGAATTTCCCCCTTTTCTGGCGGGATACGTCGAAAGAAACCGGAACTACTGGTTGTGCTCGCCTCGCCTTTGTGACACAACAGACGTAAATCCCGCACTTCCCGAACGTCCGTTATATGGTCCAAGGAATACGATTGTTTCCAAGGAAGCTTTGCGCGATCGTCTTCGCTAACGCCAGAGCATTTTTCTTTCTTTCTCTCCTTAAGAATCCTTTGTAAGCAGTTCAAAGGGATTGTTGTTGGTCGGGAGAGCTTCATAGAGTATAATAATCGCATTGATACGGAGAAAAGAAGAAAAATAACAGGTGATTATAGATAGGATAGTATTTTATGTTATCAATGAAGCCGTTGTGGCATGGCCGAGTTTCAACTGAGTACATTTTCAGTGTTTTAACCATAAGATCAAACTAAATTTCAAGTTTCATTCCAAACTATCTGTTTTTGACAGGAACCTGTAGCTAAATAAAGAACCAAAGCGAATAATCTACGTGGTAAATAAAAACCTACAATTTAACAAAGTTCGTGCGCGTAATTACAAACTTCCAGCAAAGTAAAGAGCGTTCCCTACTTGTTTAGCTATTTTCTATTCTGCCTCAGAAATTTAAACAGAAGAGAGAAAAGTGTTTCCTTCGATTCGCCAAAAACAGTGTCAAATTTATACAAATTCGGACGAAACTTAGTACAACTCGCAGGAAGAGGAGGATCATTTCACGAAACCACAAAGGCAGATCTAGATCTGCAATTAAAATCCACATTAAGGCCAGAAACTCCGCTTACAAGATTCCACCCTAATTAATTCGAAACTTCAGAAAACTCCAAGTCCGCGTTAAAATGGGATTGCTATCGAACTTTTTCCACGAATTTCTCAGTTTTTCAGCGCTCAGCGTACCGCCGACAATTCTCTCGAGATCTTTCTAAACGCGAGCTCGCGTCTGCCATAAAATTCGTGGTGACACGGGAACGATCTGTCCGCGCGACGCCCGCCGAAAAAGCGGCCGAGACGCGGGAACATCGGTGAAAAGTCATGAACAATTTCCTGAGCGCTCGGGGCGAGCGAGGGGGCGGCCGAGTGCCAAGAGCGGGGGATCATTAAAAAGTGGCGGCGGTTAGCGAGAACGACTTCGGAAAGAGTCGGCCAGACTCCGACCGGCGACCGAAGTGCATAAATCACTCGAGGTTTTACGAGTTACGCTCGGAGGCCGTAAACAAACAGGTTCAAGAGATACGGCTGAACTTCGATGGCAGGAGCGCGTTACGTGTGCGAGTTTTCGACGAAAACTTCCTGCACCCGTGCGTGCATGTACGCGTGGTGGATACAACAAATACATCTAGACAGGACTCGAAGAACTGGACGTGGATGCACAGGATGCGGAGGAGATGGTGCAACTGAAACTCGTGTAATTATTCGTGTCAAAGCGAAAACAAAAATATGAACCAGACATCGTTTCACGATAAAATCGATATTCGTGAGACAAGTAAAATATTTTAACTATTTTATATTGTGAATAAAGTTTGAAAGACAGTGATTTGATTATAAAGCAAAGCGAAATTGGATTCGCCTAGTCTTTAGACGTAGAAGACACAATAGTTGTTTTTATTGGAGACGAAGGGACGTCTTTTTATTATACAGGGTGTAACAAAAATGTTGCAGTTCCTTGAACGTGGTGATTCCTGGGGTGATTTTGAACAACTTTTTCCTTAGCCAAAATGTTAGGTGGGGCTTTATTAACGAGTTATTAACGAAAACCACCGACCAATAGGGGAATGTGTACAGCGGATTAATGATGACGCGGACGATGGCAAGCCAATACTACTCACAGTTGGAGCTCGCGCTGATATACATCCACTGTACTCGCTCCCTGATTGGTCGATATTTTTCGTTAATAACTTGTTAACAAAGCCCCACCTAACATTTTCGGTAAGGAAAAAGTTGTTTAAAATCACCTCAGGAATCACCACTTTCACGGAACTGCAACATTTTTGTTACACCCTGTATATTGTTTCGCGTTGCTTGAATTTGCGAAAATTGGCAGGGGCATGAGAAATAGTGATACGTGGCATCCGCAACGTGACCGTAACTAATGTCAAGCGAAAACGATATTATGTGCCGCGGCACACGGTTGATAGCCTAAACATATATTAGATGACGTACAGTATTCAATTCACTGTGTAGTAACCCTAGGCGACTGTTAGGCACCTGCAGCGACTCGGTTGTTACGTTATAGCTCACCCATGGAACCACCATGAACCACAATACACTATTCATGGCTAGTACAACCAGCCTTCTCCAGAATGAACAACCGTTCCTGTGTATACGCGAGCAAGGGAAAGGGAGAATCGCCCCGAGAAAAAGTGGCTGGAGTTGGTCTCATGGCTTCCGGCACGCACGTAATACCGGGATGCAATGGTGTATTGTTCGAACAATAATGAACACATTATCCTGACTAATGAAACATCATACTGGCTCGAATCATATTTACGATCGGCTGGACCTCTTCCGCTAGAATAAAGGATACGTTACCGGCAGCATTAAACGGTGCGTGCGAGCTTGTTACCGTTGGTATACCAAGAAGAATAGCAGAAATTCTCCGAATGCTTCTGTAGATCACTAATGTATTCATCTTCCGAAGATTTGCAAAAGACACCGAGTCGCAAAAGTAACGCTACGCCTCTGCACAGTTCACTACCGCTCCGCTTCCGAAATTCGTTGAATATGAAACGGTAATAGAGTTTCTTCCGACACGAGCGAACAGGAAAATCCTTTAAGAAGGTTAAAACACGCGGCAAGAATCGGGAATACGGCAGGAATCGGCTAAACAGGCTCAGCATCTCGGCGCGCGATGCTTAAATTTCCTGGGATCGCGTCAACAGAAAACTTTCCCATTTATGCGTTAGCGAGACTTGTTCGGCGAGCATGATGAGAAAAACAAAGAGGAAAGGAGGGAACGGTCCCTCCTCTACCCAACGCCGAAGTACGGCGTCGGTGGACGGGTTCTCTATTTTAAAGAAATTCAAATCCTATCTGATATGAAAGTTCGTAGAACAGAATCAGCGGCGCGCGACGGGTGGTTGTCGGTCGCATGGGGACGCGGGATGGGGGTAAGAGGCACCGAGGGGGCGAGACAGGGCACAACGCATCGGGAAAAGAAGCTGACACGGCTGAATTGCAGAGCCAATCGGATAAGTGCATTCCTATAGAACCGAGACGTCCCGTCCAATCAGATATACCGTAGTCTTTGACGTTTCTCATGTCGTATCGCACGATCTTCCGCGGCCTCCGTCTCTCCCACCCTCCTACTCGACATTTTCTTCCGCCCCTTTCTTTCCCGCTTTTTCAACCCCCCTCTAGCACGTTTCGTCGTGGCAATCCTGACCGCGGCACCAATCCGCGGGGGGCTCTGCGCAAAATGAGAAGAAAAGCCGCGGGAAATGAATCAAACGTCTCCGACGTTTCAATTATTTCTCACGGCCGCGCCCTGCCCGTATCTTCCACCTTTTCGTCGCCCACCACTTTCCTGCGAGAGACTCTGGGCTTAAACTAAATGGGGAAACTAAAAAGATCATCGGGGCACAGTGACTGTCTTGCGGATTGCGGCAGATGCGTAAATACGTCACCTTCGCTTCGATCTTTTCGATTAGATGTTTTGGATTTAGGGAGTTAAAGATTCAGCCTTTAACCTTTAAATTTGGATCTCGTTAATTGATATGAACTCTAAAGGTTATTTCACACAAGATATATTTCTCGCGATATTGCATCAAAATATAAAAGTTTTGTAAATTAAATAAGTAGTAAATTAAAGAAGTAGCAAGTAGAAACAATGAATAAAGAAAAAATAAAGTTTTATGCATCACAGCCGTGATTAACTCAATTACTAAATTCGTAACTTAGAAATGGAAGAGGCTAATGAAGCATCAGCTGAAGGAACCGACGCGAATAAGGTGAAGCGTAGGGGATCGCAGGTTCGATCGAATAAAACCGAGGCGAAAAAGTGGAAAAGGGATTGGAAAACGCGTGCGGACATCGTGGCGCTCCGTGGATAGACTAATCGGGTAATTAAGTTGCGCGAAATGGAAGGCTAGCGCCTGGGAAACGAGGGATCGGGCACCGAAAGCTCTCGACAGCGCAACGCATCATCGCTATTCTGCAATTAACGTCGCTAATCAGAATCCCAGAAGTAACACGATTATCTGCAGACTGCTACGAGTCTGACGTAGTTCTGTCGACTGATTGACCAAACCCCACGGAACCGGTGACGTTATTGAACGATTGTAACGAGCCGGAATCGTAGGTTGCTACATGATCGTTAATGCGTACGCCTATTATCGGAGTTAAGCATCATACACGATACGCTGCGTAATTGTATCTACGCGTTGCACGTTCGTGAACAGACATCGTCCCTCTCTCTCCTCGATTCGGAGCTTTGTCTGCCCGCTCGACGACGTACGCGATTATTCCCAGGAGAATATGCGGTCGCTTGATAGCCGGGGATTGAAAATTCTGTCTCCGATATGCACGTTATAGTTCTAATTGAGGTTTAGATCGCTTAGATATTGATAAGCGCCGGATGTTCGGTTGATTTTTAATGGGATACAGTGACGATTAATTGCGATAGCTTAAAATTCGAGAACGCTTTACAATATAATATTGGACATGAAATTTTACTCTTTTTTCTGCCTTTTATGCGAGCAAATACAACGCGTTCGGAGTTCGTGCCTCCGAAAAAACTAGCAACAATTTGAGAACAACGCGGCAGTAGAAACAACGGTTATCTATTCGGAAAAACGAACGCGCGGGACGAAGGTGGAAAAATAGAAGAGCGTTTAACCGAAACGCAACAACCGTTTTAACTTGACATACACGGGGAGCACGGGTAAGAGGAGGAAAGGGGAAATAACATAACCGTGGCGCAATGTTTGCGAATGAACGAGCTCATAGATCAATAAATCGTCGGCTTACGAATAACGAAATTCTCGAATAACGAACAAACTCTCGGGGATCGATGTGCAGAAATGACTGTAATAAAAAAGGTGTTCGATGACCGCACCCTGTCAGTTCCGTAATCGTCGATACTAACAAACTCGTCGTTTTCTCGTTTTATCACTTGACGCCCGGGCGCGAACGCATAAATCCAACGATCGTCGGAAGGCTCGCTGCGTTACGGCGATACAGAATGGCGGTATCGCGAATTTTTCAAACGTCGTTTAACCGTTTCGCCCGTAAATTCGCGAACCCCGAGACTGTATAGTGACCAACTCGACAGGAGGATAGGTCGAAAGAGAAAAAAAAAAAAAAGAGAACGAGGAAGGAGAAACGACAGGGGAAAAACGGGGGTGGCTATGCGGAGGGAGCGGAGGGCGATGAAAAAAAAAACCAAAGGGAAAAAAAATAGAGGCGCGAGAACTGAAACCAATGCGCATCCGCCACGTTTGCTCAGTTCGGTTTGTCCACCCTTCGTTGACACAGAGTCGCACCCGACTCTTCCTCGTTCGGCGCCGAAAAAAGTTTATTTTTCCGTACAGTTTGCACTGCCGCGTTTAATTTATCCGTTTCAATTTCTCCTGTGTTTAAAATACATTTCAACTCGCGCCGTCCGTCGTCAGTTTTTAATACGCGAACTCCGCCCACGTCGCGTTCGCCCGCCGAACGTACAACCCGCCGACGCGCGGCGTGTTCGAGCGTGATACGAAAGCGGAGGAAACAAAAATTCGGAAACTACTTCGGAAAAAGTTCCAGGTTTTTCTTTGAGTGACGTTTCCGACGCGCGAGGTCGCCGCGATCGAGCCACTAGTAATTCCGACGCAAAAGTATCGACGGAAGCAGGGTATCGGCCGTTCGTCACAACGGCGGAGACTGTTTAATTATTTCAATAGCGTGGGCGTACACAATATGACGCGTTCTCGTCCATCCGTCAATGTCAGAAACGAGGATTTCGCGCGTTGACCGTGGCCCGACGCAAATTCCCTACTTCCCTGTCATGTGGGCCAACAGTTTCCAGCCGAATCTGGGGAAGCTCCGCTCGCGCGTTGGGGTTAAGTAAAGTATCAGGGGGATGGTCGGGGGTTGGCTCGGATGTTATGATGTATTACACTGTGACGTTACTATGAAAACAATGTGATTAGTTACTGTAATTGTACGTAGCATGGGTTTATGCCTGGTAACCAACCCCATTATACCACCCTTCCACACTCTTTCTCCCGCTCGCTTCCTCCCTTCGTCATCGACCTTCCAACCCTCTACGATACCAGCACCTCCATCCATTGTAAAACGGAATGCTCATCTATCTTCGCGGCACTTTTGTCATATCTCACAGGCGTGATTCGTTTTGAACATCTTCTGATGAACATTTTTATTACGTTCCGTTGGGAATAATTAATGAGATAATTCTGAGTGAAACTGCTTAACAATTGATACCTTAATTCGATAGAGTAAAAGTAGTTCAGTCGTGCTGTATCGGTGCTTTAATTCGTGAATTCAATTATCCTGAGGAAGAACAGCAAATAACTGGAGAATCGAGGTTATTAATGAACATCTTTCCAGGTTTCATTAGGGTGAACAGGGCAACGCCTTGGTTATCAAGGTTCCAGTAACAGTACGACCAATATTTGCGAACATTTGCGACCAGTATTCCGCAGAACACGCTCTACACTATCGTTTACCTAAATCCACAATTTTTCCAATGTGTCTCTGCACAGTGCAACGCCCCAACCCTCTGTCGGTTGATTTAATTAGCAGAATTACTCCCTGGACAGCAACGTGAAACACGACGAACTAACTTAACAACGGGTCAGCGGTAATCTATCCCGGGTACGAACCAGTCCACCGACGGGGTCGTGCTCGCATAAACACGTATGCGTGTGTGTACCTGTGTGTATGTGTGTGCGGAGCCTGCCTGCCAGTCGAGTTGGTTCGCAAATACTGAGGCACGGAAGACAGTTCTACACGGCGGTTCACTCGCGCAAGCTGGCTAAACGTCGTTGGTGCGCGCGACGGTTTCCTGGCGAACGCAATTAAAACGTTAAGCCGAACTGCGGGGGCTAATTTTCATTGTTGAAGCGAACTTATATTAGAAATCGCGGTGAACTCTCCGCCCGGAGTGTTTCAGCGACGCGGTCGAATCCACGATAGTTTTTGGTCGGTTTCGTGCGATAAACCGCGAAACGACTCGGGCACCCGTACCACCTATCGCGAATTTAATTAGGCGACAAAGCGCGCCGCGTCACGGAATTCTTCGGGCTACTCGCGACCGGCCCCGACCGATCGATCCGCGAAATTTTCGGACACGAGACACCCGGGCGAGGGAAACACGAGGGGAGCTTGTACGTAACACGCGGCCCGTTAAAGTTCCGAAGTTGCCTCCCTTCCGACTATCTTGCGCCCGAATACGCCCGCGTAGACCAAGCACAATGTTCTTGTTACGCTTGGTCAGAAATAACGACAGGAGTCGTTAGAAGTTGTAGGTACAATTTCCGGGATAACTTAGACCCGATGTGAACCAACGGCGCAACGTGCCGAGGGCGACTGAACCGTTGTTCATGAATAAATTACGCGAAATCTTCCGCGATAGAGGCCAGGGACTAGCAATTAAATGCGGAGAGCTCTTATTCTGAAAGAGGGACGACCTCTGTGGCGGAAGGAAATTATTTTCCGAGGATTTTGTACTTTCAAGTATTATCCACGGTTTTTACATTCCGATACCGTGACGACGCAATCGACGTGCAGAATCTCGGAAAAGAAAATATAGATTGGGGAAGCTTATTGCAAAATTATTGTATTGTAAACTTTGCTTCGCGTGATAGTGGTGCGGGCTGCCTCGCGCTGCGCCTCAACTTGTCGCCTCTTTAATTTGAACTCTTTCAGCTTGAAAGCTTTTATATTCATGTTTGAAACATCGACACTGAATTTCAATTTAATCGCAATACAATATATCCACAGTTTTTACGATCCCTTTTTTTCAAATTATAATTTCATGAATTTATATTTATATAATATATTTTCTTCTAATTAAAAGATACAGTCATGTAAACTCTTCTACTCACACTTCCATCCACCATAACTTCCCAGATCTTCCATTCTCTTCTCCAAATTATTCGTCACAATGTTTTGACTAATTACAGGCCCTCGAGGGATATTAAGCAAAATTTATTCACACGAATAATTCCCGGTTGAAAAGGAGATCAGCCCTCAAAGGGTTAATTCACGCTCCCACCGCCAAATCTGGGAAAAAATAATGAAAAATGGCGATCCATAAATTGCCCGAACACCGTGGTCCGCGTAAAAAGCGCAATCGCATAATTTACCGCGTCCATGGTGTTCCGCGAGTACCTGGTGGAAGTGGACAAGAACGAGAGAAAAGGAAAAGAGGAAAGAAGAAATCAAGTGTGTGGCACGCGCGATGGAGAGTATCTATTACATTTTAGACGGAACAATCCGCATGATTCGCTTAATGACATTCCGGAAAAGCGTTCGTGCGTCAGACGACGGAATCGGTAACGAGTCTGTTCAAAGAATCAAGTCGTATTTTCAGGGAAACAGTATTCGCAGGTGTGAAGCCAGGTGTTGTTAGGTGGAGCCAAGACGCGACGACTTTTATAGACGCCGATCTTCTATTTGGTCTATGTGCAATTGCAATCGTTTGTTTAATGCAGACACACCAGACTTTACTTATTAATATCGGGCTCTCGGACACGAAGACGTCCCACGCTCACGTGGAGAAAGGAACGCGGTCACAGAGACGTAACTGCAGATAGATGCAATCGTCCTATTGCATTGTTGCATTTCCATTACTACGGATTAATTGACATCGAAGAACTCAGCGATTTAATTAAACCCTCAACTGGATATTACTCTGGGCCTCAGTCTGTTCATCACGAAATATTCCGGGGTTTCTGGTTCGCAAATTCGAACATAAATTAATATTAAATTTGACAAGGAAACATCTTTTCTCTTCTGAATTTCATTTTCACGAATCTTCACACGTTGGATATCTTTTCAAAAATTTTAGAAGTCCCGGTATTTTTTTTTTATTTTGTTGAAAATCTAGAATAGCACGAAATTGGGTCTAAAAAAAAATACAAAATATATTACCTTGATGATTGACTGTGTTTTCAAGCTATGTCGACCTTGTCTGTTCGTACATTCATGCGGAAGTTCATTTTCTTTTTTCCTTGCAGAAAAGTCCATTAAAAAAAGAAAAAGGACAAAGTTCGGCCAGTCGAACGGAATACCCGCGAATTCTCAAGGAGTCTCTTACCGGGAGTTCTATTTCCGAGATCCTTAATTTATAATTGGATTTGCGGCATTTCCCTCCTTACCGGAGATGTCGGGTATTCAGGTCGACCGGCTCCGTTCCAGATTTCCGGTTGAAAATAACCAATGGAATTGCTTCACAGGTAACTACACTCTAATTTCGCTTAATTAGTTTAGCGTCTGACTACGCTTTTCGGGAGCAACATCGAAACTCCACGCTCGAATAACGTTTCTTCCTCCTCCCGGCGCATCATTTCTAAACATTCATCCGCAATATGAAACGTCGAATAGAAACTTTCCGGAAGCTTAATTTGCTCGACACAGACGAACATATCGAAAAATTTTATTATTCTCCTCAGACGGCCGATAGACGGGAAAGAAGAAGAACGCAACTTTTCATTTCAACCTTTACCGTCGTGAGATGTTACAACTCGATTCACCGCCATAACGAAACGAGAGAAACGAAACGTGACAGACTCGTCGTCACCAGGGTGCTCAAAACTTGTCATTCGCTGAACAAATAGTCACTATTCTAACATAGTAGAAGAACAGGAGGACAGAAGGGCATAAGGGTTTACGGTGTCGCAGCGTATCATCGCGGCTGGCACGTCATCCGACCGTCAGTATTATAGCTGCACGCCGTAAAAGCGAGCTGTTAAACAGTCAATAGCTCCGAAACGATGTACGGGTTTTCCATAAAGCTTGCGTGCGTCTGGAGTTCCACGAAACTTGGCGAGATGATGTTCGCGGAAAATGCTCAGAAAAGTTTGACGGTGTCGGACGTGGCGATTGAAAGAGCACTGTGCTTTGCTTCACTGTCTATCGTACTATCGTGTATGCAAAAGCTTAAGATTGCTTGGAGGAAATGAAAATTCAGAAAGTTGTAAAGTTAGAAATTTGTATCTTTTCGACTTTATTTTCGAAGTAAATTTTGTAAAATATTCAGAGAATAAAAAAAATCTAATTCCCGATGATTTCCATCTCCTACAAATTTTTCTCTTCTCTTTGCCTACTAACTTTTAGATTTTAAGAGCTTTCAATACCCACGATCCAAAAACATTTAATCCTATTGTCCGTCGGAAATCGCGCGGATTTCCTGGTCAGCCACGAAACGCGATAATGCAAGAATCTGTGCGGGAATTGCGTGCCCGCGGACGTTGTGGCTATTAACCGCGGTAAACTCTTAATTTCCGTGGGGCTGAATTTAACGGTCGATGCGTGCACGCGTTATTAAACGCCGGTACATCTGCACGGTTCGTCGAAGAATAAATGAGGGTGAAAAGGGGGGAAAGCCGTCGTGCATACACTTAAGCGAGCTCGAGATAGCGGAAAGGCGTCGCGTTCTGTTCACGTCCGAGCTGTGCTCGCGGTGGAGGGATCGCTCGGAGGATTTAAAGGGTGGTCGAAGGAGGTGGAGAAGATGGGAGGCCGGTTAATGCGAGTCCGTGCGAGGACACCCGCTGCGCCCTGCGGGAGTTAACGCGGGAATCGCGTGTTTTCACCGCGAAACACGGAACCACCGTCGAACGCAAAATGAGAGAAAGAGGATCCGAGCGTGTCTGTGGAAAGGAAAAGCGATCCTTCGTGATTTTAGCTCTTCTCCTCGAATACTGAACTCTCTTTGAAATTTCCCTGGCTGATAATGTGCTATCAATCATTGATACCTGTAGTAACAGTTTGGAGCGAGAAACTATTTTAGTAGAAAGTTAATGGGTTTTGGTGCGACTAAATATGGATTTAATACAGTAGACTCCCGTATAACGCGGTTCATACGTTAGGCGCTGCAGGAAATCGTTTTGTACGGGAATTTTTTTCGTATAACGCGTATAATTTAAAGTAACATATTTGAAATAATTATTGCTATGCCAACTTTTATTTTCTATGTTTTATCAAATATGTTCAAATATCAAATATGTATAAATAAATGTGTTCTATGTCTTATTATTTGGCGCGTTGTACGAAGTTCTAGGAATTCGCATTGTAAGAACTCGCGTTATACGGGACTCCACTGTATTTAATTTGTGCAGGTTTGAGAAATCTGATAATTTTAAAGTTTTTGGAACTATTTTTAGACGTGTTTTATGAATTAAATTATAGTACCAAGGGTCTTCTCGGTTTTTGGAATGCGTGGGAGTTCTTAAACGATACCAAAATAATCACATTTTCAATTTTACATCGCTCCCTTTGTTGTTTTCAGCAGAATAACCAACCAACACGGAATGAACGCGTTTATGCGGATCACGTTCCGCTCGCAATCAGAAGTAACGAACCAGTTTGCGCCCGGTTCACCCCCCTGTCAGCAACAGCGCGTGCACGGATGAAGGTTCACGGCGGGTGAACGTATCGCGCACGAGAAATCAGTTGTCCCCACCACGGGGTAAGGCAACACGCCCGCGAATAACAGATACCAGATTTATGACGTTCCATAGCTGTCGCGAGGTATCTAAGAGAATTATCGTGGCCGGGGCGCAATGAGGTTATGGACACCCTTGGGACTCCCGCTGACCAGATAAGACTTCACGCTACGCTGATCCACGCGCGTTCACCGACGTAGAATCTCGTATCCATCGCCGACCCACACCTTTCAACCAACCCTGATAAATTACTCAACACCTTTCTCATCCATCGCTCCCGCAATGGTTCCGACCACGCGCTGCCCTATCACCGGAAAACCTTATAACCAGCGGGTGAGCCTCGACCGGCTACCCTTCAACCCCATTTGCGTTGCGGGGAACAAGGAAGTTCGAGGATGGCTCGAGATACGCGACCAAACATAGGGTTGCGGTGTTCGCGACGCCCAGAATAATACGCTTGTTACAATGGCGTGGATCAGTTCTAACGTAAAGTAAGACGCTTCATACTCTTTATCAGTTTCTCATTAATATAATCTTCGAGGACAGTAGAATTTTAGGAATTTCCTAGACTTGACAGTGGATACTTGGAATTTCAGACACATTTTTCATCCTTTAAACGCGGTCTCAGTGGACACTGACAGCAATCGACATCAGAAAATACCTTCCAAGTAGATAATCTTCACATTTTACATGCCCCTTATCAGACAGTCTGCAATTTCCAGTAGAATCAATCGCCACCCCAAAGGAGGAAAGATGGTGGACGATATGAGAAACAACGGTGACAGTTCGAAAGGAGAAGTTTGGCCAAAACGCCTTCCTTCCAGTGAAGAAAGAGTAGCGGTAGTGCTCGACAGTGACGTTTTCATCGGCGATCGCCAAGTGGCAAAAGAGTACGGGACAGGGAAGGAAGATCTACGATCCAGAGAGAGTCTTAATAATCCCGATTCATAAAGCCCGGGTATCCCAACCTCGATATGTTGGTGTCGACCACGAGTGGGCTGATAAAGAATGACGATCGTAAGGGAAGAAAGTTGCAGGGCGCTTATCGCCCAATAAATTCTACTTCAGATGCCGCTTCACCCGCTCCCCACCCTCAGGCTCGCCGTCCCTTTCCCTTCCATTTCATCTCGTCTCGTTTTCAAGAGCCGCTGCAAAACCTGTGTAATTATCGCCGCTAAGTTCCAACTAAATTTTCCGCTAACGACGATTTACGATCGAATTAACAGATTGCCCGGTGGCTAGACGGCTCTGCCGTCTACCGACTTTTCCCTCCTGCTTCGCCGCCGCCAACCCCCGCCATTCTTGCGCCTCTGACGCCGTTCCTTCCGGTTCCTTTCCTTTCTCTTCCGTTTCTCACTCGCGTTACTCGACGCCAGCCAAAGTCTTTCGCATGAGAAATTTCGGACACCGAGGGGGCGAGAGGGGGAGGGAAGTTTCGGAGACTAAAACTTGTCCACCTCGCCGGATGAACTCAACTCGCTAATAAAGCAAACGGCCACACAAATTAAGTTCGATTCTCCGGGAGACGAATCTCGTTATCCGACTCTCCACTCTTTCGCTACAGCGATTCATTGGACGACGGAGGTAATGGGATTTTCTGCGACTAAGACGAACGACCTAGTGATTGAAGTAATCAGTTGAGGCACTATCGGCCACCATTCGCGATTTTAAAATTGCTTTCTTGCTGACGGGCCGGCGACGTACCGCAATTGCGCAGAAAATTCGCGATTACCGTCTCACTGCGATGAAACGCGTGGATTCCCCGTCATTTTATCAAAGTCTGCCATTCTCCGGACCAAAAATATATTCATAGAAATTCTTTTCCATTTTTCCTTGAACGTAATGGCCATTTAGGTGCTACGTAGATCGAGTTTCCGCTTTTTAGCCGACGGGAAATCGACAGTCAGAAACTCGGCAGCAAGGAAAACGTAGTTTCCTAATAAAGCAAATACTATAGGCATCCCGCTCCCAAAGGAGAAGAAGGTGAGAGGGAGAGGAGCCAAAATGGGAGCTAGGCACTACGTAACGGATACATCGCACTGAAATTGAGATTGGTTATCGAAGATTTCCAACCTTCTCGAGGCTGATGGGAGGAGCGTGGCGCCGACACCGTAGCGCAATGTGGTTTGGCAGGGCTGCGGGGGCTCAAATCGGATAGTTTGTTCATTAGAGATATTTTCCGATCGCGAGAGTGGCTGAGGGGAGACGGGCGAGCGTGTTCAGCGTGTATTTGTCTTGATAACTTCGAAGCAGGAAATGAGACTGTCGGTAGGAGAACGCTTCGTTCAGCTCTTCTCCGCGCGCTCTCATCCCTTCTACCTCTCTTTCTCTCCGTGTTCCATGACAGTCTTTCGCCGAAAACGGGGCCAGAGAGGATGGTAAAGTCGGAAAATGAGGATTTCGATTCATTTAACGGCGGAATAACGGGTCCGAGTACTGCGAAAGTATCATTCTAACACTGGACTCCTTCCTGAGCGCGATTGCTACTCGATAACGGATACCTGATGTCCGTCTAAGAAAGCAGTGCGAATCTTGGCTGATCTTGGAAATGCGATTTAATAAATTGGGTGTCCAAATGGCGGCACTAATGTAGTGAAAATAGTGAAGTTTAGAAAAAAAGACGACGGCAAAACTTTTTGAGTTTCAAGAGTTCAGTTTTTCAGCTCGAAACACTTATACCGCCTCTTTTTAAATATGAAATGATCGAGTTGTTGGAAATGCCTGTTTTCAGAGTGAAGAGTTCCAAAAAGTAAATGACAGCGCGTGGACAAGCGTAGTATCGATTCGCAAGGCGATCAAGGAAAGAGGGAGAGAATTTTCAGAAGGCTCTCGTATCAGCGAGCAATACCCGTTTGACCTGGCACACACGCCGCCCATAGATCAAGTAGAACCCTTAGGACGAATCCCCATGCCATGGGCTAACCATTAATTTACAACCCGCAGAGTAGCCCCATGCCTCGCCCCTCCAACATACTGGCTCCACGTCCCTTTGCGGCAGATATGAGCTACGACATGGCGCTGAGGGATTCAACCACCCTTGTTCCCGAACCCTATAACGGCGATCCTCTATCTCGCTCGCCCGTAGTTCACGCTCGCCCACCTCGACCAGACATCCTCTAAGCGGCTTCCAACCTGCTAGAGGAATTTCCCCGTTCCTTGCCCTGGACGAAATTTAAATATATACCGAGGACGGTGTGTACCGGGTTAATACCAAGTCACTTCCCCTCGCGAACTCCCTCGAAAGTAACCGGCTGAACCGTTTTGATCAGAGATTCAACGGCTTCCCAGCTTCCTAGCACCCTTCGCGTTCTCATTATTGCGCTTTCATCGACACGATACCCGAAAAGTTTCGATCATTGAATATTTAATTACCCGGTAACAAGTCGTGAACACGCTGACAAACGAGGACTCTTTAGGAAGTCCCAAGAACGGAATTCCTAATTAGGATTGGACTTCGGGCCGTCTCGGTGGAACGATGAAGGGCAGGCTGAAGGGAACGGAAGAGAACGGGGATGAGTTGGGCCTGCACTTTGATTCTACGAGCTTTATTTCCGCATAATGGGGGCAGGGGGGGAGTGTGAATAGGCCCGACTGTTGCTCCTGCTTTACAACTCAGTGCAAGTAAGTTGTCCCGTGTTTCGTTTTGTTGTCCGGCTACTTCGTACCCTCTCTCCCCCTTCTCTCTCTCTCTCTCGTTCTCGCGGGAATGAAAGGAATGAATAATTAGAGAGGGAGTCGGTCGGAGCGGACGGCTGAAAGTTTCTGGCCAATTAATTAAACGAAGAAGAACAAGGCGGCGGAAAGTAGCGAACGTTGGAGCGAGCGGGACAGGATAATTTAAAGAATTACGCGACAATTCAACTGCGATTATCGCTCTACAATCTCTTTAAACAACACGCCGTTATAGAAACGCGCCAATTAGTGGTATAGCTTAGATAATGAATTTCAGATACCGTAGAAGGAAACCGGGAAGTCAGGGATAAACTTCGTGGCTGGGGAAACAATTGCCAATCGCGTACACGGAATGATACCTCTCGCTGGTTCGCATTCTCCGTTAAATATAGAGAAAACGAACTTCGTGCTTGCTGTTCGTAACATTAACTAATGCAAGACAGAAGAACCGAATAAGGTTCGACCGCAAGTATCTTGACCTTCCCATTTCAGTGTTAAGTCGCAGTGTCAAAGTGTCCCGAACTTAACACCTCGACTAAGCAGGCCGAGTCAAATTATGACTCTGACGATGTTGGTTTCGGCGCGTCGAGCATACCTGCCGCTTACGTGTTTATACTCGCTCTTTGATCACGCGTCGTTCGAGAACATCAAAAGGAGAACTGGCAGTCTCCTATTCACACAGGAGCGGCATAAATCATGAAAGCTGGGCACTTCGTGAAGCACATTACCGTAAGCACAGCGTGACGAATGCGATGAATAATCAAGGCAAAGGTGTCATCCAGGAACCCGCAATTCCTGGCACGCCTGAGCTACATTGGGATTGCGTTTTGATTGAAAGCTCGCGGGACAAATAAAGACAGGCAAGGCCGAGCTTCTTCCAAAATATGTTAAACACTCAGAAACTAGTGATGCAAACTGAAAGTTTAAATGAAATCTATTATTTTAAAGATGAGGAAATTTCGTGCGAATCTGAAAAAGTCTGAAGCCTTAATATCAAAAGCGAAAGAAGGTACAAAAATTAAATCCAACCGCTTTCGAAAAATACTTCGCGCGCGTCCAATCTGTTCCCTTCCCTTCTTTCCGTCCACTGCCACCTGTGCAGACTCGGCGCACCCTCTTCGTCGATCTCGCCCCTTCTTTCAACCCTCGCCCCGACGACGCGCTCGTTGTCGTTCCCTCGTTTCCTCCACTTAAAACCCGGTAATTACTCTGATGCCGGCATTTAACCGTTCGCATTACGTCGCGCGTGGATTTTCCGTTTGTCGATGTCACTTCGAAACTGTTGCACGATCTCGCTCCTTCCGCACTAAAACGCCTATTTTTGTTATCTGCGACGAAAACGAGGTCGCGAAACTGCGTGCACCGAGCGCTCGTCGCAAGGTTACCAAGTCATGACGCAACGATTACGCCCGGAGAACTTAACTCGAACTTTGGACAATTTGCATCAGCTGTTAAGATACAATTAGAGGGAAACTGTGCAAATTGTACGGCAATCTGAATTAATAGAAAGCAACTATCTCGCTGGGAATCCGAAGGGAGCCCCTCGGGGGTCAAAGACTGAAATCTTCGCGTCTGTGCGAGGTAATTTCTTCTTATATTAAGCGTGGGTATTGCACGGTGGAAATTAGAGAACGTGATACGGTACTTAAAATGTTTTCTAAATATCTGAATCGAAATGAAAACGAGATATGGTCGCGGAATTTATCATTGCGCACTGTATATTCTCTGCGAAACTTTTAATAGAAACGACAGAATGCCATGAGGAAGCTTATCTGTCTTCATATTTTTCATTTATTTGTTTACGAACGGAAAAAGCTCACCTACAGTCCACTTGGCAACTTCGGTAATTGAAGTGTCCGATCTACTGAAACTCTTGAACTTTGAAGATTAAACTATTTTGAAGTTCCAAGTTTGAGAAATTATCGAACTTCCGTATTTCGATTTTGCTGAACTTTGCATTCAACGAACGCATTTGTTAATTCTTTGTAAAAACTTCAAAGATTTGGCAAGACACTTCTTTTGTATTTATTCGCACGCGAATACAATATACAAAGCGACAATCTCTCCAGTTTACCACGACGGAAAAGATGAATATTTGAGGTAAACAGCGGGCACGAAAAATTTCCTAACACCATACATTCATGAGCCCGACAAGGTATCGCTAAGAGAGCCTTCGAGAATCGCTAATCGAATTACCGTGCCGGCTGATAACCCATTTTCGAGCCAGGCCGACTGTTTATGATAATGCCCTGCGGTGGGAGGAAGTGGGTGGCAAGCACGAAATCCGCGTGCAGCGAGCAAGCGGCGAGTTGGTAAGTGCGATGCATCTGCAGTAGATAGGGAAAGCAAATAATGGGCGCCTGGGATCGCTTCGCGGGCGAACAGGTAAAGCTAGTCTTGCACTCGTTGTCACATTTATCTGGCTGATAAGTCTATTCCTGGCCGGCGCATCTGGGCCTGCCATCTTCGAATACGTTGTGCGTGCCGAATGACTATAAGTGTACGTGTCATTATTTATGTTATACGAGCGGTGCCGAAATAGGCCTCGCGGGCGCGAAATCCGTCCGCAAATACGCCGCGGAGGACGTCCTTCGCTTCTCTGTTTACTGCGGGTGCAATCAGTCGGTATTTCTATTAGTCGGTTGATTACCGCGATGCATTCAATGAAACTTGTACGAGAATATACGCACACGATGCTCGGGATTTACATACGCTTCCAGTAGTTTCGTGTATTTGCAAAGTATCACGTACTACTTGCAGATAAAGTCGACTGGGGGAATTGTACAGGAGACATTCGGTATGAACTCATTGGAGGGAGTTGATAATTCACTAATTATTAGCGCTTCAAGTTAGCTGAGATTGCAGATGAATTGATGTTGAGACGATTTACTGGAACCCAGTGAGGCGGTTTAATTTAAGACGCGATTAGCATAATGCAAAAACATATAATGCAATTTGCATGTCCGCGCGATTCGAAGAGAAAACGCGAACACGCGAAAGCGGAATGCCGCGACCCTGTTAATAAGCGGTCTAGGAATCCTTGGGTCGACCGTCAAAAGACCCCATAACTCAGAATCAGAAGGGGACGACGTTTCATAAAATCGCCGGATGATAAGGGATCGCAAATATTCTCGTCGCGAGTGTAAGCATGAATGCCTCTACAGAATATGTTATCTCAATGATTTCCTCTTCTTACGATATTTTATCAAGCAACGAATTTCGAAAGACAGATGTTATTTCTTCCCAATGTAGATAACAAAATTAGTTAAACTATGGTAATGAATATCACTGTCGTATTTGCAATATTATTATACTGTAACTTGTTTAGCTTTTGCATGACGGTGCTCAGATATTCCTCTGCTCGCTTGGGTCACGTTTCCCGAATGCAAATATTTAACAATCATGCAGTGTAACTCACCTTGATCGTCGTGTGGTGGGATCTTTCATGACCATGACTTCTGTGATGTCTCCATATTGGGTGAAGTACTCTCTGAGGCTCTCTGAAACGATAACAAAGTATATTGTTAATGATCCGTCTTTTCTTAGACAATAATACTAAAAAAAATTAATCACCGCGAGGTGAGACGCAGAAGGAACTAAATTTGGAAGGTGAATAAAGCACGGAGAATAATCCAAAAGGAGAAACTACGTCTTCCTTTCTCAAGTAATACTAATTGCGCGTTAAATCTTTTAAGCAGCTTCGTTTTGGTTGTTAAGGTGTGTTGTCGTTTAACGTGCCTGATTCTGGTTCCCGGTATCACAAAACATCGGGCAGAATTGAATGGAACGGTTCGTTAACGCTAATTAGAATTATTAGATAACAATGTAAGTCGACGGAACCGAGCGTAATCCCCGTCATTTATGAACACGCAGCGTACGTACGCGAGAGAGCTTTAGCTTAGCTTAACACCGTAGAAAATTAATTGCGCACACTTGACAAGTTAAGCCGCGGCCTGTAATTAAGAAATATCTAATACCGAACTTTCGCTTGCGCCAGAATTTATTATAATCACCTTAGCATTTAATGACTTTTTGGTATATAACATTCTATAAAACGGAACAGTGTCTGCACCCTTAACGTTTATACTTTATACGCTCCATTCACGATTTCCGCTGTCGGTATTTTGATACACGATAGGACAATTACGGCGTTAACGACGCGGCCGACGGAAATTTAATGACTCATAATAATGGATGATGGACTTAATCAATCCTTGTACGACTGCTACCGAATTTGTCCCTCCGACAAGGGACACCCTCTTGACCTCCTTTGTACGTATATATCAAAAGGGTGAACTCTGGCCGTAGGCCAACATGGACACGCTCCAAATACATCTTACACCCTATCTAATTATACGCTATTTTATCCAGATCGCTCTGAAGACCTCGTAATGCTCGGCAGTTACTCGCCTATTCGGTCGCGAGCGGTCTTCGGCTTCGATAAATTGCAGATGCGCCATCGCGATACGCCAAGCAGGGACAGTACCGTGTATACGTTCCTGCCTGTCTTCCTTTTGCTTCTTCCGTTCGTGTCCATTCGGTTCGTGACTGCCCCGTACCATAAAGAACGCCGCGATCTAAGAAGAAAATTCGAAAACGAAAGCACTCCGATCCGGACAAATGAATCGGCTCTAGAATTCAAACGTTCCGCCTCGTCCCTCTTGAGAATGCAACGAGGAGTGTCGCTTCTTGGGCGCAATTAAGTTGTAACAACACCTTTTGTTAATCTCAATCCACTTAGAGATATTCTGAGAAAGTATCAGGTTCCCTCGTTTGGGAAAACACTCGAGAAAAGCTGTAATGAATTATCACGGCGTATTATTAAATTCGATTGTTATATCCTAATGGGAAAAGAAAAGAGGGAAAAGGTGGGCGGAGGTGAAGCGAAGCGCTTATTGTTTATTCAGTAGATGGCGTTAATCAATGAATTATTGGTGTTCCCAGGCCATTAGCCGGTGAATACCACCTGTTTGGTAACGAGCTGTTCGCATAAATTACATCATCCTACGGAATTAATTAGTGATACTTAATTAGTATTCTATGGAAATTAAGGTGGACCTTCTTTGCTGGCAACCGGTGCAGAGTAATTTGAATGTTACAGTTATCTGCGTGGCACTAATGAAGTCGGGGAATATTTAGGAACTGTGATCAATCTTAATTTTTTAATGCAAAAAATTCGCACCCGATAGAATGTATAATAACAAATATAAATACGGAACTGTTAATTTATCCTGTCGCCTGAAAGAAAATCAAATTTCTGCGTGAAACGGAGTTCGACCCAAAAATATCGCGACGTCGCAGTCGAATATGGAGTTGTGAAAGAATGAGGGATGATTTTTTAAAGGAAACGGAAGGAATAACAGGTCAAATTGAACCGTCCATTTGAAGAGTAATAGTCAGGATTTTCTCAGTCGCGCCATGAAAATGTCGTTAGATCGGAGAGAGAACATGGCAGATTTATTGATGCTCTTTTAATTTGTCTCGGTTCGAATTGATGGAAGCAGTTATATCGTTCGCAAGGAGGCCCCCTTAAACTGTTTCCGTGTCTCATGAAAATTTACGGACATCATTTCCCTAATTGTTCCCCGGCTGAGCTTATTTTTCACGCGAGGAATCTCCGCCCGGGTTGCAGTCTTTTTCCGTGATCCCGCCCAGTGGTACAAATCTTGAAGGATATGGTTGTAATTTGTTCCTTTATGGGCGCGAAACGCTGCCAATTTCCAACAGAGAAAGTAAACAGCATCTATCATTAATATTTACTACCGGCACGCAACACCATGAGAGTCCCCCGCCGACAAATCTCTAATTCGATTTAGAAATTACAGACAACCGAATACAGTTCGTGTAACTAATACGATAATATTAATTCGCTACGCATTTAACGTTTCCGAGCACCCATCGAGAGTGAATTTCAATAATACCGGTTAGCAATTAATCGTCCCTGACAAATGAATGATTGCGTTACATTACGTAACCAGTTACTGCAACCCGTTTAACGCCATTAGCCGTTAATGAATTCTAAAATAGACGTAATCGCATTTCAAGCACCAGTTCTAAGCTCGTTTTCGATAATGGTATTAAATTCTCTAATAATACCCTAAATGTCTAAAGCGACGCTCGTCAATTTACATTCCCCGTGACTGCTATTTCCTTGGTACTTGCCAGATGCCGGATTGCAACGAAAATCAGGATATTAATTAGAAAAATTGACGAGTGCAATGAAATTACATTAGAGCATTATCGGCCATTTCAAACGACCGCAAAGTAAACTGAAAGCTGTCTCCATTCGAACCCCGATCCGAACATATCGATTGCCGGCCAGATCCCTGGCAGCGTTCGAGTATTATATTGGCCGACTATCTCTTTCACGGACAGCAATAGAAATGGCCAGAAGATGAAAGGAAAACGCAAGTGTTCCCGACAAGCGACATGCCCCGCCGAGCGATCGCCGCACTCGCCTGACCGGCGACACTCGCACGCGGAACGATTTCAAACCGTTAATCTCGCGCGCATTAGCGCTCCGAAGCCGGGTAGAAGGCGCAGGACGACGGACGCACTCGGAGAAGCATAAATAACCCGGTCGCCGAGGGGTGGGGGAATTATTTTATTAGCGCATCGAAGGAAGGGGCAGTTGACGACAGTGGGCAAACGACGAGGAGAAAAGGTACGAGGAGGGCGAGAAACGCGCGACGAGGGGGGCCAGAGAAAAGGAGGGGGAGGAAGAAGAGGCTTTTCCACTTGTACGCGATTACCGAAGATAAAGTCAATCGCATTACCGCACAGGAGCACCTGGCGCGTAGAGCCCCGAGGGTTGTGTTAGCCCGAGACCGGCGTATTCGTCAACATTTATCAGGCCTATCTCGTCTTTCGGAATGGGATCCACGGGGATCGCGCGCCGCGAAGGAGCTAGTTGGTGAAATCGTAAATTCGCGGGACGAACCGTGGGCCGCATGGACGAGCCAAATGGTGCCAATTTACTCAAACGGCAGAATTATGCGCGAGTATGCGCGCCCGCTTGAATATTTTAAGCTTGTCACCGACTGGCGTTATGTATCGAGCTGATTTTATAAATAGACAAGCGGGATCGGAAAGTACTCGCGACCCTTCTTTACTGAACTTTCGGTTCAAAGGACTTGTTTGCCGAACGAAGATATTTTCCTTGCACGCCCGGTCGGGAGGGAAAATTCGTGACGCGAAGAATATCCTGAAGGATAAGTTCCAGAAGCTCGGGGGGGGGGAAGTATCTCTTGACATCGTCGTGGTACATTGCGCGACTCAGAGTTGTCTCTGTCACACGCGCGAAATTCGCATTCGTTGGGTTCGCAAAATCAGATCGAAATAACGCGCGCGACACGAGAACCTGAGCTTATCGCAAACGATTCGCGGGAAATAAAAACAGAGAAGATATCACGATCCGAGGAACGCAAGTTTCGAAAGGTGCTCATGCGCGACACGAAACGGAAGTACGTATGACAGGAATTGCCTTCGGTTCCGTCGCGGGTAACACTGTTAGCGCTAAAACGTTCGCGTGTCAGGCGTCCATTTCTCTCGTTGTCTTTTCCCCTCTGACGCTTTCTTTTCTTCTACGACTGCCGCGATGCGGAACGAATTACTTCGGCCCGAGAGAGTACCTTTCGCGATTTTTGATTCTCGACGCGCTTGTAGTTCCAAAGAAATAATTCAACGCGCTTTTTGCCCCCGTCACCCCCCGCCGCCCCTACCCGTCTTTCTTCGTCCACGGAGAGACCTCGACACACCGCCCCCGCAACCACTCTCCTCGCGAGAGTCGCGCGCAAAGGTTGCGCGGCGTCCTGAAATATTCAGATCCCACCAAGCCGCCATGTCTCCGACCACGCGAAATAACGCCACCCGTTAGTGATCCCAGGAGGATGCGATCCGTTCCACGACAGAATCACCTCAGACGACCACCGCGGCCTTGTTTGCCGCTAGAATTTTTTCCTCGTTAGAGAATGAACGCCCCCGATTCGCCGAAGAGCGACTTAAGGAAATTACGCCGGCACGGATTCACGGGAAAAGACCCTGTTTCAAAGACCTTGGGAGTGCTCCTTGTGAAGTATTAATAAATCCTGAAAAGAAGAGGAGGCCTTCCAGATTTGCTGCGAAACGATTTTCAAGAGCGTGCATTTTGAAATAGAGGAAGGCGGATGGAGAGTGAAGTGTACGAAGATTGCAGAGTGCAGAAGGTGGGTTTCCTGGACGGAGATGAGTTATAAACAGTCTTAAGACAGAAATGAACGATAACAGTGCTTGATATAATACTGTGCCATTGCTATGGCATGACTTCAACTATGTTTCAACACTAACAGTCGCTGGAAACTTCCTGCGACTATTCTGATCTACAACAGTGTACATTTCGACTCTGAACTGTGCTATGACTTCATCTTGAGTGGCTTTGCATTCCTCGAATTCCTCCCTTACGGCGGAATATTTCGTGTCCTGAAGTCTTCATGCTTATTCCAGTAACTTATTCAACTTCACAACTAATCTCTAGGGTTCGTTCATCGTCTGCTTGCATTATGTCAATTTCATTTCCTACTCGTAGATTATTTTCGCTTTCATACATATGAGACAATTTAAAATATATATTAACAGAAATATAATAGGCAACGCGTTTCGCAGTATCTCAATTCCACAACC
This sequence comes from Perdita meconis, assembly GCA_030770465.2. Taxonomy (NCBI): domain Eukaryota; kingdom Metazoa; phylum Arthropoda; class Insecta; order Hymenoptera; family Andrenidae; genus Perdita; species Perdita meconis. The sequence continues at coordinate 5,107,035 of JASKOS020000016.1, forward strand.
ACTCAAAAATGTAAATCGCAAAACAAAAGCTTGAGAAACTTAATGAAAACAGAAGCCTATGAACTTCAGCAGAAGGAATACTTAACTTTCTGCAGAATCAATGCAGCTTTACTTTTAGAGGCGATTCAAAATGCTTACTGTTTTGTCAAGGACAAGTTTGCGAAGAGAAAGAGGACAGCGTTAATTCTGCAGGTTTCCCAGGGATGAGGAGTCCAATATTCTCGTCTTCAAACGAAATTGACACTTTGCTTCGTCGCGCTGCTGTCCCATCGCTATTCTCCGCGGAAGAAACATTATCTACCAACGACAGAAATCTTATTTTCGGCGGAGCAAGACGAAAGGCGTTTCCTCCTCGCCCGCGGACACCGCGAACCTTTAATACAGTCTCTTCTGCTTCTTTCTCTCTTCTACCAACCATCCATTCATGTATCCATCCATTCCCTTCACCGCTCTCCCCCGTAGCAGAGCTCATAACACGCGGCAGTAACTCCGCGTTTATTCAAATGATGCTTTAGGTTGAATCTTGAGCGTCCTTTGGCGAAGGATAAGTAATTCTGGTGGGCTTGCGGAGACACGAGGTGAAAGAGGGAAGAGCGGAACCGGAGGGAAGGAAGAGATCGTGCGAGAGAAACGAAGGCATTCGAGGGTCGTGTGGAGAAAGACCAAAGGACGAGAGAGAGAGAAAGACGATGGAGGGAGGAGAGGGTGAAGTTGCAGAGATAGAGAGAAAGTGAGCGAGAGGGGCAGGATACAAAGGGAGTGAGGGAGGCAGGTGGATAAGGTCATTCGTTTCAATGAACGGCACCCTGGAATGGGAGAACCACCCCCTTTTCGCCCCCCGCTTCGTCTTCCACCCCTACTCTCCTAGGGTAGCCGCGTTTCCGCCATAGAATGGGATAGAACTTGGTATATAGAACTTTATGCGAGTCCTCTCTGAATAGAAAAACACTCGAGAAGACCAACGCCCGCGATCTCTCTTCCCTTCTTCCTTTTTCTTTTTTTTATCCGTCTTCTTTCTGCCGTCTCCTTACCTTAGCTCGGCCTGCCTTTATGCTATTACCCTCTCGCGCAACCCCTCGCCCACACCCTCTTTCCCTCGCTTCTCTAGGTCGGATCTCATTTGAATGAAACCCAGCGGGCCGGGCGTCCCCTTTTCTCCTATTCACTATCGTCCCGGCAGCCGAGGCTGCAGCTCTCCTCGACAGCACCAACCAATATGTTCCGAGGACTCGATTTCACGTTGCGAGCTCTATGATGCGGGACAGAAGATCTTTCGAGAGGAAAGCGGGCGGAGGCAAGCGGGCAGAAAAGGAGGAAGGAAGGAAGGAAGGAAGGAAGGAAGGAAGGAAGGATGGGAAGGATTGTACCAACATTCTTGGGCTGAATGGTAATCCTGAATTTGCTCCAGTGGGCAATCTTTTCGGATACCCTTGAATTGATAACTGCACTCGAGTGTGGAGACGACGTGCAATAGCGCGAGCTACCGGGTCCCCTTTGAGCTGCATTCGTTGCGCGGACGACGCGATGCACGCTTCGCGGCAAAGTTTCGCATTGGCGGCTGGATGAACTTCAAACTCTTTCCGGTGAAGTCCAAGTTTCTCCGAGAGACGGAGAATTAGAAATTACGGTGTAACTTGTTCCGAGGCGAACAGTTAATTATTTCATTCTTGAGAAGGCGAACGTCTTTCGTTGTGGAATGATCGAATTGTGGAAAGCGTTTCGCGCTGACCGCGAGAGGAATGCGGCGAGAGAGATGCCGATCGAAATGCAGACTGACGGACGGGAATCCCCAGGCCAAGCTGAATCACAATCTTCCGCGCTGACATAGTTCAACAAACTCGACCGCCGAATGGACAGGCACGCAGAGTTTCGTCGAGTTGTCCCGCGGTGGAAGACAGCAATTACCCGACGACGCCTGGGTGTCGTGTATACCGAATAAACAAATAAACATTGCCCCGATGGTCGGAGTAGGAACGCACACGCAGTCCTTCTGGCACCCTATCCGTTCACCTCCGGCTATATTGCTCAAGATAAGCGAGGGACGGCGGAGAAAGAGGGTGAAGGGAGGCGGCGGGTTCGGCGAGAAGCACTCTCGTGTTGCTCTGCTTCGCGTGCCAGTCTATTTTGGCGAATACGTAGCATCCCAAAAGGACCGCGATGATTACCCGCGACGGCTTTTACGTCGGACCATTAACGGCGCTGTAAGTGTAAACTTAGGACAATTTGGTCACCGCGCGAACAATCGTGGAATCCGCTGTCACCGATTCGGGTATCGATCGATAAATCTGTTGTACCTTATTTGAGTTCGTCACGACGTTTGATAGAAATAAAACGAAAAAGAGGCGAGTGGAAAAGCTACGAAATTCACAAGTTTCAAGAATAGTAAGAATGTATTTGATCAGTGCTTATATTTTTGTCAAAAGGCCGCTTCTCATTTCCCCCAACATCTCCATCGTATTACTTTAATCCCAGGATTACGTTCCGCTAATTCGGTAACTCATCTTAATCCTAATCTGTTTTCCTTATCCCTTGACGAATTTCAACGCTAAACCGATTACTATTTCGCTCTTTCTCAATAAACCACACTAGTCTAGACTTCCGTAATCTAATCAACTTTTTAAGTCGGCGTGTACTTCGAGTTTGATGCATTGACGATACCGACGATAACAGGATTCGACTAACTCATCCGAGCCCGCTTAATCATCTTCCCGAGGACCTATAACCGTAGAGGAGATCTAGTCTAGACAACCGTAACGGGGGCTTGCTGGATTCGCTGTTGCAAATGGAGAACCGCTCGTTTTAAAATTCAGCAGGAAACATCGATCTTGGTAGTACCGGTGGAAAAGCAAGGCTGAAAGATAGGTCGACGAAAGTCGAAATAAAAGAAAGCCGACTGGGGTACCGCTAATATCGGTAATGACGGAAAATTGCGAGCGGAGCGGGTAGCCGCGGGAAGATAAAAGCGTTCGCGTGCGTCCAAGCTCCGTGGGATTCGGGTGAACCGCGAGGAAGACGTATTAGTTAGTCATCTTCCTCGAAGGCTGATCTGCATAGTCGGCGGCTGCGGTGGGAGGGTTGCCGACGGGGGTTGCTCGATTTCGTAGGCGCGCATAGGCCGGGGAATACTGGTAACGTAGTAGGGATGACAGAACCTGAAGCTCACCTGGCCGCGCGCCAATCCCGCTCTGGTAGAATTCGTGATTGTGTATAGTCGATGTATAGTGAGCGTGTATAGTCGGTGCACACCGGGTACCCCGGGTCTCAGCCCCTCCATTCGGTCGCATGGGTACCCGCATTGCAGCTATGGCTCACCATCCTAATGATGGCAACCACGCAGGTACAAATCCACCCCACCCCCGCGCGCTGGCCACCCTCTCGTCCCCGTTCCTGTCCTATCGTCGCTCGAAACGAGCAAGAGAGATCCCCCTCTCGTGCAGTTACTCGCGCGATTTTCTGCTGACACTTCTTCCTGATATCGCTGCTCTTCGAGCGTCACGACACTTCCTCTTCTGGAACCCGACCACCCTCTCCAACCCCTGTCGACCCTCCGCCCCTCTTCACCGTCGTCCCCTCTTCTTGCGTTCCATCCATTTTTCCTCGTCCCTACACTTTTGTTCGTTCGATCCGACGACCTCTATCAGAATACCGTCCGTCTATTTGCCCGTTCGCCTCTGCTATTCGCATCTGTTTCGCGGTTAACCCACTTTTGACCCATTTCGCTCCTCGCGCGGTACAAAACGATGATGAATAGCGATGGTCGAGGAAACGGCAACGCGGATTAGGGGGCGGCGCTGTTAAACGGAACTGACGGATATTGGCGGACCCTCCGTTGATCGGATTTGCGTTTTGTCATATTATATTCCCTTTGTCTCTATTGCGCGATGAAAGGACAGTTTCAGAATAACCGGGAGTGGAGAACGCGCTTCTTTTATTCAGCGGCGTTTAGATGAAATTCGATTAAACGGTTTGAGTGGTTGCAAAAATTTTTCGGTGGATCAAAGCTTCCCAAAATAAAAAGATCTACTGTTTTCTATGTAGTGACAAAAAATTGTAGTTTTTCTTTTAAGCGGCTTTTCACGACGCAAAAGCTTCAGTAGTCTACTTTCCACGAAAAGCACAGCAGCAGCTTACCGACTATGGCCAATCCGGAATCTTTCATACGATTATCAGGGACAGCCTATCTGCTCTACGCAAATTATTCATCGAAATTCAATTGTTCTTATCATAGATTTCAGAATCTGATCAGAACCGAGGAATGCCACCGTCTGAGGTTAATCCTATTCGTAATGAGACGGGTAAGTATCGAAGCGATTCCACTGAGAAAATTCTGACCGCGCGAGCGAGAGAGACGTCGACGGGGAGAAAGAAAGAAGGAGAGCAAGGAGGACCGGATGAAGCGTGCGAACGAGAGAGACGAAGGAAGATTTCATTCTTGTTACTCCCGGCGACATCTTTAATTCATCGAATACGGATTGCGGGCTGAATCCTTGATGAGCTTTATTCCACATCCGCGCGCTCGAACTATTGGATCCGATGAGAGATTCTCATACGATAATACTCCAGCTAAGCCACTGTTCCACGTCTCACTTATACGGCCTCCCTTCCTCGTTCCTCCTTCTTCTTTCCATCCGTTCCTCACCCTTCGGGTCTCTTGCACCGCTACCTCTCACGGCGTTCAACTTAAGAAGCTCTGAACGAGGTTTTTCGACTTCTTCGACCCGCTCCCTCTCTCGCGCTCTCTCGCACTCTTCCTCCTCAGCCTGGAAAGACGGGTTCGCTTTCCGGCCGAGAGCAGGCGTTTCGCTTCAATCTCAGACCCTCAATCCTTTCTCATTTTCTCGCGGGAAATCGCGCGGAAAACTAGCCAGTAAAGATCCTCTCCTCCACGCTTCCTTCGGACCCCGTCGTTCGTCTCGGTGCCCGCTCGTCTATTCCGCCGAGCCGGACACTGTTAAGGGACACGGTTTTAGTTTCAGATGGAACCTTCAACATACGCTTTATCTCGCCTTCCCTGAATAATCGTATTACCCAGGGACTGATGGAGCATTAAAACGGTTGCTAAGTCGTGGATAATGACAAAACCTGGAATTGAAAATGCTGACGTGCATCTGCGCCCCGTGAACTTGTTACGGAAGAGAATAAAAAAAAAACTATTTTCGGAGCAGAATGCTAGATGCGAACCTCTCAAATTGCGCTAATTAATTGGGCAGTCATCCGAAATCCTCATATTTCAGTTCCTACCGAAGTACATTGCAAACAGAAATGGGGCAGCCGCGAGCATTTTTACGTTTCCGAGTCATGAAAATAGAAATCCAGTTTCTCACGATGTCGGTTACCGCGTCAAAATCCGAATTAAGCGAATATTCGCTGGCCCACTGACTCCGACGGACGGAACAGTGACCAGTATCGAAATTCCCAATTTGTTTGACTCGACGGCACGGCCGGGCTATTGTAATCCAGCTTCAAGCAACAAAAGAATGAACACGGCGGAACCAGAGAATTGACGTTTAACCGCTAGTATAAACCCGGCGGTTTTGAAAATCCACGAAAATATAATACGCACTTCGGTGGCGCACATTATCGATATGATATGTCGATGGACGTGCATTAAACGGCCTCGGCGATCGGACAAATCCCGTGCCGCGCTCCACTCTCGAAAACAAGGGTCGGAGCCTCGCTGGGAAACATCGCGACTGAAGAACAAAGCAAACGAGGCGCGATTAAATGCGATAGACCAAACGGCAGAACCGATCCCGTTTCGACGAGCCAAAAAGCGCAACGAAAGCGACGAAGCCTCGCTATAAATTCCCGGCGTTCAATTAGCCTCGAAGGAGGGTGGGGAGGTAAACGCGGTCAACCGTTTACGGATTTACGAGAACGAGATGACGAGCGTCAGAGATTTTTTTCGCGGGCCTCGGGTCTGGTCTCCCACAGAGCGAAAGGGAACGGCGATGGATGCCGAAGAACTTCCGCCAGGATATCTCCAGAGAATCGATATTACGCTCTCCCACTCGTCCCGAATATCTCTCGTGCCGAGCGTCAAGCGTTTTTCGATTTCCAGCGCTATGAATGAACCCGACGGAAACCTAACCCTGGGCCAGAAGTTCGGGGGATGAAGGAAAATTCGCTCGCCTCCCTCCCGACAGTCGGGGAGTGTCTGGCTTGAATTCTGCAGGAATCGACGATGGGCTGCCGAGTATGATTCCGAATTCTGGGTATCCTGTTCTCTCCCGCGGTTTCATTTTCAATGGCAACGATATAATATTGGTCCCGTAACTGGATAGTAAGTCTGGGAAACGGCGGCGGTTCGGCGCGATAAAGAAGAGAAACGGTATTCGATCGCTAAAGAGAGAGAGGAAGACGGGGGTTGGAAGAAAGCGAGCGGAGAGCCGCGATTGCAAAGAAAGTCTCCGCGCCAAGGTTGGCTTAATAATTCAAATCTCTCAGTACTCGAAAAATTGAATTTAATAATTCAATCCAATAGGAAGGGCCGGATGGTTACAAGCCGCAGAGACCGCTCGACCGGCAGAACCCGATCAAAAATGCAATATCCAGCTCGATTTCTTAATCCGATTTCCGCCTCGTTTTCATTCGCGCTTCACTCTTTTCACGTAACACATTGTATACCTCTTGTCCTCATGGCTACATCTATTAGTGTCTTCATATTTGTTTAACACTAAAATCGACATCGAACACGATCGCATCACTATTTTCTGTTCTTTAAAAATGTATAAATGATGAACAACAAAATTAGTCGTCGTTTTTGTGGTTTAATTTGTGGGATTAAAAATTCGTTCACGATGAAGTTCGATCGTCGATGGAATTTTCCATCGTTGGTCGACGGCTATAAGGTATATCGGCGATCGAGCATAATTCAAAGCGTCTCGGTTACAACGCAATTTGAACCACCGACGATTTTTCATGGTATAATGATAATCCCATCTAGATTTGACCTGCACGATAAGAACAGGATCCGCCGGTCCATAGTGCACCGCTTCTGGATTACGATGCAGCCAACCCAGATACATGATGTAACAGATCTCGATTCTCTCTATCGGTGTCCCTCCCGAGTACGCAATCCCGATATCGACGTGAAAGGGAGAGGAAGAATAGAGGAGGAAGACGGAACGAGGGAGCGGGAAGGAGGGACGATCGAGGAGAACGAGAAAAAAAAATGAAATAGAGCCCGTGCGTAGATGTTCGAGTTAACCTCCGTTAACCCAGTCCGTCCGGTCTTGTTGAATTCAATGTATCGGTGACGTCAAAACGTCGGTTTAATTCGAGCGTATCGGTACGAATGTCTGCGCGACCCATTAATGGCCGCTGGAACGTAAAACCATGGCTACGGTTTCGAGAAGTATCGCGGCCAAAGATGTACGATAGAACGGATCTATTAATTGGAATAGCAGAGAGAGCATGTCGCGCGGTATCTAAGCGGCCATCGGATCCGGAAGCCGTGAGAGACCGATTTTCACGCGATTCGCAGCGATTACGGGAACGAGGTGGACGTTATATACAATCCTTTTATCGCGAAGTTTTTAGAAATGTTGTTGGAATTGATCCTCTACACGACTGGAGATAAAAAAAATAGAGGCGAATTAAAAAAGCGGTCTGTACTAAATCCATCGTTCGAAAGAAAAGACTTTTTAATCCTCCCATTCGCGATCATGAAATTTTCAAGTCAAATTCGTCGGCGTAATCGATTGAAAGCTTCTATCTATAGAAGCGCCGGTTCATGGTGTGGAACAATGACCAACCGAAATGACTAAAATAAATTCCCATTGACGATCATCGAACGATCGGGTCTGTAGTTATGGATTCAATGGATTCATTGGGAAACGATATCGAGGGACGCGCGCGTGCGTTAAACGAGAAAGGAACGAAAACGGTACTGTCAATGCCAGAAAGTATCGGCCTGGTGTCCAAACATAGATCACGTATAATTAGAAACTAAGGGGAGGGCTGAACTCGTCGCGTCACTCGCAGAGGGAACTCTCGCCGTGCACGCAGAACGGCGAACTATGCCAAGCACACTTGTGCAACGAGACTCGTTGTCCGTTAATATCTATGAGAAGAATGGGCCAACGATAACTGATGATTGGCATTATCGCCGTCCACATCTATCACTCGGTGATCTGCATTGACAAGTATTTTCCTCGCGTTTCATCGCATTTTTTTTCCATCATGATATCATTCGGTGTCGCCTTTGGGAGCGAACAGTTCACGCTAAGAGAAATAAACAAGTCTCCTTAGCGCAGTTAATGAGTTGCAATTGATCTAACCGAAAAGACATCCTACTGGAGTTTTACTAGAAAGGCTATATTTACAAAAGTCACCATGGGGATTTCTAGGAAGTCGTAGCGGAGAGCGTAAGTAATCCGCAAGACGCGAAATGATTTGGCAGCGATAGAATTACGGCCTTTATATAAAGACCGGGATCGGTTGATTAAGAATCGTGATTAGTATTTATTTCGGTCGTGTTTGGGCTGGATTCCACGCAGCTAAACTTGGCGTCGCTTGGTAGCCTACTGCAACCTACTCTATTAGCCCCGATAACCCTTGCACGATGCAATGATGAAAGGTTATAGGCATTGTTCGAATTTGATGTTAGGTTGTTGGGTCACCGGGCTAGAGCCAATTCCGAGGATTAAAGGCGCATTGGCTCACTTTGCTCGCCTGTCTCTTCGATCATCACTGGATTCGAAATCGTAACACTCGCGAGAACCGCAAGGTGGATTATTCGCCGGGATCCCTTGATATATGGTCGCGGAAAACCATTAACTCGATAACCTGATATTCATAATTGCCACACTCCGGGGATAATAGAGTATTATGCTTTCAATTTAAAAGAGACTGTTTCGCCCTCGCAATGATGGAGGAATCCGGATCCGTCTTCCATTTCCGAGAAGCTTACGATTCCAGTGCGGCGCGCGAATCGGTGGGAATTTTTTTTTTCCAAGGGAACTCCTCATCCTGATATTATACGCGTAGCGTTTTATAATATTGAAAACATCGAATCGATTTTATAATTCGTATTCCGACGGTCCGCATAATCCGATCCGATATTTTCTCACGTTTTCGAAACGACCGTTTGTTCAGCTGTCGATAGAAAGGATTTAACGAAATTTATCGGTCAGTGGAGAGATTCTCGGAATGACCTTTCGAAAAGCGTCGCTCGCAGCAGAGCAGAGGGAAAGAGTGACAAGAAAATAACAACGCGTTGCGCCAGCGTCAGGAAACAAAATGTTCCGGACCATGGATTCCGAATTCGCTGAGCAATTATCGTCGTGGAAAACAAAATGTCGGCTTCCAATTAACGTATTGAGTTCACTGGACCGTTCCCTTTCTCGTGTACGGTTTACAAGCTTATATTCACGCAGATATCACGAAATAACAAAGGATTTGATTCTCCCGAGTACACGCAAACGCTGAACAAAATGAGAGAAATTTCAACCACATCCCAACCGAAATAACTGCTAAGTGAAACAGATTAGAAGTAGCACAAAGAAAAATTTTTTACGCGTTCCAATGAGAAAATAGTCCTCCTAGAATTCGCTAAAAATCTTCCTCTATCTCCCGTACAGTGGTATTGAATTTCTGTAAACGGAAACCCCACATCTCCAACATATCCGACTACCAAAGAAACAAGTTTCCTGGCTTCGAGTCCTCGACAGGAAACGATTAACCGCGACGAAGAACCGCGACTCTCTTCCGTTCCAGCGTTCCAGCAACAGCCTTCACGAGAAAAAAATCGGCAAAGAAAAAGGGGGGGGGGGGGGGGAAGGAGGCAACGTTATTTGCGTGCGAACAATATTAATTGTTAGCGCATATTTATACTTGAAGTGCTTTTTCCATTCTTCTCCAACAGGTTATTTTCTTTCGTTCCCTTTTCCTCCCTTTTACCTCCGCTATTTACCTACTTTGTCCGTAGGCGAGCAAGAGACAAACTTCCTCATACGGAGAAGAAAACTTCCGTTCCGTCGGCGGAAATGAAACATCGAGGCTTGGCAACCTCCTGGTATAAACGTCAGTGTTTCCATTCTCCCTTTTCTTCCAGAATTTCTGAAGGCTGGTCGAAAGGTCTCCGGTCGATTTGCCTGTGGCAAAGCGGCATTGCGCTTTTGATTTATCAAGGCGACGAAGGAGGAAAAACGTCGAGTAACTTGTGTCCTTTAATTTTGCAAACAACAGGCAGAAAAGTATTTTCTGTACGTGGAATTCTTTGTAAACTAATGGAGTGAAGAATTATTTTCGTATTCGCGTCATAGTAATTAAAATGTGCCAAAAAAGTATTAAGTAAAAATACACAACGAACGATAAAAACGAAAAGGAATATCTCTAATTTAAACTACTGTACTCGTAACTAAGGCGAGGCACCCAGAAGAACGCAGTTCAAAGAACAAATTCGACGGAAAGAATTCTCGTTTCGCGTTTGAGTCGAGCTCGCAGCCGCGAGAGAGGCAAATGCAAAGAAGAAGAAAAGTTCCTTGGGTATTAGAGGGAACAAGGAGGAAAGAAGAAAGGCCAACAGGCTGCAAAACCAGAACAACGACTAAATGCCAGTTCGTGGGTACCTTGTGTTTAAGATGTTAATTCTTTCCTGGTGGTTTCGTAGTGGAACGAGGTCGTCACAAGCCCGACGCCGCAAGTTCGAAAGCTGCGGCCTCCGAATAATGCAACAATCGTGTACCTCGGAGCCGGAGTCCTATGTCGGTGGCCTAACTGCCGCCTCGGAGAACCCATCGTATAGATATTGCGGAAACATGTGGATGCAGCCAGGACTGTGCGGCCTAATGTAACCACCTTTGAGGTAGCTTTGAACCAAGGATCCTCCTCTATCCGGCTGTGACCCGACAAATCTTCCCAATCCTCCACCTCCCCCACCCTTCAGTTCGTTCTTCGTTCCGTTCCCTGACCCTCCGACCACCGCGGACTGATACGACCTCGAATCGTATTATTTTCGCCGCGGGTACCTTTTTCTTCCGTGTTTGTCCACTCGCCGAGCGTCGTCACCGCGCCGCCGACATTCAGCCATTTTTCTCCATCCAGTAGTTTTTTCCTTCGTATTTCGCGGTAAATCAAAGTGGATAAGACTGATACCGTCTTATACGTTTCGGTTTCGTCGACGTTGGGGCCGTGGCTCTGTCCTCGGAACTTAGCGAACTGGGTTGTCCCCTGTCAAATCCGACCGGTTGTTCCGCATCAAGCCGCAGACAAGAGCCTCCGTCGTTTTTAAAGTCTTTTAGAAGTTTCGCGCGTCTGTGTGCGGCCTCAATAAAACGGGAAGCGGTCGAAACATTCTTTCCTCATCAGCTCTCTGGCCTTGTTTCCGGGAATTCCGGGAATCCTTCCGATGCCAGGCGAGATCTGCTCCAATTCGAACCTGGGCGTATCTTTTTTCGGCGCCCTGTTGTGCTCTTATTTAGAACTACCGTTTTTGTATTTTTTCCAAATTTCGAACAATTTACAATCGAAATTATTTCACAGAAATTCCGAGTGTTGAAAATTCCGTTCGAATGTCGTGAAAATCGCGGCCGATTTTCCGTCCCGTTATTCTTCTTAACCGGCCACAACATCGTGGTCCAGCGCGGATCTAAGCCGTCCCAGTGTTTGACCCTACGAACGGGGGGTTCACGAAACACACGAAATGTTTCCCCGTGACCCGACCGATCCTCAGACTACCACCTTTCAACCCCCTCCGCCGTCCTCTTGGCCGGTCCTCCGACTCGTATACCCTCGCCTGCCCGCTCGCAGTTTTTACTGGCCACGAAACCTCAAACGTACAAAGGCGGTAGCCGAGCGGGAGGATCCGAGAGCGCAGTGCCGCGGCTTTGACTCCGCTATGCGGGCCGCAATTCCACGGCAACCCCCCTATTTTCCCCGCACCCCCTCTCACGGCCATACCTCACCCTTTTCAGGCTGCTTGGAACTCCTATACAGTTGGCGATTCCGGATAGTCCGTGTTCGGCCCACGCTCGGAAAGTTCTTCCACGAACTTTTGTGCTCGTCCACGCTGTTCACCCTCGTTGCCAATGCGGAAAAACACTCGCGAGAGAGAGGGGCTCCGCTCGACGAACCCTCGAAGCTCTGGACAACCAACGACAGCCGACGAATCAGCGAAAATACATTTCGGAAAGTCTGCCGCGGGTCCGGTCAGCTTTTATTATCATACACCGGACGGGTTCGATCAGAAGTTTCGGGTTAATTTCTGTAATGCATTTGGATTACCGAAGAACGACCGATTTGTGTTGTTTGGCTAGTCGATGCGACGGATCATGCATTTAATTATAGAGAACGATCACATAAAAAGAGCGTATGGTATTTAGTTTTTAATCTACGCGCGTTCTACTTAAGGTTGGCAGTGTTAAATTCCTGTGTTTACATTCACTTATATGAACTTTCAACCACATCTTGTCATCTACGTTGAAACATGTACTAGGTGCTGTTTAAACATGCATTCGAATTAAAATAACATTGCGTTATGATTAAGTACATAAATCTTGCAGTCGTAAATCTCGACTCAGGGAAAGTTACTTTCTCATCTGACGCTATCTGGAAATTTGTCCCCGAGGAAACCATGAATGATATTTGCGTGAAATAACATGCTCCAATACGAGGGCGTGTCTAGAGGCATGCGATCTATGAAGTACCTTGTTAATGTTGCACGCGTGCTCGTGTTAACGTCACCCGGGTGTACATATATTTGTTCACGGAGTATCGATACGGATGATAACATTCGCGTGGTTTACATGCGTGAGCTGTGAGAACTAATTATAAGTCTACGATACCAGCATTATTGCCACGGCTGCTTTCCTTCTCCTCGACACTGTGTACTTTAATAGTAGGTCATCTGGTAACTAATTATGCTCCTGTTTTAGACCTTCACCTAATACAAATTTTTTACAAACTTCAAGCTTCACCTAAACGAAGTAATCAGCAAGATTTGATGTGACAATCGAAGTTTAATTCTAGAGACCAACATGGAGGGAAAAAAGAAGGAAAAACTTAAAAGTGAGAGCGATGCAGTCAAGAGAAGAGCGAAGATACGAGCAACGAGGAAAGAAGAGAAAATGAAAAAGTCAGTGGCAGAGACGGAGGAAGGGTATGTGCAAAGAGAGAAGAATAGAAGAGAGAGAGCACTGAGGAAGAGAGGTAGAGCAGGAAAACATGTGACAAGGGGTGACTTTGTGCGTGATTGTCGGCGTGCAAGCCGAACACCAAGTGTCGCAAATATTCGACTTCTGTTCTCCCGAAGGGTGGAAAAAAGAGAGGGCCGACCGCGTTGCTTGATCCGATTAAATGGCATTTGATAAATTCGCGCGCGTATAGAACGGGTTACATCGACCGCCAACGCGCGATAATTAAAACGTTGCGACCACTCCCACGGATACAACTCTTATCATTCCCTTCGGCCCTACGAGTGCGGTCGATTTTTATCGGACTTTCTAGTGTATATGCAAATACACACTACAATACGCGAACACGCGAGTTTCGAAGATAACTTTCAGCCGCTGGTATTAAATTAGCATTGATATGAAACTCTTTGGCAAAGGGAACATTATATGCCGTATTCGATATTTCGAATTTTTGAGTTGTATGATGTTTTTCCACTCAGCAATACTACTTTCCATAAATCTGCAATGTAATTTATATAGAGAGACTTCGATTTTGAAAAATATAAAATCTTTGAAAATACTAAATCCCTTTTCTTTACAATTATTCAACTTTGAAATATAAATTTTATATTTTTTTTTAAATATGTTCCGAATACATTAATAATATCAGATCGATCAGATTCGTGAAAAAGAAGAGGTTTGATTATCGTCGTTTCCTTAAGAGTGGTTCGAGTCCGGCACTGGAATAATTTCAGGTGGGCAATTTGTCCATGCAGATGATTTACGAGCTGATCGCTGGTCGGACTCGCGAAGGGAAAATTATGGTTGATGATATCGATATGGATCGTTCTGCATTGTTCTACGTGAAATGGAAAATGCGGATGTCGATAAGCATCGCGTTAAGAAAGTCGAGACAGCTGGCGGTGTTAACGACGTCCGCAGTTGCGACTTGAATCTGAAACCGCGTCATCGTTCGTTACCGCAAGCGCGAGGAATGGAAAGCGAGAACTAGAGTGGCATCTGCGTTGGAATTAAAGCCCTGCAGAATTCTTTTCAAACACCACGCTTGCAACTACTCTGCAAGCACAGATAATACTGACACATCCAAAGTTTACCAAGATAATGACAACCAAGAGAAAAAATAGAATTTATATTGCTGCAAGTAGTAAAGAATTACAGCAAAAAAAAATCATTGATTCTCATTTCTTTAATCCATGCAATTATTGCAATGTTCCAAAAAAAATTGCAGTTTGAATGTGTGTAAAAAGATGTGATAAATTTTTTAGGTAAAAGTCCAGTGCCGCGTCATCATTCGTCCCAGAATGATTCTCCCAACCATTCCTATCGCTAAATTCATTAGACCACCGTCCCCCCGTAGCTCCACCCCTTGACGGACGACGCTCCACCAGTTGATTGCGAATCGGTTCGAGTCTCATTTATGCCTGGAATAGATCAACGACGCAAGTTCCCGGTGGAAAAAGGAGAAGCCTGGTCGTGTGCCGTGAAAGAGGACGGAGGACGATCCGGAAGACAGATTGGCCAGGAACAATCGTAGCCGGGCCTCGAGACGATTCCCCATCTCTTCGACCCTTAACGACGCGTTCTTCGACTTAACGTATCGGCGTAACTAGTCTAATCCGTCGGGTCGGGCTTCTCTTCAATCGAGGCGAACCAAAGACACCCCTCTGTTCCTTCCTCCGTCCGGTCGACCGCAAGAAAATGAAAGAAAGGGACGATCGTGCTCCCCGGAGGACGCTCCGAATTCATCAGGCAACCTCTAATCTCGATATCATCGATAACAATGTCATCCGCGAACAATGGAAGGGGTAGAAAGAGAGAAAGACGGAGATAGAAGGAGGGAACGGATATTCGGGGGACGTCGTTTCGAAGCGGGCCGCTATCCTTCAAGTCGAGGAAGATCGAGTTGTCCGTAAGAAGAATGAGACGTACCTCGCGAGCGTCCTCGTCCTTTTGAGTGGCGATTGTCTGCGTGTGACCCTTAAAGAACCCTAGGAGGGTGCCGGCGAGCGGAACAACGCGAGAACACGATGCTTCCTGAGCGCAACCAGCGCAGGGAACAACAGCACGTGCCGAGAATGCTTGAAAAACCGTGTATCCCTCCTCGCCGGAGCAAGAGCCGGGGATGAGTTCGAGAGAAATTTATAAAGGCCTACGTGCTCTCTAGGCGGCTACGCGTCCGCGATACTTTATGGCAGTGTTTTGTTTCCGACGGAGGGGGACCATCCAAAAGAGGGGTGGAGGGTGTGATGGGGCCCTAAAGCGTCGCTCGCAGTCGGTTTACAGGGTTCATAAGACGCGACGTGAATTCGCCGCGGCTCTCGGTCCTGGCTGCACAGAAGAGAGGAGAGTTTATTGCACGTGCAAGATTCTTCGGGCTCCGGGGGATGCTCGTTTACGTCCCTTGTGAAAAACAGCGCGCTGCATTCCTCCGGGTGCGCCTTGTAAATTAGCGAGTCCTTTTTTTTCCCCCGACCTCCACCCCTCTGCGCCGCGCTGGCGTCCGCTTTCAACGCCCGTGTAAACACGCGGGAAACGTAATTGCGACGAAATAAGCGTCCGGAGTAATAAGGCGAGGAGTTATCGTGGAACTCCGTGTGATCTACTTGCCTGGTTGAAGATCATGATTACGTTTTCGTTTCGCTCAGGACTCCGGAGGTCCTCGATCCTCCGAGGCGTTTCGGGCACCAGGACTTCATTTTATTAATATAACGCATGAGTGTAATTTGCTTTACCGTGGAGGGTGTTTTCGAAATGGCTGCGCCGGAGGCAGGACTCGAAAGAAAGTGGCTTTATGCGGAAATAAAGAGCCGAGAATTAAAAGTAATATTTTTATCTTCCGAGAGTCAATTTCAGAGATAAACCTTGAGCGTAAAAGTGTTACAGTCTTAAGTGGTAAAAGTGAAGTTGTCAGAAATTTTGTTTCCCCTTTTTTGGTATGAGACCAGCTCGCTCCGCTGGTAGCAATTAACACGTAATCGCGTCGAGGGGAAGATTTACTTTCGCTTCATTGCGGATGATCATTTAACGATCGGCGAGAGAGCGCGCGGCTGTCGCAGTCGAGGCTCTTTGCGCTCACTTTTAACGTTCGCAGCATTAATTAACGGAAGACGAAGGCGCGCAATTAATTGCGTCCCGTTTAAAACCCATTCAACGGCGATCGACGCAGGCCCCGTGAACAATGCGCCAATTATGCCGGATAAACAAATGAAACAGATCAACGGGCGCCTCCGCCCAAGAATCGAATGAAGCTGTGCCGCTATCTCTTTTCCTTCCCCGGTTTTCGAACGAAACTGCATTCCCTCCGCCCTGGCCCCGAAGTAACTTTAATACGGGTTATAAATCTCCGGCTCTTTCTCATGTAAATACGGACCTAACCAAGATTCAACCAGGCCCGCGATCCTTTCCCCGCCTATTCTTGCTGTCTGTCTCTCTCTCTCTCCCCCTCTCTCTCTCTCGGCGAATCATCGTCGGATATCGCTCGTTCCTTGTCTCTTTTCCTCACCCCTCCCCACCCCCTTTTGCCACTATCTCTCTGTCTCGCACGGTCGCCACTCACAATTACGCAATTTAACCAAGCATTAAAATGATCCTCAATTCCCCAATCTACTTAACTTCGTTCGTCTACCGCCATCAGACGGAACCCTCCTTGTAGATCCGTTTTCCTCCTTTTCCCAGCGAGACTGCTAAATTCTCCCTTCTATTTCGACAGACGGCGGCGAGACGGAGACGCGGTGAGCGAACGAGCGGGATGAGGCGACCGCGGGGCTGAGTAGGATGGAGGGAAAACGACTCTGCCCGCAAAATGAATCTCTTTGATGCAATCTTGGTGTCATTGATTATAACGATGCGATTCTGTACAAAGAGGAGAAGTCGCTTTTCCCACCACCCTTTTACGCTCAAACTCCCTTCTCCGGACGACCTTAACCTTGACACGCTTGCCGGGCCCTTTGATTTTACGGAGATTTCGACCTCTGATCGAGAGCTGCGATAAATAAGCAATTAATTTTGTGGTTAACAAATTTTTTGTAGAAAGTAGAAGAATAATTTGAAATTAAGCGAATAGAATAGATTTGAAAAGAGAGGCATCGTTTTTGAAAAAATGCAAGTGCCTATGAAAAGCAGTGGATTGAGGTAGACGCGTCTGACCGTCACTGGTAGTTTCTACTTATTGCGCAGCGCCTGAATTTTGCAGGCATTCAAATTATACAACAGACTTTTGCAAATCGAATCATAGTTGTTTCTGGAGACAGTAGCATCATGAAATTTTTCGATAGCTTCAAGCGTGTCTTAAACTTAAATGACTTAAACATCTAGACTATCATTTCTTAGAATCTCAAGCGGTACCCATTCATCGGTGCCCACGCAATCGAGGTGAATAGAGAAAAGCTAATTCAATCTCGACCATAAATCTTGCTGTCACTCATCAACGAAGTCCGGCAAATATTCTCAACCTTGCTACGTTAACCTTATACAGTCACCCGATTATAAATCTATGTATACATATACACCACACAAAACATTAATCAAAACGGAGTCCTTACCTATCTATCATTCAAACCGTCCTACGCGAATTCCCCACGCAATAAATAAAACAGTAAAATTATAATTACTCGTCCCAAAAAAGGGAACTATACCCTGTACCTTCAATCTCTAGTAATTGATACATATTTACAAATATTTTTCCCAACAAATTTCTCACGCTTGACAATATCTGCACTCGGAAAGAAGAAAAACGAAGAATCGTGGAGGAAACGTGATCCACGAACTACATCGGCGGTCTAGGAACCCCGATATGCCCATAAAGAGCCATAATTGTATCATTCGTGACCGTAGGTTATAAATACCGTAGATTTGTTCGCGAGATAGCTGGGACCTCCGGTTACAGCTGGACAATAATTCACCGAGCGGTCAGTGGGAGTTACGCCGACCACGGTTAAGAAACACGGTCAACAAGTAGCCACGGATACGCGGATATGCTCTGCCAAGCACACAGCCAGTACAAAAACCATTATTACGTTATCCGGAGATCTTGTTGAACTGGTCGTTGTTAGTCCCTTTGATCGGGAAACTCGCACCTACCGGAATTTTACTTGTTTTTTAACCAAGAGCGATCGATCTTGTGTATTCCTCAAATTTCCCAAGACAATACACAATTTTAAACTTGATGCAATATAACCTGGATTAAACGAATTTCGATTGTTGCCTTCTGTATTACCCCGAGTGCAATTCGTGTGAAGTACTATCGATAGAAGTACAATGAAACTTCAATTAAAATACAATAACCTCCCTATAAATCGGGAAGTTAATTATAATCACGATGTTACGGAAATAAAAAAAATTAGCCATTAAATGGCGACTTGAATTGCGATTCGATATAATCGAATTGTGCCGAATTTTTCGAATTTTCATACCCACTGTGCAGAAATGCTCCCAAAGATATCGGAACTGCAAGAGTGCAGATAAAACGGGACCAGTTTCGGGGCGACAAGTTTTACCAGCAACTTCTTTCGCGCGTCGCCGTCGTTAAGACCCGCGACCAGTTGTCCCGAACACTTATTTGGCCGGAGAGAACAATTCCAGAATTAATTACGCCAAGCACGCGAAACACGTGGTATTTTAATGACGACGTCCGAACCGCGGGATTTATGGGTATCCGTGGCGCATGACGAAGCACAGATTCTTCGTGCGTGAACAGACGCGTCTAGGGTCCGGTTAAACGAATCGTTCAGAGCCCGCAACGAACTGTGCACATTGTAAGATGTGCCCGAGGATTTCTAATTACGAGGCCCGCCCCGTGACGCGCTTGGCTCATTACCTCCGAATCCTGGGTACCATCATTCTTAGTCGCGGCTCCGGGCTTCCTGGTCCCCCTCCGCCGCTCCGCAGGGAAACACCCGGGTCTCAGGTAGTCTACGAACCGTTGTTCCTCAAACAGAAATTTTGGTCAGCGGACGTTTTGCTCGGATGACGGATAGCAGCGCGTTCCCGTGGTCGAATAACATCGGGAGAGATGTGTTTCCCTTTCGCCGAAAAGGGGAGACAACGAGAAAATCCTTGGTCTTCGAGCGTCGCGTATTTATGGGATCGCTCCCGTCGAGAGGAGCAAAGGAAGCGTGAAAGGGGCAGTGTTACGCCCTTTGGGGTGCAAAAAGTATGGAGAAGGAAAGTTGCGTGTGTATGGGGAACTCGCTTTGTGTTGGCTAAGATTTAGGTTTCAGTAACTTAACGAATGGAATGATGGATTGCGAGATGCGGTGAAATTTTGGTGAGTGGTTTTGTTACGGGTTTATGGAATCTTCTACCGAAAGTTGTAGACTATTTATGTTACAAATAGTTGCAAGATAAACAAAGGCAAGGGTTGTTTGCGAATTTTTTAAGGTTTAATAGAAAGGAATAAATTGAAGAGGCACGCATTCAACGATCCCTTTCACGCAAAAAGATGCTGGTTCCTTTGAGAACGTTTGATAAAGATATCGAGGAATTAATCGAATCGAATAATTTCCCCAGAGGTATACTCGGTTGCCGCGTCACGACGTAACCAACGACGCGTTCGATGCTTTTAAACGCGGAGGCTAGCGAGATATTTCAGAGGGAACGTTAGATCGGGCGATCGCATGCGTTAACGTCGAGTCGCCGCGGCCGCGAAATAACTCGCGGAGCTTTCCATTCATCCGCCACCCGCCCACTGATAATTCTACCATCAATTCCGGGAGTTATTCGAGGCTCCCGCGGCTTTATCCGGCGGTCGATCAGGAAGGGAGGCCGGCAGGTGGAGAGGCCGTTAGAATGTTTCTTATCTCAACGGACCAGTCGCCATCCTATCAGGCCGGGCATAATAAAATCAATTAGGCGTGCCGCGAAAAACCGTGAAAGAATACCGAAGGCGGGCGAACGAACTGGAAGAAAATCGGCCGTATTGGCCTCGCTCCAAATCAATTTAAAAAGTTCGCGCGCCTCTACAACGTCGGCTACCGGGTTCTTCTGGTTCCGAGCGGTGAATAAATCGTAAATCCCTGGTTACTTCGCGGCCCTCACGCGCCACCCATGGTTCATTCCCCGCGTCGTTGGAACCGTAGAATACAGTCCCGCACCCCCGTTTTTGTTCGGAGGGGGGCACCAGTCATTATCGCCGAATCGACCGGTGTAATGACAAGTGGAAAAGAAAGCCTGTGCCAGAAACGATAGACGGAGGCGGTGTCGGCCGGAACAATTAAACTCGCATCATAATTTCTCGGTCGGGGCTTAATGAGAAATGCGCGGTAACCGTGATGGATCGATCCGCTGCCGGGTTTCGCTTCGACACGATCCTCGCGTGCGAAATGAAAGAGAAAGGAGACAGATCGTCGGAACGGGCCGCCGAGACGTTTCGCCGCGTGAAGAGACAAGGTTATGCGATGCCCTGTCAGAGGCTAGAGCGAAGGTTACGTATGTACGTACGCGGGAAGTGTAAGTGACAGGGGATCGAAAAGTTTCACGACGAGCCTACGGAGAAACAATTTCGTTGCCTACCGTCGTTTTCGACTCGGTTTAATGGGAATACGTCGAGGGGCTAGACAGGGAATGACTTTGATGAAGCTGGATCGCTCGCGATTCGCTGGGAAAGTTACTGAGCATTCTATTTGATCTGCCGATACACAACTTCGATATCCTGGATTGTACAGCAAAATTTTCGGTACATCAAATTTATTTTCAATTTTAGATTATTCCTCGATTAAAGTTTAAACAATGCAAGTGTCACCAAAAATGAAAATACATTGACGTTCTAAATATTCAACTTGTATTCGAATTCAAGGAACATTAAAATTGCATTACCTGTTTATTACTCACAATAATCCTAGAATGATTGCCTATCGAGACACTACATATATTCTTGATGCGAATATAAAATGAATCGCAATGGTCAGAACCCAACATTATCTTCAACCAAACATTTGAATCTTCTTCCGGCGTCAGTGTTTACGTTACGCACTCGCACGGAACTAATGTCAGTTTCGCGAAGATATAAATCTTCATCCTACATGAATCCCAGTGTCTACTGCATCGTTTCCTTCCGCCTTACACACTCATCCTTCCTTTATGATTGCAGTAAAACATTTTACTATACCCTATCCGACAGTCGTAACAGTTAATGACACTTTAACGATCAGAATGCGCGTTCAATCACGCGGTCCCGCACTTTCGACACAAGTCCTCGGATCTTCTCGAAACGGTCACCAGGAAGTATCAACAATGTCTTGGGCGACTCTCCGTCTTTCGGGTTGTAAGAAAGGAGCGACAGTCTTTTGTCGACCGGCACTCTTCGTCCCGGGCCGCCCTTTTCTTCGTCAACTTTCCCCCAGTTTTCCCCGTGTCGTTGTTTCGTCACCGAAAATTCCCCGTCGTCGATCACCGTGGCGAAGAGGAAAGTTCCTGTAGCCGCTCAAGTTTTAAGTAGCTCCAGCCTCGCGACCGCCTATCGCCCGTCTCAAGGCTGCGCCACTGAAGAAAGAGGAATCGTCGCGAAGGGGCATTGTTCCTCGAGGGTAATTTACATGGACATTTTTTCCTTCCACGCGGCTACCGGTGCACAATGGCGCGAGTGGCTCGGTCGAAGAGCGAACGAGTGGGTGAATGAAAATGCGAGAAACCGAGATAGAGCGAGAGAGATGGACAGCGTGAAGAGAGAGAGAGAGAGAGAGAGAGAGAGAGAGAGAGAGAGAGAGAGAGAGAGACCGACGGAGGGAGCCGCGGTGGGGGGCGAAGGGAAGAGGCTGTTGAAAGGAGCAGAGTTGAAATAACAAAACCACCACGAGCAGCGAACCGGCAAACCAGCCAGCTAGCCAGCTAACCAGACAGCTAGCTAGCCGACCAATTGCTAACCGTGAAGCCGTGCCGTTCGCACAAGGCTAAGTTTACTTTGCGAAACTTTTGCGTGTTGCTCGCTCGGCAATGACGCTTAAACTTGACGCGGAACATTGCCGCCGACAAAGTGAGAAACACGGGCGTATCTTCTGAGTGGATGGACGGTGGCGGACCGAGACGAATTTTTGTCATATGTCGCGTCCGAACAGACGGAACGCTGAAGGAAATCGTTGACGACTCTTGTAAGGGCAGACGAGCCGTTTTAAACGTTCAAAATAGACTTTCCTAGAGCTTCTGGGCTCAGTTACGAAAACAGATCATCTCGAAAATAATTTTGAAGCTTTTATCTTGAATTCGAATTCGAGTTCTAATTCTTCCGTAAAATCGAAGCTTTCAGAAATAGAGGAACAAATATTAGAGAGCAAATATTTTCCATATTTCTTTTCGCCTGTTTTGCAACAGCTTCGCGTGGTAAATACGAGTTTCGACCCTGTCTGTTTTCTCCTTTCGCCGATGGAGGTCACCGAGCGCGGATGGTTCGACCCGGTTGCAAATTCAAAAGCGGGAAAATCCATTTTCATCGACGCAGCCTCCCGGCTCGTCGCAAGCAACGTTTCTATGAGTCGCAGGCTGGTGTTTTCAGCGAAGTGGGAGCTCGAGCAAACACGCGAGTACGCGTGGCTTGCGAGAAATGGATCTGGCTCGGTACGCAAGCAACATGGCAATAAAGTTTATTGCGAGAATGCATTAGATCGAATACGTTACACACCTCCGCGGCCGCCCCGCGGCGCGGTAACCGAGGGGAGGAGCCGCGTTCAACGAGGCTCAATAAACCCTGCCGAGTACACTCGGAAGTTAATGTAGCCCCGGGTTCGTTTTTGAGGCACGCCAAGCCGCGTGTCTTGCGGCAATCCTACTTTCCTCCGGACTATCGCCGCCACCACCACACCGAAAACCGCCGTCCCGTCCGTTTTTGTCCCCGTCGCTTGTAGCTTCCTTAACCCCTTCGCGTCGCCGCAGGATACAAGGGCGGAGGAAGCCGCGTGTTATCTGGCACCGATGGTGCTGACTTCGACCTCCCGCCGCCCACGAAGAAAACGCGTTCGGTGCTATTTCCGCGACTCGTAACGGGGCGGAGTCCTTCTGATTGGGCCCTTCCAGACTTTCTGCTCGTGTCCCTTCGCGCCCCGCTGGCTCTTGCGGGACACATTCTAGTGTCACGCGACCCGCGTTTTACGCGATTCTATAAAATCGGGAATGGTATTCCATCGGGAGAATTTCCTTGTTGCAGGAATATTACTGTGTTCGTGA
The DNA here is from genome assembly GCA_030770465.2 of Perdita meconis. NCBI lineage: Eukaryota > Metazoa > Arthropoda > Insecta > Hymenoptera > Andrenidae > Perdita > Perdita meconis. The sequence goes on from JASKOS020000016.1 coordinate 5,130,323, forward strand.
CCTTTCGCGCGAAAGGAGATCGGGGCCTCCCAGAAACGTCCCCCGAGACCTGGCGCTTACTTCGTGTTCGCCAGCGGATCGGTGAAGCGTGTGACAAGTCGTACTTACGAAATTAAGGAACACGTCTATATTTGATATTCCACGTAATCACGGGATAAGAGATCGATCCTAGGACGAGTTGCTTGGTTCCCTTGTAGGGCCGGAATCGGTTTTATTCCGAGAGATATTCCGATGTCATTAATCATTAGGGGCTAGAAATAGATTCCGAACGGGAGCGCTTCGACCTTTCAGAAATAGAAATCGTCCGACGAAAGAACTGGCGCAGCGCGGATCAAGGAAACCTTAGAGACATCGAGTGGAACTTTATCGTCTGGTAAGAGATGGAATTCGGCGATGGAAAGGGTAGGTCGTAGGCGAAAGGGAATAAAAGAATGAGGTGGGAGATGGAAAGCTACGGGGAGGGGGAGGCGAAGGAGGTGGAGGGTGTTCGCCCGGTATTGGGGTAGGTGTAGGAAGGTACTATGTCGAGGCATAATAGAATAGATAGCGGATAGGCGGGAAGCCAGGCCCGCCGGTGCTTCGGGAATACTTTACCGAGCGTATAAACGCTATTTATGGCTGCATAAACCAGCGATAGAGGATATATAATACAGTCACACACCTACGGGGGCCCTCGCCGGTTCGTTCCTCCAGGTCGCGCGCTGTATCTACGTGTATCTGCAGAGAACGATCGACAACACCTTCCACCTTCTACCCCCGGCTGCTTCTAGCAGCCACCTCTCTACTCTGCATTGATTTGCATGAGATTTCAAACAGGGTTCCTTCTTATAAATCTACCTCCGACGCCCTCATCGACCGCAACGAAAGGAAACGAATCTACTCTCCCCCTTTTTTCTCCTTCCTCACCCTCTGCCCACGCTTTTCTGTCCCTCTTTTTCCATACCGTTTCTCTCCTTTATTTCACGAACGATTCCGATGCACTTCCCTCCGTTAGCGAGAACCCGTCTCGGAGGGAGAAAGCGAGAGAGACAGAGAGAGGAAGAGCGGGATTCGGGGTAAATCGGCCGATTTAATTTTTCAAGTCGAGACCCTCGCAGTCGAAGCTCGATCCTCCGTATAATCATCCCGCATGACTGGCCGATCTCAATCAGTGCGTTTTCTTCTCGTACGTTTTACGAGGCGATTCCCGGTGAGGGTGGAACTCCCGTTGGTATCTTTTATTCGCCGACGGAGCGACGAAGACGGTCCGAACCCATGGTAATGAAGAAGAGCCACTCGAGCGATTTTATTCTCCAACATCCGACGGAAACGCCTCGACTCGGATTGCCAGCTGCGTCGCGTCGCGAAACGATGACAGTTCCAAGGTTGCGATTCATTTGAACAGATATACAGTTCCAAGATTTCTTCCAAATCACCTGGTTATCTTGAATTTATTCCAACTAGTCGTACAACACGAGAAAGAATGTATCGTGACAACTTGTTATCCCTCAACTCGGCGAAAATTGCTGGGATTGGCGTTGCATCGACGATCACATGCACAATGAAAATTCACGATACCCCTTCGAGCCAGCTGGGAAGGGTTTCTCGAAGTTTCGTTCGGAACGGGCCGTTCCAGGTTAGCTAAAGGGAGGCGGAAACCAACGAGGGAGTTTGAGTTCGGCACGCGAATGCGGCTCTCATCAATCTATCTTTCCCAGCCAGCGTCTGACAGTCGTTTCGAATGCATTTAACCCCTCTTCTCTCTCCACGTGCCCTCCCACGCTGCGAGAGTTCTAGCTTCTATATATCCTGGGGAACGTTACTCGGCTCGATCCTCCTTACATGACGAAGTGAACTTGCTCGAGGAAATTACTCCGCCTTCCTGCTATCCAAAGACAGACAGCTGTTGGATGATTTGCTGAAAAATTTCTCTGTTGCGCGCCTTCCTCCCATCCAATCAACCACAATTCATCCCAACCAAATTGTGCGTAGATCTATCGAACACGTAAATCCCTTATTTCTAATTCACACGAAAAAAATTAAATTTTGCATTTCGGTTCTTTCAGAGATTCCAAGCGAAGCGATTCTTTTATTGTAATTGAAAATAAATTGTAATGATATTTGTAGAAAATCTTGTACAAACTCTACTTTCATTAATAAAGATTGATATCCTTTAACTGTTTCAATCGTATGTTTCTTCACTCAAACATGTCACATGTACATTCAGACCTTCTGCTACACTCATCGCATGCGCTTAAATCTGCACTACGCAATTTTTTTTAAAGTTATTTCTATTTCTACTTTAATTTACTTGTAATTTTTTTTTTCTTCTTTCTTTCTTTCTTCTTTCTTTTTTTTTTTATTGTATTTTTTTTTAGCTCGCACTTTTGTAACTTTATTCTTTTGTGCTAATGGGTTCTTTTCCCGTAAATAAATAAATAAATAAATAAATATCATTAAAATTTCCTTTCAATTATAGTTCGTTCACTTAACAAAACGAAATAAGTTAAAAACAATAAGAGCATCGAGCGAAAGGATTTTCTAATTCCTATTCTCCGTCGGAACGAATCCTTTCTTTCTAGCGTTTTCCGTTTCCCTTCCCGGGAAATCACTAATCGATTTCACATAATCTCGCGCCCGTATCGGCTCTCCAATCCATGCAAACCCGGAATCATACTCGAGCACGTCGAAAGAAGTTCGAGACGCCGATGGAAAACCATTATTTCCGTTCGAGAGGCTCGCGCGCTCGAACGAAACCACGATCCCCTTCTTCCCGCGGTACATTTTTGTGATTGCGTGGAATCCCGTCGATCGCGAGATCTTGTACGAATCTGGCGGGGGCGGGAACCAGGTCAATTCGATGTAAAATTCCACGAGCCTGTGTGTTGCGCCGATTAAAATCTCGCCTTTAATTATTTCCGACGCGGGATTATTCAAACTTACTCCGCTCGAGGCGGTTCTCCGTGGCCCTACCCCCGCTGCCTCTTTCTCTCTCCCTCCCTCTCTCTCTCTCTCTCTCTCTCTCTCTCTCCAGATTCTCTCGCCTAAAGCGACTCAATACCGATTCAGCGCCATTATAATACCTAATTAGCCACTCGCGAAGCTCCGAGCATTAGTCGACGATTCAGGGACTAGTTTCTCGGTGACGATAAACTTCCACGGAAGCGCCAGCTCGTTGGCAAATTAATTATTTCGCGTCATGCCTCGTACCGCCGCTATGTTTATAGACACTTAGACATCGTCTTGGGAACGGTAGCGTCCATGATGCGCTTGCTCCCGATTTATTCTCACTCGGGATCCTCGCCATTTTCCGCCCTGTCTCTGCTCAGTTCGAATTAATTTTATTTCGCGCCATTTGCGAGTCGATTGCAGTTTTAAGTCGATTGCCGTGAAACTACGACCCCGGAAATATGAACCCTCCTCTCTTTTCCCCGGCCACCTCAGCGTTCCGCGCGGAGCTTAGAAAATTTCTCCAAGCTCTACAGCGTCGGGGACAATAAGAAAGCAATGTCCCGGAGATGATTTGAATTTGAACGAGGCGAAGTAACATTGTAATTAATTAATTTAGCGCACAACGTCCCGAGAAAACTGGAAAGAGTATTGTGAAATCTCAGATGCCCGATGATAAGGTAAATGTAATGGAAATCTTAACACTGGTTTTCGCGAAGCTCAGTCATTTGCATAATATCTTCCCCGGAGGGACACGAAAGCGGAAAAACAGAATGTAACAGTTATCTAAATGTTCAGCACTTACGTACGAAGTGGACGATTCGCTGGTAATAAATCTGATCGCTTACCTGAAACAAATAAAAACGAGAACAATTAGAATCACGTGACGCACGGTGAAATCGGTGCTCGCTATAGTCTGAGGATCCCGAGGAAGATAAAAACGATAAACGAACCGCAATTCCTCGACCGCTTTTTAATCGCGACGCGTCGCACTCCGCGGAGCTTCGCTAGGGGATATTTTAATCTCGCGTTTCAGTCCCGTTTAAAAGCCCGCCGCGTAGATCGTGTCGTTATCTCGACGGTCGGATCGGCGGCATTCTAGGGGCGGAATAAAACTTCTATGAAATTTAATAAGTTCCTTTGGGGAAGGTCGTAAGTTTCCACGGAGGGACGAAAACCGTGCCGACCTCTGCGCTCGGCCCGACCCACAGGCTAGATTTGCGCGCGCGGGGTGACTCGCTAAATTTAGAAACGCCCCTTTACATCCGCGCTGCACTTCAACTTTTCTGCTTTATAGAATCTATTAAATCGGAGGGAACACGCAGTCGCTTCGTTATATTTCACGGAGAGTCCGCGCGCGCCGCGCCGCGCCGTTCCGCTGTTGAATAAAGCTCCTCTCGCCCGTGTTAACGTGTTTTTATTTGCACAAGAAGTTTTCCAAACGGAGATAAGACGATCTCCGTGAAAATTATCTTCTACGGGGAGGACGAAAGAGGCAAGAATAGAGAGCGACCGGTACGCAATTTTTATCGCGGCAATTATGAGCCACTCTTTTTTTATCCAGCCAACGTTCTTGTCCCAATTTTCCCCCGACTCGCGGAGGAACACCGCGAATAAATTCCCTAGCACGGGACAAATTCGTAGACAAGCATAAAGCGTCTCGCGGACGTGCTAATGGAAAAAGGTTTGCCGGTATTAGGGAGAACTTCCACGCTACGTGAAGTTTGCGCTAGCACGTTTCTGTACTTTGGCGAATATCTTAGTGAAGGATGTGGCGAAGTTTAAGCGCATCTGATGCAAGAACCAAGGAAGAAACCGCAAAGCGCTGCGGAAAGCTGTTAACCAAGAATTAACACAGTTGTTGAAGGATTCCAGCTTTCTGATAATAAATTGTCAACTTCGGAGTTCGATGATATAGTAAAACTCTCTCGCGTTTCTTCAGTATCTACATCTATTTATTTATTTATTTATATACGGGAAGCAATTCCCATTAGTATACAAGTACTTGACTACAGTTCCATAGGTGACGAGCAACAAATATAAAGAAAATAATAACTATAAACCATAAATTGCAAATAATATATGGCGAGATTAAGTAGAAAGAGAAAAATCAAAAAAAGTCAAAAATTTGTTTTCTGAATGCCGAAACTGAGTCACAAAACATGTCCAAGTTATGGTCAAATGCATTCGCCGTGATGCACAGACGGTTAATAGTATCAGTTTTGGCGTAATTGGAGGTATAGTTTGCTGGTAAAAACGTTTGCGATTTTCTGAGAGATCGTGTAGGCGCATATAAGTTAATGAGCTCTAGGAGTTGAGAACAATTGATGCATCCGCATAGAACTTTGAAAAGAAACAACAACTCTGAAATTGTTCTTCTACTCTCTAAGGACATAAGTTTCAGCCTTTCCATAGCAGGAAGATAATTATGATCAGAGAAGTGCATTTTTTCTCCAATCTTAAACGCTACATACCTAAGAAACTTATGTTTTACTCTTTCGATCTGCAGCTTAAATTTCGTGTAGTTACATCTAGTAAAAACGCCATTTCTATATTTAACATACTGTGAAACTCTGAATGCTAATTATTTGAACAATTAAAAATAAGTAAATCTATCACTGTGTCTGTAATTTGTTTCATTATTCAAAGAACAGACTCCTGTTACCTACAACCTCATTAGCAATTAAAGAGATTCTACCATACCGAATTCGTTCCTCCACCTCGTTAACGCAAGTAATTATACACAAGCACACGGTGTGGAGATAATAGAACACCAGAACGACAGTGTTCAAATAATGAAGCGGTTGGATGAAAGGTATTCGATTAAGAGAGGTACTCCGTTACAAGCAAACGGACGAGACCCGATTGTGGTTCGTCCCTTTTAAATTTAATCGTTTTCAATAAGTGTCGCGCGCAAAGTAGAGCATAAGCTCTGCGGTCTGAAGACATCGACGGAATTCAGAAGCGCGTCGCAAAGTAATCGCGCGGTGTAAACTCCGTGGCGGAAGATAATACGTGGCTGGCCATCTCGCAGAAACAGAACCTAATCCCGCGAACGCGCGTGACCAGAATCGACGGTTGATCCCTCTGAAGGGACTCCGACGCAGGGATGTTGGAATCGGGGGACCTGAGACAAACGCTTACCCTCACCATGACCTACCGTCTCCCTCTTTTGCCCCTGTCGCACCCCCAGTGTGGCAAACCTCTACTCTCGTTCGTGTACGTAGATCACAGACGTAAAGCCGAATTCGGTTCTTAACCCGGGTCCACACTGCGGCGAACAAGGACAAGAACAGCGTCTATGAACGTTTACAAAGTAGACACTCTCCTTCAGTGTTCATACAATAGTCAAACTGACAAGTGGAACTCATTTAATTTCTTTTTATCAAGAAAATCTTGCGAATATATTGGATATATTCTCATTAATACACAACAAAAAAATTAGAAAGTTATAAATTACATTGCAATAGAAATTAATAAGAATATCTGTCGAATTATTTAACCTGGAGAATATAACAGCTATGGCATCAAGTGAAAAACCTTTTCAAAAACTAATAATTTCAAATAGCTTTGTAATTTAAAATTTAGCAGTAACAAATATTACGGTCGCTAATAACCCTCAAAAGTGATTGATGCGACCCTAAATAACGGAAATAAAAAAAAAACAAATATTAAAAATTGACACAAGACAACTTGAAAATTGAAAATTTCATTTTTTCGCGCTCTGATTAATGCTTTAACGTTGAATTAACCGTCAATCTGTTATACTTTGGGAATAAATAAACCCAGTTTGGGTATAAATAATCAGACATCCGGTAGACATCCTGGACTACCGAGTGGTCATCCAGTTAGGATTACTCGTGTGATCGATACTTTTTATTTTTTCATATTATGTCACAGTTTGAATACAATTGGCGTTCCCGAAAATGTATGCTCTTCGGTTTTGGCAACGTGAATCGCCAAACGCAACACACAGCAAGAAAAGTAAAGATATGAATATGTGGGGTGTCAAGGAAATAAAGTAGGAGGCGACAATGGGTCATGGCATGGGCAAAGCATTTGTCCCACGTCCCACAATCCAGGGTCACCGATTTTTCCCCTTCGTCTCCTTCGACCGTAATCGTTTCGACTCCCTCTCCATTACAACATTCACGGCACTTCTCGCTACTTCACCCTCGCCCCATTCTCTCCCCTTCGTCTTACGCCTATCACCGGGAAACGACTGGCGAGTCCTCATCGTTATTAATCGCTCGACGCGATTACAACCTAACGACACGCCGACGACATCTCAACCGCGAAGTGTAGTTCGGTCACGGCGGGAAGGGAGCAAGAATGGAGAGACGGAGTCTGTATTTGTCTCGGTCTTGGCTCTGCACTTGATACAGGCGGGGAAGAAATTATCGTGCGGCTTTAATATCGCGGGATTAATTCTTGTTTGGGCACAGGAGACAATGGGTGGCGCGTCAAAGTCGAGGAAACGGGGTGCAGGTGTACAACCGAGATCCTTTTGATCCCTGCCGGAGATTGTAATTGTGCGGTTTGTGAGAAGATGAAGGAGCGCAAAACCAGAATAGCGGATCGATTCTGATGGGTTAACTATTCCACTGCGAGAGCGTGAAGAATAAAGTTCCGAGCGGATGATGTAAATATACGGTGTAATTAATATGTCGCGTAGGAACGTATCAAGGCTCGAATATTTGACGTGAAACGTACGTTCGCGCGGAAATCGCGTTACGGTGGAAAGGAAGCGGAGTAAAGCGTACACCGGGGCGAGGTGAAATCGGCTATTCGCGGCACGATCCCGAAAATAAAGCATACGCTCTCGAAATAAGATCAAAAGGCACGGTCAGAAAATTTCTAACGTGTCCAGACATCAAATTTTCTTCGTTTTCGTCTGGTATATACATTGAGATAGCCGTGGGGTCGCAGTTCTTGGCTCCCGACCAATCGTCACGTCGACCCACCCGAATCGCGATAAGGTTTCTGGCTATGAGCGCGTTCCGGGGGCCTCTTTAAATGTCCTGTGTGGTTATTCTGGACGTCACTCGTCACTTCCGGGACAGCCTCGAGGAAAAGCTACACCTGCCACTTTGTAGTCGTCTGCTCTTTTGTCGAACACGACATCCGGTGACAATGTAAAGTCTCGCCATGCAAATTTCCACCGCAATCCACCACTTCACAATTCTTTTAATAAACTTTCTTATGTCCACAAAGCAGAGAAAATAAAATATTGTATCCAAGGCACAGCAATTCTTTCCGACGAATCGGTCTCAAATATTTACCAAGGAGTTTAATAGATCTCAGCTTGCGGTCATGTAAATATTTATAAACGTCATAAACAAAGTATCAAAGATGTAAATGTGCAACAGTAATTGCAGAAACTTGAAGCTAAGAGCGCGCCACGAAGTGGACGAACATTAAACTCCGAGACTGTTTCACGAAAACACTGCCGCACTTTATATTCGGAGCTGGCGTTTTCGCATTCTAATAAGTGCGCGATCTAATTGCAGGGTCCGTTTCAACGCATGAACTCGGCTTCACTTAATATACGAATTCCAGCTTGATTTATCGATGGCCTCTGCCACCGGGTATTCTAAGAGCACCGGGTGCCAGAGGTGGAACCTACTTTACTACGTTACGAATGAGGACCACTAAGACAGTCGAATGTAAAAAGGAGTTCATAAATCTCGTTTAACACTTTGACTGCCAAGGTGTGCACATTGAATGCACGTCGCGCTTCAGGACATGCGATGATTTGAATTTCAAATAATCTTTAATTAATTTCTGTATTTATTTTATAGCGCTTCCTCGCCTTCGAAAGCCACCGTTAGAAAAAAAGAACTGCCAATAAGCATCCATTATGGTGAATAGTGTTAAATTTTCCACCGAGAACACGCGAAACATTAAAAGTTTACACTTGAAACCAATGCGTGCACCTTTTTGGCCTCTAAACGGAGTAAGTACCAATAGAGCACTCGACATCTCGCTCTCATTAATGAAATTCATAGCCTTATCCTACTCCTCACTACTTCTACTGAATGTTTAATGTGGAAACATCTGAAATTAGAACTTCGACTAAAGCATCCGCGCGAATTTCAGTTTCAAATCCACATTTACGATCAAGCGTGACTTCCACATTAAATATAGAAGTCAAGTTCTACTTCAACTGCGAGTTTAGCATTCTATAAATACTGTCTCGCGGTTCAAGATCAGGAAAATTGCCAATTTGATAATAGAGGGTGCGTTGTAGAGGCAGAACATTGGATAAGAGTTCTGAAAAGCGTTTTACTTTTTCGACAATGCGACTGATGTACGGTTTCAGCCTGAGAAAAGGCCATTAACGTGTTCTGAGTCGCGGATCTCCTGTCAGGAAATCGTTAAACGTATCGTCGCCGTAATTCCTTCGATCCGGTCGCGCGAACCGTTTTCAGCGAAGCCCGGTCACTTCGCTTTACGGGCGTTTTTATAGTCCGCCGATCCATAAACTGAACCCAATTTACATTTCCTCGCCGACACGCTAAGCATCCCGAGCGCTAACGCGAACTAAATATTTCCATTAGCAACCGTAATGCTTCTCACACGGTTACACCTGTGCGCGTTCCTCCCTCTCCCTTCCTTCGTTCTGCTCGCTAAAATATTGCCCCGCGGCAAGACACAGTAAATTCAATTTCATTTCCGTTCGCGATTCGCGTCGGAAGCGCGGATATCTAGACGTACGTGGAATCAGCTATATATTTCTCGCGTGAATATTCGTACCCGAATATACTCGATAAAATATGAATTTAGTCAGTTGTTAATTTCGAGCCAGCCCGTGTCTGACTTTATCCGAGATAGCGATAACGAACGAGACCGATAAATAATTTCGATAGCCGAAAATAAACCAGGTTAATGCGGAACAAAAAAATTATGAAAACGCGCGTTTCGAAGTTCTGCTTCGCAAGGTGTATCAATATTTATTTTCGATATTCAAGATCGACTGTTGTCGCATATAAAAGGTAACGTTTACATTCGCGAAATTCTCCGTATCGAAATATTTAATTTTCGATACTCCTCGAACTACTATCGTGCCATGGAATTTCCAGAGCTCCGAGAGAGCGTATCGTGGCAAGTGGAATAATACCCTCCCTTATCGGAACGATCCACTTGCGCCTTCTTTCCATCCAGGATCCTATGGGGGGGCTTCTTTCGAATTGAGGCGAGCTGTTAAGACGAGCCGTGGGGGTTTCAATTAACGGAAAGACAGTGGCCAGCGTTAATCCGGGAACAATTGCTTCTCGGCGCGGCGATTAGAAGCACGAGGTCGTCCGGCCGCGAACTTTGAATTAATTAAATTCCCCCCCCTGTAATTTCGTATCTGCTTTCCGCACACGTGCCCCCGCCGCCGGATGTTCGATCGCTGTTCGATCGAACACCGGAATGAAACCCATCGAGCTCGATGAGATTGAACTTCGCGCGTTGAAGGATTCAACTGAAAATACAATCGGATTGTTGGAATGTACAGGCGATTCTGGTGAACCGTGTATATAGGATGATCTAGAAATGAATTCGAGGAAACTTATTTCGGTATTTTTCGAAATATCGAATCCTGTTCGTGAAAGAAGATTAAAACTGTCAAGTTACGACAGAATTAACTCGAAGATAAAGCAATTTTGTCCGTGTAAAATTTATTCAAAATTTGTTAGATTTTTTAAGGACGAAAAAATATTTTCTTTCCAACTTGAAAAACCCGGAATATATTATGCGAAAGAGCAACATTGAAACCGAATTTTCACCGCGTACAAATTTGTAATTCTATGTTAAAATGCTATTAAAAAAAGATTCAATTTTAAACGAAAAATTTTCCATCAGTTTCGCGCTGTATATTCCAAAATTTCGCAATCTCTTTTTATAACCACATCCTATAGATTATTTAGGCTGTGGAAACGAACGGTACGCAGGACGATTTCGAAATTCACAGACGACTATGGAGCACGGCCAGCCGAATTGAAATCCCGACAATTAAGCGGAAATCGAGATTTGAATAATTTCACGTCGATAGTGGGATTAAAGAACGGCCATCGGGGCGGGGAACGAGGTTCCCTCGAAACGCTCGTTGCTCGTAATATTCGATTTACAGACTGTCGGTGAAAACGTTTTTCATCGGTTGCTCGCCACCCGCCGTTCCTGACATTTGTCATCCCTGCACCTCTGTTCCTTCTATGTATTTCTCTTTTTGTATGCTTAACATTTCTGTAGTAAAATTGTCTGCTCTCGGAACAATTTTCACCTCTGTTTCTTGTGAAATTTAATGCTTCTAATAAGAAATCCAAAATCACCTACTGATAAATATAAAGATTCGTCGTATTACAAAAACGAACGCAGAAAATATAATACATTTGTTCTCCTAAAAGCAACCATTTCACTGGATTCACGCAAAGTGTTCCTGTCACGCACGCCTCGTATTCAGACATATTCGAAAATATTTGTCCGTCATGTACGTCCAAGTTCTAGAAATTTGTTACAACTTCTTTGGAAGTAATTTCCAGAATGCAAGTACACCGCAAAGAAACCGGTAAACAGAAGAAACAGAAAAATGGAATCCCAGCATGCAGATGCAGATTGTTAGTCCCCGGCGTTCAATCTTATTTCCAAGAAAAAGCTTCTGGGAATTTGTCAATGACGTAAGACGCGGTTCCCGTCGCAAGAAGAGTACGTTTCCGAGTGGAATACGGCGAAAGAGGCACCGTTTGAAAATAAGAGCACCTGTCGATGTATCGTTTCGCCTGCAATAAAGGAATTCCCTCGTTGAATTAATCCGCCGGGTCACTCGAGAGGGAATCACGGCAATTAAGTTAACTCGTCGTCTCGAATTATGAGGCAATTTCCGTTTTTGCTTTGGCGACTTTACGACCATCTCGTTTGATGGGTCACTTCAAAGAACCTCGATGCCGTTACAGGTGGTTAAGTTCGCCTTTATGGCGGTGAAACGGTGTCGTTTTCGATCGACTTTGAGGTTTTTTAACTTCCTAATGAGAGAATAAAAAGCGTAGGTACGTTCCGCACGAATATCGCAAATGTAGTGACTTGAAACATTTAATTCGTCGTTCCGCAGGTAATATTTGATTTTTACTTTTTAATTACTTCTTCGGTAGTAAGAAATATTCTCAGAAACTACCCGTTATTCCATGAATCTTATTGTAGATCCAACTTCTCTGCCAACGAATGTATCAGACGTTGCTGTAGACAGGCTAATATGTTTGCACACCAACTTGACTTCTTTGGTTGTTCGACTGAATCTTTTTCTAATCAATGTAAATGCGTCTCTAACAGCGAATCTTAATGTTATTTTTTATTTTAAGTGTATCAAAGGGGGCCACCCCGTTAATAAATAAATAAATAAATAAATATTTTCGAGTAAAAAAAATGCATTCTCCTTTGACTTCTGGTCTCTTTTCTCAGGAAGTCAACGATCGAGGTCTTTTCAGCGATCATTCGCCCAAGTTCTAAGAAGCCTTCGTGTGAACTGTCTACGTTGTGACATCGCGGACGCCTCGTAATTCCATCAACGAAGGAACGCGTACAGCGTAGTTTTCGACGTGACGACGGAGCCAACAGAAACGTAGTCGATTCCTGCGTTGGTACGCGCCATTCTTGAGTTTATAAATACGCGAACGAAGAGAGGACGACGGTCAGATCGTAACGTATAGAGAGGCGGAGGCAAGTGAAAGAAGAGGGTGAGAGAAAGGAGAAGGCCGACAGAATGGACGGAGTCGAACCGGCCACCTGACCACGTCGCTCATCTCATTGATATCCTTATAACAGCTGCATCGGTCAATGGGGAAATCTCTCGTCCTGCGGATTGACCAATTGCGGCCGCTCGCTTAAATTAGCCGAGCCAATGGCGAACAGAGGCGACGTTTTAACGCGCGATCGCTCGGACCGAGAGGGCTAGAAGGAATTGTTAGGGAAACTAAGCGCGACGGCGTTCGTTTCGTTGCGGCGTTTTCCCCAGCGCGCGCGGTGTGGAAAATTCATTGGGACGGCGAGCGGGACCAACTATAGTCCAAACTCGCCTAATGATGACCGATCCGGCCGACTGCTCTGAATCGAGCACTTTCGCGCTGCCTTGCGAGCACCAGCGTGAAATTGAGGATGATCTTTGCGACGGGCAGTTTGATCGAGAACTTGCGCCGTCGCTATGCCGCCGCGCGACGGTGAATGGGTGCAGCCCAAATAATGAGGATAATACAAATAACATAATACTAATAGGATAATACTAATAGGATGCTACAAAACATCATCGCGAACCGATTAGCGTCGAATGGGTATTGCGATACTGAGCAAACATTAATATAATGCATAACCAATGACAGTCATTTCCCACGTAATAGATTCCATTTAATATGAACGAGGCAGTAGATAATCTTAGGTGCAGAAAGGGGAAAATGTGACAAAAAATTTTCAGTGGAAGTGCTTTTATCTATAAAAAGTGGTGCTTTATTGTCTCGCACTGTTCGATCTATTTTTCCAGCGATTGTGAATCCAACAAGAACGACGGAACGAAATATGTCAAAGTCAAAAATCGAAGTTGAAAATCAATTGTTGAAAGGTTGTACAAATGTTTCAATAGAAGCAAACGGAATTGTCGATTTTGTGACCAGACAGACGTGATCGCAAAATAATATCTCGTCGCGAATTCTCAACGTTACAATGCCGGCATTCCTGTGAATAAAAATTAATTTCTTTCTACTTTGTACAAATAATCCATTGAATAGAACGCCGTCGGATTCTTGGAGGAAAGACGGTTAACGTAATTCTACACCACGTGAATGGGTAACGAGCAGAATGAACGCGTTTCGTTGGAGATTCTCAATTACCGTCTTCATAAATGAAATTCGCGAACATTCAACAGTTCCGCTGGCGAATATAACAAATGAAATGTCGAAACTCGTTGCCCGCAAGCTCCCGTGAAAACGATGGACAACGGTGCCTCCGCGAAATCTCTGTGCGGGGGATGCGCAGCGCGACAATTACCGCCGCCGCTCTTCGAGGACTGTGCGGAACGAGGCGGAATAGTACGCAACGGAACGCGACGGAAGTGTAACGAATGGCGCAACGGGGCACAGTGTTGTATAAATGCAGCGTTGCTAATGTTAAATCGCCAGCCCGGTAATTACATGCAAATAGCGACGGTCGCTGTTTAAACAGCGCCTACAACCCACCGTCGATCCTCGTTTTCGTTCCGACCGACCGCCGAAGCGCGTCGCTTCCATGCCTTTTAAACACGCACCTCGCTCCATTTTTCTTTCTAAATACCAGCCCTTCGGGGATAACAACCCGCTATTAAAGGGACGAAAAAAATTGCTACGAGAGACGAAGAAATGAAAGATTCGAATATTGAAACAAATTACTAATGAAGCTGATCATTTTTAATTGGCCGTCGTAGTTAAATAATATTCTGCGCTTTACACGTCTTCGAATTAGATAACTGAAAACAATGACAGATCGATCGGCAAGAAAGAAATTCTCGCAATGTTTATTGCGGTCATATTTATTATTCGGAATATCAATGTTTCAGTAGCATACGTTACACGTGACAGGTAAACACCGATAGAAATGTATTTACTTTATTTATTCATCGCAAATCCGCGATCGATAAACAAGAAATTTGTTTGGAACGTTTATCTGCTGTTTGTGGTCGAGCGAAAATTCGTTCAATTCACCGCGATGGAAAAATATCATTTTCAGGAATATTCCAGTTCTCGCTGCTACTTGAACTTTAATTGCGCAATGGTATAAGTAAACTGGCGGACAAAATATTTAAATTCTGAAATCGAATATCGTTGCATCGGTAATCCTATCATTCTATGAGCAACATCGCTGCAGTTACATTACAGTTTTTTTAGACGTGACTTTTCAATATTCTCCAGAAACTAAATAACAATATTTCTTTGGTGAAAATTCCCGATTAAATTTGTATTATTGTCGAATCTGGTTCAAACTAATTAAAGATGGTGAATAATCGTCGGACCAAAGTCTCGGCAGTGTCGCGGTTGCCAGTAGAGTGTGTCAAGGACTGCGAAGTTATTTTTCGGTGTTCGCGGCGGCGCGGTGATCACTCGGCTGGAGATGCACGATGCGTTTCCTTCGACAAGAATTTCGCAACCGGTTGACCGTGATCGCGCGCCGCGTAGCCGTATTTTTCGCGGTGAAATACAGGGACGCGGGGGCAACTTTTATCCCCCACGAAGCAATGGGCGCGCAACGAATTCATAAAACTTTCGCGAATAAACATTCGGATGACGCGAGAAAGCGCGCGACAGCCAATTAAATTTGTTCAGAATTATGCCGCCGCCGGGAGAATTATGCATCGGCCGGCGGGAATATTCGTCTCTTTATCCGAACTGTTAGCCAACAAAGCGAGACACGGGCAAAACGAATCGCGGCATGTAATAACGCGCCATAAATCTAAACTACGGGCAACGACCAGTAGCCTCGGACAATAGAGAAACAGAGAGACAGAAAACGGGAGAGAGAGAAAAAAAATGCAAAAGACACAAAGAACGCGAAAATACAATGGGATGGCCGAGAAGCGGAGAGGGGTGATGATGGTGGAGGGTAAGGGAAAGGGGGAGGGGGAGGGGAAAGGGAGGATGGAAGAAAACAACAAGGCTCCTGTTGTGAAAGGAACGAAAACCGCAATCAACGCGTTTCGTTTCTTCCGTTGCTGTAGCGTCCTTTCGCGACGTGTGGTCGCTCTTTCCTCCCACTCTTTCGTCCCTCCCCCCTCTCTCAGTCTCTCTCACTCTTTCTTTTGGACTTAATAAGCGTTTCCCGCAGTAATTTTCTAGTCCACGCCTTCATTTCCACCGTGATTATTTTTATCAAGTTCTCGGGTGCCCCTCGCGAAGTCGTTATATTAGAGTGACAACGGATGAGCCTTAAACAGCGTTCATGATAACGATGGTGCAGTATTTTCTCGTTATAAACTCACTCCCATTCGCTGTTATTGTTTGCGATCATCTTCACATTTTCTTTCATTTCCGTTTAAGCAATATGAACATAAACTGTCAGTACAAACACTGACCCCGGGAAGATTTACCTTGTTTTCTGCATGCTTGTTACTTCTATCTAATTGTGAATATTTTATAAGCGAGTACGGCATTCGCTGAAATTATTTATTATTATTATTATTATTAACGTCTTTATTACCATAATTGTGTTGTGTTAGGACAAGAACATGTACAATTCGTGCGGTAAAGGCGAGGTTCAGTCATAGACTGTTTTGCAACCTAACCCGAATGTGAACATTTACTTAAAACTAAAACTTAAAACTAAACTAGAACTAATGAATTAGTGAGCTAATGCATAAGTCTAGGACAAAAAGGAGAGAAGGAGAAAGAGAGATTAGGCAAAATGAGTATGGATGAATTTGCTACACGCAGCTTTGAAGGATCTATGAGTAGGAAGAGATCGGATCTCTTGAGGAAGGGAGTTGTAGTAGTGGGGAGAGATGTACGAGAAGGAAGCTCGAAAACTGTTAGAGCGATGAGAAGGGATAGAGAATAGATGTTGAGAGCGAGTAGCAATAGCATTTATTACGCAGTCGCGAACAGAAGAGATACAGAAATTAAAACGAACCAGCAGAATGTTTTAACGCTTTCATCTTTCGCCTACCGCGGAAAATATCTTCTAAGTTCCGCCTATATTTTCGCTATTCGCATGTTCGCATGAAATCGCGCAAAAATAAGTGGGGAAAAAATCGACAGCGCGCTGGCAGAACGCGTCCTGCGGCGCGGAATAGATTCGTCCAGCTTCCAACAACCCGGCAAGGATTTATAGGAGCGTTAGCATCGCGGCGGGTAAACGGGATATTGGCAACGCGGCGATGTTACCGCGGGCTGCGGCCAACTACGGGTAAATAAATGGACAATATCATCGCTGTCGTAAAAATAATTGCTGGCCGCGTGCACGGCCGATTATTGCCAGTCGTGGCAATTAGTCGTCGCGAGCTGATGCGCCCGCGTAACGCTTTATTGCCCGCTTACCGCGGATTTTTGCCCTGAATCCACGTCACGCGAAACATCCTGCATTTCGCCTCCCGTGTGACCTCGCCCCCGGTCGCCGCCGAGCACACCGTTATTGCGCTTCCCCGAGATTCCCGCGAAATGACTCCTGTTTCACCGCGATACCGACCAGACGATCCTGTTCCTGGATCGCGTCACCGTGTCCAAGTTTACAGCTTTCAAACCGTCGCCAACCGTCGCGCGTAAGCAGGAGGACTCCGAGAAGTAAAACGCTGGACTTCGATAATTTCTGGGACTTATTATTATTATTATTATTATTAACGTCTTTATTACCATAATTGTGTTGTGTTAGGACAAGAACATGTACAATTCGTGCGGTAAAGGCGAGGTTCAGTCATAGACTGTTTTGCAACCTAACCCGAATGTGAACAGAAATGAACATTTGCTTAAAACTTAAAACTTAAAACTAAACTAGAACTAATGAATTAGTGAGCTAATGCATAAGTCTAGGACAAAAGGAGAGAAGGAGAAAGAGAGATTAGGCAAAATGAGTATGGATGAATTTGCTACAGGCAGCTTTGAAGAATCTATGAGTAGGAAGAGTTACGTTAATTAGAATGGAAGGCATAAATTTGGAGATTTAATTACTCAATTACGTCGCAGTAAATTGAATTACGCGAAAGAAAAATTACGGATACTCGAAGCGCCAGCTGCGGGGCTTGCGAAGCAAATTTCTGTCGGGTGAAAATGCGTACGTGAATGGACGTCTTCCAACGCAACAGTTCAGGCCGAATAATGGAGACGGCAATAGGAGCGAGTCAATCGTTTCATACGAGGATCAAACGGCGCTCAACAGTTATCAGGAACGCCGTGCAAGGTCTACTGAAGCGTTTCGCGGCCGGACTACTCGCACGGCTAACGTCAACCTAGCACTGGACAAAGGCTGTAGGATAATGGATAATGGTTACCGTAGTTTACTCCAGGTGAATTAAACTCGTGCCGAGCGTGCCGAGTCCCGCCGCAATTCGCCTTCGGTCGTCGCGAAGTCAGGTGGAATTGAACGCGCGGCCGTGTTGTGCGGCCGCCATAAACCAATGATCGCTTACACAAAGATGCCTGAGGTTTCAGTCGCGCTTTGTCGTCTACGCATCGAACGTAGCCCGATTAAGTTTAAACGCTATCGCTCTAAAACAGAAACTCCAATTCGCAAAGACTCTGTCTGGCAAACGAATTAGAAAGAATAGCATTTTCCAGGGCACTGCTTTCCTTTATTGTACCAATTAAGAATTAAAAGTAGAAACATTGAACTCTACCGGACCCTCCAACTCTAAATCTAATAACCTCTACTGTAGCGTTTGAAACTTCAACGGCGAAGCGTGAATCTTCAGAAACAACAACAACGCGCAAAAAGCGCTGTATCGCGGTAACTTGAACACGGAAGGAATTATTAATCGGAAATGGTGCTTTCGATTCGATCCACGTTACTATCATCGAGAATTTATCGCGACAGGGGGAAACTTCCGCGGGGATGGCGAACTTCACGCGAAGACTTTTCCAGGTAGCTACCGCTGCGGCTGATACAGATAGTCGTAATTCGAGTCGAATCGGGGAGTCGCATGCGCATAAGTCTAGTCAGCGATTCCCTTGTGAAAGATTACAACGTAAGGGAAATAACGACGTAGATAGTATGGATAGCGTGGAGTATGGCGGCGGGGAACGGTTAAGATATAATGGGTTAAGTTTCATCGTCGTGCTTCGACGAATTTCCGGGTCGAGCTCGCGCTAACGCGGTGCTTCCAAGGGAGTACCACAGGCTCTTCTTGGGTAATCGAGTTAAGTTGTTAATTTCCACGTGCATGCTTCACGCCTGGCTTGAATTTCTTATGCAGCGCTTGATACACGACGTCGCCTTCGTCTCCAGCGTCCGCGAAAAGAAGCCCGTTCGGGTTTACGTTTTTACTCTGGGTCTCCGATTCATAAATGCTTAAACACGAACACGATATTCTGCGCTAGGAAACTCGTTTCCTCTTAACACCGTTTCCGTGAAGTTTGAATTACAACGAGAGGAAAGCCAGCGGAGTCGATTTCAGTGGCGCAAACGGTGGTAATTGAAGAGCTCGGAGGAAACAATGTCTATCAAAAAATTAAGCATTCGAGAGGGAAGCACTTTCTAATTTCTTTTAAATTTAGTATCCAGGTTACTCGTATTCAATAGTACCTATTCGTATACCTATTAATTTTCCTATTACTATTCCTATAAATATAGGAAGGAATACGGCGATAACTCTATATCGCGGATATCACAGTAAATAAAAGGATCAGGGTAAATTAAACGTAAATAAAAGGTAGTAGGCAAATACCCGAAGGATCGAACTCTCGCAACCGGTGATCCTGAAGAGGAATCGACGCTCCGCAATCTACTTCCGCTGAAAACACATCGGCACGTAGAAATAAGTTAGGAGAGGAATTCTGAATAAAATGATCCACGTGCACCGAGGGTCCCCCGTGTGGAACACAAAGCCAACTTCGGCCCGACAAATCTGCTTCTTCCACCTCCCTATATACAGTATCCCTTTAATCGTGCCAGGTAGAGAGAGTAGACGATCGAAGAACGATCCCCAGGAGCCAGACACTCGCGTATCTGAATGGTAGAACAGGTTCCTCTCCTTCTCCCTCCTTCTACCTCCGGTCCCTCGTCTCTCTTTTATATGCATGCACGAATGCGCACGTGTCCCCCTTTTTCCTCTCTCCGACTCTCTCTCTTACCTGGTCGTCCCTGCCATCGTTTTATCACGTTGCCGCACGGTTGTCAGCACGGTGGGCGGCTGTTACGTCGGGGTTATGGGCAATATTTGTCACGTCTTATCGCCGGCACGCATCTTAAGCACGGTGAATTAAACGTGTAATCGCGCGGTTATTATCTTGTTAACGGCGGATGCGACTCCCGAGTCCTCTTGGCGCCTATAATGTTCACCGCTGCGGACTTCCAGTCCTGGGCCGATTTCGAACCGATCCCGAGATACACGCCCGGCCTCTGCGCAATCGGCGCCGACTCGTTAAACGGGACACTTGTGTGCTCTGCTCGAGAGATCGACGAAGGGATCGTAAAATGCATCGAAGGACAAATTGCTCGCGCACGTCGCGGTTCGAGAAATCTTTAGTGGCACGTGAATTGGATGCAAGGCTGCACTTATGGGCCTTGAAAGCAGTTCCGGCGACGCGATCGAGTCATCAATCGCGGTGTCTTGTCGGTTGGTTGACTTTATTAAGCTTCCGATGTTATCAGTAAAATATTGTTACGTTTATACAGATTCATGGTGTTTATTTATCTGACAGAAAAGAATAAAAGCTGCGTGAAACTATTACGTAGGAATGGAATAATTAAGGCGTTGATAGTGTGCCTGCGACATTTAAAGAATTTGCACGGCACCAAATGAACTGAGAGCAACGCATTACCTGGAAGTCAGGCGTCATGGACACGCGGCCAGCGGACACAAACGAAGGCACGACGTTTTCGTGTCTGGTGACGGACGAGTTCATTCTACTGGCGCGGCGCGTCGCACTCGCATTACGCCGGAAAATATCGCGTTAGCCCGTAAACAGATTTAGCGACATTCCGGGGGATCTGAATGGCAACGACGACACGGGTTCTCCCCGCCTCGAAATGTCGCGAGCAGATCTACTAATACCCCTGGATTGAGTCTACCTAACCTTCCACGGGAAGACAACGTGATCTGATGGCAGCGCGGTAATTGGAAGGCAGAAAAACGGAGAAAATTAATTTGTCGAGCTCGACTCGATGGAAACTGCGAGGACAGGTCGACGCGAGAGAGAGAGAGAGAGACACCGAGAAAACCGGTGAGAGGGAGAAGGGCAGAAAGGGGCGAGAGAAGGAGAGAAAGAGAGGAGGGATGGATGGCTTCCATTGATTATGAGGCAAGGCGAACGTCGTTAATGGCTGACGGCGACATTTATCGCGTCAATGGACGCCGGGCGTCTATTCCCACGTGACGACCTCCGTTACCCGCTATAAATATACCTGCTCTGCGCCTGTATTCTATTCGCTCTCCTCATCTCCGCAGCTAACACTTTCAGAAGCACGTTTCCGCGACATGAACTCCCCGATCGCAGTTTGCGCTGGCACGATCTCTCCCTCACACTGTCTCAATTATGTTAATGACAGCCAACATGCCATGGAAGGAAAAAAATTAGGAAACAGTCAGAAAAAATGGCCAGATAAAATTGGACTTGCAAGGAAGGCAAACTTGCGAAGAAAGAGTTAATCGAGCAATTTTTTCACGGAGTACTTTGTCCTAAAAGTAATTAGTTCCCTGAAAATCTGTAACACGTTTTTAAACAAATTTCAGAATCCGAACTTCTGGTCGAAAAACTGCATCGCAGCGCAGTGCAATTAATTTTCACAAAATAGGTTTCAACAGCAAGGAAATATTTTCTAAATGAACATTTTTGGTTGTCGGCGGTTTGGCCTTATTTCACGACGAACTCGAATGGAATATAATTAATATGAAAATAACGACGCGTTAAATTCGAATCAATTACAGACAATCGAACGCACGGTGTGTTTCGCGTTGCCAGCGAATATTAGATGTACGTGTACATACAAAGGGAGTTAGTCGATGGTCGGTTGCACTGATTAGCGATAGCCACACCGGCGAACGAGAGAACAGTGGAAGCCTAGGTAGCCGGTTGCATCGTAAACCAGTCCCGGTGCAATCTGCAGCTGCGTTGTATAGCAGTCAGACGCGGTGTATACGCGAGCCCAGCGATACAATGTGTATACGTATACATATATTCGCCCTCAACGGTGTAACGCCATTGTGGCAAATATGACATTATATTATCAAATACTGCGAACCACGAGTCTATCGATTTCTGCACGCCGAACGAACCAATAAATACGTTGCGATGAATGTGAAATAATCTGTTAATTTTAGGAGCTTTATTCCCGATCCTGCCTGGTGCGTCAGGTGCACACAAAAGGCAGAGAAATTTCTCTGTAATCTCTGCTTATCTGTCATCCTTTTTAACACAATTTGCAATGAATTATCCTGTTTTTAATGCACTGTCAGTTCTAACTCTCTCTGCTTTAATTCCTTTTCTGTTGAAATGGTTTGTAATAAATTCTGCCGGGAGCATTTTCCAATCGCAAAAGGTACAAACGCAGGAGAATAAAATAAAATTGATTGACAGGAAATCCACGTTGCTTAGAAAAGACAACGCGCAGTAAATGAGATTTCTCTACCACTTACAGCGGTTGAAACAGAAAAACGTGATTGTTTCTCGATAACAAAGTCTCCCGCGGGACAGAGAGGAGAGAGAGAGAGAGCAACTCAAGCTTCTTCATAACTGTTTATTTTCAAGCGAGCATTCAGCCGACGGAAACCCAGAACAACCGCCGCGCCGTCGCGGACAACTAGGAACTTCCAAACAGAAACGACTGACGCGGCAGAATGTTTTCTAAGCGAGTTAAAGGAAAACTCAATTTTCCCTGTTTTTCATTCGCGACGCCCTCGCCCGCAATCAAAGAACTGTTGCCAGGGGTAACAGAGCAGCGATCTGACTGTGTTCCCACTTAATTTCCTTTTTCATTGTCCGCAGCACCCGAACACTTTCTGCCGAGATTCCTCGAACCAATTGAGCATCCTCTGACACAGCAGCAACGTTCTTAAGTAATAGGCTATCTAATAAAGCTGACTTAGCTCCCCCTTTGACTTGCAGTTACTGAAGAACCAAAGGAATGAAGAAATTAAAATCCTCTCGAGGCTTCGGGACTGCGAGAGACAAACGACAACGACAAGATAAAACACATTGTTTGCCTACAAGATTGTCCGGTGGAGCATCTTTACATGGAACTGTTATTCCGGAACATTTTCTAAATTATGATTGACAGAAGTCCTTACAATTCCTTCGTCTAAAAAAAAAATCAAAGAGAAGAGAGGTCAGAGAGAGTCCGTCACGCAGCTCCTCCGAGGAATGTTCATCTTCTTACGTTACTCCGGAGTGTCGCCCGTCACGCCTGGAACGGACAGTCGCAGCTGCCGCCAGAATTTTTCTAGCCCGGTCTTACTGAAGCGGGCGATGCGTAACGATGCTACAGTAATTAAAACGAACCCCTCCTGACGCCACGCCCCGCGTAACCACCCACCGTTCCTCGGTTTCTGGCCGTCGCTAAAGCTCGTTGGACGCGGTACGCGCCGACGGTTTTTAATTGAAAAAATTTCCAAGCCAACTTTTTTATAGACGGCCGTGCCACGGCGCGACGCTGGTGGTAGTGGTGCCGCCTTTCACGCGGACCGGGAGACTTTCGCAGCGTGTGCGCGGGCGGGCACAGCCTTCAATTAAAAAACAATAACTGTCGCGGCACGAACGCGTCCCACGAATATTGTCCGATTCTGGTCGGAGTTCGGTGAACTCTGGCGAGAAGATGAAAAGCGAGATACAAATGATCGTGGAGGCCGTTGATGGTAAAGACCAAGGTTCGACAAACGCGACCGGCTTTCCCCGACGATGACACTATTTCGATCGGAAGATTGATTTTTATAGGATCGACGCTCCATCATTCGAAAATTCGCTTACCTCGCGTTCCTGCCGCTTCGTAGATAACAGCGGAAAATATTTATAGATCACTCGTTCCCTCGATTTAACATCCCTTTTGTCTCGCGATTTAGTAACTTCATGATAGAATCACCAGAATTCGTCACAGAATCAAATCACAAAACACTCTGCGAGGTGAGAAACCGATCGATGTCGTGTTTGGACTGAGCTAGAAGAGCTTAGTGACGAGCCAAGATGACAGGTTCTTCTGATTGGTCGCCAGAAAGTAGGAGGAGATTTTGCAAAAGCGAGATTCGCGTGTTTACCGAAGGGTGGGAACCAAAGCTTTACGACTTCGGCTTTACGACTGGACTTCCCCCGTTTTTTCCGACGCGTCATAATCTACCAAAGAACAGCGTACATTTTTCTTGCCAACAATTTCCAAACAGAACGATTTTCTAAAGCGCCTCGTCCCCCGTAAAATGAAACTGAAGAGAGAAAAAAAAAGCAATTCGCTCGTATTTCACGCCACGGTTAATTGTTTCTCCCGCGCGCGGTGGGGAAGGGTGAAATTTCAGTTTACAAAAACAGCGACAACAAGAAAGAGGGAGAGGACAAAATCGATCAGTGGATTAAAGATAACTGGCGTGAATCGTATCGATCGGGGCAGCATCGTTCAACTGTAATCCGGTTTCTGCTGAACAACGCGGGCACACCCGGTGACTCGTATTTCAGGGGAGAAACGAACCGCGTTCCGAGTACGACGACCGTGATAAAATCGGCCGTAACGACGAGGCCGCCACCCCCTCCTCACCCCTATATCAATCCCATGAACGAACAAGAGCCCGGCTACGCGGTGCTTCGTAAAGCACCCGATGACAATCAACGCTGGTACCCGTCGACGACTTGCCTTTAATGGTTCCCCATTGCGATGTCTACCGCAAACGACGCAAACAACGATCCACGGAGACTTTGTTTTCTTCCTTTTCTTCAATTTTTAATCGAACCGTCAGGCGTGAAACTGCGCGATTTACCATCTCCTCTGCTCCTCTATTTCCTTCTATGTTTGGTAAGTAAGGTGTTCATGAATTGTTAGCGAGAACGGAAATTTGACCTTAGAAGGAAAGATGAGTGAAACTTCGAAAAGAATTTTTAAAGATTTGGTAGTGATGGAATATTTGCTTTAGAAAGTGAGTCATATTTCAAAGATATTCATCAGGCGTTCCAATTCAATACACCTCAGCGAAGGAATATTCCTTAAAACAACAGGAAGAAGTGGAGATAGAGACGACCGGTTCTCCTCGCGTTTCCACCGCACGGCGCGACGGTGACGCGCAGGAGCGACGAATTATACCCAACTTCCCGGCGATAGCACGGGGATCCCGACGCCGGAACGGTGAGCGGTGTTTTCCGAAGATAAGGTTTTAAGGTCTTAATCCGGTCGAGGCGAAAGAGACCGACGGAATGGACAGAGGAGACGGAGGGCAGAGTCAAGAGTAGAGTCTCCTCGATAATTTGCGTTACTTTCGACAATTGCGCAGCATGGATTAGCGAGCCACGGCGAACAGGAAGACGCAGAGAGAAACGGAAGGAGGAGAAAGAGGGAATGGGAGAGGCGAGGAAACGAGATCGAAGGTAAAACGAAAAGGTCAGGGGGACAGCCGCGACGGTGTGACGCAAATGGCGTTGAGCAAAGACCAGAATTTATTTCGCGCGACGAATGATTTAGCGCTACACATGAATCGTCGCATCGATGAATTATGACGCGGAGCATGGAACTGCGAAATCGTCGCGTTATTAAGTGACAGGCTACAAGTATGCGCTCCCGCGAAATTTATCGAAGCGTCTGCGAGTACGAAGATTGCCCGGCGATACGACCAGATGGGTTGCTGCGACTTCCGTGAAATGGGTTCACCTGGATGACTGTCGGAACGATGATGATTTGTTCCGATGATAGCCGCGGCGCGCGAATATACGAGCTCGATGAAATGTCTGATCGCGTGAAGAATCATCCTTTCAAGGATGTAGATCACTGAATCGGAGCGACTGAGGAAACATAGGGAAATTATTTTTGGACAGACATGAAATGCAATAAACTTTGAAAATTATCCCTCCCTAATTATTCCCTGTACAATTAATTTTCAACTGAGCTCCTTTTGAACATAAATTTCGAAATTTAATTTACTATCAAACACACCCCAAAATCCAGCACATCCAACCATAAGCTCCGCGTCTGATTTACAAGCCAATCATGTAACAAGCTCAACGATTAATTCGTTAATTCCCTCGGGCTAGAAACACTTGGCTCCCACAAATTATGGAACCTTCGCCCGCAGTCGCGTCGCGTGTCGAACATAATAATACACGCGTCGATTCCCTGTAAAATCCCAGAAAATTGATGTTCAAACCAGCGCAACACCAATCACGGGATTTCCTCATCGGCCGGTTCTTCCTCCTGTCCGACGATCCATCTGCTGACGATCAATAATCACGAACGATTACGGAACGCCGACTGCGCTTCGTTTCTGGAACCGCGAATTTATTAAATTTACGCAGAAATCTGGCCTCGCGGACGGGAATAGTGCCAGGACGAAAAGCTGTCGCGAGCCAGCGAACTTCCCTGCCTTCGACGAAGACGCCCGGGGATAATTTGCGTATCTCGATGGAGTCGATCGACGCGAGACAAATGCCAGCCAATAATTGAACGGCATATTTATAACCTCCTCGAGCTTGATCGGACGCTGTTTAATTTATGGCGCGACCGATTAGGTCAGCGTGTGTACACACAGAACGTCTATTCGTGGTGGAGCATTTAGGTCAAACGGTGTTGTTATTATTTCCTTGCGATAAATAGAGCTCCGCGCAGTGCGCGGTGGATCGATTTTAGGACGGGACATCGGTGGAAAAATACCTCGCAGCCGCGAGCATCCCAACGGGTGGGTGATATATCGCGACACGTATTTCATGGCGAGGATTGAGTCGCCAGTCACCGGTCTTCGCGTCGCGTACGAATTCGCAATATAAATATTTGATTCCGGTGGATTTCAACCATGACGGGATCGCGCGATCAGAAAATCGTCGCGCTGTGAAAAGGAGGATTGGCAGGTCGGTTTCGGTGTTCGGGTGACTGTTGTTATCCACATCGTGCGACTTGAAACTGTGATGGATCGGTGCATTCGATAACAAAATTAGGAAACGGGAAACCGGACTGACCGAGCGCGAAACGAAAAAGGAAGATGTATCCGCGTCGTGCGCAACCGATCGGTAAACAAATCGATACCTCGTTCAGCGACCCCCTAAGTCGACGGCTCTTCTGAAGAGGGATAAGGGAACCCCGCGGAAGATTATTTTCAAGCGTGTACACGCGCATCGTCCGACTCAGAGGGCGGAACGCGTTCCGCAAATTAGCGAGCCGAGATATCCAAGTGGCCGCTGACGACCGGCGTCTGAACGAGCCGGGAGGAAGCAAACAAGAAGCGGAAGCACGGACAGCCGGAGGCGAGAGGGATAGAAAGACGCGAACTCGCGATAGCAGGCGGATTCTGAGAGGGGGTCGAGTGGATGCGGATACTGCAGTCGGCCAGGTTCGATTCTGCCTCGGCGGCGAGTGGATACGCCGTGATCCAGCAACTTCCGCCGCTTCCCCGTCTCGCGCGGAGTGTACGACTAATCTGGAGTTAAGCCTGACTCGCGAGACACCGGCGAGGAAGAGAGAGAGAGAGAGAGAGAGAGAGCGAACGGTGAGAGAGGGTTGGAAAAGGTTGGAGAAAGGGAGAGAAAGCGTGACAAGAGGAGGCGGAAGGGGTTCGAATTAAGCCGAAGACCCCATAACTTAACTCGCGGAGTATGGAGCAAGAGATGCACTAGCCTAACTCCACTTAAATTAAAGCAATCTATCCTGCGGAACTCTCGCGCTAAGCCGGCAGGTTAAGCGACCGGCGAACAGGCACAGACGGCGTCGTTTTCGTGGATCGTACAACGCCGTGGAAAACCACTTTCCTTTACTTTCCACGTGAACACGTTGTCGCCTCGTCGCCGAGGATTTACTCTTCGTGGCCCCCGCCCACCTGTCTACTCGCTCGTCCGACCACCCTTTCGCCACCCCTTTCTTCGGTTGCCTCCAGACGACAAATCGCGAACCAATGGATGAGGGCAGAGGGGAAACGCCGCTTAATTCTCTGTGCAGTATTGGAAACTGTCGCGAATTTCATGGTCTTGCACAGGATAATGAGGAAATCGTAGCTTCGACCGATCGTGACTATATTTTAGAATCGTGTAATTGCTTTAATTGTCACCTTCGCGGAGTATCAAGATAATCCGAGAGGATTGTTTGCAGATTCCTTCGATATTCTTTTCCATTCTGAACTCTACCTTTTCAAAGGAATACATTTTTATGCGAAGAGAGAGAACGTTGTTTGCATAAAGTACGCGTTTTAATGAAAATAATCCGTTGAAGTGATTTCGCCATTTCGCTGCTCGCGAGAAAGAATAAAGCACACAAAAAATATCATTTTCCGCGACACGTTTCGCGCTTACCCAGGAAAGAGATAAAATCGTCTCTCAGCTACAAATCCTCTCCGAAAACGTGCTAGAATAAGTTACTATGATCCATTTAAATATATTAAAAAGGAAATTGCTCCGCGCACCAGCGTTCGCAACTCTCTTTTTTTTTCTCCTTTTTTCAATTTCCCAAACCCGTTTCCATTCATTTCCTTCGCGTTATCGCGCGAAATTAAAATGTTCACCTTGTTTCGGAATGGAAGTTCGCGCACTCCCGCGGCCGATGCGAGAAAGACATCGACGCGAGCAAGACAAAGAGGAAATCTTTATTTTCTGATCGCCAATGGTCCCGGACACAATATTTCATTTCCGCGTTCCCGTCAAAAATGCGAGCGCAAAAAAGGCGTGTCTCGCTCCCTTTTGAAAGCCATACCACCGCCGTGTAAATATCAACCCCCGTCGACCCGTTCCTTCCCTCTGTTGGTTCGGTCCTGTGACACCGCCTTCCTCCCTCGCACGGCTAAACAAAAGCTCGTTTGATTTTCATTTCCTTCTGAAAGCCATTTACTAGTTGCCGTTTAAACGACCTCGCGTCACAAACAAACATGCGTGGGCACGATTAAGAACCCTTTTCCTTAAAATGGCAGGATATTATATATATCCCTGGAAGAAAAAAGGAGAATTTCAGGATTTATGGTACTTAGTAGATAAAATAACGACACTCGAGAAATTAAAATGACTATAATCAGGGCTAGAGCTATAAAAATTTGGACATACAAATATTATAGAGTTACTCTAATTTCTAATTAATGCTAGCAACATAATTTATTCATACGAAGCTCCTATTAAATACAGACTCACTCTTCGAGAAATTTTACAGGCATATCACAAGCTTTAACAATTACACATTATTAGATTTTAGTAACTAAGGTGGTTATTTTAGTTCACTGAACATTTACACACAAAGTTATCAAAGTTTTGAAAACATTTAAGTTATAATTCCTTTAAATAGTAGATCTTATACAAAATTAAATGCTAATCCTTAAACCAACCATAAAAAAATTGAGGAGTTTAATATTAAAAGATACTGAAGATATGAAAATCCAGTAGGAGTTTATTATCAAAAGCTCATACATATGATTCTAAGCTTTATGATGTTGTATGAAATTATGTACAGAAGATAACTATAAATCGCGGAATTACCCAGTTCAAACAAAGCGATAAGTGTGCAAATATTTTCAGACACAGAGCTTCCTGAATTAGCAGTCGTCTTCGAAGAGCGGTTAATCGAATATTCTCGGAGTTAGCGTGGTGGATATCGCGACACAGTGGCATCGGCGCGTTACGGTGGATTAATTGCCTACCACGTAGAAATTCGGGAAATCAAGTTAACGCCTGCTACGCGAGTCGTCGTGACGTCACGCGTTGCCCGTTAATTCACTGGACGTGCGAGCGAGCGAACGAGCTAGCGAGAGTGACGTTGAGGCGATTAAATCGCGGCCGAATGCCGATCTGAAATTACACACGGTGCACCGGCATTACTGGATCGCTGGTCGTCTCGTGTTACGGCTGCATTTCTCTCTTACTTGTCTTACCCGCGACGTGAACGCAATACCCCAGGAACAGGATACCCGCGGTGGGGGATGAAGCGACCGGGGAAGGCGTGTTTTCTTTTTCGAGTCCCACGCGAAAGATGCTAGTTGCCGCCGGCGAGCCTAGCAACGAAATAAATTGACTCGGAAAGAAAGAAACAGCGATTAGGTATCTCCGCGACACTGAAATGCAAACAAATATTCATCGTTGGGATGAACAGTCAATTACCGGCTGAAATAATTGCTTCCAACTGTAATCAACAATCTCGACTAGAGATGATCAAATGCCGAATAGAGAGCCCGAGCGCTCATTTCGGGCGCGCGGAGAGCAGACCTTCTGATGAGATCGAGAGCATCATTATCGCTCGCGTATGTTGAGTAGCAAGGAATGTAATAGTGTGCGTAGCATCTCTATGAAGGCATGCATTACCCACACTATGAAATTCATCACTTCCCTTACGTTCCAGAGGAGGGATGTTCGTGGATAGCAATCGGCTCGCGCTCTTTGAGCCGCGAGTTGGTCATGCCTGGCCTAAACTGATCAGCGAAAGAATTTATATACGCCGGAACTTCACGTGCTCTACTAGCGCGCCTCTCCTCGATAGCGATTGATGTATTATAAGCTCATGACGTGGCATGCGCGGTCAATCACTCTGACTCTGAGGTCAGCAACGTTGCCGACCACAAACCTGCAGATATTAAAGGAGATGCGGTGGGAGCGGAGCGAGCGTCGCAGAAAATCCATCTCCAAAAATCATTGAACGTTTTAAGCAGGAATTAGAGGATACGATTGAGCAATATCAGACGCGGAAGAGTGAAATGTTTAAAATTTCGGGGTCCTGAAATTCGTGTTGCATAGGTAGCGGCGGTCGGAAGAAAATGAAAACGTGGAAGGAATGATGGAAGAACTTCCAATACAGCATTATTCAAAACTTCGACATCTGCTTATTCAGTAACGTTGAATGTAATGCAGGATTCGCTATTATACGAAGAGAACAGTACTGGGGAAACAACGATGGACGTAGAAGGAGCTTGGATTCCTGCGAAAGCGCAAAATGGAAATTTATTGTCGTATAGATCGTACGTCAAGGGAATGTGCTTAGTATATCAGACGGAATTGAATTTCAAGCGAGAAATCAAATTAATGCAACGGGGAAGAACGATTCGACTTGAAAACATTGACTTATTCATGGAAACATTAACGGTGCTAATTCCGGCGAGAAGAAAGTGAGGAAATTTACTTCGGGAACCTGAGCGCAATCAATCATGGAAATCATTCTCGTTGGAGTATTCCGTAATTTCGTGCGCGATCCCGTATGGTAATGCCGTTAATATCCGACCGGGTGTATCGATATATACTACGCGCGCTCATTCTACATGCAGTCAGAATACGATGTCTGGAACAAAGGACGGTCTGGCAATCTGGCCAACTCGAACCGCGTATCCATCAGTTATTTATTAACGATTAATTGGCTTTTATTGATATCTACCTTCGCAATCTCGCGTAATCGCGACGTCATTTCGAGCGATCATCAAAAAAACATCGAATCAATTTGGGTCGAATAATCGTCAGCTATCATCGCGCTGACGCAAATAGAAAATCGATCCAGAGGCCCTCGCGCCACTGACCTCCACCGGTAACGCGGGCATTACTTATAATGGAATTTTATTCCTTTAATGATCTCGTGATCCGCGAACAAAAATAAAATACACCGTATAATTAAGTCTAGAAGTCAATCGTATTGAAACTGTATTTATCTCGAATTAAAGCTGTTGCGCAGCGAACAATCAAAAGATGTGTAATTCATCGATAGAATTGTAACCGCCAAAAGAGACCATAGGTTTCAACGATTGCCACCAAGAAGGGTAATTGAAAAGTGCATCAGTGGTGCAATTTTTGAAGTATAATTTCGAGTGAAACCGCATCGAGTGATCATTGAAACAGGGCGTTTCGACGCGGCTGGACGAAACGGTGTCCAATCAAATTAATTATCGAGTGTTGTTAATTATTGGATTCAGGCAATAAAACGTAACGCCACGAGCCGGCAATTGACGAGAGAGACGGATGTTAACGAGAGAGAGCGGGACGGAAAGGTGCGAGGAGATGCGTTCGTGCGTGGCCATGGAAAATTCGTCAAACACCGAATTTCAATTATCGCCTGCAGCGCGCAGATGAAAAATACTGTCACGAGTCACTCGCGCTTAAAGTATGACGCGAAAATGATGCAACTAAATGCTTAAAATTTTTTAAATCTATATAATAATTACAGTAGCTCATGATTAGTTAAAAAGTTTTAATCATTCATGACAATCCATTACATTTAAAATAAAAAATAAGAAACTACACTGCAGTACTCTCTATGAATATTCTAAAGAGAACATTAGTTAATATTTAGATTAGCAGATAGTAGCATGAAATTCGATTAACATTCACAGTAGAGAACTTAGTATTCTGAAGAATTTAGCCGAGTAGAGTAACTCTAAATTATAGAAATTTTCCTAGTCAAACTTGCGACTAGTCGTTTCGTACATTCGCAACTCAAACTTTGCTCTATTTAATGAAAAGTACGAACATTTCTACACAAATGCAAAAATTATCATGAATGTTTAAATACTCTTGGCACTTTCCTCGCAAACGTAAAGCTAGACGAGGTCGATCGTTCCTGGATCGAGTGGAACTTTTCAACGCTTCCACAAACGATCGAAACCTTTGTCAAAGCACGACAATCGACAAGCACGTCTCGCCATCCATGGACCACTTAACAGAAAGGAAATAGTTGCTTCGGGGAAGTTGAATTCGAAATGCTCGATGTCTTCTAACTGAGTCATTACAAACTTCGTTGGTTCCGCGAAATTCACGAAATTCCTTGCGACGGTTGCCCTTCCCGTAAGTGCCGTTTAGCAGGGAAACTCTTGCGTTTCCGTGTCACGGGAATTATAATAGAAAGGAAGGACGAGAAGCAATTCGTTAAAGGTAATCGGCGACCTAATTGCCGCGCATTGTTCGCGCGCCGTTTTCGCGCGATTTCGTTACACAATTGCGCCAGATACCGGTGACCGTGAATCGTCGACAATTGGAGTTTTCGTGCAGCGACACACGGTTAACAATAAGACCGCGGAAATATGGCCAATGCGTCTAGTCGATAATGTTGAATCGGGGATACCTACACGCAGAGAGGTTAATTCTGTTTACGCGTCCCACCGCAGCGCGCGAAAATGATTCATCGTGGAAATTTTGGCAAAATAATCGGAAATCGTGGCTGTTGCTATCAGCAAATGATCGCACTTGCACTCACAATCGAACACCGAAAAAATTGGTCAAAAACTTTTACACTCGAAAAGTTTATTTTCCGAAACAAAATAAGTAAATTAAAATTTATTTTCTTGTCGCTGAAGAAATTAATGTTTTGGTGATCGATAATTTAAATGTATAATCTCTGAAGTTGAATTTCGAATGATAACTGGCATATCCGTCAAGGTGGAACGAAATTAATTTTGGATCCTCGGCTAGATTCTCAAGTAGTCACGCCCCGTGAAGGTCAGACAGCTGGTGTCGACTCGGTGTACCGGAAACAGCGCGCAATTGCGAAGGAAAGGAAGCCTTCAAGCAGCTTCCAAATCCGAAAGTGTGCAGTACTGCCATCTACGCGCTGGCGTGGAAAACTAAAATCCACCGAGAACGACGAATTCTCGGCTTCGCGTGCATATATACGCCGTGAGAAGCCGGATTTCCCTCGAGCCGCCTCTTTTGTACGAAAAAAAAAAAAAAAACAAACCCCCGAGATGCGTTCTGTACGTAAAGCCTGTCACTGTTTCGCCGCTTACATGGAGCTTTAGAACAGACTTTAGCCTCCGTTCTCAATTTACAAATGTAATTGCATTTTTTCAAGAAAATTCCTTTATCACAATAATTGAAAATGACTCACCAATCCGAGAAATCTCTGTACACGCAGGGAATGAGAAACTCGCTTACCTGCAAAAAAAAAGAACGGAATAAATTATTACATGCATTTATTATATTTTCAAACTTCACAAATGCGTACTGCGCTTTAAAATTAAGCAACATTTCTCAAGAAACAGGAACTTCGCGAGTCTCTCCCGCTTCGTCGTTGAGTTATCCGGTGCAGAGTTCGGAAGTAATTCGAGTCACCGGTGCTTAAACTCACTGGCTTTAACGTCAAACTAAAACGAGGCTGCTACTCCTATTTTATCTAACGGGATGTGTGCGCGTATAAACATCGCGACGGTCGTTACATGCGAAGGGAGGGGGAGAGAAAGTTGCAAAACAACGTCCTGACAATAGAAAACGGAACTATTTTCTCAGGTTTCCCCGAGATTCGCGACGAGCGTCAGCCAGAGTTGCGGCTGACAGTCACTCCACCTCGTGAAAATTATAGTGGCACCTGGTGTCGTAAGTATGCCACGGGAATACATAGTCGCGCGCGTAGCCAGAAATTCATAAACCTCAGCGAGGTTTAGATGAGAATCGCGGCTAACTATAACTAAATTCGCCGTTGATAATCTCGCCTGCGTACGTCGTGTTAAAATTAACCGAGCGAAAGAATGCAAGGGCTCCGGAGTTCTGTTGAAATACCAACAACAGCGCGTCTTGAGATCAAAGAGCCGGCAGAGAAGGCGTGACGTTCGCGAGAGAGCTTACAACGTAAACTTTCATTCTTCGAATAGCGCTATTTCAACGATACATCGTTCTGAGAGCTTATCAACCTGGCTTCTATATTTTTTTATTGGAGTAATTTGCTGGTGTTGTACAATTCTATTCAGTGCAGATAAAAATATTCTGCAGTTCGATGGAATTGGTCTTAAATTGCATAATGGCTGTAACCGATTATTTTTTATCGAATAAGGATGAAAGTAGCTCTTAGACTATGGTAGATTAAACAATTTCTTGCAGGCTGGAAGCTTCAATTTTTGGTCAACTTGATGTGAGCTTTTTTTTATCGGTCTTGCCGATTTAATTAAATATTCTGCTCTTCGAGGGATGTTAAGAATCGCACTTGCTCTACGCTCGATTTCGTAATTCGAAATATATAGTATATATCGAAAATGGTCTCGGAACAAGAACAATTGCTATCCTAGGGCCCGTCGTAAATCACCAACCGATTCGATCGCACCGAAAAGCTCCGCATCATCCGTCTCTGACAAAGTATAGACCTGCCAAGGGATCTTTCGCTGTTGGGAACTTCCGGCCGTTATTTACGGTCTAGATTGGTGGGACTTCGGCCGAGTTTCAGCGCGAAACGAGAGGTCGAAATCGCAAATTGATCTCGACTCGTCCCAGAAGCCGTCGCCTTTTATCGTTCGCTCGCACTCTCCCAGCCGATATACCTCTCTCGAGCCATTTCCCCGAAACGAGAAAGTAATTTTCGTGGACCGCTATCGTTTTGTCTTGCACTTCAGACTTTAGATCTCAGTGTCGTCTCGTCG
Source organism: Perdita meconis (assembly GCA_030770465.2). NCBI lineage: Eukaryota > Metazoa > Arthropoda > Insecta > Hymenoptera > Andrenidae > Perdita > Perdita meconis. Next base: position 5,165,349 of record JASKOS020000016.1, read on the forward strand.
CTCGAGGCACATTGTTTACCGAGCTTCTTGTTTAGCACTGTTACACGGATTTATAATTAACCACTGTATCCCCGGGGTACGCGGTGATAGCAGTTTGGATTAAAGTTTGCCTAGAAGACCAACACGTCGCATCCCACAGACGACAAAAGGAAATACCGATTCATCTCGAAGTACTTTAAAACCGACAGTACCATCAATTTTGATCTCCTTTCAACACCCGTGTCTTAAATTTCCGCGACTCTTAAGAAAACCCTATGTCCACCATAAAATCCCCGTGAAAGGAACCCTAAATACGGAGCAGCGTGTAGTTCGATTAGTTGGTCGAATCTCTCCAATCACCGGCGGCTCTTAAGAAAGATTTCAATAAAGCTACGTCGGCCAAGCGGAGAGGACGCAATTCAAGCGTTCTTATCCGATCGGTAGGGTCGATCGATTTTCTCATAAGGCCGTACCGTATCGTCTCCGTAAGAAACTCTCGGCGGGCATAAAAGTTTCATCGAATCGAGCGGACAGGCATTCCTGGCGACTCGCTGGACAAAAAGAGAGAAAAGGTGGAAAGAAACGAACACGAACCCCGGGGCAGGGCGACGTCGGTGTCCGCGCGAACGACAGCGGCGTCGAACGTCCGAGCGATTATTAATTATGAGAAGGACATGAAACGCAGCGAGGAACCGCGGTCGGTCTCTCTCGCGGCTCGGCGGAGCGAGTCGCGAAGCATGGGTTCGCAAGTGTAGGTCAGACATGAATTCTTGATATCCAAGGCTTCGACTTAACCGCAGACATCGGGTCTCCGGTGCAGTGCTACCAACCGCGACTGCCTCCCCTGACGATCCCGCGGTATGTTAACGTCACGTCCGCGGCTCTGTTACAGGCTCTCCTCTCTCGTAGAATCGCTCTTCATGGGATTGCGAAACACCGCGGTGAGGGAAGCGCATCTCGCGCGACATGCACGCCTTAGCCGTCCCAGCACTTGTAGCCACTAAATCTTTAATAATGGCCAGGAAACCGCCCGACAACCTCGCTTTGGACGAAGACGACCGTTAATTGCTTCGTGCTCGAGCACGGAATTACAATATTCATTCCTGGGAAAGCTTCTTCGTATTTCTGAAATTTTTTCAAATTACTCTCCCATATTTTTTCAAACTTTCTGACAAGGTTAACGTTTCTTCCTTGTCGGACAAAACCGCTATCAAAATAACAAAAGACCACGAATATTTTATGATGTATCGTTCACTCAGAAATGGATTAACAGAGTTTAAGCCATTAAATGATACTTCCGCGGGCAGTTCGACGCGGTATTTGCGGCAGCACGATCCGAGACAAATTCCACGAAACCGAGTGAAGCGATTGCTTCGGTTCCGTTCGATCCAATGGCAATTCGTCCACGTTCCGAGGCAATGGGCTCGCTGGCCAAGCGATTCGAGCGCAGCTAAACTGGAAGGGACGAGTCGCGTTCAGGACAGGCGCGCGATCCCGCGCATACATATATCACAGGCGCAATTGATATATTATCTCATTGCCGGCGAAGCAACGCGTGCAATTGCTCGTGTAGCGCGTTTACATGATCGCTTGACGGCCCCGTATTTAGCCCTCCCGCACGCCCCCCTGTACACCGTTTCGCAGCCGAAATTCGGAGTATCGGCGAGAGGGGTTCGGCTTCGATGACGATCGCGCGCTCGGCCTCGGCAGAGCCGTCTAGGATCGAGGAATTATCCTCGAGATCGGAAGATCAGTTCCCAATAATCCACGGCACGCGCATTTACATCGGGAATGAGGCAATAAATACGGCGTTTACACGGAGGCTAGGGCCCTGGTTCACCTGCGGTATAGACGAGCCTCCGGGTCGAGGGAAAGGGATCGGGATAAATTCCTGGCCGCGGTCCAGCGTTTCGAGTTTCCGTAGCCGTTTTCCCCTCCCTTCCTGCCGATACGAGTGAACGACGGTGCCCAGCACAGCCACCGAAACCTCCCCCTAGAAAACTGCGAAACTACGAAATTACCCTATTAAATGAACCAACCGCCGTGGAAAGGATTCGAATTCGGCCGACGGTGGAAAGGGCCGAAAGGAAGAGGGAGCACGATGAACAGAGGCACGATTCCCCCCGAACGTCTATTGCCTCTGATCGATGTTCCCAATTCACGGAAGTACAGGAGACGAGAGGACTTCGAAAAGTACCCGATGGTTCCTTGCTGTAAGAGAAATTGGAAATTAGCGGGTCTCCCTTTTAGGTTTTGCCGCTCTGATCTTTACAATGGATGGTTTGTACTAGGGCTATTGATTATGAGATACCCGGGTACCCGGGTACCCGAGTGAGATACCCGGGTATACCAAAATTACCCGTACTACCCGAGTATCTCACGGGTACCCGAACACATGAGATAGACAAGAATCTCATGCCGAATTAAGCCGAATTGAACCGAACTCAGCCGACAGTTTTTCGGTATGTGTTTCTGGATTTTAAAGTAGAGCGAGAGAGAGAGAGAGAGAGAGAGAGAGAGAGAGAGAGAACTCATTTTCAACCTAACCACGGTCCATTAAATTCAATTTTCATCATGTATACAGAATTGATTTTATTCTGAAATTTTTTTAAATTTTTAAAGCCACAAATACGTACCGAAAAACTATCGGCTCAATTCGGTTCAATTCGGCTTAATTCGGCATGAGATTCTTGTCTATCTCATGCGTTCGGGTACCCGTGAGATACCCGGGTAGTACGGGTAATTTTGGTATACCCGGGTATCTCACGAGTACCCGGGTACTCGGGTATCTCACCCGGTTCACTTGAAATCTCGAGCCCTAGTTTGTACGCGTCGAAATGTTGGAACTCGGACGCAGGCGGTACATTATTCCGAGAGTGTATCTCAGTAGAGCTCGAAATTACAGAAAGACTTCGTTATAACATAGTAGTGTCGAAAGCGTATAAAACCCTTGGTTTTCTAACGCGGTGTACAGTGAAATTTTCAAATCCAAATTCACTTAGAGTCTTATACTGTTCGTTAGTAAGACCTATGTTAGAATACGCTTCTACCATTTGGTCTCCTTACTTCGCCAATCAGAAACTAAAGCTTGAAGGGATACAACACAAATTTCTCAGGTTCGCCGCGTTTAAGTTAGGACAGAAGATGTCTATCACTGGCCATAATTATGACGCAATCATGGAAAAGCTTAAACTAGCAACAATAGAAAGAAGAAGAACTTTTTCTGAGTTTGTGCTACTGTTTAAAATAGTCAATGTTACATCAAATGTCCTCAACTTCCTGAACTTGTTAACATATATGCGCCAGTAAGATCTCTTAGACACTCGCAGACTTTTCTTCCGCTAAACTATACCTCAATGTGTTCGCATCTTGATACTATTAACCGTTCGTGTGTTACTGCCAATGCATTTGTTGACGACGTAGATATATGGTAGATATTTGGTAGCTCCTTGAACTCTTTCAAGAGGCAAATTTAAAAATTAATTTAATTTGTTTTGGTTTTTCTTCTGTTATATCTTTATATGTTTTATTTATGTTTTATGTTTTATATGTTTTATGCTTTATACTTATATATTGCTTTTGTATTTTCTTTATTTGTTTTCCAGTATTGTGTCCTCTATGTATTCAACCTGATTCAATTCATTTGTACACTAATGGAAATTCCCTTCCCGCGAATTAATTAAATAAATAAATAAACATAATATAAACCCACAACATCAATTATTAGCAAATATAAATCCTACCAAATCGTACAGTGGAAATTCACCCTAAACGCTGCGGTGAGTGAATCTCCTCAACTAAGTAAACCAATGAACTTATCCTAGACGTGGTACTAAACGACCACCAAGTGGATAAAGATCATTTCCCTCTTCCGATATGCCGCTCTAATTCAAGAAAAGAGGTCAATGGTCATAACTATTTCATCTCGTCGAGCTACCCCAGCCGTAATAAAGATCTGCGCGCGTAATCGTAGCTGCCGTGAATAGGGGCGTATCGCGCGAGTTCGATAGCAGCAAAGTCGATGCGTAACAGAGATAATAAGCAACAGGGTAATTAGCAAAAAGCCGCTTAGCAGCGTGTTAATAACGGCGGAGGGGATCCGGCCTTGGAGAACTCGGCGTTCGGATATGTTCACTCGCATGTTTCATACATCGATTACTATTTATCGTTGCATACCGGCCATCGTGTAATTACGTCTAACTTTACGGCACATTGAAACGCAAGAAACAAAAGACCGCGTGAGGCGATTTGAGAGATTACACTCCACCCCCGACACTGGGACGGTAATTAAGTGCATATTAGCTCCCCGGAAATTGCCGATTGCTCGTGTCGATTACTACGACAAAGTAATCTTTCGTTTCTAGATTACTGGGCTGCTGACCATCTCGAATTATTCACCCGCGACGAAATGCTGCCTCGACAGTTTTGATCGTGAATTAGCCGAAGCTGCAGAGTGGATCCTAGTGTTCATTCGTAATCAATTAATGCAGTAACGTTACTGTGTAACGAGGAACAATAATTCCAAACAGCGTTGATATTCTATCTAAAAAGGGAGCAGCCGATTTTTTCTACCATTGAAAATGTCAAAAATAGTTATCTTGGATGAAAAAAAAAAATTATTTACGACTCGCTCGCGCGATTGGGATACGCAAAGGGAAAGAGTGGATTAGCCGCGGTGTCAATGCAAAACGCGCGGGACGACAAATCACGAGCCACTCGAAAACTCCACGGGCCATTAAACGCCGCCCTTATCAACTCGTAAAAACAATGACACCCTGTCCTATCAGCCGCCATACACCCTCCGCCCCTCGGTGGATGGATGTTAGGGGTTCGCGTGTCGAGCGCGCGCTATCTTTTTCAACGGGTGCGTGACGACACCGCTTGAATTCACGTTAAGTATCGAACCGTTTTGTGCGAAACTAACGAAACCGAAAGGCACGCTCCGTGTTCGACTCGTGTCGCGGCAATATTTCGCGACACTCGCCGACCGTGACGATCCACACCGTGAAATGGCTGCAATATAGTCGGACGACGATGATTAACTTGAAAACGAGCGTTTCATTGCGCGCGACGGAAAATTTAGGAAACGGATGATACGGGTGTAACGTGATGGGCGGGTGGCTCTCAGTTTCACGAAGAATCAAATTGAGTTTAATTTCTCGGTTCGTCGGAACCGGAGTTGGGTGCCTCTCGGTCGAGGGTAGTTTGCTACGTCTACGAGCGATTAGCATCAAGTCGCATTGTGATAATTTGCAACACGAATTCGTTTTTGAATAAAGATACCGAAGCGAATGCGATGCGATAGAAAATCTTGTAAATGGGGACCCATCTTCGTTTAACGAAAATGCTCTTTTCTGCGGGAATAAATTAACAATAAAATACTGATATATTTTAAAGCGTTGGCTTGCTGCGAAATTAAAAGGAAGTCGATGGATGAACAAAAGGTTTAAAAGTGTTAAAAAATTTGTTAGTCATCCATTTAGCGTAATTGTGAATTTTCAATGCTTTTATTTGGGAAGTGATTCTATTCATTATTCCATTCACTGTTAGATAGTAAGAGGCCGGTGTGTAAAACGACGAAATCTAATGCGACAGGCCAAAATGTCCGTTATAAATGTACCTCATGCGACAGACTTCCGCAATGTTTTCTTTTGCTTTGGACGCACGCTCCGCGGAAGGATTAATCGACCCAGAAATAAATCGAGATTGTGCGTTAATAAAGATGCGACGGGTCAAGAGGTCTCTCTCCCCTGAGGTTGTCAAAGCGAAGCCAGAACTCGGGATATACATAGAATGGGTGCGATTCATTGGAGCTGACCGTCGCGGATTCTTCTCAAATAGAAATCCATGATCTCCAGATGCTAGATGGACCCATTTCCTGTTCGTATTACTTACGTTACAAACATTCAACTGGTTTTGAAACACAATTCAAAATACAATAAAAAAGCGCAAAAAGTTGAACATCCTTCTTCAACAGAATGGACTTTTCGCAAATTATATGCGACAATAATTTGTATATGCTACCTGCGCACCCAATGTATACATTTCTTTAACCAGAATTTCCAAAAGGTTTCTTTCCTATGCAGTAAAGGCGGATGAGGAAACAAACCCGTTCAGTCCGTCTTACGGCTTTCAAAAATTCGCTCAGTGTTTCACTTACGTATTCCGAAAGATTTGACCGCGGCTGGCCTTGCCAGAACAGAAAATACTTAGGGAAGATATTTCTCGACGGAGGTGCGCAGGGTAAGTCGCCAACGCGAAGGAAAGTTGGCCGGGAACGTCAAATTTTCGAGCGTTCGCCTCAAATCAGCGTCCAAATAAACTACCCCTCGGCCGACGTGGCTTCTTCTCGCAGGGTCTGCGCCCCTCTTCCAAACCCTCGCACCCCCGCTACTGTCTTACGCGCTCTCCTTTTTCCACCCCTTCCGGCTCGGAAACCCTCGTTTTCCACTTTACCCGAACCCTGGTGCGCGGGCGCCTTTCCGAGCCTTTGCTCAGGATTCAGACGCGCTTCCACGTCGACGACCATCTGCCGTCAACGTCTGAGACGTCTCACTTCGCGTCGAGGATGCACAGGCTACAACGCCGGATGTTTGAAAACGTTTTCTCGCCGTCGCGTTCCTTCCTCCTCCTCTTCCTTCCCGCGTCGTCTTTTAGCCTCGGTGTCCTTTTCCGCGAGAGATGGAAATCTCGGGACCGACTTGCCGCCAGAAATGTTGACGAAACGCTCTCGCGTTCGCCGCGGATGTCGCTGAATCACGTATCCTGCGGCTTATTTTCCATACCTCCTGCGGGCTCCTTCTTTCCTTAAGCATGGAGGTCCTGTCGCCTTCTTGGTTCGCGTCAGAAGGAGCAGATTTACTTAAATGTAATTCTTAGAATGGTCTCCTTAATATTTTATTCGATCTCACTGACGACTTTACGGGAAATTCCCTTTTCGAGATAAGTGAAGTAAGATATCAAATATCAAGTACAAGTATGCAAGTGATTAAGCAATGAATATTAATGTATGAAGCCGGAATTATTTCGATAGGATGAATTTCATTTTGCTGTCAAAATTCATTGCTCATGAAGTATGATTATTTATGTAAATTGGATTTTATTAATATTTTACGGAATGTTGTGTGAATTATTTAATGAGATCTGCAATGCACATTTCGTTAAAATGATTCTTCCACTGGCATAATAAATTTCTCATGAAACAATATTCTTCTTAACATCGCTTGTATTGGCTCTGAATAATATTTTCATTTTCAAGACGGTACTTGATTAAAATACAAACACAGAAATATTTTACAGAATGCATTGTACAGTATTCAAAATTACCGCTGGATAATAATAATTATTAAGTAATGATATATAAACCAGCGAAAATGTATCACATATCAATTAAAATAAATTATCTTATTAATTATTTCTACAATCACCTGTAAAAGTATTTCATTATGAGAATCCAAATACAAAATATTTCAACATCATATAATTATTCGTTTGCAATTAGTACTGACAACAAAATTTATCTAACGAGTAAACGGAAAGCAGAAAATGAAATGTTTTTAATTTGCCAATGACAATTATTAATAAATTTATTCTTCGCCTGAGGTTTTGGTGGATTCTTCCTCCTTCTGTCGAGAAAATTCGGTAGACATCCCCTGCATCGAAGAACCTCATATAAGAAGTAAAACTCTGAAAACTCCAAAACTCAATTCTTTTTCAGACTTCTGAGAGATGGAATCACTCGCATGGAATCACTCGTATGAAATTTTCAAAACTAAAGCTCGATTCGTTTCAGTAAGAATAGACAAATAAATATTTCGTCGAGACGTTGCAACCGAACGAAGCATCGAAAATTTTCCCCGCACGTATTTCAAACCGCGAATAATCGCGGTACACGTGCCAATAATCTTGACTAGCAAACACGCAACGATAACCTTTCAAATTATAGCGAATCCAATCGAATCGCAATCAAACAGACGCGACTCGAATTAATTCCGTAACCAGGCATTCAATTCAGATAGTCGGGGTATCTTCGTCGCCGGGCGTGAAGGAGAGGGACGAAGAGAGCCGCGGGAGCGCGTAGTCTGCTTCTAAATCAAGACGGATCAGCCTGGAATCCTCGTACGTCAGAACCCGTGAGCCGACGCGTCGCGTGCACGTGCGTGCAAGTGCAGCCACGTGTACGCGCGCAAATCTATAACCGGTTACGGGGGAAGAGAGGACGAAGCTTCCAAGCATCTACAGGATATCTCCGTGTACACGCGACACGCTGTGAAAGCCCGTGGATATACATCTCGCCGCATCACGTGCACGTACGTTCGATGCACCGAGCGCCGCGTCTCTGTGCAACGACCTCGTACGTGCGTGCATACAATTAGTACCGACACTGTTTGTGGAACAAAGAAATCGTCTTTCCTGTAACAGTGACGAATCGTAACTACATACGTCGCACTTGCGATGAACAGTGGCTTATTTATTTTTAGATTTCTCAAATTCTTTATATCTATGGGAGACAAGATATGGTTGTCGCACGGATAGATTGTCATAAAAGCATTTTAATAAAAAAACAACCATAAAAGATAGAAAATATTTACTAACTCCTAGTGATGCGTAGGCAGATTGTCTCCCCCACTGCAATCACTGAATTCGCTGCGAAGCGGCATGAAGTCGTATAATTTTATAATATATTTTCGAATATAAATTTGAATTTTTCGAAAATACGACTTGTGCTGTTTTGCCTTGAAGCTACAGAATGGACTTCAAATAAAATGTCATACGCTGTAGAAGCTCGTCACAAGCAAAACCTCGCGAAATTATAACGCCTAAAAATAGCGATTGCAAAGTCATTGATAACGAAGTTCGAATTGCAGACAAGACCACGGCACCGATGGCGAGGTTCACGAGAAAAAGAATTCGTCGATCGCATCAGCATAGTCCGAACAGGAAGACCGAGCCCTCCCCTGAGTCGAACGATTCAATTGCCAGGTTTTTTCCCTGACGAAATTTTTGAACAATAGCGCGCACGTATGCACACCGTTGGACGCACATGCAAGCCGGGACGAGGTCACGTACGCGCGCAGGGCCTTTCGGCAGTGCGGCACGACGGGAACGCGAATGTCCGAGTTATTTACGGTAAATTTGTCGGAGGTGCGGGCGCATGGCGAAATGCTGAATGTAGAACGCAAAATGCAAAACGGCCGGAGAGACACGACCCCCGCGGCCGACACGAAGCAACGAAGGGAAAAAGGATGTCCTGGGAAGACCGAAAGAGAGAGGCCGGCTGCGACGCGACGCGGCGGCCTGCCGTCCGGGTTCAACCGATTGGAAACCAGCACCACCGGGGTCTCTGTAATCTCTCAAATTGTTCGCTCTGTTATTTTCTGCTTGCGCTCGACGGACCGAGGGACGGCGTTCCACGCCCGGACCCCGGCTATTTCCTCTTCGTTTTCTCGCGCGGTTTTCTATGGTGTTCCGTCTCGTGTACGTGCCCCGCTGCGGAGTGCGTGAAGATTCTCCCCCTCTTGGCTTGGGAAGCGGTGAAAATGGAGTAAATGCCGGTGAAATTGCTGCGGTGTGGATAGAAATCTCTTCTTAGGAGGAAATAACGCTCTTTAAGGTTTCGAGGATAAATCGGCGATCAACAGCGCCGGGAACTTTCACAGATTTCCGCGCGGCCAGATATTTTGGAGGCCAGCAGGAAATTTACTAGTATGTTTTCTGAACATTGAAAAAGCGATAGGGTGATTAATGATCTAAAGAATTCCGAATTAATAAAAGAAAATGGTCAATTTTCGTGATTAAACGTGGAAAAATATTTAGAAACTACAATTAGTAGTTACTAATTGTGAATAAATAAGATTCATGTGGAGCGAGAACTTTTATGAAAGTTGAGCTTTGACAATTTTTAGCATATTGTATTATTTAAAAAGGACGGTTATAAACCATTTCTACCAGGCGATGCGCGAAATTTTTGTTAACGACACGCGGTGCAATATATGTTAACAATACATGGCTATAATTATTAGTTTAGTGAACATATCAATTTTTCGCAAATTAATCATCTCCACCACTTTCCATTAACCGTTGATCTCTGGCGTATAAATACACCCGGGTATCAATAAATTCCTCAGTCTGCGGCGATCTGCCGCCAAGAGCGGATCGCCCTCGCGGGTCCCAACAGGCCTCCGGGTGGCCGAGGGACCTGAGGTGGACAAAGCAGCCACAGAGGAACATCCAATGGATATCGTAGACCTGGCCGGTATGCCCGGACCTAGGGTGGACACTGCAGCCACTGGGGACCATTCAACGGACATCCTGGCAAGTTCCACTGGCCGTTGCAACCGTTGCTGAATTGAGTTGTAAGAAATACAAACCGTATCTTTTCCCCTACAGATTTCGAATTAACATCGAATGGTTTGAATCGCTCCAGCGATTGTTTCATCGTTGTTCTCTTTCTCGCGCAAGCTTTTGAATTAACATCGGATGGTTGGAATCGCTTATGCGATTCTTTCAGCGTCGTTCTCTCCTTCTCTTGCTCTGATCTGACCCTTTAGAACCCCCAATTAGGTAGACCCTACTAATCTACTAATCAATTTCAGTTTTCCTACTAGATTATAGCTACATATCAAAGGAATGTTAAAAGAAAACGTGGCAACGTCGCAACCACCGTGGGATTTAATGTAAGATAATTTAAGTTGGGTTTAAGTCACCTAGGTTTAAGATTTTATTGTACTTCTCGATATACAATTGCCAAGCTATCATTTCTTAGCTTCCTTTGTTTAATTACTCATCTCCTATGATGGGATCACCTCTGCTTCTATCGATAGATGCCAGTGACCGGCTGCGGAATTGGTACCGATGGGTCAGTCCATCTCTTGGGAGTCCGGTCGAGAGAAAAGTGTCTCGGACGTATGGGAGTGCGTGGTAACGCGCATCTGCCTGCGGAAATCTCCCGGAGGCTGTTGGCCCCTCTTTGTCAGACGTCTGGAACAAGGTCCACGCTCTGTGTGCGCTTCTGGGAGGCTGCAGGGGGAGACTGTTCTCGGGAGGTGCCGATCACTCTCCTCTTTACTGAGCTCTCGAGGTGGTTGGATCTGCACCGTCGAATGCCGATTTTGCAGTTGCGAAACGGTAGAGTCCCAATTTCATCTTTCTCACAATGATAACTTGGCAGGTCATTAAGAGAGAGAATCGAAGGGAACTTTGATTCCATTTCTGAGGTTCACTAGTTTAACTTTCAGAGTTTAAGATTTATGTAAAGGCAGATCGATGGAACTTTGATTCCATCTATATCTCTTCGGGTCTCCATTCGCAGCAACCTCCACGTGGTGAGACCTGAACGATCGGTAATAAGCAAGCGAATTGGCTGCGATAAGTATAAGAGCATAGTTATAAGTCATAAGTATAACTTATAACTTAGATATAAGAATAGAATAAGAAGAGCATTTAATTACTAACATGTGTTCAAAATCTCTGTTCGATTTTTCATTGAAGAAAGAAAATTCAGAATAGTTCGTATTCCACACAAAGGTGAATGCTGTGATTTAACTTTGCGACGTATCAAATTCACGAACGCGAATTCGAGGGAACTAACAAGTACTCTTTATTGATATACGCATAGAAATGGACCTGTTAGGAATTCCAATGTATTCGATAGCGCATCGAATACATGCTTGACGCAAAATTATAACTTTGTTTGTTCGTATATAATTTTGAACTCTCTAATTCGCGCGAACTCATCGATGCATATACACGCTCCGGCACGAAATTGTACGTCGCATTGAATTACCAAAAGCAATTTATCCCCTCCTCCATTGACATGTTACATAAAGCACTTTTATGGGTTCCATGCCCGTAAATACTTTATAATTTACAGCGGCGGAATAGTAGATGTCGATTAAATAATAAAAGTGATTAAAAGTGCTCACAAATAACCGGAAAAAAAAATTCCCGCAATTTTTCTGTGAAAAAATTTATATGGAACTCGCAAATAATTCAATACCGTTACGTATACACATATATTCGAAATGCAATTTTATTGCCAAGCTGTTGGTAAATTTTATTGGGATAAATACTTTCGCTTTCGAAAACAAATATATATTTCGTATCGGCAAATATTTGCCTGGCAATTTGCTCTTTTTGGTTGTTGTTGACCAACGACGAAGGTGTTTCGAATGTGTCCCCACATCGCGATATACATATAGTTTTGAAAGGCTTCGGTTTCCAAAAAAAAAAGAGAGGCGAAACGGGAAAAATCAGCTATTCTCTGAAAAAAACGAGCAAATCCCACGTGAAACGGCGAAAGTTAAACTGCCCGTCGAATTTACAATAAATCTCGACAGAACTTTTAGTACTTTCCGCAGATAAGGCAAACACGTTAATGGATTTTTCCCGGCTCGAGAGCCCCTTTATCCTCCTATCGTTCTACCGTTTTCTATGTCGTTATATGTGTAGGATAATCGCGATAACTTAATTCGTATTGGCTTATCGTCATCGCTTGCCGTAAACATTTCTTACAAACCGATCGGGAAGGGCGAGTATCGTTTCGGACTTTCTAAAATTTACTGTTAGGTCTAATAGCACTATTACGGCTGTAACTTTTCTTTTATAGAATTTCCACTAATATCGACTACTTCCAACACTCAAAGATATACGTATAATACCCAAATTATTCGCAAACAAGTTCCCATTTCTTCCCCCAATTTTGATCTTCAACGAGCTCATGCAGCTTATTATACTCGAAACCATCGACGTATGTTACGATCTGATAACAACGAAAAAGGGAAAGAAAATAGGCACAAACGAAGGGATTATAGTTCAAGTACAATTCGAAGACTCGATTGCTCTGGTGGAACATGCGCGAAGCGACCGTTGCAGTGGCAGAGAGAAGATGTTAGGCTAGTGGAGGGCCTCTCTAAGGGGACCACTCCACTGGCAAAACAATCAATTATCAAGGAAAGTTTCGAAAGCAACCCCAGGATCCGTTCGACTCTTTCCATGGGTTGGAAGCCGATTTTTGCGATCAGTTTCGAAAGGGCGGGATAAAGAGGAAGAAAGAAGAGAGAGAAAAAAGGAAGAAGAGGGGGGAACGGATCGGCTACTTTAACCGAACTCTTGGAAAAGTTTCTCGTACAAGAATGGCCAGCAGCCCCCGATCGACCACCTCCTTCTCGCCATCATCCGCAGCCAGCCGCCACCTTGCGACCCTCCGGGCAAGGGAATTGATTCGTGTTCCGTACTTTGCGCGATTACGACGACCCCCGAATATAAATCGACAGCGCCGACGGAATCGACAGAGATGGGTTTTGGTCGCGGCGCGCCGGCTACGGCATCAAACACCGTCGAACCGGAGCGCGGGGGCTGCGACGGGGTGCAAGTTTAATTGCGGAACGAAACAATTGGCAAGCACAACGGTCGCGACGTTAGGACCGATCGACCCGGGGAAAACTCGAACCGCGTTCCCCGGCTGTCGAGGACAAATGAGTTCTACGGTGGACGAGGCGAGTCGCTTGGAAAAGCCGTTTCGTTCGCAGGTAATCTTCTTCTGGATAGGTTTGAATCCTTCGTCACGCCGAACGGATTCAATTCAATTACGGATAATTGAGATAAGAAACGTGTCGATGCGAGGAATACTGGCTTTCGGAGAAAATCGGATTTATTTTTTTAAAGTTGAATTATTAAAGAATTTGCGAAGTGAACGTTTTTTTTTAAAACTTCCAAAAGCGTTTTTTTACTTACTGAATCTTATTTAAAAAAATGTTATTCAACGGTTTCTATAGCGGTAACCAATGTGAAAATATAGGAGAGAAACGTTTCTGTTCCAAAGGCGGCGACGAGGGAATCAGAAACGGTGACAAAATGAAGCGTCGAAAGAGCAGAGAGAAAACGTTCAAAAGGACGTCGCGTCGTGAGAATCCCCGTCGGAAAGCACGTGAAACGTCGACTAATGCGTTATTCCGTTCACGAAGTCTAGTTCCGAGTAGATCCAGACTTTCTTGGTCGGCCGAGTTTATTGGCGAACGTCATTAGCACCCGTAGAATTGGGACACCTTAATTAACGTCGATTTCTTGGTGGCGGAATTTCAGGAAACGGAAAGTTGCGGGCGCGTCGTGAGATGAGGGAAGAGGATACGGTCGAAAATGTGTTAACGAGCGCGCAAATAGCCGCGGTTCACGAATGTGCGAAGGCTAAGTGCCCCCGGAGACGAAAACGAGCCCCTGCTAAATGTAATCGAAATCGGATATTCCTCGGCACGCGGGGGAGAGTATGCGGAAGAATGGGGCGGAAGGCTCGTTAACACAGACAATTCATTGACCCGTTCTCTCTCCGCGATTGTATTGGGCCGTCGGACGCGACGTAAGGAAAAAATCTCAGGAACCCGGGGAAACGTAACTGTTTGCAATGCTATTGGGCCACGGGCGAGCAGGATTTGCCGGGCTTAAGAGCACGAGGGGGATCTCGGTCGCTAACCCAGGATGATGAAGCCGACCTCCTCCCGGTCGGTTAAAAGCGAGGAAAGCGAAGCAGCTCGAGGGCTTTCGAAATTTTTTGCCCCAGAAGCCTCGAGACGCGGACGTAGTCGCGGAATCGCGCTATTTCCTCCCCCGGAATATTTTCGCTCCGAGACACACGACAGATACGATGGTTTTCGGTCCCGTCGAGCATGATAACATTCCCGTTTCCTTTTCGCGTTTTTCCCCTCTCGCGACATGAACTTCGACCTCTTGTTTCGCCGACGGATTCACGCTCCAAGGTGGAGAACAAGTTGCCAATTGAATGCATGCAGGTCTACCGATCCTCCTCTAAAAGCTCCTTCCCCATTTTTCACTACATGAAATTCTGCTTTACTTAAATAAAAATAAATATACTATCTCCCATCACATTACTTTACTACCCTTCTTCGACATTAAGCTTGTTCTCTCCACATTTTTCTCGCTGTTTAGTTTTATAAATTTTCTGGAGATCTCCCCGGAAGATGAAACCACTCGTCAATCGAATTCAGAAAATATGTCGACGTTCATACCTGAACGGAGTATCGAGCGTTTGTTTCGTCAAGCGTAAACGTATCAGGGGAATAAAAAATGGGTTTAAGGTTCCATGATAGACGTTTCTTTGCGCGGCAGGGACGCACGATAGTCTCTGAGGGTTGTTGGTAGCCAATGGAACAGAAGAGGATGGTTAGACGCGGTTGTCCCTCGTAACACCACTCGTTACACGAGACGTGTCTAAAACTAAATTTTGCCTACGTGCTTGGCGAACGAATGTACACGACGACAGCCGGCTCCTGGCACAATGGGGACTACAAAATCAGAGATAAGTGGGGCTCGGCCGACGGAATTTAGGAATACCTTGGCGACCAGGGGCGAGGCATTAAATACGTGTGAAGAACGACAACGGTCCAAAATGCCCTACGCCCTTGCCTTCTAATTTACGCAGTTCCCTGAGTTTTAAGAAAGTACTTTTGGGTTAAGTGCTCGGAGAAATTTCCTAGCATTGCATTGAATCGATATTCGAATCCTGATAAAAGGATTGAATTTCTCCTTTGAAAGCCCAGCGCTTTCTACTTTTATGCGTGCTCCTCGGTGACTGCAAGTAATTCTACATCAACATAGGCAAAACTTCTGCATTTCTAGTGGCGTATTCATAACTCAACGTGAGAAACTGAGTCGAAAGTAAATAACCAGCGTCGTGAATTTCCGTTTGCATCACAGTGGCATACGATCGCGATCGGTAAACAAGGTGTCGTGGAATATATCGATTACGGTGTCGCCCGACTTACACGGTACTCCAGAAAGTCGATCCATCGAGACCGAGTCTCTCGCCCGCCTTCCTGAAGTGGAGACGACGTCGCTTGGAATCTCGATCCGCCCAAGGTTATCATTATCGCGACGAAGGAGTACCGCCGGCGACGTTCTTCCACATCCCCCGCTTCAAAGCACGGTTCTGAGATCCAGTTACGCGGCTTAAGTTATTCTGAAGTATCGAAGCGTGGGCGGCTTATCTTTACGCATAGAACATCTTCTCGGGTAACACGCGAAGGTGGTACTCATAAGCTATATCCCTCTGACGTTTTTCGTGTAGAATCGATGTAATCCCATCGCGTGAATTTCGCACGCGAAAAATATCTCCCATCTATCGTTTCTAACAATGCGTAAATACAATATTACAAAATACAAACGCGTTCGTAAATTTCTGTTTAAAATCGGTCCCATTAAAATGACCTAAATATTGCAATAATTCGTAGTACTTATTTACATTTTATTCGAAGGATCGCGATTCAACATCCATCGTTATACATCGGCGCTGTATAGGTTAATTGATGCGTCGAGAATTGTTTAAGCGAATGTTTAGTAAATAACTTCGCCGGCTCGTACATGCTTCGCATTAATTTATAAATCCGAATAATCGCAATGTTTCGATGCTCGTAACCTTTTCATCGAGAAGCGGGCGAATCGAACGGTTAATGGGTAATATTTGAACGCAAATGTTTATTACCGGTGGCGAATCGAAATAATCCCGCCCGAGAATTTTCCGGGCGTTGGTAGCGAATTTCGAAATCACGGAAGTAATAACGTTGCAGAGGAGTGAAGTTTACAATAACGTTGCTTCGCGATAATTTTATTGCAACGTTGCGCGAAATCGAACAGCAAATGTCGAGTTTTCTTCCGAATTTACACCCAAGTTCGAAATATTCGAATCCTCTTAGCAAAAGTCGAAAGTATAAATGCTTTAGAACGTTCGCACGAAAATGGAGCCCCTGTATCGATCCGAACAGAAACGAACGCCGCTGAACGACATTCAAAAATTTTCATTCCATCGCGATCAACAATAGCCTCGACGCTTTTCCAGGTAAAGCGCACCCCCGTTCAAGGTAATTTTAATAAAAGCCCTAGCCGGATTTGCAGGTGCAAAAAGGCGGATCAGACGGCGTTTAATTAAGCCAATTGAATCCTTCCACTCGACGGAAAGTTTCCTGCGGGGCCGGAGTGAATTAGTTTCGGCCAAAAAGTTTCGAAAAGGCCGATAATCAACTATCAAGTGAACCCTTTTCCGTCTCGAAACCGTGAAACTCGCGTCGAGGGGAAGAATAGTCGAATGTCAAACAAAGATCGCGGAATAATTCCATGCGGTTGGTAAGACTGTAATGTCACAAGCCGCTCCTTTCCCCGGCTCGATATTCAAATAGATCTGAAGATCTTTGTATGGGCAAACAAACATTCGTACAACTTTTAACATAGACGGTCCAACGAATATAACCCGGACGAGCGAGCAGGGGATCTGGAGAGGGTGGATCCGTAACCTTCGACGTAATCTGGTCTCGTTAAGGGCAAGGGATGAACGTAGAAGGGTCGTCGAGAGAGCAAGGGAGCTGGCTGGAAGCGCTTGGACGATCTTTCGAACTACGGACTCGCATCAATTAACGCCAAAACTCTGAAGGAGACTTCAAAGGAGATGGCTGGTCCATTATTCGACCATCGCGCCCCCACCCGCGCTACTGTCGTTTCCGGTTCGGCTTTATCCGACTGAATGGCACCCACTCCAAAGGGATAGTCGCTTTAGACAATAATCCGAATCTGCGTCCTTTCACGCTGAGGCTATCGCGACAGCAATTCGGTCCTCGTCTTATCTCCGAACCTCAGAAGTGCATACTGTTTTGATCTAAAATTATCGGGAAAATGTGGACGGCGAAGGAGTTATATATCATTTGTTTTAAGTTTTACAGGGTCGTACAGGTTTTAACTTGGAACTTCAGATAGAAATAATACTTCTCTAATTTTTATTTACGAAATCTGTGCCCGTAGCCGTGAACCTAGAATCTCGACAATCGTTTGCCAAACATTGCATTACGATCTGTATAAGAATCGTAAGTATAAGAAACATTCAACACTCGTAGCGGATAAGCCAACAAGCTCCGCTGGAAAGAACCAACAAAACAGCGACAATCAATTCTCTCGCGCGACTTTCATCGCGATAAGAGGATCGTTCCGCGAAACACGCTCTTTAAAGATTCCTAACACAATCCAGAACCAGAGGTACGACGGCGGCGCGCCGGTTCGCGAGCAATCGCGCTGATTCCAAAATCGTTCCCGGCGATGCTTCGACGCGGACCGATGAGCCCAATTCAGAAAGAAATCGCGTTCCTCTGAGCTCCTAAGCGTCTGCCTGCAGCCGGTGTGCATCGAATCTCGCGCGATCGCAGAGCCCGTCCCCCTTTTTCCAGATTATATTTTCGCGCGGCTGCGAATCCCATCTTCGCCGGGGAATATTCCGCCATCGAGGGAGATCGGTTCTGATAGATATCCATGATTAGCGTTCGAAGAAGTGGCTGCGGAGAAGGTGAACGAGAAGTGGGAGGAGACGCGAACGAGAGTTAGGCTCGGAAGGAAGGCAGGGTTCGAACAGGAGGAGCGAGGAGGAGCCAGACAGTTCGACGGACGGAGAAGAACGCGGGACGAGCGAAGAAACGAAGCAAGAGAAGGGCCAGCACGGTGCCAGGAAAATAAGCTTAATCTCGCAGAGTGAAATCGCTGCCAAATGTAATGCGTCTCCTGTCGATGAGCAGCGGCCAGCCCCTCCCCTCTGATCCGCGATCCGACAACGCGGCTGCCTAGAACGAGCCGACCGAAACTCTCTCACCGGGCCACCCCTTTCGCGGGAACCCCCTTTCGCTGCCCACGCGGTGGGCTCCTCCTTTTTCCTCGTTCATCTTGCTCTCCTTTTGGCGCTCGCCGGACCCAATCTCGTATCGACGGATTAGCGGGGTGCGCGGAATCGCGGCGAAACGAGAGCGAGGGAGAGAAAACAAAAAAGAGAAGAGGCGAAGATGCGAGGGCAGAAACGCGTGGTATGAGGGAGGACAAAAAGGAGCGAAATCGTCGAAGCGAACGGGAGGGGAAGAAAGGAAAATCCGCAAGCGGCGCGTGTTTCAAATATTTTATTTCTGCTTGCGTTGGCAAAGCCCGCGAACGTTACCACATCTCTGCCCCCTCCCCTCCGCTCTGCTCTATATTTCTCTTTTATAGGTACCGTGTACCGGCCGCCAATAAAATTCGGCCACGGTGAGCGTCGATCTTTTGATCGAGGAAAAATCTCGCCAAAAAAGGGAGCGCGGCGCTCTGCTCCCGATACAGCGAACCCACTCCATTTACGGACACCTTTGATAGAGAAGAGATTAGAGCCGAGGTACGTGCCGTCGACCGTCAACCGTCTTCCTAGACGATTTCTTGCGAAATTAGCGTTCGCGGGACGCAGTCGCGCAAAGGGCGACGTGAGTGGCAGATCAAAAACTCTAAGAATTTTGTATTGTTCATGCGTTCGCCCTCACTTGGAGTACTGCTCAACTGTGTGGGCTCCATATCAACGTTACCTTTCTAATATGTTAGAAAGTACACAACACCGTTTTCTGCGTTTAATTTCATACCGAATGGGTTGTCCAATGTCGATTTATAACCATGACTTCTCTCACATACATCAACAATTAAATCTATGGCCACTGGAAAACAGACGTATTATGTTCGACCTACTGTGTGCATATAAAGTACTTAATGGTTATATTATATGCTCGGAGATACTATCTCTTTTTAAATTAATGACGTCAATATCATCCAGGAGAAAGAATATCTTATTATTGCAAGAAACCCACCGTACAAATTATGGCCATTATAACTGCATTAACCGTATGATTATGCATGTTAATGAATTTTGTGTCTTACTGGATTTCTTTAGTTCTCACACCTCCTTTAGATCTAGATTATTAAAAACATTGTCGCCTGTGAATGACCGTGTATAAGAAAAATTGTACTCTAAAGGGTTAGACACCCGTAAATAAATCATTAAATCAAATCAAATCAAAAACGCGTTGATG
Source organism: Perdita meconis (assembly GCA_030770465.2). Lineage (NCBI taxonomy): Eukaryota > Metazoa > Arthropoda > Insecta > Hymenoptera > Andrenidae > Perdita > Perdita meconis. Next base: position 5,185,190 of record JASKOS020000016.1, read on the forward strand.
CGGATCGGGATTCATAGACATTTTTTTTTTTTAGTGGAAGGAGAAGAATGAAATTGCCCAAAGGAGGCCAATGGTTGTAGTATTCGTGACCCTAATTCTAGCTATGCACTGCGTATAGAGAGAATTAATAATTGCATTAAATGTCATTCGCGTGCTCCTGTTTCGTTTGGTGTCTATAACCTGTCTCCTCTTGCTTTACCTGTAAATCGATCGTATCTACGGGGAAACGTCAGTCTCGCAACTTTTATACATTTACATCCACAGACATTATAAATATTGCACGGACTTGCTATAGATTCAAACTACTAATCTAACCGCGCTATTTATGACAGAGCTTTCGAGTGGACGCTGCAAAGTGGAAGCTCTATTATCTACTGACTTTCCTCGTGGCCTCAAAATGCAAATTCGCGTGTGCTTATTTCCGACAGATCAGAGAGTTTCGTGTGTTGCATTATAAAGTACTTGGATAGAGTATATGCTTGCTTGGATATCTAATCAGAACGTCTAGCGAGTGAATCGAAGTATCGTTTCTAATAATAGTTTAGAATTTTTCGTTTTGCATTATATAAATCCCGAGGCAATTTATAAAGCAATAAGTAATGCATGAAAATCCGTCACTATCAGTTTCATATTTTGCAAAACAAAAACTTAACATAAATTTTCATCCGCAAGCTCGTGCGGAACGCAGACAAAATATCAGAACCGTACGCGCACGCGTTCCATAAATTCAATTAAGAAAACGCGTGCAAATTATTTACATCCTATTAAATTTTCGATAACTCGGCGCCGCCGCTAAGCCGATGAGGGTCCATTATTCCGTCGTTTAAATACAGCCGGAGTAAAACTGCGAGGCACGAAGAAACTCGTGGTAGCGTCGAAACGTTTCGTCGGCGTGTTACTTGCATTAATTACCAAGCCGAAGCGAGAGGTAATATGCAAATTGGAAACGCTCGCGAAATCAAATTAAAGATCGAATACCCATGAACGAATATCGTGCAGTTTATACAAAGTGTGTTTACATACCACCGACTGTTCCTGCCCGAAACTGCTGTACAATTTTTAATCGAAGGCCAGCAATAAATTAATGAATTCCGCGACAAGTAAATATTTTCAGGTTACCATTCGCCATTTCTTAATTAATTTTCATTCTAAATAACTGAATACAACTAAAACATAATCGAAAATTTTATTATGAAAAGAAATACACCTACTCTCTGATAATAAAAACCTACTGTTCATTTCTTATTACTTAGCACAATTTTCCCCGGAATCGATTTCCAACTTCGTTCTTACATGCGTTTTCCTTGCGCCAAATGCGAAACAACATTTTCACCGCTATCGTAACAGTCTACACACGACAGCGAAGCTACCGCCTATCCTCCTCGTCCCAGAAAATCCGATAATTCTTGCCGCAACGCGGAATACAAGAGAAAAGAACGAGCGAGAAGGGACGAGGAACAAAGAACGAGGTGTGACGGCCAGGATGACGTTGGGTCGTTCTGGTAACAACGTGGATGCTCGTTACACTGCTATGCGTGTATGTTGTAAAATAAACGAGTAACACTGCCACTGTGACGCGTAATATTCCTCTTGTAGGTATAAACAAGTTATAATAATTAAACCTTTCCTTAGCCTCACTACACTGAAAAATAGATCAACTTATACATTAAATTGATTTTACTGTGACCAAGTTTTTTACTTAATAGTTAACCCTTTAATGCTCGTATCCTTAATCACAATCTCAAAAGTGTGTAACTAATACTTGTATTGAATTTTGTTATTTTAAAGTCAACAGTATCGTACTGAGTTAATACGTAGAACATTGAGCGTTAATAGGTACGAAACTAAAAAAAGTAAAAATGAAAGTAGTGCATTTAAAATGAATCTTGTGCCAATATAACATTGGAAACAAAGGATTAATTACTTATAACTACACAAATTAAATTCTTACAAGCAGAAATAAAAAACTAAAGCTTGAATAATAATATGCCTCGTTTTCCAAACATTGTAACTTCTATTTTTTTCAATATTTTCATTATTTTGACATTTATGAACAGCCTCACATATTTTTTTACGTTTAAAATTCTCAGAAATGTATCAAAATTCGCAGTCTACTGATAGCTGAAAACTGTGAAGTGTAAAACGATAGATTTTTTACATGTGGGAATGAACTAATATACTTGACACGAAATCAAATCGAAATTAGGGAAGACGGGAATGGAAATGATCGAAATGCGAAAATATAACACGTCAAAAGAGCTCGTTTCCGTTTCCGGTCCTTAACTCGTTAACGTAGGAATTGCTTCGAATAACTTCACAGACCGTCTGAACCGGGTCCTCATCCAGCGACGCGGGCGAATACGTGGAGGTTTCCTGGCGTCTAATAACCCGCTCGTCGATCGCAGTTCCGCGTAATTATGGATCCACCGATTCGCGACGGGAGTGCTGCAGCAAACGCGTGCACGTTTACACGGTACGAAACCTCGCACCGCCTCTCCCGCTGAAACGCGAATATACGCGGTCCCTGAAACCGCAGAGCGGCTCCCCTGAAACACGCGCCGCGCCGTAGGAGAGGAAAACAAGCGGAGGCACCTCCCGCATGCACCGGAGGACACTATCTCGAGTAGCAGACGTCGCTGAAGATGCGGCAGGGGGTTGCTCGAGAGTTACCACCGGTTCATTTACCGGTATTGTTGCCCGCTACTCTCACCTCCCGCTTTCGACTCCGTGCCTGCACCCTCGCGTGGCCGAACACCCTCTCGCCCTCTCGCTCCCTCGCACCCACACAACCCCCCTTTGCAACAGTCGTCCTGCGCCCTAAGGCTCGCATCCACCATCGTGATGCATGCACACGAATGCACTCGTTCGCTCGTCGATCCTCCGTGCGACGCACCTTGGCGGAATGCACGTCGGTGAATGTTTTGATGGGAATTGATAGTGTCGATGTGCCGAGAGTGCTGGTGGTCGTGGGGTAATTGAGGGTTTAGTTGCGCGGCTTAATGGCTCTGAACGACAAACGTGGTGGATTCTGATGACGCACATTCTGAGCCCCGGATGATCTTTATGGGGGGGGATTGTTCCTTGACTCGCTTCGCTAATATTCAACAATCGATTTTGAGGGATTATTAACGCGGATATGATTGTACACTGTTAAAGCGTATTCAGGGAGATACTTTAAAGCGAAAATAATTCAATGAGAGATACGCAGACGAACTTCTATTTTCGATTTTATTTGTAATTCGCACTTAAGAAGTTCCTACTTTCGGTCAGTCAAAAATCAGAAAGAAGATTTACATTTATTATCACGCAGAGTGTTAGGTATTTGGTCTGCCCCGCGTAGCAGTTATCTTTTCGTGTTGAAGAACAAACTTTGGCGACATGCCCCTTCCTTTTACACTTGTTATAAATGGCTTTAAGAAAAGGACACATTGTACGCCAATGATAATCCCCGCACCCGTTGCATTTTGCTGGTTTAACATTCGAGTCCACAATTTTTTGGGCTTTTTCGAATTCTTCCCCTCGATTTCATTTTCCTTAGTTTTGGAATACGCGGGTGCTGTTTTCGGTTTTTAATGAATAGCGTTTATGGTCTCCGTCTTGTTTACCGGATTCGCGAGTGTTTGTAGACCTGAACATATATTTATGTGCGCTTCAAGCTCCTTATATAGTAATTTCCACGAGGGTAGCATCCGGATTCTTTTCGACAACTCAAAACGCGATTTTTTAAAAATCTTCGTTATCGCTCAAATGACATAACGATTGTAGAAGTACCACGATTTTTAAGTGGTCGTCGGTTAGATTCGCGCGATCGAATTCTGTCGTGTAGAGATTAATACGGTGTTGGTACAGTTCTATCGTAGCAATAATTTAAAATTTTGTCGTCGTTGAATAAATGTCATTATTTTTCTATTACCTCGTGTTGTTTCATTTTGGCTGGATCTGTCGGTGCGACATGGTCAGTTAAACGGTCGAATTCGACTTGACCCAGCTTACCCAAGAGCAAACTAGTTTTCATTTCATCCGGAAGTAATGCCGCTTCTGTTGTCAGTGTATACTCGTGCCTTCGTAGCTACACCCCCGCTCAAAAATATGTGGACACTAACCATTTTTATGAAATTTGTGATATATTATGCATACTGTTGTTGTTAGACGGTATTTATTGTTAAATTCTATTACGTACATGTATGTAATTTATTCTAGTAATATTCTATTATTTCCAAGTAATTGTATCCAACGTATCAACTCAAAATCAATTCCAATTTTATATTATTAGTATCATCGAAAACAATAAAATTCTATTGTTTCCAAGTAGTTGTATCCAACGTATCAATCCAAAATCAGTTCCAATTTTATATTATTAGTATCGTCGAAAAAAATAAAATTTTATTGTTTTCAAGTGGTTGTATACAATGTTCTAGTAATACATTACATACATGTACGTAACAGAATTTAACAATAAAAACCGTCTAACAACAACAGTATACAAATTTCATAAAAATGGTTAGTGTCCACATACTTTTGAGCGGGGCTGTATTTCTTGATAAGTTTCGATCCTTCGGTCGTATTGTAGACGTACATTCCCACGCAATCGTTTGGCTGGTTAAAAATGTCCATATCTGAAGTCGGTGGATTGGTACTCGGTGCCTGTTGTAATTGCGACGCTTGCAATTGTAATAAATTTTTTACCGTCTCCGTTAACTGCTTGATTTGTTCGGTTATATCTATCGTGAAGCACACCTAATCTCCCTCGTGTAGCGCGTGATTCGTCGGATATTTTCCCTTCCGAGTTAAACTTTCCATACATGGTTCTCACGTTCCACTACGATTGCGCCAGTTGTTAGGTCTTTGGGAGGTTTGAGCAGCACCATTGTTTGAAGTCACTTAACACTTCATTGATTAATACATCTTAATACTAAAATGCGTAGATCGTTACATCGCGTCGTTCCGTCGTTTCTCGGTCACCCGTTAACGCAGAGCCATCACGCTCTCGTGTCGGGGCCCAATACAAAGAATTGAAGGTAATACTTTACACTATCCTCGACATACACGTCCCAGTAATAACGTATATGGATAATAGAACAAAGAGGCAACGCGTTTAAGCAGGTAATGTTGAAGTACTGCCCGAGTGAACAGTAGCTCATTGAGTGCAAACCGTCAGTTCTGAAAAGGATGTCGCCGAAAAATGAGACGGTAGGGAAAACGAAGGTTCTAATTAGCGACAATAATTAGCACGCACCGGCTTCATCAAACTGCGTATTAAAGCTTCCAGCTGTGGATGAATTTAAAGTTTGTCGTATTCGTGACGCGTTCACCATTTGAAGCGTAAAAAAATGAAATAAAGAGCGTAATTAAACTACTGTATAGTCACTTGCGATTCAATAAATCTCTCGGAAAGAAAGACTACTATATTTTAATTAGAAAATTTTTTGTAACGCTGCCTTTCCCTTTGATTGCCTCCCATTTAAAATTGTGCACCTACTTTCAATGGCGATCTCCTATTTAATATTGTGTATCTACTTTCAATAGAGACCACGTTTTGAAAGATATTGTCGCAAACGATCGCATTTGTTTCGTAAGAATCTACGTTTCTATTATTATCCTAATGTTCGCCCTGGATGAATTAAATGCCACTTGAATTGCCTCTATATTTGGATTACGTAAATTCTCTTTATTGCGGTCTCCATTTCCACTCAGCGAACGCTACGCGTGGTTCTCAGCTTGTTCTGGATTGTTTTCTAAGCTAACATCTCTCACAGTTATTGTTTTGGACCGTACATGTGTATAATGTTGAATTTGATGTATCTCCAGCATTTGCCAGAGATTTTGGTACTAAAATTTAATGTAATCGTATATCTTTGCAAAGAGTCAAATTTATCCGCGCGCCATGTTTCATATTCTAAAATAATTAAATGAATTAAACCAGGTATAATTGACACTAATGAATCCGAAGCGCAAAATTTAATTTAACAGACATTTCAGCTGAATGTTTATTCTCTCATAAAAGGATTACCGTTTCATTGTCCAATTAAAAAATTTAAATTTTTGCATACCACGAGCTTTGAATTAATATTCAGTCAGGAAGAAAATTATCTGAAAAACTCAGTCGGAAATAAAAAAAATAGTAATCGATTTCAGGAAGCTCGTCTACGAAAGGTAAACCGGAAGTGCCACGACTGAAAACTTTCAACGTTTTCCATTATCGATACCCGGTATCGTCGCGTCGAACTCGAAACAGTCGCTCGAAAAGCACGGATTCGGCACGACACGCGAAGCTACTTCTCCCTGCAAGCGACGCTCGTCTTTGACTCGCGTACGTCACACCCCCTTTATCTGGCCCCATTTGCAATTAAAAACAATTAATTACGCTCGTCGGGGGTCGTCACTCCTCGCTGTCGTTTTTACCAGTATCGGTAGGTGGATCGCGCGCATACAGTGCAAGCACCAAACCACCAGGAACGTCGAAGATACTTCGGATTCTTTCGAGCGGCTTCAAGTCCACGTTTACGCGCTCCGACGAACTTCATGAACGCCGGAATTCTTTTTCTCCCACGGGAAACGTGGCGCTCAGTCGCATACTTCGACTTCTTCTAAGACGTTGTATTCTTTGAACGAATATTCTCCTGGCATTAAGTGAGTTCCCCGATATTCGACGCTGGACATTTTTATCGAGCTTAACACTTCTGCTAGCAACTCGTGCATTTCGCTTTTTATATTTTTACACCGATCTCTCGCGATTTTTAGAACTCTAGTTGTTCAGTAACAGGAATGTACAATATTTGTAAAAATATTATTACGAATGTCTTGAGTTGAACGAAATTAAAGTCGAGCGCGGTAACTGAATAATAACGAGACATAAGCAAATCTCGTTTAAGATTCCGACCCAGTTTCTCCCAATCCATCCCACAAACCATGCGACACGCTATTTTTCTCCCGTCCCTCAGCATCGTCGAAATCCATCACCAGAAACGTCCCGCAAATTGCAGCGGACGGGCGTAAGCTAATAAAACTCGGCCCGGCCCGAGTGTCTCGCGTGTACCACGTCGGATATGCTTCCACGGATAATATGCATTTGTACGGTAGATAGATTCCGAGGAAACCCTACCGGCGCCGACAATGAGGAAGAAACGGGAGTCTTGTAACGCGGATTATTAATGGCTTAGTCGGGTGCCTTTATTATTCCCTCTTTAGCTGCCATCTCTTTTTCACGAGTCGCTTCGTTTCCCATTCCCGTGCCACGCCGACTCCAGGACGCATCGTTACCTATTTCGCGAGGTTTTCGACGAGTCGGCACGCGGATCCGAAGGAACCGTTTTCCTCCGGCTTTCCTTGTTTCCGATTCTTCGTAAACTCGTTATCGAGGCTCCCTATGAATTATTTATAGCCGTTCGCGCTGCCGTAGAGCCGACGACGCAGAGAGGATCGTGTAACCGCGGGATCTCAATCGATTTCACGTTCCCTTGGAACCGCACTCCCCGATATTCGCCTCTATCTGTCAGCGGTATAGATTGTTACTCGATTTACCGCCAGAATATAACGTTGCTCTTCGCTACTCTGTTGAACAATTTTTTTTTTTAGGAGGACAAAGTCCTAAGTTGGACGAAATAATTAATAAATTTGTAGCACCCCAGGTTATAATTTATATTGTAATAAATCTTCTATACCTCATAAAATCGCATCGGTTCATCGATTCGTAATACTCCACCGCGCGGAGCGCACTTACGTTTTTAATTACGTTTTTAATTCACGCGATACGACGGCAGGTGGGAAGAGATAATTACTAGAATCACGTTCTCCGACGTTAACGCTGATTTATCAGCAGTTTTAGTTTCAATTAATGCCAGTTAAAATCGGTCCCTGCGCTGCGCCCGGCAGCGCGGCTCTCGCACCTGTATACACAGAGATACACATCCGGCTCCGGTGCTGTAATTGATTTTATTGATTTATCGACGCTTATATATCGATTAAACGTCGGTAATTGACATCCCTCGACTTAATGGAAAGGTAAACCGATTAACGATAACGACGTCAAGGAAAAGAGGTTTTGCTTCGGCTCGATTAATCAACGCACCTGTTTCGCGACGGGTATAGACGTCTCCGCGTGTGTTGAACGCGGACGGTCACGCGTCGACGGAACACCTGTCCGCAGGTAGACCCGCCTTAAAACTTGTTCTCTCTCCGTTCCGACGCTTTCGACACAGCCCGACCGTGGTACAATGACTGTCGGTTTTCAGACGTTTCACGCTTTCCGAGCACGAGATCGCCGATACTTGGAATGGAAGGAAACGTCGGCAGGATGTTATTTAACGAATGCATCGAGTGTGTGTGAAATTTACGACATCAAATTTAAATCTTACGTTTCTTAAAATTTTCGCCCATCAAAAGATTACCTTTAGAACTTTAAATGGCGAATCATTTGCAGTGCTATTCCACTCCAAATACAATAAAAATTGAAGAACACAGATAAATGTTTCCCGGAAATATAACGAAACTTCCAAGCAATCGATTTCTAATGACGAAATATTTGTTTATTTCGTCGAATTTTTACTCGAGAAAGTACAAACGCGTAGAGACCAGGTCCATGAATTATTGTTTGCCTTGATGCAGTCCGATTCGACTGATTGAACGCCCGTGTATGATTACGCGTTCAACTAACGATAGCAATGCAGAAACAGCGATCGGACGTCGAAATAATACGATTTTTTAATAACCTGTTGCCTAACTGTAATAATACTTTAATAATTATTCCGAGACGGATAGGAAAACAAAAATTTGAATCCCTTGTCTGACAAAATTGGATGCGGGGATCGAAATTTCTGCAAATTGCTAGAGGAGTTTTGTAATATGACGGTGATGAGGTATATGCATTATGGTGTGTTCCAAAAGCAGAACAACTGCCTGGTTTCAGCTGTAATTCGATGCGGAGAAACTTGACGAATCCTGCCGCTGATTAGAAGCGCTACAACGAGTTTCTCCGCACTGGCATCGAGAATTAGGGTAGAAACATATCAAACGCTTGTTGCTTGCGCTTTTTTTTGTCTTTGTTCAACCATCGCGCTGAGAAAATGGTTGAACAAAAACAAAAACAAGCGCTTGTTGTTTTTGGCTTTGTTTCTGTCCTTATCAGCGCGATGGTAGAACAGAGACAGAAACAAACGCTGGTGAACAAGCGCAAGCAACAAGCGTTTTACGTCTTTCTACCCTAAAGCCGGGAATCCATCAGAAAGCTAAGCTAAGCTATACTATGCTATGCTATGTTTAAACAATAGATTTTCATTAACTTAGCTTAGCTCTTGGTGGAAACGGATCCATAAAAATGTATTGAAGCTAATTTTTTTTAAACATAGCATAGCATAACATAGCTTAGCTTAGCTTTCTGGTGGATTCCCGGCTTTAGGCAGCAATGACAGGAGAAGGGAGGCGCGCAGGATTGAAAATGAGGATCGCGCGGCAAAGGATGGAAGAGAAAAGTTATGACGGGTAAACGAGTAAATGTTATCAAACTAACTATGTAAACCGATGTAGTTTGGTTGTTTGCGTATAATTGCAAAGTGTACAGCGTTTATGAGTAATAAAGCCGCAAGCATGAAGCGTAACAACATTAATTACGCGACGAAAATTTGTTTACATTATAGAAGAAACCGTAGAAATAGAAGGACAAAATGGTACGAACAAATGTGAAGTCTATCCCCGAGGCAGAAAGTATTCCAAACGTAGTTCCAAACTCTGTGATATCGATTGCAGGCCGAAAGAATGCCTCATCTATCCCAAGGACGTGCATTACTCGCATTCCAAACGACGACAAAGATTCTTTTATCCTGGAAACTCGGAAGATTGCAACGATACTTCTCACACGAACACGAAGAATTCATTAAGAAATGCCTGTCGCGACAGAATGTAGTCGGGCAGATGGCGATTTAATTTGTCCCCGCGAAAGCAGCACGACCTGGCACAGCAAGGTGTAATTAAATTTAAAATCTTCGAGCGAATTCCCCCGTTGCTAAGTCCGACAAACCTCTAGCATCTATTTCCTCTACAAATCGCGTCAAACAAGATACACGATCCATTAATTGAGACATGTTTCTAACCATCGTCACTTAAAATCGTTACGTCGATGAAAGAGAACGAGTTCTAATGACGCCGAAGAAATTTCAGTCGAAGAAGCTATTCGAAGGTTGTTGGATTCTATTGTAACGCTACGTTCCGCGAATGTAGAGCATTAAATTGGTCGGCGGATTTAACCCGCAAATCAACTACGCTGTTCTGGTTTCCAGAATTGCGATATTCTGCTACTGTGCAAAGTGTAATTGACCAGATGGACTTCGTGTTGGAGCTAGTCGAATGTAATGCTTCCCCCGACACAACGTGGGAACCAATTAACAAGTCTCTGTAATAGTGTGCTGATATAAGTGTGATGTCGATTAAGTTCACTTTACGCATTATCAGCAATGCAACGAACAAGTATAAAGTTCTTGAAAAAATGCAAACAGACTTTTTAACTTTTTATTAAAAAAAAATATCACCAACATTCCTTCACGACGAAATATTTCACACGCAAGGCAAATGTATGAGCTCGTTTATATATTTCTGAATTCCATTACGCTGGAATCAGCAGGAAAACAAAACGATTGGTTTAGCGAAGGTAAACTACAAATAACAGGAATTCGGTGACACGACGTTAAATCCGAAGACTTATTACTTAGTGCTAATTCAGAGTCTGCTCGCAACATGTCAACGTTACTGCGATACAAATGTTTTAGCCACGGATGCTCTCTTCTAACGACACTGTCAACCGATTAAATTGATACTACATCCCGCCAGTCGGCGAACAGCAATTTATCATGTTTCAACGAGCTTCACGGTATTTACAGCACCATAATATTTTCGTGGGACTGTGCAGAGGCGACGGTGTTTCGTTTTATTTACAAACAACGTCGTCACTGCCCTTATTTCACGTTGATGGCTCTTCTCCGTCAAGATTTACATTCGCATGCATTGTTAATGGTGGAGCAGGCAAATACACAGAAAATTCCAGGAGGCACTTTCACAGAATTTTCTGACACCATTGCCGTACTAACATTTAATAAAATATAAAATCTCTGTTCCGCTCGTCATCTAAATATAAAGTAAAAGCTATTTTCTGAAAATAATAAAGTAAAGTAACTTATTCATGGCCTATATCGTATTAGATTCTGCATTTTTGCGCGTCCATTCGTTTCTTAACGTCAATATGAAACTGTCGCGAATTTATGGGGCTGCATGCATTAGTTATGAAATGATCCGATAGCATCCGCAATGGCTTCCAACCTCTCGATCGATCGGTTCACTGAACTCCTTGAAACACGCGTCGAACGAATATCAACGGCGACATTGCTCATAATTCTCGACGACAGGTTTAATCAACAATCAGAATTCGATGTGACAGTCTCTTTAATCACGGATAGCTCGGCTTCCGTACGCATGCCTCGTCGATACCGTACCATCCTAATTTCGTAGCTGTGGATAAATGGAAAAGCAATCCATTGCACGAAGAGCCCAGGATTAGGAGCTATCTGCCGCCGTTACGTTTCAACTCTCATTATCCTCTCTTCCAAGCCGCAGTAGAAGCCAAACCTCTCCCCGAAAAGCGAGGACTTTCGCGAGACTGTGGCCCCTTTACTTGAACGAGCCGAGGTCTCCGATAGACGGTCATGGGTTCTGGTCGTGGTCTAAATGAAATGGACCACGTTGAAAAGGTTACACGCTATTGTGACGAGGAAGAGATGAAGGAGCCGCGCCCCGAGAGGAAATTACGGGAAGAGGCCAAAGAATAAATACCATTAGAAATATCATTCGAAATTTGAGAAAATGCGAAGAGATTGTTCAGGAATTCTTCGAAATAAACGTGTGACACAAATCGGATATTGCTTTTGATTCCTTTGACTGACTTTTCTATTAAAATTAACTTTGTGACGCGAATGAAATTCATTTAACGCGTAACTTTTAACATCCGTCGTTAAAAACACGGAAAGGACGAAATTTCATTAAATAATAGGTCTCGGCAAAATTTTATTCCGCTAATTTCAGCGCGTGCGAAATGAAATATCAGAACGCGTCGCTCGCGAAGTGTGATACTGCGAAAATTCAAATGAGAAAAGAATACCTAGCAAAAATCACGAGGGGGGAAGGGACCCAGGGTCTCGTCTGCCAGAAAACGAGCTTAAAGGCAACAGCTGCGACGATTACGAAATAAATTACATTGAATTCGCGCTGGCACGTACCTCCTGTCGCACATTTTAAAATTCTCCGTTCGTTTTTCAACGCTTAACAGCCGACGTCAACTATTAAGGACGTTATATAAGTTTCGGTTAAGTTGATTGCTCGACGTCGATCTTTCCACGGGGTTGGCCAGTAATTAAAATTCACTCAGTTTTCCGAACACCCATTCACCGACACGATCGATGTAAAGTGAAAATCAATCCACCGCCCTGACTTTGCGCCGTTCTCACCTGCCTCCGTCGCCCTATCGCCCCTGCAGCAGCGAAAAAATTATTCTTGCTTTTCATTTTTTAGTAATCAGAAAGTCGAAGCTTTTAATGTTTGGTAACTATTAACCGCCCCTGAATTTAGAAAACACTTAAAGCATTAAAAATTATGAATAAAAATTTAACATCTACATAATTCGAAGCTTGATTTCTATTTGATTAATTAGAAATTATTTTGTATTTCTGAAATATTCCGCTTCCTCGCTAGTACACGTACTATTTAAAAAAAAAAAAGAAAGGTAAAATATTTGAGGAATTCCAAAGGCGATATCAAGAGAGGAAACAAATCCCATTCGCAACGGAGCGCGAGCACGCGCGAGGATATCTCAGTCCACTTCCATCGACTGGCGAAGATCGGAAAAGATCATTTATCCGGGGGGAAAGAATCGAGGGAAGAGAAAAGCAAGGATTCCGCGGTGGACCGACTGTATCCGGCGCGAGACTGGAAGCGTATCGAGGTCTCAATTTCGTTTCGATTCGAAATAAAAGCAAGACTAAACGCCGATACGCTCCGCGATCGAGAGTGGATATCACGGCGTGAAAAATTACGGCGGGGCGAGAGGGCACGCACGGAATCCGGCCGAAGGAGAAGAAGAAATGAGGCAGAAGACGAGAGGAGGATATCGGGATGAAAGGGGCCAAACGCGGGAAAAAGATGATTGCGGAGGATTCGACGGTGACAGAGAGGGATGAAGGAAAGGATGCCCGGTTTCTATCGCCTCCCCTTCAATCTCGCCCGCCGCCCTTCGCTCTGTACGCCCCATCATTCTTTCTCCTTCCTTTCCCATTTCTTTCTTTCTTTTGTTCACGCGCGTCTGGCCATCGCGATACGCCGGTAACTAGATGGATATAGTTGCTGAAGACATAAGGCATCGAGACATAAATCCATCGATTCGCGAAGAGGGGTTAACCGTCGGATATCTCGTCAGGGGTTTTCGCGCGAACGTCCGCGATCGACTCGCGCTGAAATTCATCGTATTATTTTTACCCCTCATGCCTACCCCTTTTCGTATCCTAAGCGCTACCCACATTTTCACCTCGTTCGACGAGAACCGGGTAAGCTAAAGTGTCATGGTTTAATCGACGTTTCCAGCCACGTTACGACGCCATTAATTTGGCTTGTTACTCGTTCGCTCGACGCTTTATTCGCAGCACCTAATTGTTCACGGATTTCGGTGATTCGGGCATAATTGCCCAGGAGAGAGTGAAATCTCATTACAGTAGCTATAATTGAAATTAGTCGTCCTAATTGAAAGGAACGACGGCAGAAACAAAGGCGGACGTACCGCGAAAACACGCGGAACACGCGAAGAGGAATCGATGGAGTCGAGCGAGAGTTAGACAAATCGAAATAATCACTTTGCAAACAAATTTAGCGATCGAATCAAAACCTCGTACCGTTAAAAATAATAGATCTAATCCTGCTAGAGCTTGGAAAGTGATTGAACATCGACGGCAGCTGAAACAAAAGGATCGCGGGATCGAGCACGATTCACTGGTTGTTTTCATAAATCAAAAACGCACGCTCGTTGCAACATTCCCGTGTATCAATCACAATTTATAATCCCTTTTCCCGTCCTGGTGTCGATGACAAATGAGATCTCACGTATCAACGCGATTTCAGTTGGAAAAATGACCGAGGTAATTTCACCGGAGCAGTGTCTTTACGTTCATTAATCGTCATGTTCCTGGTAATTCTGTTTTACTATGGCTAGAAAGCAACGACGAGGGGCAGAACAATGCTCGTCCCTCGAATTTTTCGTTGAGATCAACAGGTCTGCGAGCCGAAAGAGTCGCGTCATCTCGTCGCCCGTCTCTCTTTCGCCCACCCTCGTCTTTCGTTTCCCGATTCTCCCTGTGCTACCGGCTCCGAGAGACAGACACGCTGCGAACGTGGAAAAAGACTCTAAACGTCGAGGGTAACGCAGCATTGGATAGAAATTTCTGGATATACGATATTCCCACAAGTATTACCTCCGATGAATTATTAATGGAGGAGGGGGGACAAGTATGTATTGTTTCAGTTACACTCGAGAGTCTCTAACAGCAGGCAAAGCATATCTTCTATGATCCTCTCTAGAAAGTTGAACGATTTCGTTCAAATCGATTGTTTTTAACGAAGCTGATTGTGAGAATTCTGCGCTATTAAGCTTTTTCAACTTACGTATAAGAACGGCTCATTTGATGCGAATAGCTTTGATTGCTCACCTGAAACAGAAAAGGAAAACATAAATTCAATATTTCCTTCACTTATTTTTTATTGAGAAATTGAGAACACATATTGAAAGGAAAATAAACGTCGTCTGATATCGAAATTTGTAGTTTTCCAATCCTTAAAAGAGACTGACAATTACTTTGAAGTATGCATTATATAAAATCTATTTAATACTAACAAATAGGGCATCGTGTATTCATAAATCTAATAAATTTACAGCTAAACCGTGAATAACTAATGTCAAGCAAACCCACAAATTGCAGTGATAGACAACATTAATTATGACAGAACGATCAGCTTCCGTCGCATCGATTCAAACCAATTTCCCAACTTTCCTCCCGCGAAGATTCTCCCCGTTCGAGAAATCCGAGACGCACCTGAAGGATATCAATTAACGGTCCGCTTTTAGCCGGAGTTCGGTCACGGAATTAAGAAACAGCCAGTGTAGCCGGGCGACCGAGGAGAGCCGAAGAGAGGCGCGCAGCACGCGCGAAGCCTGCGATTTGCGTGCCCCTCACGTTTTTCTGCAACGCGTTCCCCGCATCGCGATTCCGCCCGTAATGAGAGAGCACGCACGTGCGAAAAGCCGTGCCCCCTTTCTCCGTACTCTGCGACACGTACGCCACCCTCCTCGCCCGGCCCTTTGTATCTCGACGCCCTTTATGCAAATCGTAATAACCGCGAGCACCACCGAAAGTCATGGGGCTATACTTAGCCATGGATCTCTTACCTCTGTACGTGGATAATCTCGGGGCTATCTGTTCACCTTTCGCCCAGGCGCGGCCTGAATCAACCGTACGAAATAAAAGTGCCGGTAAGGGATCTCTTCGTCTTAACTATGGATACCTTGGACATTCCCGAATATCCATTCGCGTGATGCAATTTTATTTAAAGAACCATAGGGAGAAGGTGACAGCATGGACCAGGTATTTATTTGCCTGGTAAGTACTATGATATATCAGCAATTAATATAAACATAAATATTAGAAACACTTGGCGCTAAGAGGCAAAACTGAATTGATCTTTTTAGGTAAAAAGTACAAGTAGCCGTTTATGTTTCCCTAAAAAGTTTAGATAGTTCATTATTTTTTTCTCATATTCATGAACACATGTGATATGTTAATTATAGAAGCATAATTAGTCACAATATTAAACTTCAAAATGATTTATTTAATTAATTTGGTATATGTTCCTCACGTCGAAATTTGTAGATTATTCTGAAAAGAGTTTATTCACTTTGTCCATTTTAATCTTTCCTCTAAACTAAATGTGTAAAATGTCAAAAAATGAACTGGTCAAACATCCTGGAATGGATGTAATGCGATTATTATCAAAAACTGTAAGAAACTCAAATTTTTTAATTTTTTGGTCTTAATTTAATGTTAACATAGAAAATCTATAAAAATTATCTATTTTATACACTTCTTTTGTCTTTTCAGCTGTTATCAATATTTACCACCTAAGTTTTTGAAGAATGGTGTAACATAAAACTAAAAATTGAATTTTCACGCTAAAAAGTTACTGATACATTATCTAAAATCCATGACATAGCACTTTCACATTTTGTTCATGCGATTCTTACGCTTATACTGTATATCTTCTTTGAAACAAGAAAAGCGGTCCATACTACATTATCTGCCACATAAAATCGGTACATAAATTATATAAAATTGAACCTTAAGCTTGAAAAATTACTCCAGAGTGAATAACGACTCTGTCAACTCGGTACTAGAATCGACGGACTATAAATTAAATTATAGTCAAGCGTAACGCGTGGATATTGCAGCTCTGGTTACGCATCGGTGGTTCGACTGAGACTCCAGAAAGGAGAAACGCGCGAAAGGAGTAAAAAGAAAGATTTGACTCTGGTTTATCTTTCCTGCATCAATCCACTTAGCCCCGAGATTATTCCGAACAAAAGAAGAGATTAGCGCCTTATCCGCGTCGCCGGCTGACCGCCGGTGATCGTCATGAAATTGGATTCGAGCGAAGCTTTAAATCGAGTGACACGTAATCCGAAGTCAAGCAACCAACGCGACGCGCAGACCCGTGAAACTCGAGCGTCGCACGGCAGCTGGAAATTGAATTATGCAACGCGCGGACATTCCTATCGTGTGTCGTCTATAGGTGCGTGAAGAATGAAGCAACAACCCCGATACGTATCGATCGCATTATGAGCGAGAGATTCGAGGCTGTTGGAGAAGGAGGCGAAGAAACCCACGCTACAAGTGTACTCATTACACGGGCGGAATAAATGTGGACCCGCGGCGACGATACGTTTCGAGGAGATAGCTTTATCGGCGTTAAACGGTCAACTTATCGCGCCATTCCATCGGTGTAAACGCATGATGAATTAGTCTAATTATTCCTTTCGTGAAATATGGTGCAGAGGTGTTCGTTAGCCTGAAATATGCTTCGATATGCAGTGAATCTAATTTATCAAATGCATCAAACTTCGAAAGAGATTCGTAGTTCTGTCATTCGAGTTAGAAAGGAATGTGTTATACGAAGAATTTTCAAGTTGCTTTTAGAAAGGAGCAAAACCGGAAATAGCACGAAGTACCAGCGAATTAACTAATTGTCCCGAGTTCAAAGTCCCGTTAACGCAATTTAGTCGCCGCAAATGGCGGAGAATAATCGCTTTATAAACGGTATCCCTTTCTCTCGCCCACAAGAGAGTTTCAGCCTAGGTCGCTTCATACGCAGAAAGCTCCCTTTCCTTTCCTCTTATGCAAAGCCTTTCGAGATCGATGATTTCTCAGTTTGCGAGGAGCAAATTCTTCAAACCCCTTCCAGAGTATCACGCGGACGATTATCGTCGCGAAAATCTTGAATAGAAGCCGAGGTCCTAGTTCTCATCGACAGATCTCATCTATACCTGCGATAACCTTCTTTCGCCACGCTCTCCCCATTCTTCTCCCTTTCTGTCGAACCTCGGCTCCCCTCCGCCGCATCCTCGCGGTTCGATTCTTCGTGAAAACCGGTAGAACTAGTTCAAAAGGACACGAAGCGCGACGAAGGACGAGGTCAGAGCGGCGGAGGAAGTTGGAGAAGGAAACGGTGGAGGAAGCGACGGGGCGGCGTAGAAGGAAGAGGCGCGAGGACACGTTCTGTGGGAAGAAAGTTCGAAGACAGAAAGTAGGAATGAGATAAAACGGAAAAGGGAGCAGGCTCGACTGGTAGAGCCGAAGCTTATATTATGCAAAGCATGTGTCCGCCCTTGGATTTATGGTGACCGTTTCGCTACCGACTACTACGCTTTTCGAGCCTCCTGTATGCGCTTGCCCGACCGTTTTTATCAGCATTCTCAGCCGTCGCACCGGTGAGCCAGTTCGCTCGCGAATGGAAAAAAGTAATCGACTACCGTCACTGATCAGATTGACCGCTGTATATACGTACGAGAATATTCAGTGGCTACTTTCATTAATATTTACTTGACGGAAAAGCTTCGAAAATCATCCATTCATAAACCAAAAGTAAACGAAACTTTTAAAAGACGAAAAATGATTTGAGAATCAATTAATATCGTTCTGATCGGTGGTGATAGTCGATTTTTCCCAAATGTGCTTTTTATTCCAAACTTTGGTCCACTGTGCGTTGCTTGAACTCCAACCGAAAAACCGTGATAATCCTAAAGTCGCTTGACCAAACTGCGTCCATCCCACCCAGCGCAGCGGAGATTAATTGGAATGCTAATGTACTCGATGCATATGGATGCGCGGAGGTTATTTTTCGTTTTCGAGAATATGACACCGCTGTCGATTCCTATAGTTCGACTGCGCAAGGTTGGAAACGCGTTTCGGTATTTCGACGAATTACACCGCCTAAGAAAACTCGCGGACGAATTGATGAATGTCAATGAAATCGGGAGTGCGACAATTGTTCGCGCGAGTTTCTGCGAAGAAAGAGGGTCGGGCGAGGAACAAGAAGCAGGCAGTAAGATTCAACGCTCCGAGCATTGGTAGAAAGTGGGTCGAAAGTCGAGGAATAAATTGGAACGCGGTTTTCGGGTTCGAGACAATTTATGCAACGTCGATGACGACTTGGAAATGTGTGTGACGATCGGGAAATAAGAATGTAGAGCAGATGCTACGCGGAAAGCTAGAACTGTTTTCCTGTTTCTTGATTTTTTATGAGAAATCTCTGGAAGTTATAATAAATTCGAGTGTAACAGAAAGTTTGGAAGCATTCCGGGAAATTTCCTGCAAGGAAAATATGTTGGAGGAGGACAAAAGACGTTTGAGCTCGGTCTTATCGAGGAAAGTGGGTTAAAGTTTTGAGAATAGATTAAAGCGCGCTTTTTGACTCGCCGTAACTCGCGCAACTTAACTTCTCTAATATCGATTACGTTGAGATTTACAACGTTACGGATTGTTTGAGAAGTATTAATCGTTCCGGTCCCTCCTCGTCTATCCTTCGGCAAACACTTTCCCGCTTTTGCAGTTACGAAATAATAAATGCGATATTACAGCCCCTAATCTGGGATTCTATGCGAGCTAAATATTCATCGAGAGTACTTCTTAAGTTACGGAGGTGAAATTACATTGATTAGCATGGCAACTATTACTGTAACCTTACACCGTTAATTACTTTACACAGCTTGTTATACATATTATACACGCCGTATGAACGCACCCGTTATACCATTAATTATTCTCCTGATTTCATATAAACAAAATACGCGCGCGCTGATACCAGGGAACAGACAATGCGCCGTCATTTAGAGGCGCCAATGTATTCGCTTCGCTCCACATACACTTCAAAAGGTACATTTCAATTTCCACCAATCAACGTTCAGCGAGTAATGAGCGAATCGATACAAAACAGCTCGTCGCTTCGTTTCTAAATATATTAATTTCAAAAGCTCCGCCAAAGCATGGCTCGCTCGAAAGGTCAATTCGACGCAAATAATATGGAAAAGCTTGCAGGAATTAATTACCACTGACTCGACGCAAACACAACGATTCGGCCGACCGGTTCTGACAATGAGCCCGCGCCACGCCACCAGCTCTCGTTTCAATCGACCTCCGAAAGAGGACGCTCACTTGGTCCCTCCTCGTAAATTTGTCTGATTATCCAACGAAAAACCTCTCGCCAATTATCGCGAACGAGCAATTGGCAAAATTAATATCGTCGATTGATCAGCTTTCGCGCGTGACCGGCGACAGGTGTAAATCTATTGGCGAGTACGAGCGTCGATTATAAATGCGTTCGTCAGAAACTTGTAGGCAAACGCTCGTATTTATACGAACCCCGTTGGCCCCAGACCAACGGGACAATTTGATTATTTCGAATGACGATCGTCTCGTAATCCGTTTTGCCCAGTTAAACGTCTCGTTAATCGTTTCAGAACGACTCGTCAAATATTTTCTATCGCGCGAATTTGACGTTATTCGGACTACACACAAATTACGTGCTTGGAATTTATGACCGTCGGTGGATCACGTCTGACTGCGTTGCTGTCGTTTCAAAAGAGTTTAGTTATTTAAAAGTTTTCAAAAAAAAAAAAAGAAAATATGCAAAAGTTAGATTACAAATTCTATCGTGTGTTTCAAAAATTGAAAAGCTGTGTAATCGGTTTAATCACTTTCCACTCGAAGTTAATTAAATCAATCGCAGTAGTTTATCCCATGACCCCTGATGGAACGATTCTATCCAAGTCCGTTTGGAGGATACGCGACGCAATATGCCGCCATTTTCGACTACGCCCGCCCCCGCACCGACTCGCTCACCCCCCAACGGGGGTGAGATTCGTTAATCGCATGGTTAAATTTTCACCGTTGGCTCGGCCGGTTTTGACGCGATAACGCGTTAATTATCGCTTGGTAATATTTCGTCGCAGCGTCGGCCCGTATTAATTTCAAAAAGGGCACCTCCATGAAAAGCGCCATTCAGCCTAATTACGGGCTGCGGGAGACAATACGCATCGTTCTTTTTCCCTCCCTACCCCTTTTCTCTGTCATTGGTTCGTTTCTTTCCCTTCTCCCTCTCATCGTCGTCCGCGCTCTCTTTCTCCTTCGTTTTTTCTACGCTCGGCTCCTCTTTTCTTTGTCCCGCTTTCGCTGACTCGCCGCCCCTCCGCCCGCGTCTCTCGCGTTCCTCGCAGGGATGACGAAATGCTTTAAGTTTCATTTTTTGCTCGTACCCGTCCGCCGTTCGCGTATTTTTGCGATCGTGAAAACGGTCGAGTCGGAATGCTTTCCCCCGGGGGAGGGGTGCAAAAACGGGGAGTAAGGATCTCTTAATTCGGCATTCACCGTCACGATTAAATCCCGTTGACGCTTTTTATCGTGTTCCATTAAAAATTTCGCCCCGCTTGCTCGGCTTCGTCCGCTCCGTGCCCCCGGCTTCTTCCCTCGACGTTTCCGCGTCCATGACCATCAATCCGATTACGCTTTCGTTACAAACGTATCCGATACAAATTGAACGTTTCAGATCTCTGATAAGTAAACGAGTGGATGTTCGAGAAGCTGCGATCAGGTCGCGTGTCAAAGTTCGAACGGACTGCGGGAATTTTTTGGACACTTGAACACGAAACTTTTAGCTGGCCAATTAAATACGAATTTTCATGGACACAGTTTGAAAGCATTCAGAGTTCAGATAAAAAATTTCACTAAAATACACAGTTGTATACATATATATGTATACTACCGAACAGCTCTCATCAAAGAATCAGCATAAACGCGAAAATGTGATTCATGTCTCTACGTTTTATAGATGCAGAAGTAAAATGTGTATATTTCTCATAGGACAACAGAATGCAGAAATTTAACCGTTTCCTAACCACTCCTCGTCTACCGGAACACTGACGGCTTCCTTCCGCACAAAACTCTCTACTTCGATGTCACAAGAGTTAAAAGGATTCAATCTCCGTCGATACTCACCCCCCATAGACGCGACCAACGGCGGTATTACCCTCGCGATATTCCCTTCGCGGGTATCTCCCGCGGAAAAACAGAACAATTTGTATCCGAAGAAGACCCCGGGAAGTCGGAAGCTCGGCAACGTTTCGGCCCGCTAGGGCCATAAATCGGCGCGCTCATCTTTAAAATATGGGGATGGAAATATTTGGACTGTGCACGTCGAATTGAGCAAGAAGCTAGCCCGACGGCACGCCGTGGGGGCGAGGAGGGCGGGAGGGGGTAAAGGGGTTGCCGGCAGGCGAGCAGACAGGAAGTTGCAAAAGGTCGTAGTAAAGATGCCATCTCCCTGCCGCGGTGGTGAGTTTATTTGCAACGTGCACGAGCGAGCCACTGTGCAGCCCCGATCCCCCCCCCCCTTTCGCCCACACCCTCCCTATCCACCCGACTGTGTAGTTGCCGTTCCAACCCCGTCTTGACGTCCACCGCTGGCCCTCATAAATTGCACGGCAAATAATTGATAGGCGAAGGCGATGTTTCTATTCTGTTGGCAGCACTTGTAAAGGAGCCGCGATTTATTCCGCCTCACCGCCTCGCTGTCTGCCTTCCTCCCCCTCCTCCCTTTTCCGCCACCCCCCCCCCCCCCCGGTATAAATGGCCTCGTCGGCAGAAGATGGCTGGCGAAATGGAGAAAAAAATGCCCGCGCCGCGGGTGGCGGAGAGAAGCGGAGGGGATAAGAAGATCTTGTAAAAAAAATCATTTCAGATTTCAGTCGGTCCGAGCACCGAGGAACGAGGGTGAGGTTGTTTGCTTCCCGACATTATACGGCGCTTCGGTGGCAAACATTATTTTCTGCTCTAATCATCGGATCCGCTCCATCCCGACTCCAACCACCCCGCCGCATGGAAACGGCGACGCCATGAGGGAAAGATTTATATTTGGAGTTACGCCACTTTCGCGGTAATACGGCGGTTCCATGGAACGCTTTAATATTTCATTCAAGGCCGTCTCGTGCATCAAAGGACACTTAAAATGGGCAGTCGATTCGTTCGACGGAGGGTCGATGCCGGGGTCTTCAATATCGGTTACCCACTATCTCAGCCGTGGCGTTCTTTTAATAAAAAGGGACTTTTGATGAAAGAGGGAGGAAAGGTTACTCTCTCCTTTGTCGTCTGAGAAAATGGGAGGCGTGCACACGTACGTTCCACGATTTTAAACTCTAGTACCGAGGACCACGTTGATAACGGAGAATACTCTTCTTGTTAATTTTATTACGGATCGACAAACGAACGAAAGCCGACGGATCTAGAAATTCGAATGAAAAAAAAGTCGCTTCCGTCGCGAGTTAGAAAACGACCGAATCGACCGAGTCCCCCCGATTAAACGCGAATTTTATTTTGCGTCCCATCGCGACCGGTGGCTATCGGCGCCCTCCGCGACGTTAACGCACCTATTTCACAAACTCAAGATAAGTCTCTAATCTGCGTACAATAAACACCGTGGGGCCTGGGAGAGCGGGAGCGAGGGGACAATAAACGAGCGCGTCTTTTGTCTGAATTTTAAGAATCATCGCTAACTGTAATTTCGTGTAACTGCTCCTTATCTCAGAAGCGGTCGTCGTCACGGGGGTGGAAGAAGGGGCCTGTTACCGTTCGCCAAAGAGATTCCAAAGACACAAAGGGGCGATTTAATGAGCGCATTTTTCCCTCTCCCATCGCCTCTACCACGAATTTTCATAACGGAAGAAACGAGGCATTAAAATTCTTTCGCGCCTCTCGTGTCCGCCTCCGACTCGCGCCGCCCTCCCCCTCGCTGCCCCCACCCTACTTATCCCTACTTTCTCGCGAGAAGTCTTACAAACGATCCACTCCGCCACTATATCGTACAATGCAGTCGAGATTGCAGAGAAGTTCCGGCTTCTGAATTCGGCCGTCGATTCAGTCGCGATTTTTCAGCTCCACCCACCGTGCCTTTCGAAATTCATGAAAGAACAGAGGAAACGAAACCCTGCTTCTCCTCTGAAAAAAAATTTTTAAACTATTGGATCATTTAGTGCAGACCTTAGGAAGCATTCCTACATTTTCAGATTTCTTGGAAGCGTAAAATTCTCAATGTTCTTAGGTCTAGCTTGTGATAGGAAACCACTACTGAAATTCCCGGTAATTATCGTGCAGACAAATTAAAACGGTGTTCCAAAGTATTCCGTGGCCAAACAGTTTGAGAGAATCCTGGGATAGAAGGTAGTCGGCGAGGGGATTAAACGGGGGCGAGACAAGATCGAATGCGATTCAACGGTTCCATGAAAATCTGGAACGAGAAGCGGAGGCGAGGCGAACGCGCGTGATTGTAAATAACAGTAATGGGCATATTCGCAATTAGCAACGGCGCTACGAGCAACGGCGGGAGCGAAAAAAGGAGCCAACGGAGTTGCCGTTTGGTAAGTTTCCGACTATATGCACGCGCTGGTCTCTGTGTATGCACGTCGGGAGCCATGCATCGCTTGCCCGCGAGCCAAAACAGGAACGCGTCGTAATACCGCCGACGAAGAACGAGGCGAGAGACGGGAGGGGGACAGAGAAGCGTGAAACAAAAGGGAGCAAGGGGATGCAGCCTTGTAAATGAACCGAGAGATACAGGGAGGAATGGAAGAGTAACGGCGAACCGGGAGAAAGCGGAATGTGGAAACAACGAATCAGAATGTTCCTGTCCTAAGACGAAGTGCTCCTCGGATATTTGCGCGAGAAATTTATTGACAGACCAGTTGAACGGATTCGAATATTTTTGACTTGCATACATTTGAATGCAGTATTGGTAGAAGCTGCAAATGGGAACTCCGGGAATCGAAGTTTGCTGGGTCATGCAAGTGGTGCGCTGTCTCTGGAATATGGGAACTGAGGGAGTTCGTTTACCGGAAAATTTTAATTCGTTAAATGGTTGTGCAAAGTTTACGGGATGAAATACTGTCTATAATGGTTCTACTTCAGCAATTTAACTTATCTCTTTCAATGGAAATGCATTTTCAGACAAGGGGCTAATCCACCTTAGTTAAGACTAAACGAATCGAGTAACCGTTCTTCATTCACTCAAACAGCAAATAAAGGGATAATCTGAAAGCAAGTGGCCATTCAAGTGTATTCTTACAGTCTACTCCGGATGACATCATAGTCAATTTGTGACGAACCAAGCTGCCAGTCATAGTGAACAAAAGGGTCAAGCTAGTCGAGACGTTAATGTGCTGGGGGACTACAAAATCCAGGTCCCCCTGTGTAATAGTTTTTCACAAATAATAAAGTCAGTGGATAAAAAACTGTACTGAAAAGAATCGTCAAGCCAGAAGAGAAAAAGGAATGACGAGGGAGCAAAATCGCAAATAAGATACAAAATGAGGACAATGGGGCAAGAGGCACACGGATGGTTGAAACCAAGCTGGAAGGTAAACGGTAACTCAACGCGGGAACAATTCTCCTTCTGAGTGCACGAATATTACGCGCGTGGACCTGACGCATGGTTTACTGGCGCGGTTTGTTTGCGTTATATCTGCAAATACGTGCAGCAACGCGTGTCCGTCGAATGCTAATGCGCCGAAGGAGAGAACCAACGTCCACGTGGCAGCTCCTTCACCTGCTCCGCAGGGTGGATCGTCATTAGCCATGTGACCTGAGGATAGAAAGACTCTTCAGATGAAAAATAAACGAAAATGCAGGACAAACTTTTTAGGAAAAATATTCGTGTTTCAGAAAATTAATTCTGGTAATTCGAAGGTGCCAATTCTTAATTGGTTTCATCAGATGATGGAGGATCGTAGATGAAGGATCGTAGATCGGATCATATCGCCTTTTTGGGAAATTAAAGGTACAATGTAACGATATAATAACAAAGGCAGCGTTTACCACTAGTTCTACACTAATAAATCTTGATTAAATGCAGCAACGTATTACAATGGAACAGTGATTATTTATACGAACTAATTAATGTCATGAATAATTGGATTCACACGGAAGATAGTCATTTACCACGCATTATTGTACAACAGAAATTGTATTAGAATACACGCGTTATTTTCCCTATCCCACAATTTTTTCTCCTAACCTTTGAGAGTAACTACACTGCGTATATTCTATAAAATTAGTGTTTCCATTAGATTACTTTATTTTCTATAAGCCAAGAGATACTCTGTGAAACTTAACTCTATTGTTCCGTAAAAATGTCCTTTCTCCCACAGTTCCGTCCAATTACGTTACTGATCTCTTTACTTCCATAGCTGAAGATAATAGAAAGTACTCCCGTTTCCCGAAGACTAACACAAAAAGAGGAAAATCCTCCAAGGAGCATCTTTTATCATGTTCTACGTCGTCTTCTACGTTGCGTAATTAAAAGGGACACAAACGCTAACAAGTAAACCCAGTACGTCCACGCGAATTTCAAACGCGAAATACATTTTTCCTCGCGCTTTGGACGGTAAGTTTTTACGAAAACTGACATGCCGGTGACATTAATTGCGACCGTTGTAACATCGTCGTAAACTTTAAAAATGACGAGAGCGGAGGAGGGGCCACAAGAATACTCATAAAAGGTAATTAATGTAAGAGAGGACGCGGGGGTGGAGGAGGGTTGGTGCCCAGCGATTTCCGCTTTGTATTATTTCCTCGCTACTTTTCGTCCTTAAATTGAAACAACTCAGGGGCCGTAGTTTCAAACGAGTTCAGCATTAATACGACAGGCAAGCAGAAAGTACGGGAACAATCTCGAAACATAGTGGATTCCTCCGCGGGGAAGGTGGCGCAAAAGGAAGGAAGCTAAAGCCACATTTGTAATACTTTTTTCACGGGGCGCGCTTAAAGTTTCAAGACCCATATGCTTCCGCGTAATCCCTCGATCGATTCTTCATTGGGTCGACCTTCTTCGCTCCTTTCAATATACTCGACTTCATCAGAGGCTTTCAGATGTTTCTCTTCCACATCTTCCGCATATTGTAATAAAAATTCGTTTCGATCGAATGAAAAAAAAAAAAGAACCGAGAGCTCTATTACTTTACAGGCGTATAAAATAATTAAAACGAGTCAGTTATATCAGAGTTTCACGCTGACTGAAATATCCGGGAAGGAAGAAGGAAGATAGAGAAAGGGGAAGCAGTTGAAGAGGGTGGTTAGGGCGCAAGGGCCAACTGGATTTATATATACGAACACGAGGTCATCTTGTGAGCTCGAGTCCACTAAATAAACGTCGCGGATAACAGCACGGGTGAACAGAGGGAGGGGGTGGGCCGCCAAGGGAGAGCGAGGCGCAAAAGGAAAACGAAGGGGAAAGAAGGATAGAAGACAGGCGAGGGGCTTGGCTCTCCAGGAAAGACTTGTTCGGCCCGTAATCGAACGGAAGAGACCTGCACGCCGGTGGTTTTAAATTAAGCCACGGTACGTTCGTTAGCCAGCTCGACACCATTGTCGCCCGCCACCGTGCAGAACCATAAATTCGTTCGAAAACGAATGGTCAGAGCGTCGCGATACCACGCGATCATGCGCCTGCGGGCGGTTTCCACGGCTGTTTTTCGCGCGACACGAAATTAATCGAGGCTGCGGCTTCCGCGGAACACCCGTTGACGTTTCTCTGGGAAAAGCATGGACAACGAACGGCGAATCCGACCGCAAATGGCACTGTAATATGGAGAATGGGACACAGGGGGGGTAAAAGTACGCGTCTTCATTATCGTTTCAAGCACCAATTTGTATCCACCGTTTTGAAAACTGCTCAGGCTAGTCGCCGCGACTTTCCCCACAAAATTTCGAACTCGCTTGTAGATTAATTACCCTCGAAGAAAGGTCTCAAAGTCGTCCGCGTTATTATGAGCCACCGTCGTTCGCAAATAGCCTTTCAACCCTCGCGCATAAAGGCGAAGGTGAATTAGGCGAGAGCAGGCCAGCTC
This sequence comes from Perdita meconis, assembly GCA_030770465.2. Classification (NCBI taxonomy): domain Eukaryota; kingdom Metazoa; phylum Arthropoda; class Insecta; order Hymenoptera; family Andrenidae; genus Perdita; species Perdita meconis. The sequence goes on from JASKOS020000016.1 coordinate 5,212,707, forward strand.
CGGTGTATTTCGCCAATGTAAACAGCGGTTCCGTTCTCGCGACATGGAACGACGGAGCGCGCCCTAAGGGATGAGAAACGAAAGTGGATACGGCGAAGGGAAGACAGACCCGCAGGGGCGTCGGAAACGGAAGTAACGGGGGCGACGCGTTCCGACGCGACGCGGAGTGTCGTCCAGGACGTATGAATCGAGCTACAAAAATAGCTGCTTCCGATGCGATCGTCGGAATTAAAAAGTACGCGCCGGAAAAGCACGATCATTCGGTCGGTTGTTCCGACAGCGTAATAGGATTGCAGCGAGCGTGCTACGGGCGGCCGTGACGTATAAAGTCGTATCAAAAGCGTGACACGGAGCGAAATTACATCGGGGGCCGTGCGCGAAACGGAAAAATAAGCGAGAAGTGAGCGGGCGAGTGTCGGTAACGAGCCTCGAAAAATATGGTCGGCTAATTCGGTACGCGGAGTCGCGACGAACGTTCAGACCGTGCATGCGTCTACATGCAGTACGCGAAAAAGGAATAATTAGGACTTTTGCACGAATTAGTTTAAGAAATTTTCTGAATTTACAGAATTTAGAACGATTAACCTTCATCAGAAATATAAGCAAATTTATATTGAGAAATATTTACTAAAAGTAGAGTACTTTATCACTTAAGTTGACGAATTGGGTAGGAATGATTATTCTAACGTCAGATCTTAATTATCAAGTTTCTATCGAAGATTATAGGTATCATCTGGCAAAGAGTCGGGTTTCGTTACGTTCGGTAAGTTATATTGGGCACGTCGTTAAAGATGAGCGCGCGGTAAAAAGTGAAAGGGGAAAAATGCGCGGTGGAAAGTCGCTAGTCTGCGAAAAAGAGAAGCGACGCGTGATAGGGTGGAAAAGTCGATAAAAGGGACACCAGAGGGTGAAACAGCAACGGCGGTATTTCGACGCAAATGCGCGCTTTTATCACCAGCAACGGGAGCTAACGCAGCACCCGGCAGTTTTAACTAAGCTTATTATCCGGTATCAATGGTAATCATCTGGCGAGTTCACATGCGTTCCGCCCTTTGCCCGCTCGCCGTGACCCAGGCGCGGTACACGTCACGGTTCGCCGGCGGAATATAAAATAACTGAACGTAAAATCCAATTCCGCGGAACCGACCAGTTCTAATTAACTGCTGCTTTAAGGCAGTAACCGTATACCTCTGTGAAACTCATCCCCCTCTGTCTCCATTTTCCGTTCCCTCACTCGTACTCCCTCCGCCTTCTGTTCTTCATTTAGCTTTCATTCTTCATTACCCTCGTTTGATCTCTCCATTTCTTTCTATCATTTCTGGATCTCGTTTCGTCCCGGCTTCTTCATTTGCATCGTCCGCCCGAAGTCAATTACTTTCTCGTTCCCGTTCCACAAACACAACACCGCGGCCGCAGTTTATTAAGGTTTCGCGTATGACAAAATATTTGTGCATCGACGAGAGACCATTGCGTGACGAAGAAGTCACTTCTAGCAAGTTTAAAATCGAGGTTGAAGGCATCGATCTTCTTTTGAGCGGCCGAGAAAACATTCAAGAGAGGAGTTCTAATTGTTGCGCGTGGAAACTTTGATGGGTTTAGCCTGTTCTTTGGTTCTCTTATTTTTGAACGATTAATCAAACTCTAACATTTCTTACGAGTCGAATGGAGTTGCGAAAAGTCTCTCAGAAAATTTTCGACAGAAACAACAAACATACTATATCCATAACATTAAGTAAAATTTGAGTATTAAACTCGAGTCTCCTCTATTTCGTGTATCATGATTTTCATTCTCGCTGCAGATGCGGCCACCGAATTACGTGTCATGAATTTTCATAGAGCATAAAGCCATCGAATGCAAAAGCGTATTCCCGCCACGAAAATCTTTATCCAGCCCCTATGTCACCGAAAACACTCCACTTTCGAGTGGCGTTCTCCGCGTCCGTAAATTGAACTGCATCAGGCAAATCCGACTAACTGCGTGCAACAGAGAGCTCAGAAAGTGTCCCGGTGAAGCACGCCGGTCGTTCGAAGCGAATTTTCCGAAGGACCAGGACGGCCGGATAAAGCGGGTCGAGCTTGCACGCGCTCCCCATATCTAGGTTGAGTCATGGACCACTGGATCGGATCCAACCACGCCTCCATTTCGACCATAAAAAGCTTCGGGCGAAGATTTCTCGCGACGGAGAGCGGTTCGCGCGCGCGCGCGCGGCACCGTGAGAGGCGACGAGCCCGTCCGATTTAATAAAGGTAATGTCGAAGGTGTTCGTGTTCCTGGATCCACGACGGTGCGTATAAATTGAGGATGCAACGCGACAGAATAGCGACGATCGAAGGGCCGCGCGCGCGTTTCTAAGGGATGGACGAGAGGGCGAAGGTAAGGTTCGCGGGGCGGATAATGGAATGAGTAGTGACAGAGGAGGCTGGGATGCCGATAGGAATATGTGGTGGTGATTGGGCGACCATCCAAAAGCCATCGTCGACGAAGATCCAGCCGGGGGGAGGGGGAGGAGGTTCATCCTTAAACGAAGGAGACGCGGGAGGGGCGGTGGAGGAATGCCTCTCCACCCCCGTTCGAGAAGGGTTCCAGGACCGTTGGCCCAATCGGTAGCCGAACTTTTTTGCGCCGCGGTTTAACGAAGCGTCCCTAAATCCTCCCCTGGCGCGGATCGATAGAGAGGGCAACGGCAACTAGATAGAGAGGGAGGGTGATCCCGCATCAACGACGATTCGTAAATCGTCCTTTGGCTAGCCTGCAATGCGGGCGCTAGGTGGAGAAGCGTTTCTATTGGCCAAACACTTCGCGCCCTATCTTTGAACCAGCGGAACCGTTCCTCGAAAAACGGAGAACACGATTCCGAAAGACATCGAGTTGAGAACGAGGTCGGCAATTACGAAGATCTCGCGCATAATTAGTTACACTGAAGCGGTACGCTGTAAATAATATTCTTACTAAATATAGCCTATATTAAATATCGCTGTAGTCTCGCGTTTCGGTAACAGGAACGAGGCTACAGAAGCGTTCTGAATACCTTGGATCAGCGACGATGTTGAGAAAAAAAAGAACGAGGAAAAGAGATGTAACCGTGATCAATATCGGAGTTGTTAGAGATGAACAGGTTTCCTGAGGTTCGAGTTTAATTTCCTTGTTATTGAGATAACTATCGCATTACACTTTGCAGTGAGCAGCTACTAGTTTGATTCTTCTGTCTCGCTAATCACTTCCCGCTTGTAATGAAAGTAATCATTTCGTTTAAGATATGTATGTTTACGATATCGCTTCACTGAATCGCTAGACTGGATAGCTTCTTATCAAACGACAATATAGAAATAGTGATGATTTATAATTGCGGCATCATCAATCATAGTCGAAGGATTAACGTGATGCAACTGTAGCATCTCGATATGTAAGTACAACCGAAGACTGAGAACAGAGAATAAACAAAACTGTCATCGCGTAGCAGTCAGTGATTTATCGTTACGGAAAAATCCCGCGCAAACGACCGCAAGGAATCCAATTAACCGCGGCATTATGTTCCTCATTCCCCGTCCGAGGACGCTCCAAGGAGAAACGAATGCATTTATCGCGTGACTCGTTCGACGAAGTGCCATCGTCGGGAGGAACGAGCGAAGGCGTTTTCCATCGGAGGAACAACACGAACGATTTGTTTATTCCTTGGGAAAGTCTGGAGGATCGAGAGCAAACGAACCCGGGGAAGGTGGAACGGTAAGTTCTTGGCTAACCGGAGAACAGAGGGAAAAAGGGGGAAGAAAAAAGGGATGAAGAGAGAGAATGATAAGAGGAAGGGATTCCAGGGTTTCCTCCGCGTGGAGCAAAAAAGAGCAAACCAAAGAAAGAACGGGGTATAGCTCAGGATGAATAATTGAACCAGCCAAGCTCAAACACGGGGGCAGACTTGGATTCCGGCGGTTGAAACGGCTGAAAAGTGGACCTAATGCCTAAATTGATAATTTCAGAAGCTGAGAAAACACGTGCTTCGCCCGGAGAATTCCATCAAATCGACACAACCTCTATTAAGTCGCCTAATTCAACAGTGGATTTCCACTTTTATCTACTTTTATAGTTTCCGTTATTATGGATGGAATCATTGGCTCTTAATTTCCTCTAGAATAGTAGATTTAACAAAATCTTTATTTAGAATATACATAATAAATTTGAACTGTAAATCGACGCAAACTCTAAAAATTATGTAAGATGTATAAAATCTACACACTGTTCCTTAAAATTGGGTACAGGTATTATCAAAGAACCATATAAATACGATAAAAAAATCAATTCGCAATTCATTCACACGACCCTACGAATCTCATAGGATCGGACGCCCCGAAACATACCTTCGTGATCGCTTTATCGGCCGATAAGTTCGCAATACAATGCTACCAAATGTTCGTACAAAATCGTCGGCGTGGCGCATGACAAACGAACCGTATCCATTCTGCGATGCCTGTGTAAAATACACGCGTCACGAACAGCGTGTCCAAACAGGAGGCGGTCGTAAACGACATCCAAGATGTTTACGACGAGACAACATCGTGAACGCTTACCGGACGGGAATAACCTGTCCGCCTCTAATTCCGTCTACGACGCGCGGCGCGCACGAGACCCACGAGTTCCTCGTCGACTAGGATCTTGTTTTCCACGACGCGATGGAGCTTATTAAAGCAACATTGAAGGGCGACGAAGTGTCGGACCGAGGGATAAGCCCGACCACGAGCGCACCGCGGCGAAATGAACGCAATCGTAAACGACGCGAAGAATATTTACGATTACACGTGATTCGTCCCGAAAACGAGCAAGAAACGAGCAACGGTGAATCACCGGTGTCGCCGGCAGCCAGAAGAGGGAGGCACAAAAGGAATAAGAACGATCCTTGCTGCCAAGGAGCAGGTGTAGGGAGAGGAGGAGACGGTAACAAGAAGACAGTTTTCGTCCTTCGACGCTCGCCATTTACCGAAAAGTACCGCGGCAGAAAAAAAACGAACGGAACAAGAGGGAGGAGGAGAAGGAGGACGCGAGAGATTTTCTGGAGAACGCGATCCACCCTCGTTGAAAATGGAGACTGAACGGTCTCTCTCTTTCGTCCCTCCAGCTCTGGCGCCTTTTCCGCGACGCGATGAAAAAGGCGAATAGGGGCGACGAAGGAGGAATTTGGAGAACGATTCCAGCCTTCGAAAACGGGGGCTGAATGCTTTTCATCCTCCCGGCGGCACGCTCTACACGCCGCGCGCCGAAAGTACCACTGGACCTGGGCCAGGTCCGCCCACTTGTCCATTCGAATTCGGGATTATTTGGGACACGTTCCCCTCGTAGGCGTGCACCCGGTCTCTATCCAGCGCCGATGCACATCGCCCCCCGCCTCCCTTCAGCCCTCCCACCCAACAGCCCCGGGGGGGAGGACACGTCGGGCAAAAAGGAGCGAGTCTACAGCCGCTTACTTCCGAATTCTCCGGATATTTTCGCGCACGTCGAGCCCCGAATGATTTAAAGGTTCGTGAGACCCGCCACCACCCGACTGGTGGCGCAGACGGCCGAGGGGGGTTGGAAAAGGGAGCACAGTCAAGTCTGGACTTGGGAATCGCGCCGCCTTCTCGAGAGGGAGCAGGAAAAATTGTTTTTGCCACCGCGACCAGAGATACGCTTTGCAACCCCTCGCTGCAATCGTTTTCAGCGAGCATCGCGTTTTGCTTAGCGGAATCATAATTTATGACCGCAGGAAAAACTCGGCCCGTTTAACGAATCTGCGGCGAATTCGTGCGGTTTGCGCTGGAACTTGCGACGAATGATAGCCGAGACTGGTTGTCTTCATTGCAGTGCTTTTGTAGTGCGTTATACACTGTAGGTAAACTGCTTGGAGAAGAAGAAAAAGTTTCATGTAAGAGGAAATGAAAAATGGAACTCGTCGCGTTAATTAAACAGAAATTTAGAGCTACTCTTTGAATTAAATTTTTTATTATTTTGCTATTTCATCGCTTTGACATGATTCTAATTTCGTTCGAAAAACAGATTCACACGCACTGACGTGATCGGGACGCGAGAAATTGCGTCAAACATTTTCCTAACAAAAAATGAGCCCCTGTTAGTGACAGACTTCATAGCATATACCTAGTTTCTTTGTCAAATTGCAACGTGTCACGGCATTGGGCGAACAACCTTCCCGTGATTTTCACTGACGTTGGATATTTTTTGTTAATCTCAGGAATGAAAAATTCGCTGACTGGCATACAATTTCATTTCAAAGCCGAATAAATTATCCACACGTAAAATGTTAATCTCTGATATCCCGAAAAAGGAACAGAAGGAAAGGGTTTGTTTTACGCTTGTTCAGAAAGCTTGTTCGTGCATTTAATTTTGTAATTAAAACACGATATCAGTCAAGAACGCGAGCGAACACGGATCCCTGCACACTAAACTAACGCTTTTTATGTCGCAGCACCAAGGCATTATAATGTTTAATTTATGCATAATCACTGTCAGGAAGAGAAACCGCCTTTCAACCAAGTAAGCTTTCCTCTCTCAGGGTCCGCATATTTCCCCGCGGTTCGCTCTTCGATGCTTTCAAGATATTACACGTCAGTTCCCCGCGATGTTTTCGGCCACTTTTAATCTCGGATTTATATTAGCCTCAGCTTCGCCTTTACGCCCTTCTTTACCATGCTTTTCCACGTTATTCGATGGATTTCAACCCCAACGCGTTCATAACCGCGACCCTACGCTACTTGCGGTCTCTAAGGATATTGTAAACGCCCCTTTAAATTTTACACTCGAAAACTTTCATTTCGACACTGTTGAAAGAAAGATACGAATTCTGAAATATGTCATATTTACACTCGGACGAACTCGAGAAATCATTAAATTTCTACAAATACGAACAACAGTCTACCAAACTTGACATTAGAACATTCTAATTTGGTAAGTTTTAAAGGCGATAAAAAATTTGTGAATGTTATGATGCTACAATTTTACAGAATTATGGAAGATTCAGTAGTGAAATATTTTAGAGCAAGTAGAATGCAGAAGCTGCGAAGCAATAAAGATCGACCAACACCAGGATTTTCTGAGGCTCAGAACGTTACATAAAGAGGAACCATTAATCGATAGTTGTCCCACTTAAAATGGTCTGAACGTAACAACGCGAAGAACCACGCAAGGTGCACAAAAACGTCATGTGCAGACGCGCGCGCAAACCAGGAACAAACAGTAGCGAGTCAAATAACGGCTTCGGACGAAACCACTTTAAAGCGGCTGTCAGCACGGAAAATGACTAATGTCCCTTTCCTGGAGCAGCACGTTGCTTAGAATAACACCGTGGAACGTATATAAGTTGTTCCGAAGTCAAGCAACTGCGCCCATGGAACTTTGGATCGAAATTTTGCACGTAGCCAGATTCACCGAGGTCTTTCTTCGCAACCCTCCACTGTGTGACTTTCGAAACACGAGAATACTTAACCTATATACGTATATCGAACGAAAGAATCTACCGATTTTGAGAGACGAATTTGCCATTAAAACGCGGAATTTGTGGTTTGTACGAGAAGAATTACTATAGTACGTATTAATTTACAACTAAGAAACTAAGAATATCAGTTTAGATACGAATCGATGCTGTATGGGAAACGAAATATAAAAGGTTTTGGCGATTCGCGATTTGCGTGATTAAACTCACTCACACGCGAATTTGAGTACAGAACGATCAAATACGATTAATTACGACTTTAATAATTGAAAAGAAAGAACGACGAAAAGATTTTGTGGCACTTAACGGTCACTGATCACGTGAACACTGCACTGGACGGCGCCTGCTACCGAAACTGCCCGAACATTTCCGAACTAACCCGAAGGGACCTCGAGCTCGAACGCTCTACATATTGCGCGCGGAATTATAAATGTCTCTTACTATTGAACAATGCCACAAGTTCTATAACTTAAACAATAAAACGAAATATAAACAATGACGTGAGTGTTCGGAAGATAATTAATAGAAATTAAGCTTCATATGTAACCTACTTTCATACAACATTCATCATGTTCTTAAAGTTATGAAACAGAATAAATTCATTGAAATCAAAGAAAGTTGTTGCAAATTAATTAAAATTTTTCAAATATTTGAAATTTGAAAAGCCACTACTACTGTTACTAATTGCATTGGAAAAGTTTCTGTTTCGAAAATATCGCAGTATGTGCCATAAAGTATTACTTCACGAAAACACAATTTCATCACTGACGTAACAAAAACCTGGTCAGAATAAAAACTATAAAAACACTGTAAAAACACCGAAGGACAATAAACGTTTTAATTAAAATATTCGCGCTGCTGTGACATTTTCGGGTTCGTCCGGGGTTTTCGCGTCCTTTTTACAACCAACTAAATACAGGCGAAGGTGGCGTATGAAATAGGACAAACCACGAGGAACGCAAAACAGGAAGTGAATTTTACACGGGCCGCAATTTTTAATAAATTATGAATGCGTCCCTTCTTTTCTCCCTCGTGTTTCTTCATAATTTCATTTCTCCTCTTTAAGCAACCCGCTAAATTTAGGACGAGACATCAAAGGTAACAATGAATGGCACGGTAAATGTCTGTGGAAAATTTCGGCGGGAAATTGTGCTCTGATGGCTACGATAAATCCATTTATCCAAAGTTAGAACGAATTTTTTTCAACGATTCGAGATTTTAAAACTATACAGGGTGTAACAAAAATGTTGCACGTCCTTGAAAGGACTTAGTGATCTTACACAAATTTTTCCTTAACGAAAATGTGGGCTTTGGTAACGGGTTATGAACAAAAAACACCAGCCAATCAGAGAGCGAGTAGTATACGAATGTCGGCGCGGGCTACGACTATGCGTAGTATTGGTCTGTCTTCGCCCGTGCCATTGTCTGTTCTCGCTCTGATTGGTTGGTGCTTTTCGTTAATAACTCGTTAACCCCACCTAACACTTTCGCTAAGGAAGAAGTTGTTTGAAATCACCTCAGGAATGGCCCTTCTCAAGGGCATACAACATTTTTGTTACACCCAGTAGAACTATAAAACTCATAAAGAAGTGTGATACACAATTTATTATGTTAATTAATATCGCTCTAAATATATCGAGTATGAGTGCCATTTTCTCCCTCACACGCGCACTAAGGAAATCTTAGCAGCGGAGTTTTCTAATCTCGCCGCAATATGTTTCATCCATCCCCTACTAAATAATTCGTTTGCAGACGCAGGCTTAAGAGAGTCACCTGCAGGCTCGCAGCTAGAATTTGTCGGAGCGGCGAAACGCGTGTAAATCACCGTTTATTAAATAGGGCAGGAAGCTCGGTCGCTAAGCGAGAAAGCCTGGCGTAGGTTTTCGCATGATAGTCGAAGCTTTGCGGAGCCTGTCACGAGGCTGTGCACCCCTCGTAAAAGCACACGGAACGGGCGAGTTTATGCGCCATAAATTCAAGCAGTCTTCGGTCTTCGTTACCCCCGTAGGCCTCGGTGCGTGGCCGAACGCGCGGCTTCGATCGCGCGACGAGAATTTCGTAGGCTGCAACGACGAGTAAATTCATGAGACGACGTAAAAAGTGCGTAAAACGTTGCTCGTTCGGTGAAGAAGGCGAATATTCGCACGGAAGGATAAGGCGCGCGACCGGCGAAGCTGGGTCGTTAAGCCATGTACTCGTGTGCACTATATAAAATATATTTCTGATACTCAGAGGGTTGCACGCACCCCAAACTTTAAAGAGAATCGATTTCTAATTCCGTGAAGCGTCTTGAAGTGAGAAGAACTTACTGTCAAAAATTTTAGTAAAGGGGTGGGACAAAAAACAGACCCTTATTTCTGAGTTCCTGTAAGAACCGCACAATGTTTCTTAATAAAAAAACACTAATTCATTGATTTATATTCATGAAATTGAATACGAGATTATAAAATCACTGTATCACATTCGTAAACGATATATTCACTTACAGGTTTAAAGTGCTACAATTTTATACGATTTTTAGAATTCGTGTTCAGCAAAATCAAATAATCGTAACGTACAGACAGTAGCAACATCAGAACATTTCAATTTACACGTGCTCCACGACTAACGGAAGTCGCATCTGCGAACCAAAAACAACATACCAACCTGTCCGTGAATCGTATCGAACACGCGGTTCTCGATGAATTTTCTCGATAATAATTGTAAACAAACTCGCGCGTACGTTGCGTTCGAGTGATATTAAATTTCACCCGTACATCCAGTCTATTCAATATCATCGAAAATTATAATTAACCTCTGCTGCCCCACGATAACGCACTATGTCAACGAACAGAAAGTGGCCAGACGATCTAATTGGCCAATATACCTTTTATCGTGACTTGCTTTTTCAATGAATATTTTGCTTCGACACAATAGACAATACACAAATAAATTTTAAAAAATACAACTCGCAGTGTTAAAAAACTGGTTTCATATACAAAAACATTTTGTCAACATTTTCGGCAAATATACTAAAAATTCGAATCTTCTAATCTTGTACATTTTGTCGAATATTAAATACTAAAGGTAGGAAAATTTTTGAAAAATGTCTAGAAAATTGCAAGCATCAAACGTCTTGCCTTCGCTTCGTAAACTGACTGGCAAACTCGAAGGGGATCGAATACGTTTCACCTAGGGAGCGAATAGGGAATAGCGACGGAACATTCGACGCTGCGTGACAATTAATTTACCACGGGCCGCCATTAGGGGTTGTAGAGGGGGCGGCAAATAGCTTTCTGCCGCGATATGCTCGCGCACAGTGCGTTCGGGCAAATTGCACGCGTAACAGCGGGTAATGATTTGCGGTGGGTCGATCGACGGTGCGCGATCGCGAACACACGGCACTCTGGCCCTTGGTTCGAAAAAAGCACGACAGAAATTGTGAATTACGATCAATCATAGTGGATAATTTGTACGCGTTAATCGCTCGTGACTTCAAAGGGACTTGGCCATCGCGGTGGACCGCGCATAAACTGCGTTTGCCCGTTCGAAAACTGGGTAAACCTTGATATGATTTTAACGATCGATGTAATCACAACACCGAGATTCACAAAAATGTTCAACGCGATGCATCAACCCGAAATCGATATAGGAAATTAACTAAAGTCACTCAGCTTCCAATCAATGGCTATCCAAATCGACCGAGTAACTTTAACCCGCAGAGAGCTGATTTGTTGATCCACATGTTAATGCCGGGAGGATAATGACGCCAGGCATCGGCTATGATAGGCTTTGCGCGAATGCGCAAATGAGAGGAGCTGTCGACGCGACAGAGGATGATTTCGCATGGACGCAACGAAGGGTCAACGATAAATGGGTCTCTGCTGGAGCAAGTATTACAACGCTTACACGAATCGCGAGGATCCGAGGTACGAACCGTTGTTGGTCTCAATTGATAGTCGCCAGAGGATAGTCGAGCAATTCGTACGTGTAAATCATGGAACCGCGTCACGGATTCGGCTACGTGGCTCGACCGTATATCTTGATGATTTGTCCGTTCGCTATTTATCATCGTCGATCCAGCTCTGCTTCCACAGCGCAGTTAACAGGGCAATGAAACTTGACAAAATCCCTGCGTGCCGATATGAAACTCGCGGCGATGTAAACCGTTGCTAACGAAACGATTCTAGTCCACGGATGACTATCAGAACTATTTTTTTACGAGACTCTGGTGGATGATTCGTTCAGAATGTCCCTCGGGCACACAGTTTTGCATCTGCTTGTATTCCGGAATATACAATGCATCTGTTTTGCCTATAGAATCAATGAAATATCTCGTAAGGAACCGACGGTATCGAAAAGTCCTTTCGGCGGAAGTTACTTGATATGCAGGACATTATTTTTCCAATATCCAGGCCAGTGTTCCACAGTTTCCAGTTAAACCAATCATGCCGTGAGTTTCGTTAACTTTTAATTTTATTCCGGAGCGCGGTAAGAGTTCGATAATAATTCAGTTTGGATAAAGAATCAACGAACGAGGAAAATCGGACAAAGGTTTGTAGGTGATGCGTTCGGAATGAAACTGGGTGATTTGTAGGAACCTGGACGTAACGGGATGCAGTTGGACCCGAGAAGCCAAGGAACGGAGACGGTACCGCGACTAATGAGGGAGACTGAGTGGATGCAATAAATGTTGCGAGAGAAGTACGGAAAGTGATGCGGGGACAGTTCAAAGAAGCTGGTCGCTGAAAGCGTTCCGACCACATACGTGACTTGCGCCACGATGCGGTATTCATGTATTTATAGACGCTGCCCGAAGTACCTGCTGAGCTTGTGATTGTAACCAATTGGCCCATTTCGGGGTCTTTGTTGCCGTTCAAGTGCGAAACCACAAGTAGGTGCGCCCCATTTTGTTGCATGGTCAGGAGCACAATACACCGGTTGTATAGAAATTGTCTCTTCGCTGTAACAATACTTTTTTGTTGAAGCTCGGTTACTTACTTCTCCAAGCACTTTCGAAAAGCCCGAACTGAAAACCTTCATTTATGGCATTTAAATGTTACTGAAATACGTGGTCGTAAAAACAAAAACGAGCGCATTACATTTAAAACTGACGTCCAAGAATGTAATTGCGCGTGCTTTTTATTGCTTATCCCTCGAGACTAATATAAAGCAGTAAAGAAAAACTTTCCGACCATTCTCTTTGCGTCAGATTTTCAACTTCATGCCTCAGCAGACTTGATAAATTGTCAACGAAACGGCGGTGACGGTAACGTCGTGGCTGATAATAATCCAAAACAAGGACAAGCAGAAAGTGCAGTTTTATTATTGCGACTCCGAGACGCGGTTGAGTTTTATTAAAAGGATGTGACACGGGAAATTTATGCGCCGGTCCCGATGTCGGTGGTATCTCGTACATCATCCAGCTGCGTTACAGATTCCGTGGGTTAAAAGTGTTGGTAAGTAACGCTGACTCCATCGTTTGTAAACGCTGTAATTGAAGCAATCGTATTAACCTAAGAGGATTGCTCACCGAACCTTTATTAAGAAGCGCTTTGGTTTAATCAGGAATTAATAAAATATGACGGACCCGGGCATCAGAAAATCATTATGGATTCCACAAATTGCTCGTTAGAGCATTAGCATATTAATCATGCAGTATCTGCGAACCACGCATAAAGCGATTACAAACAATAATTTCGGATTCCATTTTATAATCAGATACACGGTACGGTTCAATGAATTTTACTTCGAAGAATTGCGTTGCTGCGTCAACTCGAAGGCGAGAAGAAAAACAATCTAAAAATCCAATCCAAAACTTGTCAAATGAAATATTTGAAATAGCTATCGACTGTGCGAACTAAATGGTCGCGCAACGAATCGATAAAACCCAATGCCCGTAACTGTATGTATCTATATCAGAGATTCCAATGAAACGAGCGGAGAAACGAACGATGCGAGATAGAGCGAGATGGAGAGACGCACGAATTTTGTTGTTCAAATTTACAACGCGAAATTTTATAAATGATGGGTGTCGCGGGCCGCGATCGCGATAAAGCTCGCCACCGGCCGAATTGGAATTAAACGCAAGTATCACATTTCGCGGGTATCGTGTTTCGCGGCGCGAAACTTAATCGAGGTACGTTCGAGTGTCGTTCGAGAAATCCGTGCCTCCACTATTTCCTCGTCCACCACCCGAAGGGAAAAAGCCGCGGGGGGGAGGGGGGAGCAGGAGAAGGAGAGGAGGAGGGCAAAAAGAGCCCGATGCTCAATGTAGGATGCCCGGCTCGTAGATCAGGGCTAAGTATCCTTCAGGAATGCCTCCGGCGAGATTAATCACCGCGACCACGGGGGGAGGAAAAGGGTGGAGGGAGGGGGCGGGTTAGAAGAGAGTGAGGGGAGCAAAAGAGAAATAAGCAGAGAGAGGGACAGATGCACGCGGATCGACGTAGCGTGGGAGAACAGAGAATCGGGAGAAAGGAGCGGCCGAAGAGAGATAAAAAAGAAACGTGGAAAAGGAGGAAAAACAAAAAGCCGCGAGAGCGAGGAAGAAGGAATCAAAGGGAAAATAAGGAAGGTGGAACCCGAGGAGGATAAAGGATACGGGGTGATTCGAGAAAGTAGGGCGGGTTATAGCTCTTCCCTACGCGAAGGAAGAAAGCACAAGAGAACGTTGCATTGTTTAGTAAATTTTATTTGCCCTCCATATTTTTCCCGGGATATGCTCCTACAGCATGCAACTGCATTCCCGCCGTGCGTTTTCTTACGTAGATTGATCCGCCGGCTTCAACATATAAATTATTAAGCACACAGAAGACTCAACTATTCAAACGAATTCCTCCCACTTTTATATTAATGTTTAAGTACTGCAAACAGCAAATCCGTTCGAAATATTCCTCTGGGTAAAGTCAGCGTAAAATTTTCCGACGAAACACATCTGTAAACGCACCCATTCCAAAAAGAAAAACGAAAGGACACCGGCAATCGCGAAGGAGAGCTCACTGCATGTCGCGCAACCATCCGCCAATTTTGCCCGTCTTCGCGTGCGCATGGGACGCTGCAGTCTGGCTCGCTAAAATCGGCCGAAACAAAACGAAGCGGATGAGACAGAAGGCCGGGAGCAGAGGTGTACACCCATAGAAAAGCGTCCCGGCGCATAGGCGTATCGTTCAGGGCGGCGGCGCGCAGATGAAAATCGCGAAAATGACGCGTTTGCTTCTGAAACTACGGCGCGCGTCTTCCATCGGAAACTCGTCGTGACCAGCCCCAACGGTGATTTCCGTCGACCTCGTTATCCACGTGTTTCCGGTTGAGAGCCAGAAAGTAGCCAGTAGAAGCGACCGATCGTACACAGACGCACGCGTGCGCTTCGCGCAGCCATACGACACCGGCGATGTCTAGCCAGTCGTTAGACAACGGTGGAATCAAACGCGCGCCGAGGGGGAGGGGGGAAGCCGGCGTCGGAATACGAGAAGGTGGGATATGAGTGATAAAGGGAGGGAGAGAGGGGCGACGAACCGACAGACACACACAGGGGCTGAAGAGGGTGAAGGAGACACGGCGCACAGTAGCGTCGCCTGCACGATCCTGGTGCATTCCACAATCCGGAATACTGCACGCGCATACATATTTATGCTACATACCCGGGCGATAATTCAGCGATCATGCGACGTGGTCGTGCACGTCCAACTTGGACGCCTTCCCGCCCCCTCCTTCCCTCCGCCCGTCTCTGTTCCTGTGCTCACGACCCCGACGCCGTCGAGGTTTCGTGTGTACGCGGCTTTGACTCCGTCTCGCAATCTTTCTTTGCCCCGCGACGCGACGCGCGCTCCGGATTGTTCGGAACGCGTCGAACCGGCCGGGACGCCGCGCGCCGGGCTTCTTGATTTATTCAACGCTGTCGGAAAAAATAAGGCGAACAGGTCGATTCGAGATGCACCCGGTCGCGCGAATCGATTACAATGGGCGGAGGTGCGGAATGCTGTTGTCAAGTGCCGTCAGAAATGGGTGGAGATTTAGGATGGGGCGAGAGACGTCCGGACATTGCGGAATATCTATCTACAATTTAGGGCGAATGCTTTTGATGAATTCCACTGGAAATATTTTAACACGTATACGTTAATTTTTTATTAGTATACATATAATTCAGTTTCTATCGCGGGTATCGTTAGGTTAAAAACTTCTTCAACGCTTTACGAACAATTCCTTAAATATTCTCGGGGTTGGAGAGGATTAAAGAGGATTAACCGCTCGGATTTAAGCATATCTGCAATCCATTAAAGTTCCCAAGAAGTTTAACAAACGAATCGACCCGAACAACCTCGTTTTCGCGAAGCTTTAAAATTCTTAAAAACCACTGCTACAGACTGGAAGATCCTTGAGTCTGTCTCGAACTAGGTAGTACGTTCTTAATTTAGCACTGTCGGTAGTAATAACGACGATTACTTTGAGTATTTAGTGCAATGCTAAAGCATTAACCCACGTAGCCGCCACTAGTTACCATTTCTGCCATCAAGACCGCCATCTAATTTACATACAACTCTCATCGCAGACTTAATGGCAAATCCTGGTGAATTAGAATAGAAAGAAAGGATGTGATTAACCGCAATCCTATAGTATTCCATCTTCTTTCGTCTCACAGTCTTGAAGCAGAAATCGACTAAAATATTTAACATTCTATGAAATATTCCTCAAAATATCTTCCGAACTGTAATGAAATAATTCAAACTCGGGTCCAATATTTATCTGTTAGACACCAAAAACGCATCGGTAATGTATCTTAAAATCGACATCGGCGTTTCTTGCCTTAGTCGAGGCAGTGTCGTAACCATTACGTGAGAAAGCAGCCGATGCCCCGGTTCCCAGGTTAAAGGTCACCCGATGTCTACCTCCCGCGGAGGAGGATTCAGGACTGGTTCTTGATTCTGGTTCTGGACGTGCCGTACCTCAACAGTATCCGATACATATATAAGGTCGTAACTTGATCGGCTATACGGTTCGCCTTCGAGAACGCGTTATTATAGTGCCATTCGAGAGAAGTAAACTTTCATTAACTCATTCCTGCGGGGAAAATGAAAAAATTCGCATTACAAGTTTGTAATCATGCGTTAGCTGACCGAGGGAACGAAATTTGAATTGATATCATGTGCGCGCGCTGCAAATAAATCCTTTCACGGCGTTTCTCATATTTTGTTTCCCGCCGATTGCAATTTTTATTTATTGTTGAGATATATTGAAAACGATCGATTGAAAACAAAAACAAAAAAAAAAAAAAAAACAATATCCGGCGAAAATCAAATTTGGAACGTTCTGAGCTCGCAGAAAAATTGTTCTGGACAAAATTGATATTCAGATTTTATCGTTTTCTTGCTGACAAACTGAAACACATTTTTAAACAAATTTTGCTGATTTAAACTGATTCGCAGTTTTCGACGAATGCCGCCGGGTAAATCGAAATGGAAATTTCCGCTTCTGCTCGATGTAAATGAAAGTTTTTTTTATTTTACATGGATCAAGTGAATTTGGAATATTTGAGTAACACGAATATGAGTGATGCAATTACACGGTTTTACAGTATTTTACTAATTTTAAAATTTATATTCTCTTTTAAAGCCGTGTTACACTATTTCAATATTCCATTCAATCTCTTATCCGTGAATAGTGCAGAATCTGATACGGGATCAGTGAAAAAATTTAGTAAAATTACCTTTTTCAAAGGACAGACGCTTCAAGAGAACAATATGAGAGGAAAGATGATGGACGGAATTCCTCAGAGTTTATTTGACTATTACATACCTTCCCTCAAACAATTTATTTCAACTACATCAACAACTCCGACAAGATCAACAATTTACCTTCCATCGTTGTTTCGCACCAAGCGAAACGATTTTTATCTCATTGCTCACATTTTTTCACGCCGACAGCCTCGTCCCAGAAAAATGTGCCAGAACGGGGTTACGGACATGAAAGAAAGAGTATCGCTCACGGCCGTCGATTCGTCCCCTCCGTTCGAAGGAGGAAATTGGTTGGTCTAGGGTGCAGCAGCAAGTTCAGACAGGAAATTAAACGAGTCACGTACTCATAATTATGAACAGTGCGCGCCGCGAACGAATACTTTCGTCATTCTGTGACAACTCGGAGCGGAGAGAGAAAAGCAAAGCGGAGGGACGAGGCTCGAAGACCGGCGAGATAAAATTGCAAAAGTCGCGGGAGCAGAGCGGTAATAATTGTTACTTCGCCCAAGATAGGAACGTGAAACGAATACCTGTCGGAATGCGCCGGCCACAAAACCGCAAAGGATAATTCGAAGGGGGAAAGAGCGAGAGCTGGTCCTCTCCATCCTTCTCCTCGTCCGCGGCCTTCCCGCCTCTTCATCTCTCACCGCGCCGAATGCCCTCTCATTAGCGCCTCTATTAAGATTTGATTAGTCCTAGGCGCCATGAAACATACGCCTTCATTCGCCAAATAACATCCCTAGTCCCGTCGTGCTTCGCGCGCGTGCTGACACGGGAACCCACACTGACCAACGGGGGAAAGTGTCTGCGTCGGATTCAAAGGACAACCGAGTTTGGAAACATTTTAGTGACGAGATGTACGCGTTACCGCTCAAAACTCTGCGATCGCATTTACCTCGCCGGAAGACATTCACGAACTTCTTGATTTAGTCTTGGACTGGGTCACCGTCAAGTTTGTAAGCTTCTAACGCGAACTATTCGTTAACGAACGCACTTGCTTGCTCAACTATTTCGTATGCATGTTGGAGGAACGAAAAAGTTTGTTGCGTGGAACGCCATTGAAAATGTATACTGCTTCTGCAAAAATAAATACCTTTGTTCCTTGGACGCGCACGTTTGCTCAATGAGTGAAAATAAAAGCTAAACTTTTGAATGGTATATGCACGCTACCTTTAATATTGCCAAATGTTTGTCGAGGCACCAGGGCCCAAAGCGTACTCGCGGTTTAAAGAGCCTAAATATTGACCAAGCACAAAGACTGTTCCTTTCTCTTGATTTTTTCCTCGGGAATTTCTCTCGTTCGAATGCACGCCGACGCGGAATATTAAAAGCCTGTCGGAGACGACCGAAGGGGGGAAGGCGCCGTGGTTTTCCGCCACATATCCAGCATCGTACCGCTCCCATTTCGCCCGGAATGTTAAATAAATGCACGCAAAGGGAACGTTTCCGCCGGGGCGGATCAAGCGTAGCGGCATTTTACTGCTTAGAGAAAACTTCTGACTCGTTCGTCGGACCGTAAAGCCTTCAAAGTTCTCTGTTGCGTCGTGCACCGGCCAGGAATAAGGAAAGCTAAGCCCCTCAAAGTTGCGAGAGTAGTCTTCTTTTACGACGCCGTGTCGAGTGCAACGAATCACTGTTGTCCACGAACGTGCAGGTAGAATGCTTCCTTGCGATTCCTCGCTGGTAGAATGCGGCACACATGCGGAAAGGCTTTATTGTCACGCGAGGATTTGCAGGAGGGACACTTGTAAATCGCTTATGCGAGTGTCAAGGTACGCGGTGGATGTAGCAGCTGCTTTCCGCACCGGGTAACGTTTTAAAGTAAAACTCAAACGCAGTGCGCCGTCGTTGAACTTTAATCTAATCTCTAGACATCTAAACAACAGAAGCCCAACGCTGGAGCAGACAACGTAATAGTCGCGAGAGCATCTATCCGCTCAATCTACGCGCGGAAACATAACGCGGGGAGTCGTTAACGCAACGGTAATCGACGACAGCAAATTCGAAACGCGAGGAATGATCGACGCCCGCGGAGTAGAGCCGACTCTATCTGTTTATCGTCGCGTTTGAACTTTATCAGCGCCCATTACGCACCGGACACCGGCATTTATTGCTCGGAACACAATTGTACGCAATGAAACTGCGATTCGAACACAGATAGCATCGGTCATCTTTTCCGTGATTTGTTACCGCGGTCCCGTGAGGTGATTGCGGTCGCGCCTGTGGCTCTCTATTTAGTGCGTTTCCCGCCTTCGTTTTTCGCAGTCGAAGAGCGGAACGGATTCCGTCGGTCGCGGAAGTGCCACTACCGCCGGAAACCGGAGGACCGACCAGCCTGGAACGAAAACCTTGGTGCTACTGCTTCTTCCTACATTCGCCGAATTCGAATGTCACTGAACTCTTTATAAAAAAAAAAGAAATCCTTTCACGGCGAACACAATCCGGTTTAAACTAGGGCTCGAGATTTCAAGTGAACCGAGTGAGATACCCGAGTACCCGGGTACTCGTGAGATACCCGGGTATACCGAAATTACCCGTACTACCCGGGTATCCTACGGGTACCCGAACGCATGAGATAGACAAGAATCTCATGCCGAATTAAGCCCAATTGAACCGAATTGAGCCGATAGTTTTTCGGTACGTATTTGTGGCTTTAAAAATAAAAAAAAATTTTAGAATGAGATGAATTCTGTATACATGATGAAAATTGAATTTAATGGACCGTGGTTATGTTGAAAATGAGTTCTCTCTCTCTCTCTCTCTCCCCTCTCTTTCTCGCTCTCTCTCGCGCGCGCTCTACTTTAAAATCCAGAAACACATACCGAAAAACTATCGGCTCAATTCGGTTCAATTCGGCTTAATTCGGCATGAGATTCTTGTCTATCTCATGTGTTCGGGTACCCGTGAGATACCCGGGTAGTGCGGGTAATTTTGGTATACCCGGGTATCTCACTCGGGTACCCGGGTACCCGGGTATCTTATAATCAATAGCCCTAGTTTAAACTCTTCCACAAAAATAACACTTTTCCTCGAGAAACGCTCCGATCGAAAGTCTGAAAAGCAAACGGAAGGAAAGGTCTCTTATCCCGGGGCAAACAATATTTACAGCTCAATAATACACAGATCGACCGATAAACTCGCAATAAGAACAACTTGTTACGTCTAAATCATCTGCGGAGCAAAATTGAATGATTGAGATCTTCTTGTTCCGACACAGTCTACAGTATTACGGCACCAAGTCAAGGAAGAAACAAGAGGAAGAGTCTGAACCGAAGGGGGAACTTCGAAATTGTCACGGACAGGAAAAAGTAGCGCGAAACGTGGCCACGGCGTGAAACGCCTGTGATTCTGGTCACGGAGTATCACACAATGCATCCAAGTTGCAGCAGTCTGTACCGAACGCAGCCGAACCCGATCGTGTATATGCCCCCTAATCCCACTGTGCCGAACTCCCTTGGAAACGGTCCATGGGTGCTCTGTTCCACCTCCGTGTTCCCCATTCTATACATCGTCGTTGGTGGGTACAGTCGTCTTTCTGATTTATACACTGCCACCGGCAGCAGTCGGCCAGAGGAGGATCGTAGCGGGCGAGAGTGGGAAAGAGGGAGTACGACTCTCGGAGGGATGAGAGAGCGTGGGTTGCACGGGGAGAACGGTTCCATTGTTTAATCGAGACCAGCGAAACGCTGTTCGTCGTCGGTAACCATAAAAACACTATTTTATGCGCGAACACGGGGCCCCGTTTGTTCGCTCCGAGCTGCTCGCCGTGCGGCTTGATCCGTGACGTACGATGGAGTCGACGATAATGAACGACGGAGAGTTCAACGAAATGTCGGAATGCGATAAATAAATAGTCGGGAAGCAAACTGAGGGAGGGGAAGTTGAATAGGAAAATTTTGATTAAATGGCGCGATCGGTGCGAGCGTTTTGCTTGGTAAGACGGACGACGGTGAAATATTATTAATGAACGTATGGCGCGTGATAAAGATGTAGGAAAGTAGGCGATAAATGTCTGGGGGGACAAACCTTCGCACTCTTCGAGTGATAGGGCCAAGGACTTGACAAATTTATGACGTGCTAAGGACGTAGTGATTCCTTCAGGACCGTACGAAGCATTTCAATTCGGATTTCTCTGGGTTTTGCTGAAGAATATTTTTGTGAAGTTTTTTATTGGGAGAAATTTGAAACGAAATTTTTGGAGGAAAATATTAGTTCATAGTTTTCGTATAAAAAATCGAACTTCAATGATCAGATAAATTTTTATAGTCCACCGCAAATTATTCCAATATATTTTTAGAAAATTCTAAAGAAGGAGAGATATAGGAAAAGGGAAGCAAGCAAAAATGCCAAAGGCCAATGGAAAGGCCAATGGAAAGGCAAAAATGCCAAAGGCCAATAAAATAAAACTTCAAAGCATAATAGAAATCTAAGTAGTGTGGGTTTTGTAAATTGATTAAGATAAATAAGTTTATTAAGGACACTAGCTTTTTTAGAACGTAAAGATAGTTTCTTTTTAGAATCTAGTAATTAATAGGAGCAGTAGAGCACATATGTTTCAATAGGACTACGTAATCCAAGTCACATGTCTTGACCGCAAAATGAAAATTAAGTAAATATATATTTATTTATTTATTTACGGGAAAAAACCCATTAGCACAAAGAAAATAAAGATACAAAAAGTACGAGCTAAAAGAAAAAGAAAGAAAAAAAAATACAAGTAAAATATAAGTAGAATGAGAAATGTATGGACAGACGATAAATTACGGTAAAACATTACGTAGTTACGTAACAATTAAAATAAGTGTAAGACGTACGGAGGTATTCGATATGTAGCAATTCTGGATGTCGTAAATTCCTAGATGGTACATTGAGTAAAAACTTTTCAATGATGCCAGGGCAGGTTATTAGACCGTTTAAAATTTTATTAACGAATAGGACATCACATTGATATTGTGAATATCATTCACAATATTTCCACGGTTACCCCATGAACGACCAAACAAGATAAAATCAACGACGATCCTCTTTCCTCCTGCATTCCAGTAAATCCAAAAATTAGTGGGAGGAAGGTGGGAGGCGTTGTATCCTCGGACTTACCACTCAGACCCTTTTTCGTCTCAGTGTTCTCCGGGTCGGTCCACCCGCCCCCTTCCTGTTCTTCCCCCTTGGCCACCACGCCAAAGGGAAACCGTGACGGACCTGTTGCGGGGAGTACGTCGTAACTCTTGCGGTGAATGCCCATACACGCGCACACCGAGGTGAAATCACGCAGATCGTTCACCTACGAACGCCCACGCGGGCAACGAGAGATGACGAGGAGCAGACAGAATAAGAGAGACGGGGGAGGGAGGAGCGGCGGGCGCAGGGGATGAAACACAGATCCAGGTACAGGAAGGAACACGATATACATACATCAGTAAGCGTGTAACTCCCCCGGTGTCGTGGCTATAGAAACGGCACCAGAAGCAGATCTGCAAGACAAAGAGACCATGGCGTGCGAGCTGGAGCAACAGTAACGGGAGTTAGCGTTGGTAATTACGATGCCGCGTTCTCCGCGAGCTAAAGATGCCAGCGGAATAGTCAAGTCCCGGGCAGGACGAGGATTTGAGAGACATCAAGGGAGAGACTGCGAAGCGACCCCGAATGACTCCGGGGGGAACGATATCGATATGGTAATGGCGTTCGTGTATAGGTTCAACCCCAGTTCCGGAGACTTTCTCGAATTTATGAGGATTCCGTTTTTCCGCAATCGCGTGTTGATTAATCAGTTCCGATGGTGTCCGCGTCATTGCTAGAAGAACCAAGATGTGTTTTGCTCGTCTGAGATTGTTTACCAAATGTGTGTTGAGCGTGGGATAAGATACTGTGTCATCTGGGGAGCGCTTAGATCTTCTTAGCAAGTCCGAAGGTCTCCAAACAATTCTGGATTTAGGTGATGCAAGTATGAAGACCTTTTTTTTTACTGAAAAACACTTGCATTCAAGTAATGAAATCATAATTTCAAGGTTTCTGAACTTTATGTTCTGCGTGGAATGAAAGGATTTTACGTGTGTAGAATTGAAGCGAAGTAGAAGGGAAGTGAAGCAAAGAAAAACGTGGGATTCAATCTTCACGAGAATAGCCGAAGATCTGATTTCGTTCGTTTTGTGGGGAGAATGGCTGTTCTTTATTCCCGAAAAAGGATCGGGCTTTGAAAATTTGAATTTTCGATAGCTTTGAATCGTATTTTAAGACTTCGATTGAAGCTTCAAACGCGGTTTAAAGGACCGTTTCGATCGCTTACAGAGGGAACGGCGAATCGAGCGAAGTATAAGTCGTGCATTTTATATTTCCAATCAACAGAGAGCTGTAAAACTCATGGGAAGCGCATCTACGAGTAACGAAGGTGTCGGAAGTACAACTTTAGAGGTTTCCCCTAATACGTAAAGGTCCAAAGTTAAAATAGCCTGCTGTAATTTCTGAAAAAACATTATTAATTCCGGAGTTTTACTAAGTGAAGCGTAAAAGCTGAAGTTCTACAAAAAAACAGCGGTGGGAACTTTAATTCCAAAGCTCTACTTACATAGAATTAAATATTAAAGTCCAATCGTTGTCGACGTTCTAAATATAGCTAGCATAGTTGAAGTTGTAACTCCGCTTTGCCTATAGACTATGGATGCTAACGACAAGTTAACGGTCCAAGATATCGATGATGGCTGAAATTTAACATTCGAGCTTCTATAAGTAGAACCGCGGTAGAGTTCCAAAATTAGAGTTTCTGTGGAGATACCTCTGATAACTTTGCCCATCAAGCTATATGTATCCAGTAGAGCTCCAAAATCGATGTTCCCCTTTATTCCTTCATGATAATGAATTCCCTCTACACATCAAACATTGATCCAGTGCGCGGTTAATAGCCAGACATTACTTAATTAAAGTTTCATAGTTGCTTACTACAGAACTATAACTTCTACGTTCTGTTTATTGAGGCAACACCAATTTAACTCATCGCACGCGAAATCAAAGTATTCGAAATGCAGAACGCTCCATGGCAATGCATTTTTTAAACATGAAATGCAAACCAACCAACGAGCGAAACCTGATTGTTTGTAATAGAGTAATAATTTACCTTGCAAATGTTCCAAAGAAAATCAAACAACAAAGCTTGCACGTGGATAAATAAAAGCGATACGGTTTTCAAAAACCCGGGTACCCTGCCGAGAAGCGTAAATACAACCATTTTTCAATTCCTCTCCGGTGACAGTCGTTTAAAGAGCGAAAAGAGTTAACGAGCGAAAACATTTATGGAACACCCGCCGCTGAAACTTTACAGCATACAATCGGAACGTTACGCGACTGACCTTTTAAAGGGTACATGCAAATTCAACTCTGGACGGGTAGCAATGTCCACCTATTGGCTTAGGACAAATAACGGTAGAATACCTTGCTCTAAAAATATATGATTGCACGGAGCACTTAACTCGTTAATTTCGCGAGTATCTTTGCGATCTGCGCTTTGTTTTTCTACATTGATTGAACTTCGAATTCGTTTGGAACGCGAACGAAATATATTCATTGGCACGGGAATCGAAACCCAACGCCTCGCTTTACTTTACTGCGTTGCGGAGATTCGTAATCGTAGTTTCATGGTATCAAGGGCTGCAAGGAATTTTTATAGGGATTACTTTCGTAGCGACGCACGATTTCTCTTCCATTCTCGAGCGCGGAGGAGCGAAGGTGATCGATGCACGCGGAAACAAAAATGCGTCCCCTGTTCGCATGACCATCGAGATACTATTTAACGTGATCAACGCAAAGTAAATGCAATATTAACCACGATTAATTCCGACCAATGAAGAGAACGCGGCCGCAATTACCGCGAATATAATTCAGTAGGAATAAAGCACGATCGTTTTCCGTAGCTGCAACGAGTGACAGATTCCGCAATGACATGTAAATTAATTCTCTTTTTCAACTTCGCGCTGGACACGCGCATACGTGACGCGCTCGCCGTTCGATGCAATAATAAACTTGGCAACGGCGTCGAGCGTAATGTCTGATTATTATCGAAATCCTCGCTAATCCGAGTGCGTGACGTTTCTCCTGTAAAATTAATCAATGGGAAGCTGACGCCAACGCTGCGATGGTCAAATTGTCAGACGCGATAGGGAAAGGAGCTTATCTACACCTGCCATGTTCGTTTATTGAGATGTTAACTTACGCACGGATTCATTTACAAACTACCGTCATCGGTTTTTCGCTGGAATTCTCTTGTACAGCTTCCTTTCATAAAAAAAAATTCGTGAAAAATGTTGCGAAGCTTGCAAGAATTCTATGTTATCTAAAAATACGTCGGATATTCCCGATAAAGTTGAATCCACCTCGCTATGCGAACGAAAGTCTTTAGTTTCTCCTGAGTGTGTCTATAATGTTAAAACACAACGCAAAAGTAGAACACGAACCTGGGAATAAAAGAAAAACTATGGATAATCGATATAAAAAAGGTAAAACCAAAGATATAACGCTTTCCAATAGTGATGTTTTTTTCCCGAAATGTGTGCTTCAATTTTCACAAAGTACAAGCAAACCTCTTGTAGCATAGTTAATTCATAGCTAGAGTATTTCGTGAAAATCGTGTTAAAGGAAGCTTTAAAGTATTATTTATGTATTTTCCTATCTAAATTTCATTTTTTTTCTGCAGCGTGCGCAGTTTCATACAATTTTTATACTGTGTCGTATCAAAACCACGTTGCAGGTGGGTTCCCTCAGCGTCAACGTGATCAACAATGGTGTTCCCGTGAAAGGAAGGTGCAGATGATTAACCTGAATTGGAAAAACGTGACAATCGCGTGTAATCTCCCTCTGGGAGCTTCTCAAGTATAGCATGGTGTAACGATCGGGGGCAAACTGCAGTTCGAACAGTTTCCAGTGGCCCACACAGGATGTCGCTTCTATTAAACCTGAGCCCGGACGAAATTAAGAAATCGCCGGGTAATTAATAGACGATCGAGCAATACGGCAATTCCAAGCGGCGATTACGTTCATTAGCTACCGACGTGAAATGTGTAGCGGCGCTAGTCCTCCACGGTAATACGATATTCTTGCGCACGCTCACTGCCAGGATTTCTTACGCGTAATTAGATGTTTGCCTATACGGCTAAGATGCGAACAATGAAGCCTCGAGGTCGAATGGTCGTGCATAAACATCACCATTGACTTTTAGTATCATAGCTTCATGCTCGTAAATCCTGCCGGGAATAGGTTGTCCGCGAGTGAAACATTTTCTTCCGTTACACGGAGACTAAGCCGCCTAAATCTTCATAATGCGCAATATTTCACTTGTTGACAATTCCACCTTGGGCGTTCGCACTTCAGGTTGAGTATAAATTTCTGGTGGGAGGAGAATTGTCTTTTTACGTGCGATTCTATTTTTGGATCTTGCCTTGCGAGGTGGTTGGCGTAATAGGTTTCTAGAAACGTCTTCTATGTGACCATGATGTTTGACACGATGTAGCATTTATTTGTAAGCTTTGTAAATATTTCAGTGGTAACAAACAATGGTTATTATTGCTTTTCAATCAAATGAGCCAATTTCTATTCAAATGTATTTAATGACTTTCCGTTTCGAAAACCAGACGCGGCGAAATCAAGAACGAATATCAATAGAAAGTTGAATAATTGGGAATATGCACCGAGTGTGGTAGGAAGCAGTTAATCGATGCAAGATACAGCGTGGCGCAAAGGCAGTGAAATATTTGGGAACATAGAGTGGCAGCAATTATTCACGTCATAGTAGAATGCATTCGAGGGAACTAAATTCGGTGGCAGTGTGTGTAAGTAACTTGCAGCTGTGTTCCCTTCAAATGTCCCATCAAAAGTTTACACGTTGAAAGTTACTCTGGAACACGGTGAAACTGCAGTGACACCGTCAACAATCTGCGGGTATAATCGTGGGGCGCCGAGTGCGTGCAGGAATTAAAGGGGTCCTTCAAAGTCGATCAATAATTGCAAAGAACGTAATAAAATTAAATGAATATGTTTGTCACTTTCATCGGATGTCTTACTATTTAAATGAGGATACTCTCATCGAGAAGAAAACGCGAATATTGTACTTGACATTCTTTGAACAAATAGCGCAGTGGAGAGGCTGCAAGATGAAAATTCTGAAAAGTCGGCCGACCAGAAGCGCGCTTGAACGGAGCCCCATTATGTAATTGCCGAGGATGTAGGGTAAATGTGCATTTGAGTCAATTGACAGGGCCGAGCGTGCCTGGTTACACTGCAATGTGCTACTACGCGTGTGTGGTGGATGCGTGCGTGCGTACACAGATGCATTTACGTGTGATCAGCTGCGTCAGAGGCCGGCACCACGTGCACATTCTACTCGTCGTTGCGCAACCTTCACCGCAAGGTTGCTCGCAATAGTCTCTGCCTCGTATCGGTTTCGTCTTTCCTGTAATTGCGCGCGAACTAATGAACCAGCACGCATGCCTCTGCGTGCGAGCCGACCAGAAACTATACCCCCATCCCACGAGTTTGAATGCGATCCTCGGGAGAAATCGATTCTGAGGATTACAGTACTTGAAACTTGAAATTTTCAACCTTTCAGAGTTTCTGACTGATGCGATAACGGCGGAACGTGTTTCGATGCGTATAAGTGATCGGTTATTTGCTGAAACTGTGAAGAAAAGCATCCATGTGGTCGACTGTGTTACTATACGCAACAAAGAGTGATTCAACAGTGTTTCGATATAAATACTGAGTGTTGTTTACAGATTGAAGAAACAAGTTTACTAGATATCGCGGTCAATAGCATTTCATGTCCACGGAACGGACACAATATGTGTTCTCGAATGATGTTGAGGGACACAAAGCGCGTTCAATGGAAAGAACGAATTCGCGCATAAATCTCACCCGACCAACGGGTGACACTGACAACATCGACTGTGATTAGAAGTCGCAACATGCTGCGCGTGAAGCAAGAGCTGGCTTTATCTCTCAGTTTGTTTTATCTTTTCTCCCATACCAATTTGACATTCGTCAAGGAGTCATACGGTCGATAAAACAATCTCGGACAGGTACGGTTGACGTTCTGTCGCGTTTCTTCTATGTGCTTCCAGTTCGTGGACAGACACCGATTTGCGTTTAGCGAAGTGCTCGTGATACCGCAGTGCGACGCGCCGCCTCCGAACAAAGCAAGGGCAATAGACTCGCGACAATTTCATCGGTCCCCGGAGGGACGGCTTAACGCCGCGGCAAGACTTGACGAGTCGCTCGATTTTACGATCGATTAAGTGCGTCACACGTCCACGTTGCTGTTCATCGTCTCGTGAAATCGTGAAACTCTTGCTGGTGAATACGGAGCAACGGCACGAGGAATTCGCCGAGATAACTCCATTCTATGGCACCGAAGTGACTTGCAATAAC
This sequence comes from Perdita meconis, assembly GCA_030770465.2. NCBI lineage: Eukaryota > Metazoa > Arthropoda > Insecta > Hymenoptera > Andrenidae > Perdita > Perdita meconis. The sequence continues at coordinate 5,241,298 of JASKOS020000016.1, forward strand.
TGTTGGCTAACCGCCATTTCATTTCGTCCTCTCGCTCACCGCGGCTCCTAGACTCGCCACCTTTTTCCTTGGTTTCGTCGGAACTTACCTAATCACTTTATCGAATGGTATCTATGAAAAAACTCCGGTAGGACGGAAGGACCCGCTCGGAATATCGTCCCTGTCCTCGCCTCATAGCCCGTAGCCGTGCATTATTTTATCGTCGACGAAGGCCGTCAGAAATGGCCGACCTCTCGACACGGACGGAATACAAAAAGAATAGAAATTCGTCCTTTCGCGAGGAGAACGTTTGATCTACTTTTATTAGGGAAAACTGGGCATCGAAGAGGAACTTTGCACGTCAATTGAAAGTTTGAAGAAAATTGGAGGAAAATTATATATCCTACGGTTTCGACTTAAATATTTGATAGAGAGAATAAATTTATCCCGATGAAGTGTAGAATATAAAGCGTTGTGAGGACGAGAAAAGTGTTGGCAAAGAATTCACAGCTAATAGGCTAATATCTTTATTAGTCTTCTCACAGTCTCCTCGAAGAAAACTAGCATTAATATACATAAGTGGTTAACGTTGATGAGGAAAGGCTGGAAACAGGGGATACGACGCTCCTGATTTGGCAGAAACGCCGAAGTACGAAATTAGACATGGTTCATTTGAATCTGGCAGCATTTAGAGTGTGCGGTAGCGTTCCGGAAAATAAGATTTCAAGTACCGGATAGTCGAGTACAATGATCGTGCTAACAAGTTGGAATAACTCGACTGAAGAATACATTCAGCCCAGCGAAAACCCCAAGGCGCAGGATTTTTCTTCAATCGTAGGACGCGATCCTCTGAAACACTCTGTGCTACTTCAATATGGTAATGTTGCTAACAAGTTGCAGCAAGTCAACTGGAAAACAAATTCAACCACCAGAGAAGCTTTAAGCAGGAACTTCTTTTTCGATCGTGAAGCACATTCGACACTCAATGCGCTTCGCAACGCGCAATCCTATCTACGTGTCTGCGGGAAAAAAGGACGCGATCAATTCGATACTCCATTTGCAATTTTTGGCGGACAGTTTTTTTTTCTCCGTGATGCGTGCTTGTCGCCATGTCCTGCTCCCCTCTCTCCGACGATCGTGTCTGCAGTCTGTAGTAATATCAAAGTAACAACAAGGACAATACTTGGCATTCCGATAGGTCCAAGCAGAGACGATCCAATGTTGGACTTCGATTTGGTCGGCTCGTAAACCGAAATTCCACGATAACGAAATTCCCCGTCAGCGTGCGGCGTCGTACTTTATTGGCTGTCATATCTGTCGTCGACAGAGACAGGCTTTCGAACGATTAATTATAAACAACCGGCCGCAACAATGGATCCGCGTAATTAAAGCGAGCGGTCGCTTCCTTTCCCTCCCTATGTAACCGCTCCACAAACCTTCCTGTCTGACCACTGAGTCCTCTCCTACTGATGTCAAAGCAGACCCATTGTCAAACCATCGTTACCCATTCCACGCCACTTTGATCTATCTGGACTCTGAATGAAAGAAAGATACCGAAAAAAGCGCGCGCGCATTGTTGATTAGACTCTATTGTTCGGATTTTCGAATTCTCTCTTTTTTTTTTATCAAATTCTGACAAGTAGAGAAGCGTATTTACACAACGAAATTAATTAAGAATCTGTATTATTTGTAGTTGACAAATCCGTGTACAATATCTGATTTTAATTAGGTGCCGTGTGAAAGGGGAAATTAATAATTAGGTCGTAAATAAATGGAAAAGTATTTCAAAGTGTAGCTTGAACTATTCAAAAAATTTATGAATACGATATGGACATGCGAGATAATGAATTAAATGCTGATCAATCCTGCATACACTCACCTTTCACCTGATCGAATTACAAGCTCTGACACTTCTTATTTGTTTCCAGATTTTTGTTTGAATTCTTACCTGAAACAAGAAAAAGAGAATGCTATTAGTTTACTGTCTCTCATGATTATCATAAATGCTAAATATTAAGTATTGCGAATTTGGTGCGAAATGCATCCCTGCGTAGTTTATAATCCAGTAATATATGTATTTATGCGTCAACATTATTCCGCAAGGATAGCTGTAATTCAGCAATAAAACGAGAAGAGCGTGGAATGGTTAAACAGTGAGTGTCTATCCGTGGCCGCAGACACTCGTAAAAGTTAAGTTAAAACAACTTTCGGCCGAACGCAGTTACATATTCCACTATAGAAGTCTCGTTAAGGGTGGGAACAACTGAGCAGGATAGAAACTTATAAGATTAACTATTCGGAGAGCAACATTTCGAGCAGTTTGTTTCTCCAAATGAAATGCGCTCTCTTAATGGTATTACTCGTGTAACCACTTCGAGAAACTATTGTTTATTGCTTCAAGTATCCATTTGTCTTTCTCGTAAGGATGCGCGAAACGAAAGCCGTTCAGCTAAAAAAGCCTTGAAGCAAACAATTTTGCAAAACTATAAAACGAACTTAAAATTACTTTACCCTGATTTCTCCCTTATATTTACAACAATTTATTATAAATAATTATTCTTCTTCGATTCCTAGAAACACGCAGATCTATTTGTGCAAAACAAATTGTTTTTTCACCTTATCATACATTAATTAAAAGGTGACGTTATTTTTTTTTCTAATACTTAATTCATTCCCGTTTGTAGTTTTCTTGTTGCGAAATTATTGCGTAAACCGAGCGCCGATTTAAATCATTAACCTCGGACTGTTCGGAAGAAATCGTCTCAATTTTCGTGAACCACCTCCAGCAACGGGGGGGAATCTCGCAGCGATCGCCCAGGTGGACGGGATTGAATCGTTCCTCGGAGTACCGTGAAATGACGCAATCTCATCCTCGGTCTGGTGAGCGGAACCGGGGAGCACCTGCGGTAGGCGCGTACGTATGCAAATCAGGCAGGTGTGTATACCTGCGCGGCCGCCACATCAGACACCAATCTCACCCCTCACGCGTCACATATGCAAACACGCGCGCGCCACGACTACCGTCGAGTGCCGCGGCGCGTATGTACGCGCGCGCCTCGGCCAATCTGACAAATTGCAACGTCATTACTGCCAATTTGTTTACACGCCACCGGATAGTCGGCAACACGAGGGACAGACACTTCGCCGCGACCGCCTTACCTCGGCTTCCTCCAGAATTTCAAACGCGGTACCGGACGCTCGGAGCCGGCCTAATCGCGTACATGCTCGCGGCATTTCGATTGAAATCGACGCTGGTGAATGGCTTTTAATCCAATGATAAATGATAATTGCGAGGCAAGATTTCTACGTGACCGAGCTGAACAGGTTACCGGCGAAACTGTACCGATTTCAGATTAATCGGAGTCATGAGACAGCTATGAAGATAAAGAATACTGAACTTTGTGATACTGATGATTTATAGATTTCCTGGCGCGTAAATTTACGAAATTATGTGATTCTTACAGAGTAATTTCACTGATCGATTCTGATACTTCAGAACGGTGTCATTCGAACAGAAAAAGCGAACAGTGTCAAAGAAACGAGGACAAGTTTGCGAGTTAGCATCTGTCGAGCCAAAGCTCTACGAAAAAGTTCAGTGAAATTAGAAGGAAGCTGCGCAGAGCTCCATCTGGAGCAGCTAAACCGTATTGTCCGCGGGCTGTATGTTGATCACTTTGCAGCTGAATAGGAAGAGGCAAAAAGAGAGTCGTGGTTAGAGTAAATAGATGCTTTTCTGCCCCGAATCTGGATTCGATGGCGTCGACGAAACGCGCGTTGAACGCGACGGCGGCGACGACGGGCAGAGAAATAAGAAGTTCTTGGAATGAAACGGAAGATGGGAAAAGTGGAGAGGGTAGTGGCAGGAGAAACGGGCATCGCGACTTAGCGACTTTTCAGCTAACAAACTGCAAATATCTAGACTGCGGCTGCAGGATGACGTTAATTAATATTGCCGACGGTACAGAGTGTCGGCCGACGGGGGTGGGAGAGGGGGAGGTACAGAAGTCTATCCGAACCGGAGGCAGAAAGGGACGGAGAAACAAGGCTACGGGACTAGATAGATAGAGAGACGGAGAAAGAGAGAGACAGATACACAGAGAGAACACAGGCGGTGGGTTATAGGCGGGCAACGGGGGAGGAGAGGGGGGCGGGGGAGGTCTGAGTTTTTATCATCTCTCCCTCTCGACTCGATTCAGTTAAACTTTGAAATAACCCCTTAATGAGTCTGCCGTGCCGAGTAGACCGGATGCCAACGAAGCTCCCAGATTTTCCTCTCTTTCTCCGCCTATCCCTCTTTTCTCTCTTTCCCGTTCCCTTTCGTTCCATTTCTACCGCCCTCCGCCGCGTCACCCCCTTCCCGCCCGCCCTCCCACTACGCTCCACTCGGCCGAGACTACGATCTCGATTATTGCAGGGCTCGTGTCGCTTTATGAATTCGCTTTATGCACCCTGGACGCTTAAACTGCATTAGGTCCGCTCAGGACAGACGCGATCTCGTGTTTGCCTTCCGCGTTAACGACCAGCCCTGGCATTTCCTACCGGGCGAAAGATGAACAGAGAGAAAGGGGAAGCGGTGAGCGCGAGGGCTGGCGGGGGAAAAGTCGATGTGGCCTTTTGGGACATCCGGGGTCAACGTCGCGGCGTCAACAAACGCGGGAACACCTGCAGAAATCATATATCTGAGCGCGAGGCTTCGGCCACTGAACTTGGAAGGATCTCGATGTGGTTGTAATTAATTGCAAATAATTAATCATCCTGCGTAGCAATAGTTCATTTAAAATAATGCTACTCTCTCAGATTTGTCGAATTTATGTAATTATTATTGTCCCCCGTCGCTACGCAATCGTTGAAAAACGCATGATCCACGTTCCTTCGCCTTCAAAGAGCAACGAAGTTATGGAAGCAACGTTTTAATTGCAACCGTTTCCGCTTATGCATCACGCTGCATCCTTTTGTTCGCATTTTTCGGAAGGGTCTAAAGCAGATGACTGGGAAATTTCACGCTTAATGCAGTTAAAGTCCGACGAGTCGGGCGAACTTAATTACCACGCCACTTGTGTTCTCGCTCTTTTGGTACATATTTGAAAAGTCGCCCGGGGAAAGAAAGTAACCAGCCTACACAGCGTGACCCATTTTAATCTCGAAATGGATGCATCTTCGAAATACAAACGCCACCGACAATGAATATTCCTGAAATATTTCAACGAAATTTGCGTAGCAACCGAAAAATGTTTTTCTTCGCGACTGCGGGCGTCTGAAGTTTCTTTAGCCAAGAGTGTTTGAAAGCGGTGCTGCGGATTTCCATGGGCCGCGAAGAATATGCGCAATGTCGATCGCAAACTCGTTTTGAAAAGTGAAACGAGTACTCATTCGGTACTCGAAGTTCTGACGGATGTTTCCATTTCAGTTTAGTCAGTGCATTTCAAATTGCTCTGCATTTAGAATAGCATCTAACACAAAATGATCGTACTGTTTATTCGGGGCACACTGTCAGCGTTTCTCCATCTCACTCGGCTTTCTTGTTCTTGCCTTTAGAATTCCCATGTAATACCTGCTACTGCAAAGTCGATATGATTAATAACTAACATATCTGTTACACATTACTCAGCACAGAACACTGGCAAATCTTTAGCTACTCCGAACAGTGTCGTTCCACCAACACATATTCTGATTCCCGCCCAGCCCCTTACAAACTTGTCTGCAATTCCGTCTGTACCGGTTACCATCGGCATTGCTTTGCATTAATTAGACGGAATCCGTGACGATGCGAGTCTGATGGGCCTCGCTAATGGACCACTGATTTAATTACATCGAGTCCTTTAACCCATCCGACTGCAAGGATTGCGAAAGAAAGCTGCGACTAATGAACTCTCCGCTCGGTAAGAAGAACAACTCGATGCACGGCTTAAAAACGAAGACTTCGATCAGAACCTGTCCACGCTTGATAAGCAATTATTTCTTGCTCCAGCAGTGACAAAGTGTACGATCCACATTTACAATATCGTAAGAAGATAACGAGTTCGAACGATCGCATTATAACTAGTCGTCGATGTTTTGCAGACTAATGGAGATTAACTAATCGATTCGCGTGCTACATTCTGCGTTTACATTCTACGTTGAACTGAATGACGAAGAAGGCAAAGAATGTCGACGCAATATCAAAATGAAGAAATATTAAGACGTAGGATATTGTAAATATAATTAATACCAAACGTTAAAAGTTTATTTCGTAGACGTTTACGTATAACAAGAAGGAGCAATCGTTATTATTCCATTCTCTCGGTATTTTCTCTCACAATACGCTCTCACACTCGCAGCAGGAACGGTTTAATGCGTAGCCATGGCAAGCGGGGACAACGGCGACCTCCGACCATTCGCCCCTGATTTTTGTTTTGTCTTCGTGGTCACGCTGGAAAACGAGGACTCTCGACTGCAACCACCAGCGTCGCGATCATCGGCAACAAGAAAGAGAACGACGGCAACGACGGCAACGACGGTTCTGGCAGTGGTTGCGGTGGCCAACTGGTAGGCTACTCCTCCCTCGGGCGCGTTTCATTTCGGTTTTTGGCAACGGGCACGGCCCTCGGCTCTTTTCCTTCGTTTTTTTCCCCCCTGCCCGCCTCCGCGCCGCCCGCATCAGCGTGCGCGCCGCGAATCCCGCCGCAACGAAAGAGGCGGGAAAAAGAAGCGTCGCGGCACCGCGGAGAGTGCGTGCCAACGACAACGACCCGACTCGATCTAACGAGGTGCTCCGCGACCGGAAACGGAAGCGCTAAGTAACGTCGCGGAGACTGCTCTCGCGGCTTTTTCGAGGCCACGCGATGCAAATCGGAGCCAAACGGTCCGCGGCGGGAAACGCGAGCGTACGCTCCGGCTTACGTAACGAACCTGACTAAAATACGCCTGTGAAACGTCTGTCTCGTAATACCGACGACTCCTAATGCCTCCGATATTGCTTCCATAGGCTCTTTTCACTCGTACAAACCACATCCAGAGCTTTTTCCGGGAATGAAAATTTTCTTTGCAATGATTATTCTGAGCTAAAGAGCTACGAGCTGAGGTGCATTTTATTTGCGCCTCTGGTGACAATATTTATTTATGGCAACGTTGAAAGATTGGAACCACTGCGAAGTTCTCGCGAAGCTTCACCAACGTCACGTTTCAAAATCAGTGATATATATATCGCGACGCGCGACCCTCCATCGTACCTCAAAGCTGTAAAATCACAAAGCCAAAACAGGGTGGCACGAAATTCCGCGACGAAATTCAGCCGTACTCAAAGGAGGAGCAAATTCTCCCGCGTACCTGACGTTTCCAGCTGGCGACGGGTCCAAATTCAAACAGGGTGAACTTCGTTCGCAGGAAGTCGAACGGCATTCGCCTTCGCGAAGCGCGCAGGGGCTGTCGACGTACGCGTCGACACATAGCAGAAGGGAAGAAAAATACGTATAAACGGTAGCGAGAAACTGACGACGCGGAAGGAACGCGAGGAAAACGAAAACCCGCCCACGTTACGAATGCAAATCCACGTACGAAACGTATAAAAGATTTGCAAGAACAAATACGCGACAACGCGGCGGGAGTCGGGATGTCCGAAGGGAAGACGAAGGGCGGAAGAAACGGGAGACGGCAGTGAACGCGAAGCGGGATGGTCCCGATGGATTCAAATGAGAATAAATATTTGTGAAAGGACGGGGGCCGATCGTCGATGCGCGCCGAGAAGCGGATGGTCCGGCTTTCGAGTGCGAACGTGCCTGTTGCGAGGAAATATTGGCTCTCGCGAAAAACCGAGAAGGCGAGGCGGAGAGGCGGAGAGGCGGAGAGGCGGAAAAATAAGAAGAAGAGAAGGTGAAGGAACGGGGACGGAGTTTTCCGCTTCCTGTGACGGAGACGAAACGCGCGGCGGTGCCTCCGGCGTGCGTTTCCGATGTCTCCGCGCGAGAACCAGTTATCGCTCTGTGTTTAACGGAGTCGAGCTCGCAATTTGTATTTGACGACTCGCGGTTCCCGGCACACTTCTCGGAGAAATTGCTGGGCGCCTTTTCCGAGACACCGGAAAGTCGACGGCGCTTGTTTTAGAAACGCTTTTTCGGCTGAGAAATTCGCTCCGAGTGGAGTTTTTACTTCCCGGCTGGGATCGATGAGTTAAAGGCAGAGCTGACCATTGTATTGTTTCGAAATGTCTTTCGAATAAATTCCGATGCAATACCGCGGTAAAGAAGAGACAGTTTACAGAGGACTTAAACGGACGGAGAGTATAAAAACGGAGGCGAACCGGGTGAATAGCTACCGCGCACAATATTAAACGGAACAATAAAACCACGTTAAACCGATATTAAGCATCTATTTATCTACAATTCTCGGCAAATAGAGCGGAGTTTAATACTGCAAAGAAAGGGATTATAATGTGTATCGTCCATTACATTAATAATGCTAGTAATTCCGCCGAATGGAAATGAGAACGAATAGAAAATCTGCTCGTAAATAATGGAACGAACGATATATATTAGACGGTACCGTTTTACAGCAGATGCCATGAGCGAAAGCCCTGTAAATTTCTTTGGAATTTAATTAAAGCTGAAACTTCCTTGAAAAGGAGCAACTGTGCATTTAGTGCGCGCATAAAAGATTAACATTTTTCAACGGGGGAAGACGAAAATGCATTTCTTCCTCTGCATTTTTCCTCCTGCTCGAATCTAGTTGCGCGCATATTTATTTAATCGTTTCAAACAATTTTACAATTATCATCGTCGCAAAACAAAATCACGTTTCTAAATAAAGTTACCTTCAATTAGAAGAAGACGCTGAAACAACGCGGATCAGTGACCGATCGCGTATTCAACGATTCTCAAGCGCAAGACCTAACTCGCATCCGCTCTCCGCAAACAAAACCGACCATTTAACTCGACGGCGTAATATATAAACCGCTTGAAGATAACTAGCATAAGCATTTGGGTCGTTAGCGTAAGTAGCCGCGTTATTATTAGAGTTACGGGAATAACATAATATTATCCTTCTCCCGCGAAACGAATGAAATCAAATCCACCGAGCCTCCTCGTCGAGCTCGTGGAGGTTAAATAACGAGCGGCAGTGGGTTTCAGGCGTTGAGGGTCGCGAAGAGGGTGAAAACGGACAGGGGGGAGCGGTCGAGGGGAAAGAGACGGAGGGGGTTGCAGCCAGAGCGAGAGAGAGGTTTGGTAGAGGGGGTGGAACGGAGGGAGAATCAGCGTTGGAGAGCCGGCAAGAGTGCGGGGGTGGAGACATCCCGGCGAATAAATGCGAGTGACGTTAATGGGGGCTAAATAATTTCCTTTACCATCTCGCACCCTCCGTCGGCTTCGAATGCTCGCGAATCTTATTGTTGAGAGATCTTCTCCTCCCACGACCCCCAGCCCCACCCCCTCCAACGCTCAGGAAATCTTCGCGATTTACTCTACGATAAGGAATGCGATTCCATCCTCCATCATCCGTCCCTCGAACCCGGTCCGATATCGATAACGCATTCGCTCGACTTGTTCATTAAAAGTGAATATTATAAACGATACGACATATTTCAGAGATAATTATTTGAATCTGTTGGCGAAGATGCTAAGAATTAAACTATGAAGTAGGAGGAAATGAATATTAATAATAATAATAATAATAATGTTTATATGCGCCAGTACGTTATTTAAGAAAATCGCAAACATTTCTCCCAGCAAACTATACCTCTTACTTCTCAAATTCTGATACTATTAACCGTCTGTGCATGACAGCAAATGCTACTGACCACAATCTGGACATGTTCTGCGGCTCTATTTCTTTATTCAGAAATCAAATTTATGATCTCTTTTAACTCTCCTTTTTCAATTGTTATGAATATATTTCAATTTTGTCTTTTGTTTCTTTCTCTAATATTTATTTTAACTTCGTTATATATAATTATAGTTTAATTTTATTAATTTCTTTATACATGTTAATTGGTCCTCTAATGTACTGCTACTAATTACTTGTACACTAATGGGAATTCCTTCCCGTAAATAAATAAATAAATAAACAAATAAATATTTATTTGCGGGAATTCCCTTTAGTTAACAGATATAAGTAAATGATGTAAATACATATAAGACGCCACTGATTAGTTTACGCATTGAAGCTCTGAGTTCTTAGTATCTTACGAAGTTCATCTAGGGAGATAGAAAATAGATCTATATCTTTTATATGGGTATTAGCACTCGTCATGGCTTTATTTATGGGGTCAACACAAGTTGAACTGAAGGTCGGTAATCTTGGATAGAACAAATCACACTGGCGAAATCGTCTTGGAGTTATTGATATTGGAGAATATTTAAACCTAAGTACTATATGTATTAAAAATATTGATCAGGGGCGGATCCTCTACTTTTTTTTTTAGGTGTTTGTAAAGCAAGAAGCTCTGAAACTATATCGTGGTCTAAAATAAAATCTTAAAGAGCAGCATAAGAGTTTGAGTAGGATTTAGGAAATTCTTGTTTCATTTTTTGCGTAGAAGTTTAAGATTTCAAAATGCAGCCTTTAAATCAGTGGTTTTTCTCTAATCGCTTGACCATCAAATAATAAAAGAAGTTCCAGATGTTTGTTGACGTCCTTCCCTTGAAGACAATTACCGTTCAGTCAGGATGATCGTCAAAAAGACGGATCACGGGCCATAATCCGTAACGAGTGGGCAGCTAGTTCCGCGATGGACCAGCTGACACGATAAAAAACATTCCTGTCCCTTGAAACGCGGCTCACCTCGCCCCCCCCCCCCTCCTTTTTCTTTACCCGCCGTCGTCCCCTTTTCTTCCTTTCGAGGGCATACTCTGCGCCGAATGGCAGCCATTCTTCGCGAAAGCATCGATCGCCGGCGCAAATTCGAGAAAAAAGAGCCAGGGCTCTATTCTTCGCGCAGCGAATGCGAGCGAGAAGCGAGGTCCGCGCCCGCCTCCGTCGAAAAGAGGGAATTCGACCATAAGATTGCCAGGTTGAGGGGCTCAGCTGAAGTCGTCACGGTGAAAAGCGAAGAGCAAAAGCGAATTTCGCGTATTCACGCGAACGAGCAACGGCCGAACCGCGAACCGTGTTTCTTTCTCGTGTTATTATGTACTTACCGCCGCTCTTGGCACGGCTGGCATCTTTGGCGGCGGTCCGCGCGCGCGGAACATCGAGATGACTTCCCTCAATTGTAAAGGGGATTACGATAATTGCCGTGACCTAAAAACCGACGCACCGTGTAACTGGCCCTCGAGCGATCAACCACGGACCCACCCTTTCGACCGAAAGGGGAACCCGGGAGGGGGTAAAAACGAGGGGGAAAAGATGCCATCATCGCGAACCGGAACCGGCAAAAACGAGTCTAATGTCGAGAATGCCTATTCCGGGTGCGCTTCCACCTTCAATTGGTGTATTTTCTCAATCTCGATTCGCTGGATCCGCGAAGAAACGTTGAAGCAGAAAAACGGGACCAGAAGATGTGTCATTTATTTGGAGACCGAAGAAATGCGAACTGAAGTCACTGAAGCAGCGAAGACATTGTCAGAGTTAAATTTAGACTATTCAAAGACGCAATTAAGGGGTCTTCCCACTGTGAACCTCTGAAAAATTGCCTTTCTTTGGGAATTTTTTTGTACTAAACGAAATGTCCACTCTAAATAAAGTTTTCACTACTGATTAATACACTTATTGAGAGTACAAACAAATTTTTTTTGCAATTTATAATAGTTTATTTAACTATATATATCGCACTGAATTGAGCGCCTCAAGAAAACGATGTAGTGCTGGGGTAGATGATTCCAGAAGAACGACGCATCTGAATACAAAAATTCAAATTGGTTTTTAGTCGTCACGGATGTCGTTATCGTTGGAACCAAAATTATTTTAATTGATAAAAAATTAACCAAATGACGGAAGTTTGAATGTTTAAGTTCCGAAATTCGATGAATTTTTAGTCATTTGTCATTGTAAAAAGTATGAAATTGTTAATAAAACAATGTTTCCGTGGTCCCTGCGATAGCCACTGATGTGTTGCATAATGTGTAAAAATTTGAGACTGATTAATCAAACAATTTTTTTGCAATCATCTACGCCATCACTACGTTTTCTTGAGGCGCTCAATTCAGTGCGATATACATATATAGTTAAATAAACTATTATAAATTGCAAAAAAAAATTGTTTGTACTCTCAATAAGTGTATTAATCAGTAGGAAAAATTTTATTTAGATTGGACATTTCGTTTAGTACAAAAAAATTCCCAAAAAAAGGCAATTTTTCAGAGGTTTACAGTGGGAAGACCCTTTAAAAATTCTTTCAATTATCCACGACAGTGCAGGCAAGCCCTTCCTCCCAGGAAACAGTCTTTTCAGGGAAACGAGCTTTGAGTGAAGCATTCCTACCGTCGAAGGCGAATGCGTTCAAATCGCCATGCCGGTACACACAAAGAGCCACTCCGATATGTCCCGTTACTCTTTCTCCTGTTTGCACCCCACTGTCTCATGGTTGAACGCACGAGACGAGACGGATGAACGGGAAACGCATCGAACGGGCATGGAAGAAAATTTCAGCGCGCTCAAAGGGGAAGCGCGGTCGTACCTCACAATACCTGGGTAGACATTGGGTGAAAGCGCCAAGAGCCACGAGCGAATAACAAGATCATTTGTCACTGACCATTTGCATACGTCGCGGCGTTGGGGTGTAAGGTTCAATTGAATAAACCTCTCCTGAATATTCGATGAAAAATAACGAGCGTGACGGACATCTTCCTGCGCGCTATTCCCTCGACCTGACTTTCCTCCTCCGTTTTTCTTTCGTGCGTGCACAAGTCGCTGCTCGCTGGACATCTTCTTTTCCTGGTTCCGTTACTGCGGGAACGATCGCCGCAGGAAATGATACTGGTCGATGTGATTGTCCGTTATTAAATCTCATTGGAAGCTCATAATGGCAGACGAAGCCCTGGAAATACTCATTTAAAGACCGAAACTGACAGGCAACAAAGTGTGTCACTGCGTTGTAGTGTTTCACCTTGCAAAGTGGCATTCGCGAGGTATTCCGTGGAGAAATCATGAGAGGAAGTAACGTTTCGTACTTCCGAGATGATTGTTCGTTAGGTGGAAACGTGACAAGCGGGGTTCGAAGATTGATAGAACTGTGTTTATGAAGGTTGATTGCAAGCGCTTCGTGATTATGTTTTTATTTTATTTTTCGAGGATTATTGAATGGAAATTTTTCAATTTCGAGAGGAAGTTAGTTTTACACATTCCACTTTCCGCCGGGACGCGGCGTGCTGCTCTTGGCAAATTGTAATATTTGAGACGCCAAGAAAACCGGTCCCGAGCGTAGAAGGAAAAGGTAAATCATCGTAAGTAAATGGTAAATAGATAACATTTGCATAATGTCGCAAACTTTCTCAAAATCGTAGTTGTACGGGTACATAAAACCTTAGTGAGGAGAAGTACGGATACGTGGAACGCATACATAGTCGTAGAGAACAATTGTACGAATATGGTATGATTAGCAGGCACAAAAAAATGAGACGAAAAGAGAGACGCGAACAGTGGACAGCCGTAATGAAAATTAAGATGTGAGGCTACTGAGAATAGATAAGAAGCAAACCAAACACTCGATATAAAAATCTATAAACCTGAGATGTAATCAATCGATATGCACGGGACATTTTGGAATCATCCTGGTCACAGGAAATTATATAAACCACTTACGAGCACACAGAACACAGAGCACAATAAAATTATTCTTACCCCCCTTCGAACGTTCCTCCCCTTCCCCGTCTCTTCCACGACTGGAACACGAAGTGTGTCGGAATTTATTCCTCGAATGGCAAGCACGCAAGCGATCGATCGACTCGCGCGGTTAAGCCGAGAAGTTACTCGAGCGCATAGTCATGGAGAAATGCAGCATAATGCCTCTCTTATCTCGAAAACGTAGAATAACGTTATGGTCTACCAGGGGGTCCTTGCAAAAACATAGCCCGTGATAAGGAACGTCTTAAATAAGAAAGCAAATATAAAGTTTTCCTTATCATTTCCCTGTTACATCACGACAAATCGTAACGAATCGAAAAAAAAGACTCGACCAGATTGTGCAGTCTCCGTAATCAGCTTTCAAGCAGAATTTCAATGTTCCTTAAGTAGAATAAGCTTTTCTCGTTTGCATAGATTATTCGTTGCAGTCGAATATCCTCTTTCTTGTCCTGGAAAGCATCTCCGTAAACAAAAACCACGATGAGGATGTAATTTGGTGAACGAATCAGCATTATCCTCACCGCCGGAAATGTGATAACAGATAGCACTTCTTAATTGTAATCTTATGCAGGGAAAATGCGCCGATATCTCATCGCGCTTGCGATTATAATTACTCTTTCACGGTCTCAGATATTTGAAAGCTTCGAGGATGAAACATAGTAATACTCAACACTCACGATGTTCTAGTGTTTAACCGGTACGACAGCTGACTCACCGCAATCGTGAGCTAAGGTTGGTTGCCGGCACGTCGAAAAAAAAGGACAAAGAACTCGAAAACACAAGAGAATAATCTGCCCCGTTGGTTAAGCAGGCGACAAAGCCGCCATTAGCTCTTTGCGTGTCCTTTTCTCACTCCCCAGGGTGGGCCTGGGTCGGAACATCACGACCACCGCTTTAGAGCTAATAAGCTCAACAATTCCCTGAACGGGCAGCGCAGCGGAGGTATCTAACTAGCCTGGGCAACCGGCGCACAGCACCCAGGAACAATGGCTTGCTGTGGTTACTGACACGCGAGCCACATGAACCGGTCCAGGCTAGTTCGGTCGCCAGGCGCATTGACAGAGATATAATTAATGCGACATATATCCTTCGACTGAATAGAGCCGCACGATGGAGGCTGACGCGTATATTACACCGTGAAAGCGTATAGTCCCTCGCGAGTGCGCTCGGCCTCAATAAACGGGCCATCGGGGAAGCCTTTCAACTCTTGACAATTCCTTCCCGGCCACCGTGAAAGATTATCGCTCCCTCCAACGGTGGAAAAATTCGTCGGGGAGCAGGGACTCAATCGGCTGCGATATATCATCGATCCGGAGATCAGCCGCGGCGAGGCGAACGAAGAAGAATTTTCGACGTTGAGAGGATTTCGCCCGACTAAATTCAAGGGTTTCTGGTTTTGACGGCGGTTCTGAGCTTGGCGGGGAGAACCGGGGTAACCGGGAAAATTTTAAGCAATAATCGCGCAAAGATTAGAAAGATGAACCGCGCCATGCAAGGCATTCGTGACGTCGTCGATTACACTTTTACCGGTAATGATCTTATTTTCATCTGCATTGCCAATCACTACGATTTACGTAGCTGCAAATTATTCTCAATTCCTGAAATTAATATTTGGAATTCCCTAAGGCATTGAATTCTATTGAATACCGTTGTGCCAGAAAGACAAATTGTTATTCGTGTATCAAAGCAAAGTATCTTCCTTATCATATTTGTCGAATGACAATAGAGTATTATTCAAGGAAAACCAACGATGAAGCTGTAATATCAGCATCATTTCGAGAGCGGAAACGCGCGTATCGATTCCGAGTGCAAGACCGATGGCGCATAAAGTAACCAACGAAAAACCATGGGACGGCTGCTTCGTGGACGGTTTACTTAGATGAGGTGGGAAAGAGACGGGAATGGAAAAGAGAAATTGAGTGAGTGGAAGTGAATCACCGCGATCGAAAAACGGTTCGAGATATTTCCTTGCTTCCCCAGTTTCTTACCCCCCGTCTCATTCGCCCTTCTCCCATCCAGCCAGCTCTGCGTGAATAAATTTCGTATAGATCTCTGCCGCGACCCTAATGCGTACGACAAAATTTCTGCGAGCGACGATTTCATCATGGGATGCATTTTTTTTTTTTTTTTGTTAACTTCACCGGACGAACGACTGGAGAAATTATGCGGTACGCGGAAAAATATTTTTGGTAGATGAAATTTTCCGAGTTTTTGCAAAATTTATAGAAAAATTTAGACCTCATGGATTTCTCTACCTAAACAGATATTTTATACGCGAATTAAATGATGTAAAATTTGTTCCGTGGGAGCGACGTCGCCGTTAAAGAGCGTTGATTGATTCCATGCGCAAACCGCGCTTTCATAGTGTATACAAGAGAGCACGTGCCCATTCATAAGGGGTCTTTGCGTCTATATTCTAGAAGCAGAAGCTCGTTTCTCCCTGGCTGGCTATTGTAAAGAGGCCGATCGTTATCACCGAGACATATATGTGTCGAGGTTGTTCATAGATTCAGCACGATTTGGTAACTCAATACGAGCGGAGGAATCGCAAAAATCAAAGTTTCTATGCTATCGTAACCTTTTTGGCCTGCAATTTCCGCTGTAAATATTTAATATTGCCTACTATCTTTCTGACTCTGTTGTATTTATACAGTGTGTAACAAAAATGTTGCAGTTCCTTGAAAGGGGTAATTCCTGAGGTGATTTTAAACAACTTTTTCCTTAGCGAAAATGTTAGGTGCGGCTTTGTTACCGAGTTATTAACGAAAAACACCGACCAATAGAAGCACGAATACAGTGGATGAATTTTAGCGCCGGCTCCAACTGTGAGTAGTATTGGCCCGCCATCGACCGCGTCATCGTTAATCCATTGTACTCGCTCCCCGATTGGTCGGTGTTTTTCGTTAATAACTCGTTAACAAAGCCCCACCTAACATTTTCGCTAAGGAAAAAGTTGTTCAAAATCACCTCAGGAATCACCCCTTTCAAGGAACTGCAACATTTTTGTTACACCCTGTATAATTTCAATAATAAAACATTGCCGGTTATCGATAACTGCAGACAAAATCGTTCCAAATAAAATTCGGAAGATTTGAAATAGACGAAAGAAAATTTTAAAAAATAGCGCCCTAAGATGAATTAATGAGTTCACCTTAATGAAAACGTTCTATATTAAAGCGTAGAATGGTGAATCTATAGTCGTTCCAGCAAGGAAGTTTTAAAAAAAAACAGCATATTGTACAGTGACCAGTTTGATATACTGGTAAGAAAACTTAGACGCTGACGATAAGAAAATTACTGATTTATTCTATTAAGCAATACACTGACGATTAAGGACGCGAAGAGTTGCTGCAACTTTTATGCGATTAAACTCGCGGAACAACGAGAAGTAAGCCGTAATTCCGTGGCATGACGAATGTAAACTTTTTGTCGACAACCAGCGTCGCCCGACCGTGCTTCCGTGTAAAATAATACAAGCTTGAAGCTTCTTTCTCCTGACTGTCGTTTTTCTCACAAGCTCCGTCGTCGTCGGGCCGTAATTATGCTTCTAGAATGCACCCGATACGAATCTTCTGACGAACTGCTGTTTCTCAGTACAATTTAACTCGGTTCTACAGTTCCGCGTGTCTCTATTACGGCAATTATTATTTTTTGCCGTTTCGCGGTATTATTCGCTCGAGCAACTTCCAAGAATATTACAATTAGAGCTTATCGACATTTTGCATGATTAGAACGTGAGCATTCTCGCCGGGTAAAATTAATATACCACAGAAATAATTGAATTGTTGGCACAGTTGATTCCAATGTCGTAATAAATCACTCAAGTATTTCTATGTATCTTTCCGAAAGCGACTTTAATTATTACAACGCAGTTTACCCGCGTGGAATTAGCCACCGTTATTCCGGCGGCAATTGTTTGCACGTTTATTAATCCGAAACGCGGCACACTTTCAAACGCAATTTCGTGCCACTTGATAGCCCGAACAACGCATGCAGGTATTCGGTATCCAGACCGCAAAACTTGAATGCCAGCGATACCACAAATTCTGCGCATAAACGTACCAAGTACACGATCGTTGGCGGTAGTAACTTTCATTAATGCTTTCACGGTTGGAAGCAAGACGTTCGCGAGAAAAGCGATGCGGCCTCTCTTCTAGCCACAAACTTGCCACTTACGAGATAAACGAAATTAAACACAATTATAAAATATTCAACTTCTATCATGTTCTCGAACAATCCGATTCCCAAAGTGACAAAGTCTTTTGACAACAGAGTACAGTACTGTTCCGATATAAGGACAATCTTGCAGTGTTTACTCAAAGAACGACGCCTGCGTTTGATTCGGAAAAAGGACTTGTCTGTCCTCGCCACTTCTTCGTTGGTGCGAGTTTCCTCTTTCCTTTGTGCCCGAAATCGAACTCGACTTGAAAAAGGGCTGCGCTAGGTTCCGAAACCCAGCCGTTCTTCGAGTCAACACTGTATATCGTTTCGGAAAAAGATTAAGAAGAAGACTAAGCATTCCAAAGCCCGAAGTTATTCATCGTTTCAAACGAATCGAGATCTCTGAGTCGATGCATAGGTGTCACGCAAATCAAAATAGATCAGGGTCGTGAAAAAGGAATGTCTCTCGACTCGAAGTCGACGGCGAGTGTTGGATCGATTAACGCGGGCCGTCAGTAAAATTGCAAGAATATCGTGACCAACGATATTCATTACGGATACGGGATCGATACTTAAGTGGAAGCAGGCCACTAATGAACAGCCTAATTTACGAAAAACGTGGGTTTGCATTACTGCCGCTGACGACGCTGCACGCCAACGTTGTCTGACCGATGCGGACAGTTCATAACGACTTCTGTTACGGGCGATCCGCGCGGAATAGAGTTCCCGAAAATGGAGAACTCCGTTTAAGTGTGACCCCATCGGGGTTCGTAGGGTCGCCCGGCTCGCTAAGTTTCATTAACGTGTTCCGGGCAAGGTCCTTATGCGCGGAATGAGCCGGGCACTTGGCCGTAGCAATAAATTAGTGGCACGTTAAACGAGGCACCTCAGCGGCGCAGGAACGTGCCGCCGTTACGCGATATATCCCGTAAGCGGATGTGTCGTGCACAACCACGAGATCTTGGACGATGGATGGCCGTACCGATATGTGCGCGCCTAGTCCGCCCTTAACGCTGCCCGCCGGCAATAAAGAGCGCAAAATCGTGTTCCACCCGCGTTATTAATGCGGAGGAACTATCGCGACGAGCATCGTTACACGACCTACGCTCTGTCTCTCTTTCACACCGTCTTTCCTCCTCCTCCTCCACGGCCCCCTGTATCTCACTCTCTCCCGTCCTCTCCGTAGACCCGGCGATTTATTAGCCGTTTAAATCCGACCAGGAGCAACGCAACATCGGAACTTCGTTGCCCACTGTGTCGCAAACACGATTCATACCGGGCCGAAAGTTTTCGTTTATGCGACAAGTTCGCCGTCGACGAAGAATTCTCGCTCGAACGAATTGCCATACTTCACCGGGAGGGGCGATTCGATTTCGCGCGATTCCCAGTTCGGTGCATTCGATAATATCGAGATACTCGTCGCGATTCGATAGGCGAAAACGATTTCGTTTCCGTTTAGAAGGATTTCGCTCGCGCGGAAATTATTCCTCGGCGTGCGGGTCGCTCGAATTTCATGAATCCACGCGTGCGCGCGAGCTGTGTCAATGCGTCTCATCCATATTCAAAAAGTCGACGGCCAACGAAGAAACGAGACGCACGGCGGAACACGTGGGAAACGAAATCGTTAGAAATATGTTAATGCGGCCGGTCTCGCACCTCGCGGAATTTATAGGCCGATTCCGGAGCTTGTCGAATGGAAATCCGTGCAGGGGCCGCGGAGGATTAATGGTTCGGGGAATGAGAAAAAGCCTGGACGGTGTTATCTCGTGTTTATGAGGCAGGCCGAATGGGATGACGCTACCGAATCAATTTATCGTCGGGCTCGGTTCCCTGACACCGAGTTTAACGATTCATTTACTGTCAAAGTAGCCATTCGAGAACCCAGAAGCTTTATTAAGATACACCACTTAGTGACACCTCTGTAATTGATCGGAATTGATCAAATTGGCTATATATCTTTTATTGAGATTCAATACACTTCGTAGCCGACTCTGGATAATTGAATACTAGAATAAAAGGCACGAAAGAACTATTTTTACAATTTTCGAAATACACAATTCACGTCACGGCAAGCATTTATTAACAGGAAACGGAGAAAATAGTAGGCGTAGAAGCTCGGACGCAATTAGCGCCGATCTCGATGTTAATAACGCTCGAGCAACCAACAAATGCGACGACGGCTGAGTGTTCGATGACCCTTCACCGATGAAACGTCATCGTGTCGCGTCACCGAGCTATCACAGGCGTCACAGTTTGCAAATAGAAGAGAAAGGGTGAGACGGGGAGGGTCGCGGCGGTCTGGCGACGGTAGGTCAAGGGCAACGACCCGATGCACTCTCTGAACAGGATGTTTTTGATCCGTCAACGCTACCCTAACCTTCGCAAAGTACTTGCCGTGGAGTCCCCACCCCGATTCGAGCCGCTCTTTTTCATGCGGACTGAATCCGTCGTCCTGTGTGCGTACGCACGAGTGAATCGCTAACTACGTCATCGAGCAAGATGAACGAGCTCGGTGTAAATGACGTCCGGAGAATCGGAAATCGTATCGCACACGCGAGCGTGTTTACCGAGTGTACTATACATCCTGATCTAGCGAACGTATAGTTACCTGACGACTTTATCGGTGTTCTGCAATAGTGATGAGATAAATAATTCTCATCGCGTCAGTAGCAAGGATCAAAGTCTTTCAGGCTTCCTATAACACGACATCGATGAAATTGTTGATTCCATCGTCGTATGGAAAGGTTTACGTCGACTTTATAGACAGCTTCAACTTGTAGCTTCTGTTTATTAAAATGGTTTTCGCGTAATATTCAACGTAGAATACATCATTTGCTTCGACGATCGTTTTAATGTAAGGCATTGGTACCCATAGAGCACCGTATGCATCAGGAAGCAATAAGCGCGGTCTGCGTACATGCTGAATCAGCACTGGGAATGCGATGAAACATGCAAAATCTATTGAATCCATTTAAATTGCTCAGTTATTGGTAATTACTGACACTAATGAAGTGTATGAAGCATTTCTATCGTACCGTGAAATTATACTTTGTATTCACGATGATCGCGATAATTGCCGGGTATCACTCGTTACTGGCATTCCTTTATCATCGAGGCTACGAGTTTTCACTAGAAATAACGTAGAAATTCGTACGCTACAAACGAAGCAGTCCTCGTAATTACCGATCGAGCCCTGTAATTTAAAATTACATCGTGTACCCCTTCGTCGTGTATTATCTATTCACGTTCACGACGGATGTGCTAGCTTAATAATATCGGCGGGGTTCGCAATTAGAGGCGGTCGTTAGTCACTTTGGCACAAGGTTAAAAAGAGTACCGCAGTAGCAGACATGGCGGCAGTATACTGGCGCGTCTGACGACGAACAACTGACTCTACTTAAAAATTCAGGAATGTCTCTTCTATACCGGATTCAGTGCTCAGAAATTTTGTAAATAAAATCGTGAGAAATATATTTACAAATCCTTTGTACGAGATCTCTTTTCTAAAATCTGAGACAACTTTTCAGGATAGAGTCATTCGGGGTATAAAGTACGCAGCGGGTAAAAGTACGCACTTTTGCTCTTTTTGCATCACTGAGCAGAAAGTACCATGATATTAGGAACACTTTTTTGCGCTATCGGTAGCATATTTAATAGACTTATAAAATGCAACGGGTATTTGACGATAAGCCAAATGGTTTTTCTTTAAACAGCAAAAGTGCGTACTTTTCCCCGCTGCGTACTTTTACCCCGAATAACTCTATGTATATATTATCTTGAATACACGAACTGTATACATATGAAGGAGAAGGAACGACGACGGAAATGGGTACCACGAAATTCAGTTACCTTCATTACCCAGTGGGAAGACTAACGATCGTAAATGAATACCAATAGCTTGATCCCTAATCGCGCATTGATCCTTACGTAATTTAAAATGGACTCGCCGCGCCTTGAATCGGTCCTCTCCTTCTGACTCATCGCGCGGAACCGGCGCTCATCGTATCGGGCTACAAATTTAATAACATCGTTCACGATTATAAAATTCAGTTAGCCGTCCGGGGGTTCACCTCGTCCAGCGAGTTAACGAACGACCCCGCGGCTCGTAACCCCATCGTCGGCCTCGGGAGAGAGAGACCCGGAATTATGGTGGATCGACTTCGGACGAATCCCCGACGTAATCTACAATCCGATGAAAAATTAGATTCGTTAACCACCCAGGAAGAAAAGCCACGGACCCGGAGTCGCGCTGGGAGGCGGTCGGGAGAGAAGAACGGACCTTTAATTAAGTCGCAACGCCTTGGCGGAGGAGCGTCGACGCGAGGGCGAGAAAGGGAAAACAAGAGTTTCCGAGGCACTGAAATCTTTCGGGGGCACGAACTGCGAGGCTCCGCTTCACCTAAATCTGAATACGAGTGCTCCTGACTTCTCCTTTTCACTTTCCGTCTTTTGTCCTGCTGCCGCCGCGCCGGAACGAAGGAGTAGCCCGACCCTTAACAACCTACCGCAGCCACGTAATAACGGCTCTTCCCGCAGCTTCTGTTGCCTTATTTCACGCTCGTTATTAATTTATTTTAATTACACGGGCCACTGGCTCGTTGGCAATCACCAATTATTGTGTGCTACCCGCGTGTCTATGTTTACGATTTGGCTTACACAGTCCAGGATTGCTCCTCATTCTTGGTTAATAATTACGCAACTGAGAGATTGTATTCATTCGAGTCCAAAGATTATAGAGAATGATACGGAAAGTAGAGCAAATACTAAATACGACGTCTTTGGATCTTCAGATATTCTTAGGGTTCGGCTCATTCTGCAAAAGGAAATGCAAGAAGCTAATTGAGTTGTTCGAATTATGAATAGACACTCTCCTTCGAACTTTACTATCCCCAATGACTGCCGTTCACAATGAATGGCTGCCATCGTGCGTAAACGGCTGCACCTGCGTGCACCGGGTGCAGTAATGTCACAAGGGACACACACGCGAACCCTCCTGGATACCGGCTGCACGATGCATCCGCGATGACAGCGTTGACAAACGACCTTGCTGTTCTTAAATAATTCATCGTGGTCATATTTTACCCTCTTTTTCCACGCGACAATTAACGGAGAACCTAGGGGACCGGGAGGTGTGGTTGACGCATCGACCAGATTATTATCGATCGCACCGCGGCTAAATAGATTGATAGATAACTGATTTCGGTTAACCATTACAGCGAAATGAAGTGTGATTAACTACTTCAGGCTTGGAAATCAGATTTTAATTTATTATAATCGTGGGGGAATGTTTTCTCCTTCTTCATCCGTCTTCGTAGCAATTGTCGGACTCCAGACAGTCATCGAGCTCGCGTGCTTCGTTTATTTAAAAAAAAAAGAGAGATTAAAAGCAACGATTCGCATAATTAACGCGACTGTTTACTGTAATTTCTGACGCGTACAGAGTGAGATAATTTTCGCTCCCGGTGGCTGAATTCACGCGAATGCTACAGACTTGGGCGTATGCAAATCATTTACGAGGTAATTCAATCAATGATCACTGGATTCGTTATTGGGTTTAATTATCCTTCGCTACTGTAAATTCGATTTCGTTGCGCATCAATTCGAGGATTCACTTTGCCTGCCATTGAATAAATAATTCTGAAAACGTGGACCACTTTAGATAATCGACATTCCTAGCACGACGGATTTAATATATTCCAGATACGAATAAATACTGTACAATTCGGATGAGTATATTCGTTGCGAATTGAATTCGTTTAAAAGCGCCACGAATGCTTCGGTAAATGAATATTTATATCCGTAAAATAAATAAGTGAATAAGTGATGCTTATTATAAAAATAAAATTAATTTTGTAATATCACATTTTACGATGAAGGAATTCGAACCCTGCGCCGTGTTTAAAACAGGTTGTACTACCGCACACAGACGCGCCGTCATAGTTTCCGTCGACTAAGAATATGACAAACGCCATTAATCGTTCCACCTTAAGGGATTAGAGTACCGACGGGTGAAAGCCGCACAAAAGGCGAATTAACTCGGCAAATTTATTGCCTGGCAACGCGAATACTGGTCAACGTCGAACCAGTCCCTGTGATACTTCCTCAGAATCCGCGAAAGGACGCTTCGACTTGCCAAGAAACCTTTGATAGCAGACGCTACAGAGTAGCCAGAGTCATGCGGCGGACCAGCGAGCGGTGATTTATGATAATTATACGGTGGTGCCAACTGTTTGAAGAGTGTCCACCGTTCGCAATCAGCTGGCCATGATAGATAGCGGAGAACCCGGACGCTCTGACGCTTAATGATTCAAGGAATCTAGCCAGCCTCCTGGAAGGAACCGCCCCAAAACAGAACGTCTTCTTTACATTTCCCTTCCTTCCGAACATCCCTGGCATCGTCATTCATTCGTTTACGTTTACCACTTGTATCGTTTCCTTTCGACTTTCTCTTTGATCGCGATGAAAGAGGTGAACGATCTCCGGACAGTACTTTGAACTTCGAGACGTAGATTGAACGCGCGTTAAGTTCAAGCAGTCTAACACGACTGAACGTATCCTGAGAACGCGATGGTGTTAAACAATATGCTCGTCGCTAATTACGATGCAATTTGAACTAGGGGAATTCTGAAGTAGAACCATTCCTCAACTAAATCGCGATTTTATTATCTTCCGAACGATATTATCGCCCCTCCCCCCCGAACCTCTCACGAAATTATTCGATACAGCCGTGTGGAACGGTTATCGTGGATCTCCGTCGCGACGTTAATTCGTGAATCAGGGACGTTTTGATTTACGAATCACGAGCTTCATTGTCCGCGTAGAACGTGTGAATCGGAAACGCGGGGCGATTATTTAGCGGAGATGAACAGTTTCGCTGGCACCGCAGACCGATTAACCGTGGATCGGCCCGACGAATCATTAATCTATGACGCGAGTCGTCAGTGTCAACGGCACCGTCGGCATGCGAACGCGGAGAGATAGTTGCACCGATGTCTGGCCCGAAAGATGGTCGAGCTAACGGTGCTGTTAAATCGACGCTTGCTCGTCTCTCGGAGCAACATCGGATCGCTAATGATTCCCAGAAGTTCCTGGAGAATATTCCGACTCGGCGAGTCTACCCGCTGGGGCAAAAGAAGACTTGAATGGCTTATACTTGACGTATTGCGATGTGTCTCGCGACCGCAAATGATTCCGCCGTCGCATTAATAACTTTGTGCGTGTTATAATCTTTATGCGCCAGTTTGGTGCGACGAATTGGTGATGCGCTGATGAGTTCGCTTTAGAAGACGGAATTTCTCGTTTCAATGCTGTAAAAAATTGATTTTCGTTCTCAGTGAAACTTAAGCTGACATATAGAAATAGAAAGGGACAGAGTTTATTCGCTTTTACGTATTTTCTGGTTTGAATAAAAACCGAGCGCATTGTTGCTCAGTGATCAGATTGATTCGCACGTATCCAGTTACTTTCGGTTCGATCAGACCGATTCATCGACACCTTCCGTAAAACTTTCACTCGTAAATGCACGGGCACGGAGGAAATCAGAATTGGTCTCCTTGAATTCGCTTAAAAGTAAGCGAACACAGAAAACGTTAATCAAGTATTTCCATTTGCGCTTAGGGAGAAATCGGCATGGGCCGCTCCGTCAAAGAATTTCAATTCAAAGGAGGAAAGAAGGAGAGAAAGAAGGAGAGGAGGGAATAAAAGAAAAGGCAAAGAGCTTTTTATTTCACTACGTGTTCGCCGCTTGCACACGCTCGCGTCCAAAGTAGGACGCTCTTTTCACGAGGAAACGTTCCGGGTTGGGAAAAAGCAACGAAAGAACTTGCATCCTTGAGTAATCAATACCTTCCCACTCTCCGTCTCGAAAATAACGTAGATCTCAGCTGTAACGAACCGTCGCGAGGCGATCGAGCGATCGATAACGTAAATTTACATAATGCAATCACGCGCACTACACTTAATTATCGATAACAGGGTCGCGATAGTGGCGGGGGCGACACGCGCGGAACCGTAAAAAGCGCCGGGAACGGCTTAAAAATTCCCAATTAAGACAATTCGGTAAGCTCTAATTGGAATACATCCCGCTCTCCGTTCTTTCCGTTGATCCCCCCGCGATTCCAACTGTGCCGAGTTTTTAGCTCGCTCACTTAAGTACTCCCTCAAGTGTTAACAACAGACATCGGCACCGCCGCGACAACGAAAAGAATGGAATTACAGGGAAACACCGCAATCGCGAAATTATCCGAGCGCAACGGTTACCCGAGAACGTTCCTCCGACGGCAACTGGCAGCAAGAACCGCGCCACACACTCGCGGAAGTTGCGGAACGACCTTGTCACACGATATTGTCTCCGGAGGAAGCGAAGAAACGGGGACTATTAGCATGAAAGGCGACGCAACGGGGATGTTCGTCGGGCGAAGGTAGAAACACAGAGCTATACTCTTAACAAGCGCGGAGGCCGCGTCCTCGGTTATGGCGCAGAGGATCGACCAGTTTTTGCGGTAATCACTCAGAGGAGGGTTCCCGATACAAGAAACCGATCCGTTGCTCATCAACAGATTACGCACGGACCGGCCGACGCGTACGCGTTCAGCAAAGTTTCGTGATATGCGCGAACGCGAGGTGAAAAAATCCAACTTCGCCCCAAAAGAACTCGCGTTCAAACACCTTCCAAAATTCTGTGACACTTGACCAATTTCAATTGCCTACGAATCTGCAAATAATATGCATCGCGCAGTCACTATTTTGAAGGGAACTCTGTCTCTAATTGAATTCAACGCCTAACAGCGGTCATTTCAGACAAAACCGTGTAGCTCATTCGAATTCAAATAATTTCGGATTCCATTGGAGGGTGGAGAATTGCGTGAACTAAGTTCGAGAGGGGAGTGTTGAACGTCGAGGCGGAGTTGGAGTGTCGCTCATAAACCGAGGGAACGTCCGCGCATTACGCGCGGAGTCGTGCAACTCGCTCGGCTCTCGTCGTGCTCCAGTGAGAACGAATTTAGCATATATTACCACGTCGAGCGAGACTTCAATGCCACTTCCCGATCGGGAGGATAAGCGATTGGAACCGCTGCGAGAGCCGGCCGCACTGCGCACCGTATCAGGAAACACCTTTCATTATTCAAATTACCCGGCTAATCCGTTCCATTATCAAGTACGCGATCCATTTAGAAGTATCTCGTACGCGTACGGCGGGTTAACGCGCGGATAGCTTATCGGGGACCGTAAATTCGCTTTACGATCGAGGCGGCCCAAGGATCCAGGGGGATTCTAGACCGACAGTTATGACGCCGCGCCGGGTCGAGCAACGCGCGCACACGGTTCGAGAGACCGTCGGAATCGTCTGGGACAAAGGGTAGGGGAAGAGGCGGGGACGGGGAAAATAAGAAGAAGAAGCCACCGCGAAAAGGGGCCTTATCTTGATGGTGGACGGGAGAGCGTCATAGGGAGTGAACTGTTCGGCCAAAAGGCTCGTAACCGAGCCCCGGAGATCGAACGTGGCGATACCGTGGCGAGTACCACCGCGATACCAGTTACACAATGAGGCCCGAACACCAATTACTGTCCACAAAAAATGTTCCGCTCCGCGAGTGGTCCCGCGCTCGGGCTTTGCGCAACTCCCTCGCCCCGATCTCTCCCGTCTTCATCGTCCGTCTTCTGCCCGCCACCGACTTCTGAATAATACCCCTTCGGAGAGGAAGGGACACGGACGAACGGAGGACGATTTTTCGGAAATTAAACAGCGCCGTGAATTAGGTCTACGAAATTCAGGATATCCTTGCTCCCTCTGTAAGCGGATTTAAATGTTTTACTTCACTTTACCCGAAGAAAAACCAACCGCGAGATAAACTGGCCGCTCGATGGATAAATCGTTCTCGAGTAAAAAGTTCTCTCGCGACTGCGTAATTGTCGACCAAGTGTAGGCTGCGTATCGAGCTACTGACGCGTTACATTTAGTTAATTATGCAACGTCGATTGTTCCAATGCATTTTCTATAAGGGCAACGAACCTTCTCATTCCTGAATCAAAAGCAACTATAAGAAATCGTTCTACTATTTTATCGTGAACCGAATATCCCCGCGCAGAGGTGATATCGTTCACCGTTTTTTTTTTTTTTCTTCGTTTCGTCATTTTTCCATCGATATTCTCAAGCGCCATTTCAAGCGTCCACCGTTCCCGCGGGGAACACATAGACGAAGGCTGGGCCGAAAAATCGTTTTCGGTTTGTTTGCGGCGTGATTGCCGAGGAATAGCTACGTAGGTTCTCATTGTCGGTGCGGCGATCGTTAGAGCGGGTTCGATGTTTGCGGTTCGCGATAACGCACGCGAAACGATCGTCGAGCGATGGACAGGGTCCATTGTCCCGGCATCGCGAGTCCAGGAGGACGCGCGGGGCGAACCGAATTCTCGCATCGACACCCCCGACACGATCTAAACCGGTTCCGGCGACAAAGAATAAATGGAACAAAAACGCAATTATCGGGGACAACGGATTAATTAGAGAAATCAAAAATCACCGAACGAACAAATTGGCGTGGACAAACCGTCCGGGGCGACGGTTCTCGTGCGGCAAAATGCCATTGAACTGGACGCGGAGGGGCCGGGACCCATTGAAATCATTGGAACGGGATTTAAACGCGCGAAACCGACCGCGAACTCCAGCGGTGAACAATAGCCGGGCCCTTCGTCCGATAATTAAACTGACGCGAGCTTTTGCGCTCATGGCAAGTGACGGAGCCCGCGTTAATTCGCCCGTGTACACAATACACAGGGATTCGAATTACTCTCGACTTTCCCCTGCGAAACGAAAACAACAATCTGACGAGCGCGCGACCCCTTTGCTTCGCGAACGATTTCCGCGCCGCGCCCAGGGATTGAGCGATATTGAACACGATTGCCGGCGCACCTTTCGCGGATTTCTTACTCCCTCGGGATTCTAATTGGAAAATGGACGGTTTATAAAATTGTTGAGATACGGATAAGTAATCGGCGTTGTAACCGAAAATCGGATTCCAGACGAACAATTCGTCGTCCTTGGACCCTTCGCTGAATATTCGCTCGATTGAATCTGTACGCTGCAAACACACATGGAAGGCTGTCTATGGGGATCAGTTTTAGTTCGGTCAATAATGTCACGAGTTTGTCGAGAGCAGCCACGAGTTTGTTGGTCGCGCACCCGCGGGACGATGGTTAAAATTGACGAGTAATTTGAATATCTTTAGCTGGGGTTCGCGTGCACGGGCGCACGGTCGAATTAACGTGATTTCGTTACCACTCGTAAGTACGAAAGACCACAGTTTAATTATTGAGCTAGTGTGGCCGTTAGTATAGTACATTAGATGAATTCAGTCAACCGGTTCTGTCCTGGAGCGGCGCTGTATATCCATGACCAACATTGTGCTCCGCGACTAAATTACTGTCAACATTTGACATTTTGGGAAACGCGCGCAGCCCAACCCGCAGAGTTCCTTCTTCAACTCCGAGTTTCCCTTCATATTTAATCGCAATACGTTAATTTCTTCGTTTACGAATTTTGAATAAAATTCCGAATACCGAATAAAATATAAATTTTTGTGCAGGGTTTAAGAGCGTTCTGAAGCGCGAGTGTGTCGAAATTGGAAAATCTGGCGGAACCCTTGTCACGGGCGATCACAATAATCGAACAAACAACGAAAGCTCACTCTCGACAGAAGCGACAGATAGAGAAAACCGCGTCCATGGCAAATCGTCGGATTGATACGCGATAACCGGGATGCAACCGCGTGCATTTACCATCCCTCCGTAGTTCCGCCGGTTCTCGTTTCACCGTGCAAATCGAATCGGCCCGTGTGCGAATTAAAACCGAACGACGAGTCGCGATCGGTATTTGCACGACGTATGTTCAGTGGTACGATTTTCTCCCTCGAAACGATTCGGCGAACGAACGATGGCCAGCCAGCCGACATTTTAATTGCTAATTTAATTAAACACGGTCTGCGTACTGACGCGGCTATACCAGCCATCCGACTGACGACGGCGTTACGAGACCGATCGCGGCAATTAAGACGTTATCGAACCGAAGCATTATTAATTAATTTATCGCGGCGGTTCTGCCTCCGAACCGACGAAACGCTGTTGTCGATCCATGTCGTTCCGTGCCGCGGTCCCGATCCTACGGAAATTGGAGATATGGTAATCGCCTTATTTGGTACCATGTCCGATGCCAAACGATCCAAAAATTTGCGATCGAGGGATTTAGCGTGGTCCGCGGATACCGAGATCTTGCGAATAAAATTTCATTATCCGAAAACTCGGTAAATTGATCGACTGCGATCCTGTACCAAAATCAATCGACTCCTTTTTCTTCGGAAGCCGAAGACGAGCCGATTTTCGAAGCTAAATCGTACGCATTCAATCGACATCGCCGTCAGATGTAAGAAATCGAAGAGGCGTTACGACGGCGGGGGAGAATCTCTCGACGAGTGGTTCGCAACTCGATCGAAGCGTCGTAATGCACGAAGGGGGCTCAAACCGCGCGAATGCGCCTATTGACAGCCCTCGAAGGGCAGGAACAAGATTGAGAAGGTAGTCCACGTAACTCGAGCGTGCCCATAACGAAAGCCGTGAGAGAGAGAGAAGGAGTGGGAGGGGCATAGGAAGTCCTCAAGGTTAATCGCATCGCGGCGACGGAAAGCTATTGCCGTGGCGGAAAGTCGAGGAGGAGACGACATCAGACGAGGAGGGCTGAGGCCATTTATTCGATTCACGGTAGAACGAATACGGACCTACGTCTAGACGTACAAACAGCCCCAGTCCCTTCCTATCCCTTCGCCCTCCTTGTCACTCCTACGCGCTGTCGATCCTATCCTCTGCGTCCGACTTCCCGTTTCTCTCTTCCTACCTTTCTTCCCCCCTCCCCATCCGCATCCTTTTTTCGTTTTTGCCTCTCCAACATTCTCTTTCCGCGCCTCCTTTTCTTCCTCTCCATTGGCTCTTCCTCCCGAATATGCCGTCAGCTCGTCATTTGCCGCAGGACTGAACACCCGTCCACACAGACCCGCGACTGTGTACGTGTACAAGAAACGTGTTCCGGATCGGAGAGACTAGGCCCCGTGGACTTCCGCTTCGTCCAGATTGGATCGACGTCGGAGTCTGATCGGGGAATTATTATCCGATCCTTGGAGGACCCGCGGCTCGCCAAGGCCTGTCTTCTTGACCTTTGCAGGAATCTCGCAATTTCGGCGACCTTTGTTACGCCACGGGATCGAACTCGTTAACCTCCTAGCGTCATTGAAAATCGATCCGCAGTCTATTCTTCTAAATTGCCTGCTCCTTCGCCCGATCCATAGAAATTAATTAGATGATAAATCTGACCGTTTTTACTACTGAAACATCTTGACGCGATTTGTCTGTCAAGGAACTTCATCGCTTTCGTTCGAAGCAACTCTATAATTCTCACTCTCCGTCGTGAAATCAGTAAGTTAAGATAATTTCGATGTTCCCGCTGCTCTGAGAACGCGCGGAAAATAGATCCTCCGCAGCGAGTCTGTTCCATTACGCGGGAGAATTACGGTTCCAAGCGGAGCGGAACGATCCGCAGGGAGGCCGAGTTCAAACAAATACGAGAGCACGACATTCGCGTAGGCTTCCCGCGTCGCTTAGCCGTCGCATTCCCGATCGTTAAACTCGTCTTTCGCTTCGCTTCCCCCCCCCCCCCCGCCCCCGCTTCGCCCCACAGGTTCAAACAATCAAAGTCCCCGCGTGTATACATCACGCACGGGAACAAATATTTAGCCGGCTCGCGGGGGCCCCCTCTCGTTCTCAAGCTGCCTTCGCACGTTTTTAGCGTTCCCCGGGGAACTTTGTCGCGGCCGGCGTTCAGGAATGTCCCTGGTTCAATCTCGACAAAGACCAGGCGTGTCTGTTTGCGGAGCATGTCGACGCAACTGACCACAGAGACCGCGGGATGCGCAACGTGCAATGGGGAGTGCATACGCAAAACCTCGGGCCGCAACGTAAATGTCACGCCGCCTAATTTACAGCTATTTTTACGCGAGGCCTCGCTCTTCCAGCGGGATCGTAACTAAGGGAGAGAAGAGGGGGGAGAAGGTGGCGGAGGCGGAGGAGGAGGAGAAGGAGGAGGAGGACGAGATTCGCCAAGCCGGTCAGTGGTTTTCCGCGCTCGTCGATATACAAGGGAGATAGCGGTTCCTTCGCTGGCTCCTCGGCCTCCGAGATGCCTTCCCACAGTCGGGAAGAAACGGCCAGCTACTTTTACCTCGCCTCGCAAGTCTTCGAGATAACAATAACACCGACAAATCCGCCGTGAATTCTAATACCCGACGCCGCGACCTGATTATTCGGCCCAGACACGAGACCAACCTTTCCTTGCAACACCGTTTCGTGTTTTGTTAGCCTAGGAAAGGGAACGAGCGTACACAGGGTGTCAACAAAAATCTGGGCCATCGCCTGCATCAGCTGATTGAATTTTCTGTAACAGCAGACTCGACTGCGATTCAATTCTGGTCGGAGGCAAGGATTGTTCGATACAATTATCAATCTCCGTCCCGTACTCGTACCCTTAGCGACGCAATGCGTGTACGCGGTAAAAACAATGCGATCGTTGCACACACGCGAGGAGCGCGCGTACACCGCGCCGCGGAAATTTCTCCGAAGCGGTGCCGGATCTTCCGCTTTTTGCCGAGCGCGAAGCCCGACAAGAAACGAGAGGTGGATTCCAATTTACACGTACTTGCGAGCGCGGTCGTAAAACCCGTGTAGTCACGGAACGAGAGAATGCCCACGCGTTGCGTGACACGCACCGTGAGATGGTGGTAGAATGCTTGGCGCAAAGGACGCTCAGGTGGCATCTCAGGTGTTGAGGTGCACCGACGATCGCGTTTCGTCTGCATACGCACCGCGCGGGGGAAAAACGTAACGACATAAGCGCGTCGCGAATCGAATGATGCAACCAACGAGCGGTGTTATTTTTTGATGAGCCACTGACGCACTTCTTTTACCATTATTGCCGCCTCTCCGCTGTGACTTTACGATTCCTGCTGATGGCGTCTGTGAATGCCGCGCCGTTTGAAGCTTTCGACGAGGAACAGAGAAACGGACTTAACGTAATTCCATCTCGCATGGGTAGCTGGCAATTTCTTCGATGATACAGATGAAACTTCAATGGTTACTCAATAATTTTCGATATAAAATTCTGGAGCTATGCACCGTGCCGGTATTTGAAAAATAGATGCCAATAGATGTCTGTAGCCTACTTATTCTACTTCGCCGGCGCTAAGTAGAAACAGCCCCGTCACTAAACAGACGGTAGTAACACTGCAGCAGTAAACGGTCTCGAAATTCAATCAGACGCGTTGTCTTGGGTCCCGTCATCCTCTTTCCGTTTCGTGCCACATACGTATTCCCGTGAAGCGTCATGTTGCGTTGCCAGGTCACTTTGGATAGCCAGAGCGACACGGCTAAAAGATCCGCGTCATTAATGGGTTGCCTCAGGCTGAGCAGACATTGTGTCCATCAAGAGCGTGGATGCCTCCGCGATAGGGTAGGGAGAGGCGGAATGGGGGACAGAGGTCGCGGCGAGTGATAAAGAAGGGACAGAGAAAGGGCTCGTTAAAGAGCCCGGCACGAGATGACCGGTTGGAAAAGGCTGGCGCAGCTCCCGCTTTGACGGAAGGCATTTTGTTGGCCGAAATCGCAGCCGTGACAGACGGAAAAGCGAACAGCGATGCAATTACCGAACTCCCGGCGAGAATCGTCGGACACGCCGTTTGCAACGGTTGCTAGTTAGACTGCGGAAGTAGGCAGGATGAGGTCGTTCTGCTAATCGACGAGCTTCTGCCTTTTCGCCCCCTCGGATTACACGGGCCGACCTGTCGGCCGATAATTGTTCCAGAAGATCATTGAAATATCTCGACGAGCGGGAGGGGAGGCGACCTGCTCGCCTTTAAGATAACTAGGTTGAAACTATAATTTCGGTTGGATGGCCCCTGCGACTCGAGCTTCACGCCCTCCGACGCGGAAATTGCGAGAGCGTTTTGCGATGGTAACGCGTTGTCTAACGCGGAAGAAACTTACTGGCGTTTTTAGGATAACCGTTTTAGCACTCGTGAAGGATAGACAATGGATAGAAAGTAACTCCATGAGAAACTGTGCAAAAACAAAGAACGTATACATTTATTTGAGAACAATTAACCATTTCCAGATAGCTATTTGGCGTATTTGTCTACGAGAAATTAAGTACTTCTAAATGAATCAAAGGAACGAGGTAATAGAATGCAATAAATACCACTTCACGAAGGCACCGAGGATTTATTTTATGTTTTCAACTGTCATCGTGCGAGTATGATAAATCGTTTACGTTATAACCGATCGACAATGGAGTCACAAAAGCGCCGCAGTCAAATGAGCTGCATTTGCCGCATGACTTATGAGATGCTGAATCGATATCGATACGCCGGGGATAAGATGATGACAATGGATACGTCTCGCGGCTCAAAGAAGCACCATTTATCGCGGCCGATTGGTATTTGGCTGACAGTGCCTACAGGACGTAAATAAAGGTGATTACCTGCGCGCCGCCAGGTGTAATCGTATTCTCCGGTGCATAATGCATGCGCCGATACAATACGTATCGAGAATGCAAATGCCTCCCTCCTTGTTTCCCTCCACGCCCGAGAGTTTTATTTTCATTCAAAGCCGGGCAGAACTGATAGCACGGTAAATCCTGCCCGTTCGATAGCGAAACGTATCGTCATTGAATTCGAGCAGATTTATTTTCTAGAATAACTTCATACGATAAAAGTGAATATTCAGTTTTGCAAACAGCGAAGCACGGTTATCTGATAAGCTTCCGCTTTATCTCCTCCGATCCGGCGCATTGGATCATTCGGCTTGTTTGTACGGTTTATTTACACGTGACCTGTCGGCGCGGCGTTCCCTCTAATTAAAAAATTGACCGTCTTAAACGCAAACGAACAATGAATTTATAGGGTAACTGATAAACGAGCACGCTGTTCGAGCAATTCGCTCGCGTCGCATTTCCCGTGCATCACTGAGCTGAGAAAAAATTGTCATCAACCTATTTAGACATAGCTTATAGAAATTTTTTCATGTCCTATTAAGCACAAAAAAAAAAATTGTATACGGAAAGTTTCCGGATCAATCCACTTCGCTACCTTGCGATACATTATTCTGCGACTCTGGTAGTTCGACGACGGTTATCAAACGCCCACGAATCCTTTAACCCGAACTCTGTCCCCCGATGAGAAAGCGACACCAACACGTATATTTCAAAGAGGGGACTTTGCGGGCAATAACCGAGAGAGGTGACATAAAACGATGAAACGATTCTTTATCATGCAAATTGAACGCGAAACTGCAAGTTACACAGAACAATGGGTTCTGAATTCCATAACAACGCCTCCTCTTTGTTAATGACCACCACAGTACAGTGCATCATTGAAGAAACTATGTAACTTGAAGTTACATGGAGCAGAGTACATTTAACCCCTGTAACCTGAAACCACCGCGAATTTCTATGGCACTGTGCCGTTTAATTCTCAAGCAAAGATGTTCGTATCTATTCCATACGCTGTGTGGATTGTAACATATTAATTACCTGCGCGCTGCGCGTTCGTATGTGGTTAGCAATGTTCTGGTTAGGAATTCAGTATAGACTCTCAAATCTATAATAATAATAATGTTCCTGAATCTCTATACAGCCTTTTGCAAGTGAAATTATATTTCTAAATGTAATTAGCAATCGCTTATTCTGTCCTTTCTTATTTTTGCTCTCGAATGTGAACCAAACGAACATCGTAGATCCTTGTATTAATAAAGAAAGATAAACCTACGGTCACTAAAAATAACGAAGCACAATTATACACCCCTCCTTCGTGAAACGCAATTAACTACTGCACGCCCCTGGGTAGAATGGTTTTTCATCGGGCCATTTAAGGAATTAAAGCGCAGAATCGTAGCCGGCCACTCGGAAGAAACAAACACTCTTTAGAAGGATGGGAAAAACGGACGAAACAGGAAGCTCGTTAAATAGATAAACCTCGACGATCTCCTCTTGACCCCGCAATCAGCTCAAGCGCCGAGATAAAGCTCGGCTACCGATATGGTCCATAAATCCCGTCGTAATGCGTAAATACCGGTCAACAATAATTCCGTGGAGGTACGAAGAAAGCTGTGTCACTGGGTTATCGCGATGAGATTATCTCGAAATCCTACTTACTCCGCTTTTATTTTCCTACGCCACAAAAACTCCCTACCGTTCCACGGTGATTAAGGAGCTCGCAACGAAATTGCACTAAACATCCTGACTCGATGTTGCTTCCTTTGACTAAATGCGATTGATAAAACATGCAACTGACTGATATGACTAACTGCATCGCGTTCTTTCCGAAGAAGATAAAAGCTGTAAATAATATTTACTTTTCCAGAAGCAAATGATTGAAGTTTGGACGCTTCGAGTAGTAACGTGAGAGATCCGGCTGCTATTGGGTACACGTCGGACTACAAGCCATCAATATACTTCATAAACATCAATAAACTGTTCGGAAATTCTCGAGCAAAGATAACAATTCAATACGTTCGATTCGGAACTAGTCCACACTTCATCATCATGCGATTTGTGATTATTTCTTCCTTCAGTTATCAGGATTTACATCATTAACGAAAAAAGAAAATGTTTGGAATCCGAATAGATTTTAGAAGATTATAGAAGTACTCTAATTGCAATGCATTCTATTATATCCGCACATCACTAAAAATTGCCCAATAGAAAGGAATATAAAACTAAAAAAAAAAGAGATCGTAAAAAATGGTTAACAACCACGTGACGTCCAACAAACGGGCTCCGAATTGCGCATCCTGTGAGAAAGCCATGTGCGCTCATCTCGAACTGGGTTCATCACACTCTCAGTTACCCACGGGTACAGGAGGCAGCCAGTTCTCTCGCATGTATTCGAACACGGTGTATTATCTGAATCCTGGTGTGTACGTAGACACGAGAGTCGCGGCGGCACAAGTGCACCGCGCTGGCGGCCTCGAGGTCGATGGATTAGGTACACCGTTTGCTTCGCCTCGGCAAACATCCTTGGAGTTCTTCAGGCCGAGAGAATCGCACGGATATCTCAGCCTCGGGGTGGGAGGTACGAGCTGGGCGATGACGCCGCTGTCGAGTACACAGTTTGTCGGTCAGCACGTGCTGCTTGTTCTTCGCGAGAGGATCCTTACGCCGTGAAAACCTCGAAGAAATTGATCTTCGGTTCTGTGCCAATGTCTCCGGTGAACTAGAAATCCTACCGGAGACCTAACTCGTCCCAAATTTTTATTAAAAAAGTTGAAAATCTACGCAGACAGCTACACTCAGAAAAAAAGCTTCCCAGAATTTAAAGAAATTCTTCACTGCTTTTATTTTGCATTTTTCGGTTCAGTAATGTTCGCAATCAAGGAGGAGTCTTCGCTATGAGAAAAGGTAACTCTTGAAATTCAGCGAAAGATGATCCTCATTTTCCTTCAATTCCCCGCCGCAAGCACGAACAGTCGCGATGAAAAATTCAAGCCTGCATATCCCCTAAAACGAGAGCAGGTATCAGCGAAGCTAACCGTAATTCCTGTTTGGGGAATTAAATTGGCGGCCATTTAACCACGCGGACGGCCGAAAATTGTTTTGCATTAATTGAGGCGCGGGAGGGTGCAAACCTGGGTGCTCGAACACGTGCACGTGGTTGTCGGAATTAGGGGTCGACACAAAAGAATTTTACACACGCGAGTCGTACTCGCGTTTCGTCAACCAATTCCCTCTGAATTCGACCAACCACGAGCACACGGTCAGAAAAATATTATCCGCCGGTGGTATGCGACACCTTTCGAACGACTGTTTTCCCCGCAGGTGTACGCGCATACCGTGGAAATAAATCGCACGGCGGCGAAAGGCAAGGTCGAAGACCCGCGAGGGCAGCCAGAACTGGATAGATTAATCACGTATACACGGAACCGAGCAACGACTTCACGGCTGATTCGGTTTATTAGATGGCCGACGAATTTTACAGCGGTTACTCAATCCGAGAAAATATAATTTAGATTGACTGTTCGCTGACAGATACGTTTCATAATTTTTCACTGCGTGTTATGGAATCAATTTTTTGCTATTATAATTTGATATTTGCAGAAGTGGTAAATAAATTTCAAAGTGTGGTGAATAAATTATTACTATCAGTTCATATCAACTATTAGTTCACTATCAGTATTAATTATTTAACAGCATTATGATAGGATTACTGTAAGGTCTTTATAAAAGTGGATTAATATATGAATAATTAATAATACTCTCCCTTATTGATTTCAACGTGATTTCTTCAAAATGTTATATCAAAGATAAGAAATTCATTTAATATACAGGGTGTAACAAAAATGTTGCAGTTCCTTGAAAGGGGTGACACCTGAGGCGATTCTAAACAACTTTTTCCTTAGCGAAAATGTTATGTGGGACTTTGTTAACGAGTTATTAACGAAAAACACCGACCAATCAGGGAGCGAGTACAGCGGATTAGTGATGCCGCGGACGATGGCGGGCCAATACTACTCACAGCTGGAGCTGCGCTGAAATTCATCCACTGTATTCGTGCTTCTATTGGTCAGTGTTTTTCGTTAATAACTCGTTAACAAAGCCTCACTTAACATTTTCGCTAAGGAAAAAGTTGTTTGAAATCACTTCAGGAATTACCCCTTTCAAGGAACTGCAACATTTTTGTTACATCCTGTAGCATCGTGACCCTAGTATACCACTTAAGGGTTAAATTTAATATATAAGTTACCGTGTGCTAGGACATTCTACGTTCCACATACCCCTAACAAAATATTTATCATTCGGCACAAAAGAAACGGAGAGAAAACAGAAAGCACGAAGAATGTCAGCAGACGAGGGGATGAAAGAGCGGGAGGAGGCTAGCCGGGATGTGGATAGAGAGCGGCGCGGTTCTGATCCGTGCAGCAGTCGGAGTTCCGGTGTGTTAAATTTTCATAACCTCTCAGAGAACAGTGTCTTTCAGTCCCCAACATTCATAATGAAAATCTCTTTACGGAACTTCATCGGGCCGCTCGTAACTGCGTCGCCCCCATAATAGTTCGCCTCCGCCTTTGTGTACCCAAAGTCTACAAACCCTGAAGCGTGGAGCGCGCGTACGCTTCGACATAAATTATAATCGCGGATTCCGACAGAAGATCGACCGACGTAGGCGGATCGACGATACTCTCGGTCCGGGGCGATCGCGTCCAAAAGTCAACGATATTAAAATTTCGGAGCCGCGCCTTTATTTGCGAAACGGGAAACCACGCGGCGCGGTCCTTTCGCGCTCGCATACCTCCGGCGATAAAAGCTACAACCGCGTTCTTGGGGTTCTCGAGGCTTACTAACGAGCTGCTGAATTCGCGACACGGTTAAACAATAAGCATAGCGACAGGGGACTACGATCCCTGAACGATGACAAGCGGTGGAGGTATTTAGCTTGACAGATGCGCGCCTCCGTCGCGATTTTCGTATAACTTATCCCGTGAAACATCCCGCGACTGGCAACCGTTCAACGATACCAACCGAGGGCACAACACTGTTGCTCCTTTCCGAATGCGTCTGCCAAGCGGATCGCCTCGAGACGCCGGTTCGACAATCGGAAACGCGTGTTCCGTGTCACGTATATCAGCAAAAACCGGACTAACCAGTGGCTATTCTGCGAAACGGCACGCATACTACTATCTCGCTCCGAATGTCTCTATTCAGTAATTACTCGCCGCTGGATAACTTCATTCACGCTGCGAATAATTACTTAATGACCGCGGGCAGACACCTACGGCATTCACTGACTCTTTGACAGGCTAATAAAATTACTATTACATCAAAACAGCTTTCGAGCTTCCTTCTCACACATTTCTCGCTACTACTATAACTCCCTTCCTCAAGAAATACGCTCACTTCCCACTCCTAGTTCCTTCAAAACTGCCTGTAACAAATTTATCCGGATTCATTTTGCCTAATCTCCCTTTCTCCTTCAGTTCTAATCCAGCCCTGAGTTCTCTATCGGTGTCGTTATCGTCGTTATCGTTATTACCATGTATCGTCGTACTATGCTCAATTTGTTATTTTAGTTTTAGTTTTAGTTCTAGTTTCGAAGTTTCATTTGATGTTCATTCCTTTTCTTTCTGGGTTAGGTTGCAAAACAATCCATGACTGAACCTCGCCTTTGCCGAAGACAAATAAAATGGCAATAAAGACGTTATAAATAAATAAATAAATAAATAAATATTGTTCCTGGTAGAAAATAGAACATGCAACAGCGCTGTTAGATATTTAGTAATCCCTCTCAAGGGACCGAATGAAAAACCATGTCTAACATAGAGCACAAAAGATCACAACCGATCCGATGGCAAATCGCACGAGTTCCAAAGTCGATTGGATAATGTAGTCGTTGCTCTAAGCCTCGCTCCATGGCGCGCTTTACCGACCGTTTTATCCGACACTATTCACCACCTAATAAATTCTGGACTTTCGACGATTCCCACCCAGCGACTTCCTCCGTCGTTGACAAGGGAAAGAGAGAGAGAGAGAGAGAGAGAGAGAGAGAGAGAGAGAGAGAGAGAGAAAGAGAGAGAGAGAGAGTGAGGACGGGAAGGCAGGAGAGGAAAGGTATAGCAAGACCCAGGGAGAACAGGGAGACGGTGGCAACATCCGGCCTCGCAGAACGACTCAAGACACGATTTACGGCGTGCGATGTCAGAGGTGCAGCGGGAGGCCAATTTGCGTGCGACGGAAACGCTTTGACTGCCCTTTTTCGCAAATTAATATACGCATTAGGGCGTCAGCCTGCCGGGGCTACCTGTGTTCAGGGCGAGCTGAGTTAGGAGACGGGAAGAATCGAGCGAATAGGACCACCGGTGGCCCCGTTGAGAGGAACCCGACCTCGGTGGGATAAGACGAACTGGTTCCTACCCGCGATCTCGTGCCCTTTCTTAAACAAGCACTGAACAAACGAGAATGGAGGTTCGACGACGTGCGCCTCCTCGGATCCCCTACCGGGTGGTCCAACATTCTCGGACGATCTCTGGATCCCGGTATCTTGCATTAAACCCCGTGCATCAATTAGCGGAATCGAACCTTTGCAGCTTGATCGTTTACTGAGCTGCAATTTGCCTCGAGATCTTCGTCAAGACTAATATTTGATTCTAGTTAAGAATTCGCCGCTGCTAACGTCTAATTAGTCACATAAAGTTAACTGTACTATTTTTCTGGTCCAATTGTGTCGAATTATTCTGGATTTCGAGAATTTGGTTTTAGAGAACATTTTCTGGAGGATGAAAGTTTTAACAGAGAAGAAATAATTGGTTTGTAACTACTTAAGCGGTTAGTTTTCTTAAGAATTCTAAATGATAGCTTTGGCGAACATGTACTGTTTCCGTGGCAAATAAATAGGCAAAGAGATCGAGTCTCTCCATTTCTCAGCGTTTCGACCGTTTTCCGCCATCGCCCGGGTTTCGATTTTTATCGATACTCTCTCACGGAACTTCGCGAAATTGCTCAAGTTGCGGGGCAAAGTGGAAGAGGAATATTGCGATACGTGTTTCGAACCACCGAAGTCGCCTCGCCCTCGAAATGCAGTTATCTCGAATTTTCTGATATATTGGGGAAAACGTTTGACATGTTTGTCTACGATATCGGTGCGGTTGAAAGCATCGTTCGACCAATCGCACTTCTTCGTCGAACCGCTCAAACTTTACTTCCCGATTTAAAGAGACGTTCGACTCTTCTTAAACAAAATCCAACACTCGACGTACGAAAAATGAACGGCACGATACTCTCAAAAAATAACCCAATCAAATTCAATGCACGATAGGAGAATAAAAAATCATTATCATCGGTGGTGTAAGCTACAAGTCTCCTCCCCAATGAGCTTCGCACTGGCGAATAAGCGCGTTGATTGAATCAACGGCTAACCGGAGGGCGTGTCAATAACCACTGTCAGAAATCGTTATTAAACGCATATAAATTAGCATATAAATTGTACTCCGACCCGGCGAAATCCGTCGGTCGAACTTGTCACCCGGTTCACGCTGCTTCGCGCTCGCACGAACGCTCGCGAGCGCTCGAACTCGCGCCGCGCATCGTGCGACAACGCGCCTGCACCCGTCCCTGTTGACTTAACATTCCCCTCTCTCCTGTGGCCCCCTTTTTCGACTTCCTGTCGCGAGCTCTGTCTCCCGCAGGACAGAATTCACTCTCGGCTCTACATAATCCGAAGAGCTACTATCCTGCGCGGACCGATAGCGCCGGCGTTTCGAGCCACCCCCGAAACACACGGTGTGTCCCCAACCCTCATCCATCGTCTGAATGCTGGATGGAAGCCACACAATGCCAGCCGCCAACGAACACGCACACACGGCCGCCTCATCAAGCCACAATGGCAGCCATTACCGATGCAACGATTTACCCCCTCCACGGTCCGCGCGCGCCTCTGCCTTCCTTTTCGCGTCCTCCTCGTCCTTCCTTGTCTTTCAGGAACGCTCCTTTCCACCGGCAGGCCTCGACGTCTTGAGATACATCGGCTTCATTGTCTCCGGATCTTCGAACGATCAGAACGCCGAAATTTCGGGGAAAAATAACGAGGGAATAATCGCGGTATCCCCTTCGAGGATAACCGAGGGATCCGGCGAAGTGGTCCTGAAAGCGCAGGAAACGAAGAACTTCGTTCCACTTCTGGATGCCGGATAAACGCCACGCAGTATTGTCTTTGTTTTGAGTAATGCCCTTAATCCCTTCGCGCTGACGACTGCGACTTGATGGACAGTCGGCCCTTTTCAGCCAGTGAAGCGGGTTTAAATTTTGAAAGGATGTTTTGCATGTCGAATATGATGGAAGAACCTGCATCTTCTCTAAAGGAAAATCATTTTTAAAATAATATTACTTGGCATTACCGAATGAGTTGTCCAATGTCGATTTATAACCATGACTTCTCTCACATGCATCAACAATTAAATCTGTGGCCACTGGAAAACAGACGTATTATGTTCGACCTACTGTGTGCATATAAAGTACTTAATAGCTCTATTATATGCTCTGAGATGCTATCTCTTTTTAACTTAATGAGGTCAACGTCATCCAGAAGAAACAATATCTTATTATTGCAAGAAACCCACCGTACGAATTATGGCCAATATAACTGCATTAACCGTATGATTTTGTGATTTACAGGATTTCTTTAGTTCTCACACCTCCTTTAGATTTAGATTATTAAAACATTGTCGCTTGTGAATGACTGTTTATAAGACCAAATTGTACTCTAAAGCATTAAACACGCGTAAATAAAATTATTATAATATAATTAAACTTGATTCACAAATCCTAGATTTATCTTCCAAATTATGAAATTACTGATCTCTGTTTCTTGATAAATTGATATTACATGAAAAAACATGCAGAAATTCCATAGAAAGAATCAAGAAACTCAAAAGAATTCAAAATAATATCAACAGGAACAATTTTTTTTAATAAAGTCAGACTTACATACTTTAATTTGAATTATATCTGAATGAATGTTTCTGCAATCGTACCCTGTTAAAAAAATTAAAATAAAAAGAAATACGCCAACCATAGCCGATTTTCCCTACAAATTACATTTCACTATGGAGGAATCGATGTGCCCGGTGTTTTCTCATAATCGCGGCGCGTTCAATAAGGAACGGACATTCGTGACGGGATCGGTCGGATTCTATCCGCGAATAAATCGTGCACGAAGGCAACGTTCCTTCATTCCCCGGCAAGTGCAAAGAGGGTCATCCGAAAGTTATATGTAATAAGTTCCTTCCTAACGTGCGGAACCGCGGGTGTATAACGTTCGTGGAAAGGGAAAATTATACCCCGCAGAAAGGACTCGGGTCGTTCCCCTCCGTTGGGAGTCCAAAATCCACACCG
Source organism: Perdita meconis (assembly GCA_030770465.2). Taxonomy (NCBI): domain Eukaryota; kingdom Metazoa; phylum Arthropoda; class Insecta; order Hymenoptera; family Andrenidae; genus Perdita; species Perdita meconis. The sequence continues at coordinate 5,285,159 of JASKOS020000016.1, forward strand.
TAGGTTCGGGTTCCCAGTCACGAAGCTCGATAGCGGCCGTAAAGCTCGAGGAGCGCGAAGCGCGGTATGGATACGACAGCGAATATCGCCGACGTCGACATATGACGCAGGAAGACGGGGAAGAGGGACTCGTTGCACTCGTATAACCGGGGTAAGGAGGGGGTTGAACCTTATTCGCCCTGACGCGGAGCGCGCGCAAACTCGAGGAGCCGGGGAAGTTTGACAGTAACGCGAGAAGAAACTGCTGAAAAACGATGAAGGGAGGGGTGAGAGAAGAGAATCGGGAAGGTGGAAAAGGTACGCCGGAGAAGATCAAGGAAGATAAGGAGGAAAGAGACGGGAAGCGCGATTAAAGAAGGGAAATTGAAGACAGAGATGAAGTAACGAGAATTCCAAGACGAATCGGAAAAAAAAGGAGAGACAGGAGAGCGAACGAGAAATAGAAGCAATTTAGATTCTTTTTGTTCTAAACAGACGAGAGATGGAAAAACCCCCTGAAGAATAAATTAGAAGGAAGAGGAAGAAGGAGGATAAAAAGAAATAAAAGAATGGAAGAAGATGAGTCGGCGGCGACGATAATGAGAAGGAAAGGGAAGAGAGGGGAAGGTCGTAAAAACTATGGAGCACCTCAGAAGTTACCCGCGGCTCGTGATAGCTTCGCGAATAATTATTTATCATCTTATCAAACTTTCACAATCCCGATGCCCGGTGGAGAAGGGCGGGCGCGTAAAGTGGCGTGGATCAGCGCGCGGGAGGAACGATCTATACTCGTTCGCATCGGCCAACTTTTTAACGAGTTTTTAAACGTCATGAATGATCCCCGACGCAAAGGATCGCAAGCTGAGGCGAAGTGGATACCGCTCCGTGGCGTCTCCGCGCCTCTAGGCCTCGCCCTCCCCTCCTTTGACACGTGATGAATTTTTATCGCGTCGTTTCCCTTCGATTCACGCTCGCCGCGAGACGCTGATAAGCCTCGCGTTCCGTGCGTGCCGCCAAATCGAAACCATCACACTCTTGGCCTTCCCCTGCGGCTTGACGGAACGGTGAGGAACCGTAACGGAGACTATTGAACCGCGTCATAAACTCTACGCGAAATAGTAACCGGACACCTACGCGCTGCAGAGGAACGCACTACAAACGCCCCGAGTGGCGAACCGGAGAAAAAAAGGCGAAAAAACACGTGCGCGCGCGGTCGGGGAACAAGTGTAAAGAGAGGCCGTGCGTTAAATAAGAGAATTAATCCGTCGAGTTGGCGAGCGGGGCAGCTTTTAGACGGTTTAATTGATGTTAAACTGCATTCTCCCTCTGGCGGCCCCGCAGCACCATAAAATTTCTCCGGGACGAACATATGAACCGTTCGCCCTTTTGTTCTCGTTTTACGGGTATAATTTCGCAACCTGCCGACCACAGATCCCCATAATCCGACGCACTCTTGGTGTACTCACGCGGCTGCGAAGCACCGTCGCCCCGTCTGCTTGCTTACTCGTAAACCAAGCCTCGTATATTCGCGCAACCGCAACCGCGGAGTTTTTATAATTTTCGCTGGTCGAAAAAGCACCGGCGGAGGGAGCAGCGAAGTTCAAACCCTCGCTGTAACTGCGACCGATGGAAACGCGTCTCGTTCTTTCGGTCGAATCGCGAAAATCGAATGCTTCGCTCGTATCCCTCGATCGATCCTCCAACGAGAAACGATCATCGTTACTACCAGCCTTCGTGACTTGACGTTCAAGGCCGCCCTGCGCATATGTATATATCAATCAGCGATCGATTACGTTATTATGGTCACGAACGTGCGGCTGGCCAATTAAGATACATTTCATAATGTGGTTAGTCGCTGATGACGTGGCGTGATATTAAATTGAGTATCTGTGAGAGCTCTGTAGACGCTATAATATTATATTAACGGAGTGGAAAATGCGAAAATGAGAATTGCTACTTGAAACAAAGAATTGAGATCTCCGGAGAAAAATTCTGGAAGGAGATAAATTATACAGAGAAAAATAGACAGTGTCTAAAAATTTTGTTCCACGAAGTTGGAATATTTATTTTTGAAAAAGGGCGTCGGCGATTGTATATTCTGGAGAGTTACTTCGGATGTACATGCAGGATTTCAGAGTTCCGAATCTTTCCCCTTTGAAATGGATGCACAAAGTGGGTCTAACTCGGACCCTTAGCAAGTTTGTCGTTCATAGCTGCGTCCGATCGACTTCCTCAACCAACATTGACGCTCTGTAATAACCTGCGAACTCTTGATCCCTGCCGCGGACAGAGTAACTTTGTTCCTGGAAGTTTTCCACAGTTCTAGATCACCTGACTTCCGTGGAGGCACGATCGCTAGGAAAGGTCGTTTAAAGTAAAAGTAAGCGAGAAGATTCGATGATGTGGTACGCGACGCCATCACTTTCCAGCGTTGAACGAAGTTTCCACATCGGACACGGCGACGATTCGGAAAGGGGCTCAGATTTTCTCTCCTATAAGAAATTTTCCGTAAATCAACGGCTTTCATATTATATTGTCACTCCACGTGTGAAAATTTGTACTCTTTTTCAACTCGATATTTAAAGAAAGTTCGTTCGCAATAATAATCCACCTTTGAATAATAAATTTAAAGATGCGATTTGACGTAATCGTATCCGCTGGTGCTTTGGCAGCCGGCGTAAAAACGGTTTGATCGCAGCTACCGACAATTTACAGCAAATCGAGCCAGAAATAGCAGGCGAAGGTAAACCGTGCAGCGACAAGTTCATCTGTATAAACCTCGTCTCCCGTGGAGGAACGTTTTCCGCGTTTCCGCGCTCGCGCCGGAATAAATACGCGAGAGCCGAACGAAAAATTGAATTTTTTTTTCGAGGTCCGGACGATCGGCTCAGAATGAACTGTGAAAATATGCGAAACATAGAGAAGGGTCCTCGGCAAAACCGATACTACTATAAAGCGTGTCCGACTTTTTGGTGATATCGCGTGGATCGACGCTAGAGTGCGAACAAAGGAGAAAAACGGCTAATGTGCGACCGGCTAAAATACGAACGATACCAACGCGAATTGTTCGACAGCGCTGATCGTATTTTCTTGCCCCGTCATATTTTTCCTTGTCGCGCTTGTAGCTTTATTGATTACCAGCCACGCGTACGAACGCAAAACGCAACGGAACACTTGACTCGTAGTCGGGAAAAATGTGTTTAGACAGGAAGCGCGTCACGGTGTTCCTCCAGCATTTTTCTTTTTAGTTATCGCGTCGTTAAATCGTTGCTCGCGAGGCAACCGGCTCGATTCGCCGCGCCGTGCAGCGGTATCTGCAATCCGTTGCCTGTGATCGACAGCACATTATCATGTCTTGTCTCACGCTGTACCGACCCAATAACGAGGCAATTATCTCTATCAAGTATCCCCGAGTGCCTTACGACCACTTGCTCTCCACGCACCCTCGGTCTAGAAAGTTCGTCGGACGCGGGAATGGATCTGACCCTTCGAGCTGAGAAGACGCGGGGGAATCGCGTCGTTCACGCACACGCTCCGTCTTCTGGGAAGCTCGTTTCATTCATATCAGAGATGAATGAAACAATTTTCTCGTAACTCTTCTTCCACATCTAAAGCTTTCGATGCGGTTAGAAAATTGCAGCTGCACTGATTCCTTGAAAAAGGAAGATAGTCTCTCCTCGAAATCTGGGGTAAGAATGAGACCGAGATAAGGGAACTAATTAAGCGTAATTTACCTCGGGTTGCGAAGACAGCGCGCAAAACCGCTTCAATCTGAACCGCGCCAACGGGACATTAAGAAGTTACGTGGCGGCTGTATACGTAGCCACCACTACAAAAAGGCGTTGCATTTCCATAGATAAGTCGGCGATAACACGTTCCGCGCGATGATTTCACATGGACTCATCGCCTCGCTCGAGCCGCGTTTATCGTCGCTTACATAACGTCCGTAAGATTGTCCCGTGCTCCACATGCGCGGCGTTACTTCCCTCCTTTACGAGGTCATTCGGCGTCGCAACCATCCTTGACTAACAGTATATTAAACAGAGTATATTAAAATCCGATGGCAAACGCTCGTTTGGCCGCGGGGCATCGACACTCCGTAGGGATTCAAGTGAAATTACTTCCTCCGCGTTTGCGACGTCACCGAATGAGGATCACTGCACGGTGCGCTGTTTGCCAGCCGCGGTAGGTGGTTTAATGAAGAAAGGAAGCTGAATCTCATTAGTCTTCCACGAGGTTGCACTCGCTCGCGACCTATAAACAACCGCCTCCGACGGTTCCACCATTTGCCGTCAACCCTTCTGCGATTGTTCGTCCTAACCGAACGTCTGCCTCAAATTAGAGACAAATAAAAGATCTGGATTCGTCTAGAAAGACACAGATACAACAGCAAACGCTTGAAAAAATTCCAGAGAGAAATATAAATTTCGAACTCACGTCTTACCGAACAACGAACACCTCCACGGCATGAAAATTCGCGCGTGCTAAAGCGTACCCGACCCGAATTCAAGTTCCCCAGGATTTTCATAATCCGAGCGAAAAGCAGCGCGAGGAGGAACCGGCGCGGCTGGAGGAAGCGAGAGACCGCAAAAACGCATTCGGATGCATCAACCGTCGAGACTGTTACGAGCGATCAGATAGCGGGGACCGCGGTAGCGCAACGTCAGTTGCATCGTCCGTGTGCTCCCTCCCGGTGCATGCACCGCGCACACACGCGCGACCACGCGTGGCCCCTCTTTGCTTTGCGGAGCGAAGTTCGGCCGAAACCCTTGCGCGCGGATCGTTGCTCGTCTGCCAGCTGGGGCGCGGGAAAATTTACTTCACGCGGAAACGCCACGGCGAAGATCATCGCGCGAGCCGCGTTCTCGAATAACGGCTCGAAGATATTTATACTCGGTGCAGCTCGCTCCGGACGGACCTTTTATCGGGGGTCAGGAATCTGACAAAGCCAGACACGCGCGTCCGCGCGCGCACGACCGACCGAGCCGCTGATGAACGTGCCACGTTCACGATAACAGAGGAAGACGCATTTAATGCGTTCATGAGAGCCGAGATGCACCTACGCGTTTCAGGACGGTGAAAACGACCCGGGGAAGGAAGCGAAGACAGGAAACGGCCCCGTTAACTACGCGTTTGTTCTGTTTTCAAGCGATATTCGTGAGAACCGCGAGCGGCTACGCCTATCGGATGATCGGCCGTTGGAAAATTGATGCGTGCCTGCGATTCATTACGAACTTCGGAGAACACTTCCATTACGAGCATGTATTTGATTCTAGATTCATACAGGGAACTGCGTGCAGAATTTTCGTAATACTAAAGAAAGATACATTACTCCAAAAACAAACAAAAGTAAACAAACAAAAATAAAAACTAGCTGGTTATTGGTACTCGCTCGCTCGCTCGCTCGCGAGGGGAGTTGTTGTTGCTCGCTCGCTACGCTCGCTCGCGAGTAGTGATGCCTATAACTATTCATGTTTATTTTGTATGTGACCCTTTAGGGGCCACGTAAGGAACTTCCCGATTTGCGAGTTGTAATTTATTATTACCATTATTAATTGTCACTAATTAGAAAATTATTCGTATTCGGGGAAATTTAATAGTTTTCTACTTATCAACATTGTTACTATATGACGTCGCATTAAACGAACATCTGTATATATATGTGTGTGTGTGTGTGTGTGTGTGTGTGTGTTATATAATATAATAATAGTAATAATATATGTATATATATTATTTCAGTTTAGTTATTCTCTCACAAATTTATATTCTCCCATTTAGATTGCGTTATTCTGTTAGGTTTTCTTAAAAAAACTAAAAAACTACTGGACCGAATTAGAACAAAATCTAATCAGCTCTAAGTTACATTGATAGACATCGATTGCATCATCAATTATTTTGATCTCACTATTAGTTTTTTAGAAACCGTTAACGAAAAATGTGATCACATACGTACGTACGTACGTACATACGCACGCACACACACACACACACACACACACACACACACGAACAATGTGTTCAAAATAGCCTAAAATTACTCCAATGACCTTGAAACATAGAGATCTGCTAAAAAATCGATTTTCCATTTTCGGGGCAAATACAATAACTTCCCTATAAATCGGGAAGTTAAAAAAACAAAAAGAAAAAGAAATAGAAAGAGAGCTTGAAAATTTGAAGACTGCAAATTATTTCACTGCGGCATTTCTCTTCTATCGTCATGGAAACATTGGAAGAAAGAAAGTACTATGAAGACTGGAATATAAGAGCTACTCCAATCGGAGAAACCGAACGCAAACTTTCCATGGAATTAATCTTGAGCAAAGTGACGCAAACGCTCCGAGCAAATGTTTATCATCCGCTCGAGGAGTACACGCTGCAAAGGAAGACAAAACAATCCGCTCGGCCGAACTCGCGCTCGAATTCCATTTCGCATCGGGGGCGGAAAGTTAACGACTTCCCCTCCCGAGTAAAACACCTTTCCGCGAAAAATAATCGAGGGTGGGGCGTAAAGAACGAAGCGAGGGACGACGCGCTCCAAAAAGTCTCCCTTATAGATTCCCGGTTGCGGAAACGAGATAGCGAGCGAGCCTTCCGCCGTGGTGGATTCCCGGAGCGTAGAAACATCGGGAAGCGCGCGCTCGAGAAGTCCGTAGATTTCCTGAGCGTGATTTCGGTCCCTTAAGCTGCGGGCTAAAGCTCGCGTAATGCGAGACGACTTATAATCAGAGTTAAATGGAGCAAAAATCGCTCTGCGGGAAACACGCGATAAAGGCTCGGCGATTCGCGGTCGGGTATACTTGTTTGCCGTGTAAGAGGCGAGATTTCTCCCAGAGAGAGACTCCATCCGGTGGAAAAAGAACGGGGAGCGCGCGCGTGGGGCAGCTACGAGCAAAAAGAGATCGATCTGGCTTCCTGCACTCATCCCGGGCTCCTGAAGGAGCTCCGGAGATCTTCGAGGAGAGCCTCGACAAAAGGAGCCCGCGTTGTTCTTCCGAATCGCACTCGAATCGCTGTGGGACCGATAATGAACCTCCTCAATTTGTGCTATCGAGGGCTTTGAAATCGGAAGTGCCGCGCTTTCGGGGAGACGTGTCGTTTCGTACGATTCTCAATGGGAAAATATCAAATGAGAATGGGGAGAAATTTTCACAGTGAAATAGGAAATACTTTGAAAAGAAGGTGAACAAAGTAAGAGAGAGATCACTGGGAGTAGCGACTATCTGCCGGCTTTTATTTCGGTAGTCTTTCCGCTTAACGACGTCTAAAGGTGACAGTACACGTACCGAATGATAGCAGAATACAAGGATCGCATACGGAAATCCAGCGTACGAGGTAGAGTTGGACCGCATCCAACTAATAGTAAACATCTTGACATCTATATTTGCGCCCGAATAAATTGCGTTTCAACGACTCCCACCCTATATTCCTATTTTCCCTCCATTCGAGGCGGCTCCCTTCCTAGACTGCTCGTCTTGGAATGAAATCAGGATTTCCATTTGATTCGCTTGAGACACACAATCCAGCCGCTTATAACCGCGTAATCGCGAACGCGTCCTCTTTCGGAGAGACACGTGCGCAGGGAGGATGCAGTCTCCCCATCGATTTCGTTCTTCTTCCCTTCTACGTGCCCGATGGCCTTTAATGATCTAAAAAGGGGAGCAGACGCTGGCTGTTCCGACCGCCTATCGTTTCTACCTTAGCACGAGCCGCGCATAGAAATAAGGAGAAGAATGACCGACACGCCGTAGGCTAGCGATCGTAAAAATCGTCGCGGTGTGACAATTAATTTCGCGTAGGGGCAGTTTAGCCGCGCAATCCGAGTAAAAGCGTTAATTCGAAAATATCCTCATAAATATCGCCAGGGGAAATTTGTCCGTGTTCGTCGCAATAGGGTCGGCCGCGAAGTTTTGATTTACTGTCGCACGTGTGCAATTTAACATGTAAATTTATGTGGCTGTGATTTAACGATAAATCTCGCGACAAACGCGAGAGGGAAGAGAAACCCTTAAACGCAAACATTTCTGAAATGTATTTATACATGTAGTTATTTCCTATCAACATTAATCATCCTGTTATGTCAATGATCCCAAATACCGTGCAAGATCCGCGCGCGTCAATTTATATCCGACAGATCCACTCGTATCGTATCAAAACTTCCCCAAAATGCTCGCATAAAATTTTCCCGTCGTTGGAAAACTGTAAACACGTTCCAACCTCCAGATAAATAATTTTGTTTTAAGGATTCCGATATTTATATTTAAAATAGAACTTGTGGTTACTCTTTGATCAAACAATGCGAATCCAAAACAATAGTGTACCTCCCATGCACGTGTCCGCGACAGAAGCTCCATTATTATTTCATAAAACGTCTACAGAAATAAATACTCCTTTGAACGACTCGTGTCAATCGTCCGTTCATCATTCCACCCACCACACGCAAATGAAGCGAGATACGGTTGACCTATATCTGCGAGATGGGTGGCCCGACCTCCCACCCTCACGGTTGAGCACCACTGTCACCGAACAAATGAATGAGTGTAGGCTAACACGTGACTGGGGATTCAAGCGTTACCCCACCTTTGTCGTTCGACCTCCCTCCTTTTCTCTATCTCTCTCTACTCGTGTTTCCACATCCTCCTGCGGCATAAATGACTCTTAGCTCCGCCACCCGCATTATATCCGTGTCGTGTACATTTCGATGGCCCAGGCGAGGCTAGAACAAGGCCAAAGCCCGCACCAGGATAGCCTGCTATAGATGGCCGACCAGAGTACCACGATCTTGCAACCGGGACTCCTTCAACTTCCGTGGTCCCAACTTCCGACCTTACCAAATGATCTGGTTACGGATTTGTGTACCTTTCGACGTTGTCCCGGGTCCTGCTGTTGACGTAGAACCAAGGCAGTATAGTCAACATTTGCTTTCGCAACGTAGAATTCGCCCACGGAGGTTAATGGAACTAATTTAGAAATTGATTAATAAATTGCGAGGTGAATGGAGATTTCGCTGCGGTTGTGATTTATAACAGACGTTTCTTTGTGTCATATGGAGTCGTCTGTCAAGCCCCGTCGTTGAAGGACAGTTAACAATCAAAATATATTTCGCGATAAAGGCGCGTTAATTGCCCAAATTCGTCAATGTGTCGTAACATGATATTTTAGCTAGTCGTTTCAGTGGATCATCAGAAAGTGCATCCGACGGATAGCAGGCAATTAATTTCCACTGCAGCGAGGCGTTAGCACGACTGACGACCCTACTGGTGCGTGTATTATCGTCGCAGATTGGCGTTTCGAATTTTTTTTTTCCTCGAATTTCGGGGCCAATTTGGAACGAACATCCGCCACCTCTACTGCAGTAGTATTCACATACTGGCACCTTTACTGCGGCTGTTAAATTGGAGACTAGATGAATGCATCGTCGCCCTGATAGTTTGCTCCACTGTCCTTTAATAAATATTCCAAAATTAAGCAGAACTAAATATCGAAAAGCCTTAACTACTTCAAAAAGAGACAAATTTTTCCCCTCTTGGAGCAACACAATTTTTATATATCGAACGTTCAAATGCAGCGATATTTCTAGATGTATCGTCAATATCCAATCGAAAGGTCGCGAGGCTGTCTCGGGGCGTCCCGGAAAAAGAAAGGAAAAATTATGACGGCGAAGTTTTTCCCCCTTCGCAGCAGATATACAGCGAAAAGCACGACGGGCTCGCGTACTTCGCTCGCGAAACTCAGCCTTTACACACGAGCGGTCGTACACAAACCTGCGCGCATTATGGACACACGCACGTCCGGAAAAGAGGAAGTGAGGCCTCGTAAAAACGGCAGCCACTCGTGGAAAAAAGGTGGGAGAAACTTCGGGCGTTTAACTTTTACGCGCACGCGGTGCTGCTCGCTTCCCTCGCGTGTATAACAGCTCACAGCGTACACACACACACACACACACACACACACACACACACACACACACACACACACGCACGCACGCACGCACGCACGCACGCGCGCAGACAGAGGGGCTGGTTTCTCTGCATTGTACCCGAAGAAACGAGATATAATCGCTGAATAAAAACTACAAAGTGTTCAAGTTTCCCGACGCTCGCGATTTATGCACGAAACACTCGAGCTCGGGTCCTCCCCCGATTTTCATACCGCGACAGACTTTTTAATGCGACGTCAGGATCGTCCTTTTATTGCGAGCCGCGGACAGTCGGGGTTTGTTAAGAAGTCGCGGCGCCATTAAAAGAGCAACAGCTGAAACAGATTTGAGCGCAGTAACGACGAGATAATAAGCTTTAATCGTACCGGGGGATGTTATGACAACAAATATATAGGTTGGAGGATCCCTCCATTCACTGCTGTTTGCTGAACGAGGAACAGGAAGAGCGTGATTTACTCGTTTACTCTCTAGTAATTTGCGACGGAGGCCAGAAAAGAAGAGGCCACTTTTTCATCATTTTAGAGCACGTGATCCGTTGGGCGAGCGTATAGAGCATGACGACGGATAACGGCTCGCGAAAGTGTCAATTAACTCGCGAAGGTCGTTACGCTTACGACCCGTTCGATACTATGAAATTGCACTTTTATGCAACTGATTTATCCTTCAAAGGGGCCGAACGGCCGGAGAAAGTATAAAGCGAACGAGATACAAGGCGAAATTCTGGAGCGCCCAGCCCCCTCTCCAATAACAGTTTCCGTGGATCGAAGCCCTCACCTGGCACGTACCTCGAGACCAGTCGATTCATTTTTATCTTGCGCCGGCGAATTGAGTCGTGACGAATCCCACCGGTGGTTTCAGTCGCCAGATCTCTGAAAATCCCCGGAGGGATCGTTGACCTTCTCTGAAGCACTCTCAAAGTTCCGAAGTGGCTGAACAGAGAAGAAAGCAGGGGCGCGCGGGGTCACGAAAAAAAAAAGGACGGGGCGAGACACGCGGTGGAGAAAGTGAGAAAGGGAAGAGGAGGCAGAGGATGAGAGAACATTCCATATCGATACTCTCCTCTTCGGGCTATCCTCTCGCAATATCGTGCCGTATATCGCCATCACGTCTGATCGAACTGCTAGTTTATACCTACACGACTCATAACGATTCGACCGAATCGAAAAGGGACCTGCCCGCGTCTCTCTATCACTCTTTCACGCGCCTCTTCTCGTTCTCTCTATTATTATGCGTTTGAACGCCCCTTTTTTTCTACTCTCGATCCTCGTCAAACTCCAACTTTGATCTTCCTCAATTCTTCCTCTCAGTTCGAAACACAACAGCGAAACCATCCAAGAAGAAAACAAAAATCTACCGCCTCGAAATTAAAAACTTCGAACTACAATGTTCTATCGTTCAAGTGCTTCGATAATCGACCATTTTTAACATTACCGTTTCCGTTTACTGATTCAAGATAAGATTTCATTTCAGCGCGTGAGAATAATTTATCGAAATCACGGATTACTTCGTCGTCCAATCAACCGTGAGTTTCAAGTATAATTTATCAGAACGTTCGTATTGTAGATGCTTTCGCTTTTGTGTCTTCGCTGTCGGCCAATTCTCGGAGCAATTATGAGACAGGAGAAATGAGAAACCTCCATTCGCAATGGAGTATTGCGCGTTTTATTTACTCCTGCGCTCAGATCGCTTTCTGTCGCCAGAATAGGGCGAACGAGCAAATTCAACGGATTTAAATGCAACAATTTTATAGTATAGCCGCGTTCCGGTAGTCCGATAAACTGCGACAATGCCCGCGAACACAATTCCTCGTAATGTAGGTTAGACTCCCAGGTCCCTGCAGCGCTTCCCTCCGTCGATCTCGACTTCCCCCTGAAAGACGCAAATGTCGTTTTTCTCACATTTCTGCAATTTCCACTGTAAAGACCGAACGCGGATACTTTTTCTCTAATTTCAGACTTCGGAAAGTAAGAGAGCACGGAGCGCCGCGCCGTAGGCCGATTATCCGATAATGTCTCCAAAGAAACTCTTTAGCTGTCCGAATTCAACCGTTAGAGTTGGCTTCGTCGAGTTAATTGATATCGTTTCGTAATCGAATTTCAGTTGATGCCAATTAGCAAGTGAATTCATCGCGAGTCCGAAAAATGTTCGAAAGATGGGAAACTTGTCTGAATCGTTGATAACATCCACGTCAATCAGTGAGAGGTTTCAAAGCGAACTTTAATTGATTAAATTCAGGTGTATTTTTGTCTCTGCGACGCGGTCCGTTTCCATTTTATTTCAGACAGTAAGGTAGAGCAGTGATATCGCGGAAACCGTCACAAACTGCAGACAATTTTCACTCACACGGCACGACCATTTCCCTCCCGATAGTTGTCGCGTGTGAGAATAACCGCTCGAAACTTTTGACGAAATTCTGGGATACGATACTTGCGTAGCACTTGCTCCGAAACTGTAAAAGTTTGAGTGAACTGAACTTAACTAAACTCGCATTACACTCGATGATACCTTTTGTAAGAAAGATTTGTTGCGCAGCAGTCGCCGTTGAAAGAGACACGAAAAACGTGCACTGCCCACATTCCTCACTCTCGCGAATTCTGTATTCGCGATAAACAAGAAGAAACGAAATTTATGAAAGAGCTAATTACAAACGACATGCACGGTTCGCTCTCCGATATTGTTTTTAACTCTAAAGCAAGCTGCGTTGAATGGGACTATAAAACAAGAATGGAAACCATAAAATTTCCTGGTTCCATCGAATTTCCGAATAAACTTCAATGTACCTCGAAAAAGGCTTGTAATAAATTCCCGTAAGACATCCGTTTGAAAAGAACCATCAGAGCCAAGGGATAAATGTCAGAGTTACAGAAATGAAACTCGGAACGATAAAGATGTGTATCTAAAAAGAGACATTGAAAACGTTTCTCATGCACTTCTTGTCTTTCACGTGATGGTTCTACAGGAAACATGACAACTTTGGCAACGTAATCTACTGTGATAGTTAGTGCAAGTGGCTTAGATTAATCAATAGAAATGCTGCGAAATTGTTCTTCCCTTACTCGTGTCGTATTTTATAACACATTTTCCAACGAGTTGCATTTTTGACAACGTCAATTATTTTTATCGTATTTCTGTTTTAAACGTTCGCTCGACAATTTTCTTTTCAAGACAGTTTTACATTTAAAAAGTAAAAATATTAGTCGCTAACCGGCAGGAAAAAAATTCGAAAGTGTTTTATTTTTTTTATAATCGCGTACTGGTAATGAAAAGAGAAGAAAGCAGGGGAAAAGGTAACAAACAGTGCAGCAACGAGAGTAACGTTGCATAAATATGTGCAGGTTGCACGACAGAAAATTTCATGGTATAAATTGCATACACCCTTAAATATTCGCGTTAGAGAATACTGCAGTAACTGTCACGTACCGCAATAATTTCCCTACAGCCGCCCGATATAAGGCCACTTTGGCGGCCATTCATTACAAAGCGTTGGTCGTAATTAAATACATGGTTGACGTTTAGAAATAGACCAAAACCGCAAAACCGATGTTCCACGGGTCAGAAAACGAGCATCATAAACTCGCGATACGTATATCGCATGCTCTTGGCTAAATTCGCTATTTTCCTCGATGGCTCGTACAACGAGGGCGACGTTCGTGCGTGACTCTATCAAAAAGAAACTGATTCGCAGAGTTCGTAGAATACATCGAGAGCGATGCAGAATTTCAACGAAAATCCATGTTCTGAATCCGCGAGGTGTCTCCTCGAATTTGACGTCGGGAAAGTAGTTTTCACAATTACCACTCTCTCCCCCTCTCTCTCTCTTTCTGTTTATTTTATTCTCCTACGCATCCTTTTTTCCATTTTTCTTTTTTAGATTCGCATCTATCCCTCTCGGCTCTCATCCCCGTTTCCACCGCATTCTTTCCGATCCTCGCGTTTCCAACGGGACTCGTCGATCTTCCCACGTATACACACGAATTCCACTTACTGTCCCTCGTTCGTATTTCTCACGACCCACATCCCACGGAATATTGCGTCCCCGGGGGGCGAATCCTTTGGCAAATGCTAAGGCGAGCCTTCACCCTCCTTTTAGGGCCAATACAATGCCAGAAATCGAAATTTTCCAGCGAAATCATATTATCGTTACGTTGCGATTTCCTTACGCTTTTTGTGCTCGCAAGCCCAAAAAAATTCAATTCAACGCTGACTCACGATTGGCGGTTAAAAAAAAAATTTCCTCGCGTTAAAAAATAAAATCACGAACAAGAGAAAAATTCTCATAAAAATGTTAAACGATCCCTAAACTATTACCACGTTTAATTCCCGTTAAATGCGAGAAAGATCAATCGATAATTGCCAAGCTCGGGAACGAGTAGCCAGGTAAATAACACACGGGGGATCGACGAACTGGCAGATGAACGAGATCCGCAGGAGCGTGTTGAAGGGCCTGGCAACGCAGGCGAAACTCCGGGAGGCTGGAGCGTTTCAATAGATGCCAGCGAGAAGATTGCGCGCTGGTAAAAGTGTTTTAATAAGGGGTTCGCGGAACAGGCGGATTGCAAAGAGGTACACACGGCCTTAATACGCGGGAGACGTGTTCACGCATTAACGCGCGCCTCGTCGGGCGCGAGCGCCGTCGCTGAAAAACGGGACAGAGATTTCGTCGTCGGGATGAAAAAGAAGCCAGAAAGGGAGAAGGCACATGGGACGGGGAAGAAAAGCCGCGAGGGGAGCCGGGAGCGGAGTCGGGAGGGACCGCCCGTTACCCGCGGACGACCGTTTATTCCGCAATGCAAAGATTCCGACAAATAAACAGGCTGGAAACTCGCGGGAGGAAGTGAGAAATGAATTGCTCCGATTCCATTTTAAATCCCCGCCCGCATATTGATCCCTTCATCTTCGTCGTTGAAAGCCGACGGATATGTGTTTCGCTCGCGTTCCCGCATCGACACGCGGCTGCATTCTTTACCTGCCTCTATCTTTTTTCGCCTGTTTCTCGAGTAAAGTGTGTCATGTGGGGAATTGCGCGTGAAAATCGCGAATAGTAAGTGGAAAAGGGAGGGCAATGAAATTGCGAAAATTTCTGCGGTCACCAGGCGAGAAGAGAAAGCTGATGGAAAACTGATGATCTCGAAGAGTGAAGTAGATATTTGTTAAAGTTTATCCTGATGAGAATTACAGAAAGTAGAATTTTCGAAGATAAAATTGTGACCGAACTTCAGGTTCTACATTTCCCGATAAGAGATTATCTTAAATGAAAAGGAGTAGCTTATCGCGCCGCTTCTTATCTGCGGTCCAAAAAGGAGCATAACTCTTAATTGGAAAGACGTGAACCTGACCTTCCGATATCTTTAACAGCTTCAGCTGAAGAGTCGTCTATCTTATCAATTTTTTTCAGCCAACAAATCTTTTCGATAGTTTCTCCGTGCACCCGTTCTGGAATGACCCTAAGCGATGCATAAAACCGATTCTTCGAAAGGTACAAACAGTTTACGACGATATGGATACAGAGTATCGAATAACAAGATATGATTAAAAGAAATCGTAAACCCATAGTGAACGGTTGGCAAAGTGTGTGTTCCTAAAATTCAATATCCCATAACTTCCAGGCCAGACTTCTTAGCTTTTCTTCCGGTGTACCCAATAGAGAAACGCGTCGTATTGTTCAGCGACTCGCTATCCAATCAACTTGATCACGGAAATATAGTTTGGAATTGTTCCGCATCTACTCCAATCTCCTCCTTCCACGAGTTTCGTCCAACTCCGCGTATATCGCATTTGCAATTTCTCTTTCCCGCGGAGCTCCTCTCTTCCAGTGCCTTCCGCATTTGAGTTGCGTAACACGCCTACCCATGAGTAAGAGTGCGCAAAACTACGGGGGGGAGGGGGGAGGAGCGTTAAGAGGGAGGAGGAGGACAGGGAAAGGACCATAATGGGAAAATGAGCTCGCGGGGAAGAACGCGAGTTCGATATCGATTGAGACGTTCGAGCAATTAAAGGGAACTGGTTTCAAATTCCTGCGCTCGCGCAGTTTGAACCTGAAACACCTTCATGACGCGTTTCCATGGGACTTCGAACGTTTCTTCCCCGTTCCTGTTTTTTTTTTTCCTTTTTTTTTCCTTCTTTTCCTCTCTCCGCCCCTTTCCCCGGTATTTTCTCTCTACTTTCGCGTCGACCCCGACGTCGGGAACAATTAAACGGGGCTCGAGAGATGCCGCGCGATACGTTATTTCACCGGAAAACCGATACGCGAGCGACATCGAACAGCGTCGAAACGAATTTCCAAGCCGCGTTTAATTACGATTATTCGCAGCTTCTCCCCCCTGCAACCGAAACGTCGTTGACCTCGGGCACGCTTTCGACGCGTTGATTTTCCCCGAGCACGATTACGGGTCACGTCGTTTGCCGACGGCGAAGAGAATTGAAAAGAGCCGCGGAACGAAATGCTCTCGCGTGCCAAACGTAATTCAAATTCTCTCTCACCTGATGCCGATGCGAAAATCTCGCCCTGCCGGTCGATCGATTTCGTTTACGATCCTTTGACGTTTGCTGATTCGCGACGATATCGAAGGAGACAGGGAACAGAGTAATTACTGAAGGGAACATAAATTCTATATAATATCGCCCCGTGGCCGGCTTTTCCGACGAATCTCTTTCAAAAATACCCGCACGTCGCAAGCCGACGAAGTCAATAATCCCGAACGCGACATGAAACGCGCGCCCTTTCAGGCTGCCTATCTGAGTGCTCCGTGTCAATGTGTACGAGCCACCTAATCTTTAGAGTAAATCGACACGTCAGAATATCGGCGTATTTTCCGGCGCTCTCCACCTATCGCTTCCCCGCCACGAACCTCGTCTGCGACAAAATTACACATCGGTGGCGTTCGCAGGTACATTGACGCCTATGCAAATTACCTAAACCTGCGCGCGCACGCGCGTTGAGAGAATTCCTTTAATTAGAAAGAATTCCACACGCAGAGAAGAAACTTCGGTTTTCGCAAGATCTCCCAAGAATTATCGCTGATAATTTATCAAAACGATCTCGGTATGAATGGTCGGCGTAGACTGTCGTAACCGTAAACGTACTAGTAAATGGCCAGCTGTAACGGGTAAACGCAACGACCTGTCACACGCTGTCTCGCAAAGATAACGAGGCAACAGAGCGCTCCGTTTCCAGCTGCTGAAAAAGAAGGCCAAGGAAGCCGGCAAATGGTTTTAGAACCGATAAGATTAAAGGAGTGGATAGGTCGAACATGATAAACTCTTAATAACGTCAATAACGAAAGCGAACAAAACGCATGGTTTGTATACAAACGGAACAAGATAGCGTTTAAGAGCGGCACGTGTCGTATCAGCGGCGCTACTGCTCGGCTGTCACTACCGATCAAGCTCGCGATCCATCAAGCGGCCGTTCATTCAAGGAATTCTCGAGCTGTCCGTGTGTACTTGCGTGCCTCTTATGACCGATTAATCCGAAGCTGTTGTTCGAAGACGGACGTGAAGAAATCGGGAGAATTAGAAACCGAGGAAGTATTACAACACGTGCCGGCGGCGCGATGAAGTAATAACGGATGAGTTGGTGGAAAGATGTGTACTTCAAAAAATAGATATCACACTCTCCTTTTATCGTGATCTTTCTGTTCCCAAGATTCAATGTTATCTGTGCGAGTATCGCTGTGTGCAAACAGTTGGAGCAATTACAAGCATTCTTCGTCGCAGGATCAAAAGTTCCCTTTCCTCTCGTCTTCATCTGCTTTGTTATTTCATTCGGAAAAAGAAACGCAGATACTTACGTTTGCTAATATGTTGAACTTGATTGCGAAACAATTACAAAATTCCGTTCCCTTAATTAACATCGTAACGTTCAGCCACACACGCATTAAATTCAAGGGAATGCGTTGCAATAAAAGAATTTCTGCATAATGCGACGATACGAGCGTTGCCACCGGACAACCGAGCGACCATATTCGAGAGAAAACGCGAGCATTCGTTTGACATACTGACAAAACTTTCCCGCAACGAAGGAATCCTCGACAGTAAGTAAGGCATCTCGAAGTAATTACTCTGCGAAGATACCATTACGGGATAATGGGATGTCTACGGCGGGGGTGCCTCCTCGACTGCCGGGAAATACTGATCAAACAAGAATCAAAGAATAAAATTCACATCGAGGAAAGACATTCCGAACTATCATTTCGATCCCCGCCGTTACCACGTCGCCGCTCGCTGCGCCCGCCGGCGATCCCCTTCGCGAAATACTTGGAAATGTATAATCGAGTCGGCGCAGAACAAACGATCCAGAAACGATCGAAATAATCGCTGCGTTCCCTGGCAGTTATAGCCGATTAAACGGAAACAGGAGCCGTCGTCGGCCGCGAGGAGATGGGAAGTACGGGGATTGCTTTTTTGTCCAGGGTTCGCGGAGGCGCGAAAATCAGCGCCGTCAGCCTCTCGTCAGTCGAGTCTGCGACACGAGCGGATGCAGAGGAACGTTTCGCGCGCGCGAGGAGAAGGACGACGCTCGAAGAAAGGGAAGGGAACGGAGGGAAATGATAAAGAAATGGAAAGAGATGCGAGGAACCCGGACGAAGGGAGGAGGGGAGAAGTGTTTCCGATCCACAGTGAAAGAAGAGAGGAAATCGGTGAAAGACGAAAGACGGCGGGATATGAATGAGAAAGATGAAGTAAGGGAACGAGGGTGGGAACGAGAAAGTCGGAGAGGATCGAAAGTGGAACGAAGAGGCCGCGAGTCTGGCGGGAAAAATCAATAGCGGTGAGCCGGCGAACCCAACCCGTCCAACCCTCTCTTGCACTCTCTCACTCTGTCCTTCCTTTCCTCTCTCCTCCTTCCTCTTCACGCGTGCCGTATCTCCGCCTCGCTTTCGGGGTCGAACTGAAACCCACGCGCCCACACGGCCGCCCCGCTGTAAGCTGCGACCAAGCCTAAAGCCACGTCCACCTCCTCCTCGCTAACCCCCTTCGTTCCACCATTCTTGTCGCTTCCGCGCCGAGGACGTCGTTGTCGTCGCGACCCTCTTCAACTACTGCAGAAATCGCATACCATTCCGTCGGAGGCTGTACAAACGGAAGGAGAGAGTTTCGCGCGAATAAGGACACTCGACAGCGATTCTCTCGTCGCATAGAGATATGATTTCCTGGATTTCTGCGGCGAATTCATCAGCGGGTGGCGTTAATAATAGAATCAATGGACATCGCAATTAGTGAAAAGTTTTAACGACGCTTATAGAAGGAATGTACGCGGGGGTTGATTATTTAGGGACGGCAAAGGGATTGAAATTTTTGCGGTTCCCACTTGTGTCGGAAACAAAAGGGGGATTCTAGATCAAATAATGGATACCTTCTTCGGGATTCAATGTACGGAGGTTTATCGATCTCGAAGGAGGGATCGAGCGTGCTGAAAGCTTTGGTCAAACAAGCGTCGATAGAAACGTGGAGGAACGTATAAGATAAGCTCCAACTGAATTCGCCGCGGCGGCAGCGTGACCACTATGCGTTGCCTCCGGCTGGTTTCTTCCTTTTCTGTTTGTACGCGTCTGTTCTACAACTGTTCCACGTGCATCCAACGTCGGACGCACCGGCGAAATTTGAATACAATGAGTTGTTTCGAATTTTTATCGACGGGAAATTGTAGTT
Source organism: Perdita meconis (assembly GCA_030770465.2). Classification (NCBI taxonomy): domain Eukaryota; kingdom Metazoa; phylum Arthropoda; class Insecta; order Hymenoptera; family Andrenidae; genus Perdita; species Perdita meconis. The sequence continues at coordinate 5,304,726 of JASKOS020000016.1, forward strand.
CGGGACGAGGACGAGGCACAACTTGTTCGCTTTAACACGGGTCCCCGCGGCAATTAAACGTTAATCACACTACCGGCCATTCTCATTCCCGAAATGGAACGACGCTTTTTACCGTTGACCCTGAACAGACTGTCCGCTGCAAATAACTCTGACGGTTTCTTTTCCCGTGGGCAAAATCATTTCTTTCTTGTAGAAAATTGCAGTAAGTAGGTATGCCGAGATCTTTACTGATTTCATCTTAATATTTTGAGATGCAAGGGAACGAAAACGATAAAGTCGAATGAGTTTACTTTTGAAATTTTATATTCTCTCAATGAACGAATTAAAAAGCGTTTTCAGGAATATTTAATGTCGTCGCGTAAATTTTGATTGCACGAAATAATTGCTCGATAGAAATCGAACGAGATTCGATCGGCTCGGCTCCGTTTATAACGTAATGGTTCATTACTCGATTTACGGGGTTTGAATAGCGTATTATCGTTTGCATAAAATCGCGAAATTAGCGTTGCATTTATGATCCCGCCGGTGCGATCTATAACCCGCTTAATTGCGATAATATCGAACTCGCATCGCGCACTTTCCTATATCTTTTTCTCCATTTTCCCCAAGGTGTCGACAAAATAACGATAACACTGATAGCGAGCAATATCGTTCATTAAAAACTAGATCGACAAACGACACCGCATTAAAGCGGTTAGATATTAGATATTGGACAAAATGAATCCCAAAGGAAATCCTAACGATGAAGACGTCAACTGTCCCGTGGATCGATGTCGTTTGATCATGAAAATCAAATAGTTGGGAAAAGTTTGCCGGATGCTCGTAGTCGATCACCGTGCGAGCGACATTTATGGGGTCGGTTCGTAGCAGCCGGTGTCACGTACTGAATTCCTCGCCGAATCAATTATGTAACTTTCAATTTGCCTAGTGCAGAACGGTCATCTTGACGACAAGTCGCGAAGGTTGCCAGAGCCTCGTGTAAATTTACGAACTATTCACAAACACGATTCTCTTCGCCTGGTTGGAATTCGATCGATTCAGAATATGAACGTTCTGTAACGAGACAACAAGTCTACCTACGGATTCGCGTCTCTGTAAATGCCAGCGGTGCATCAAAACACGGGTATACCACAATTTCACGTTATAATTTGATACGGAAAAGGATAATTTCAGTTGCTTCGTTTCCGTTACTTCTTCGAGGGAATTTCATTTTCTCCTGTCATCGCCATTATTTTCATTCATCTTCTCTGATGAATAGACTATCCTAGCTTAGATTGCGTATGATTATTTCGTGACTGGAACATAATCGTTCGCTGCGGCACTTTCTGTCCTTGCGTTTAATAATTATGACTCAGTCTCCACCAGATTGCGAGATAACGTTCCGCTTGAAAGAAATAACACGTGATTGTCACGCTATCGGCCGACTGTTTCGTTCAGGTATTAACCTGGCTAATGTCCGGTAACCGCGTTATTAATTTCGAAGAGAGCTTCCGATACGACGAAACTTCTTACAATATGATAAAAGCAGTGAACGCCCACAACTGATGCAAACGAAACGCGACGACTGATTATCTGTTGCCGAGAATCTATCACGCAACGCTTAATTTAGATGGTTCGATACGCATCATTCCACCCGAGCTCTATCTTCTATAAACTTGATAAGCAAGTGAATTGGTAAAAATGATCGCGTGCAACTCGTACGAACACCTCTGACCTTACCTGTAATTACGCTCAGCGTACGCTAAACGCAGCTCGCCGGTTGAGTAACCTTGTCAATTAACGTAATGAAAAAGAAACTTAATTGGGCTAATTACTTAATCGCTGCCTATTAACGACAATATTAATATACAATCAAATACATATTCCGTCGAAATCATCGGGTATCGGCATCAACGAAGACCGGAAGCATCGAAAGTTTACGACCGGAAAGGAAACAAAATAATCATAGTCTGGTTGAGTTTCTATTTCAGTTTAAACGTGGCAAAATGTGGCAGCCGAAGTCGATGGCATCGCTGTCGTGAGCGAGTTTGTATTAAATTCAAACGCTTTGATAACCGCGGGTATTGCGTCGACGTCGGAACGCATCTTTTGCAAGTGAATTAACGAAAACTGACGCGAACATAGCCACGCGGAGTGACCCAACTGCTTTTGAACTTGTGACATAAGAGAATTGTGTCCTTGGACGACAGGAAACTATGTTCTAACATTACGCAGGAACATTTAAATCGCTACGGAGAAGACAAGGTTAGGGAGATCCGGTAGAATTTTATTTTCCAGTATTTCGATGGAATCGGAATTTCGCAGCAATGCTAATTTAGTAAAATATCGAAGTTTCAAAATATCAGGGAGTTAAGACGCTTCGTCGAGCAGAAGCGCCGCAGCGAAATAGAGGCGAGCGAGTATCCCTTGCAACTTCAGCGGCGAGTTACGAAAAGGTAAATTAAAATTAGAAAACGTGTGCGACGCAGGATACAGTAATTACCGTGAAAATTACAGGCCGCCGTTTCACCGGCAAACTGATGAATTATACGTTCCCGGCACGGATACTTCGGAAGTTAGATTACTTGCAAACGTTTGATCTATTAAAATTTAATTTCTACTGTAGAAATTGCTCTTATTGCGAAACAACGCATTAAAATATTTCCTGCTTTTTAAATAGCGTTTGAGCGTAACCATTTACACGGTGTAAAAGGAAAACGTGGATTGCAGGATTATAGAATACCCAAGGGTATCCAATCACAAAGTGGTTTTTCGCTATAAATTTTGAAGCGCGCGGACACGAACTACGCGCGCTGGAGGGTTGTATTTTGTAACGAGGTAACGATTTGGGCATCATCGCTGTGGCAATCGACGCTGTACGTTCATTCCGCCCTCCTTTTGTCTAGCGGTGGTTTCCACTTTAGGAAAGTGAGTTACGTAACGCGCGCGAAGGGAGAAGTTTGAGTCCGTGCGACGACACCGGAAAATTGTGGAGTTGCGTACGTCGATGGACTTTACGGTCTTTAAAAAATTGCGCGCGCTTCAAACAAGGTGAACAAGCCGCCTTCGTCGTTTGGCTTTTGCTAGCGAAGAGTTATATTCAAATAATCAATACCAACGGTCTTAGATTCATGCAAGAAAGAGACATGTGGTGCTGAACAGTCGCATGATTCATTCAACAACCTCGCCAGCCTTGCCTTCGCGTAGAGAATCGCATGTAACCGCCGACGGACTTATGTAATACTATGCGTACTCCCAATTTCCGCAACAATCCACGCTGGCCGAGTTTACGAGCCGCAATTTCTGCATCTATCAGCGTACTTTCCATTGTCCGTGCGCACCAGTCGCGACACGACACGCTTCCACGTTACTCGCGAAGATGTTTCGCGATAATTTCTAACTTTCCCCCTTTGTTACCCATGCAGAGGAACCTATCTATTGACAGCCGGCATGCTAGTTTTCCCGATTATCAGACCGTTCAGGTCAACGCTGGACGCTTCTCTTGCGCAACACGTTCATTAATTCGTCGAATGTCCGCAATTCCTATTGCACGGTGTATTCGCTGTCGGTGCAATCAGCGAAATACACAGAAACCAAAATAAAGAGTAATCCATGATCGCTTCATTCTTCCTCGGTTACAGGTCTCTCCGGTTGAAAAGCAGAAAACGCGATCCACTCAGTGGATTTTGAAATTTTGCGCCCCTCGGCTAACAAGTGTTTGCCGCCCTTTCCTATTTTGTTTACGTATGTAAATGCGCATATGGGTTGCATATCACGCTTTAAAACTCTATTTATACGAAACATTTTATTTTAACACTAATATCCACGCTACTATTATCGACGAAAAAAATAACCAGTTGCAGGCGAAAACATTTTACTATCCTTTTCAATTTCTTTTGCCCAAGATTTGCCGCCTTAGGCTGCAGCCTACTTAGCTTATATGTAAATCCGTCTTCGGATCCACTCGATTTCTCTGTGACGACTGCGATGCAGATAGTTTCAAATGTAAGTGATCTTCGAACTCCTCTAGTTTAGTAGAAATAAATTAATTGAGTGAATAATTACCCGCTCAGTAGGGCAGCGCTATTTCAATATTATTTTTGGTACAATTTCACCGAACCGCCGCGCCGAAACGCTTTTCTATGTCTACGGTTTATTTTACCTGGACTTCTCAGTCCACTTCCGTTCCTCTAATTTCGTTGCACGAGCATTCTTGTTTACTTTATGCCTCGATTCACTGACGAGGTGAGAGAGTCGACGCGCCAGAACAACTACTCGCTTCCTGTGTTTTTTTCCACTCGGATATCGTGGCACCGTTTCTTGTTCATCGCAATTTATTTCCGCGACCTCCCTCTCGCCACCGCATTACTTCGAAATTCGCTGTTTATTCACTGGTACCTGACATAACAGTGGAACTCGGACAGAAGACGAAAAGACCAAACGTTTCAAAGCGAATTCGCGTTAACACCTGGCTTCGCTGTCGCGACACCAATTTCCACGGCAAAAAGAACGTTCGAAGAACAACCCTGCATCGTCTTTTCAAAGCATTGAAATTTTTCCATAATTCTTTGGCGAGTGAAAACTGGGAAAATTTATGCGTCGCTGCGGTGAAATGCGAAAAATCCTCAAAGTGTCCATTTCGCGCGCGTCGACAAACCCGGGGACAAATATGCTGCGTATGGCGGCTCGTAAATCTGGAGCTAGCGTAACGCGCGAAAATACAAACAGGTGTTGCGACGATGAACAGGAACGAACGTTTCACGTTGATCGTCGAGCGGGTGCGCGGGGGCGGGAGGAACTAATTTCTTTTGACTAATCGCGACCGCCGGAGCGAAAAAGCCATTTCAACAATAGCTTCGTTTCACTAGCCGGTTGTTCCCTCGATTTCCTGAAATTTATCGCATCGTCGGGCTTGTTTACTTCTCTTCCTTCGATCCCGTCGAGCGATGCGCGGAGCGTCGGCGAACACTCGCGCACAGCCGCTTGCCAACGATCCGCTCCTCCTAACCGTGAACATTTCTTCTAACTACTCTTCGCAGTTTCCCGCAGCCGTCGCCCCAACAGTGAAAGCCACATTTACTTTACTCGCTTCTTGACCCCGCAATCCGTATCTCGGGGCACTTCGCTCTTGCCGCCGTTCGTCGATCGGCGAGAACGTTAAGTAACTAAACGCTCCGGTTCGCTCTTTGCTTCTTTACCTTCGCGCGATTGCGTGTTTCTTTCGAGAGCAATTCTCGGCAACCTCGCGCGAATGCATCGCAAACAAGGAGAACTTCTTCCTACTGTTCGGTGAATTTTTTTTTTTTTTTCAATTTCTAAAGTATAGAACTTTGGGAAATTTCATTTTGCGATATTTTCATTTAAACCCCCTCAGAATTGAGGAATGTACTGCTTGCACAGAATATGAAAGAACTGAGATTTTGGAGCGCGCTAGCGAAATCGTGAAAGTAGGAAATTTTGAAATTCCTTGGAAACGTTTCACCGATGCACCGAACCGCATGCACGCATTACGCTTTAAAAACAAATCACTCGGCAACGGTCGAAAGCGTTCTCAATCTCTTTAAAATATCGATTGAGGCCGAGAGTGGCTCATCCCTCTTCTCTCCCCCTTTCGTTGGGAGAACTGACACGAAGACAGTTGGAAACGGATCTGCGAACCGTGAAGTGTACGGAAAAGAACAGAAAGAGACAGAGAAAAGTGGTAAGGAGAGTGGAAATAAAATCCTCGCCGCCGCGCCGCTGTTGGAGTAGGTGTCGAAGGGGAGAGAAGGAAGAAGTGTCGTCACATTCGCAATATTCGAAATAAAGCTCTCGACGAAAATTAGATCATCTCTGACGTGGCGGAACAAGGGTAGCTGGCGCGTTCCATTTATGGGAAACAAACGGAGCTACAATGGCGCGCGAAACGAGAAATACATCTTAGTCCAAAATTAGGAAGTTCGTGAATACGGTACGCTGAATAATTTAGGAAATTGCAAACACCGTAAACCGTCGTCAAGTTGTGTTCTTGTTGGCCCGGAGATAAGTGCGAGCGAACGGGATAATGCTCTGATACTGAGCAAAAAGAACCGAACGGAATCCTTGAAGCTATATCCGTGGAAATAAGAAATATCGCACAATTCTAAACGTAGGAATTCACCCTAAGGCGACCATCAAACGTCTTCTGATTGCTGATCGGCGATAGAAACGTTCAAGTTATCGTCGAATTATAATGTCTCGCGATATATTCTAATTAGTGAACTGGTGTATTAATTAATGCTACGTCCGTATTATAAACTCTCGACGCTACTGCCGCCGTTTAATCGAGAGATTCGACTGCGTAGGGAAATTAATAACTTCACCGTGGCGGCGATCCCCATTCCGAGCGCACCCAGAACGTCTAATCGATATTCAATTTTACGCCACGTGCTGTCTAGCATGACTGGCGTCGCCGTTCCGATAGCATCAATTATCCTAGGCATCGGTATTTTGATAGATGGCATAATTCCGCGACGAATATAATATTCTAGCTCCATGCCAGCGCCAGAGAAATAGTACTCCTCCGATTGAATGGGAACGTGGTTCCATCGTTAGTACAGATTATTCAAGGGATATCCTACTGAACGGTAATTCTGCTTCACTACCATCGCGATGTTGAACCACCAGGTGCCCCCCAATAAACTGATAAAATTAATGTTAACACTCGCGCCGCTGTCGAGAGCACCTCGTGTTAACTTATACTTGCCAGGAGCAGTTAAGAAGCTTTGGAATGTTGATTCTACTGATAAGAGGGAAAATTTGCTCTTCGCGGTATAAACCTAGAATTTGAGAAGTTCGCGAAGTTAGTAGCAGTTTACGAAATAAAGAGAAACACAGACTTCGAACTTGCCAACCTTTCGAATTCCTTGGAGGAGTGATTAGAACGGCACTGAGCTCAAATGATTGCACTTTGGGAGACACGAAAGCTGTAATAAGTTCGGAGCCTCCACTTTTAGACTCTTGGCGATGCAAGATTCGTCGATATCGTCTTTAGTATCGCTTTCTGAGCATAACGAGGTAGTAGGGAAATAATTGGGAAATATTAAAAACTAAATATTTAGCGTTTGTAAGTAATTTCGAGGCATTGATCTATTTAAAAGTAGGACAGCCGGGCTCAAAGGCGAATAGATAGCTACGAAGATGACTAGAATGAAGTTTCCCAAACTTCATAAGGCATCGTCGTCTAACTTTACTTGGCCTTTGAACGTTCCACTCGATAACAGCATGAAACAAAGGAAAATATTGCCTACGTTTTTCCGAATTCACTCACGCCCCATCCTTCCAGCGAAGCACAATCTATCAAGCTCCCTTCCGTAAAACTCTCCGAATACAAAGTTATCCCTCAAAGAAGGGCTTCTCGAAGGAACATTGACTCTTCCCTCAAGACACAGCCAAACATTATTTCCTCCGACTTACTCGCAAAAATCAAGAGAAAGGATTTCTAAACGGATCGACCGAAAATTCGAAATATTCAATACTACTATAAATTTGATTGCAAAACCGAAGCCTCTCTCAAAGGGCGGACAAATCTGAATGAAATGAGATTTAGGAGTTGACAACTTGACGCTCTACTGGGAATCGCAGCGACGGGATTTCAACGCGTAAGAACTTGCGGATAATTATTCGTAATCGGCCTTCCGAGTCAGTGACCGTGCCGCAAAAGAGGGAATGAATGTGCACTAAGAACAAAAGGGAAGTGAAGAGTATTCGACGAAGGCATCGGACCAGAATAACCGTGTCCTGAATGCAATGACCCTCCGAAACAGGAATTGCGGTGACTAGTTCAGGTGCCATTGACTACTCGATAAACGCATTCGCCTCCCTTCGAGTGTCAAAGACCAAATGACTTCGCCCACACACTCAACAATGGCTACTAAATGCAGTACAACCAACCGTACAATCCATTATCTTCGCACCTTAACTTCGCAACTTGTATTTAAAAAAATTATTATTTCGATCCATCTGATATCTTAATTCCATTCGGTGCTGACGAATATTTCAAAGTGCGAATTTTCAATTGGACCCCACTGAGCTAATTTCTAAGAAAGGACGAAAGTCACTTCTCAAGCGGCAATACCGTTTCGTTCCCGCAATATTTCACGCTGACTTATTTCCCAGCCGCAAAGGTTAAATTTGATTCCCGAGGTCGAATCATTTATGAATAGCGGTTAAGACGACACTTTCGCTCCCTCTTGGCCACCGGGAGACACTCCGCATTAAGAACGTCTAATTAGAGGCAGTGCTACATTCATTAAGAACACAAGACGCCAGCGAGAGTCCCTTAATTCTGCAGTGCAGTTTCGTCTGATTTACGTTCTCGTTGTCACTGCTATGAGCCCGGCGTTCGTAGGACTTCCTTCTGCTCCCCCCCTCTGCCCCTCTGTCACCTTACCGGAATAAGTCCCCAATCAGGTTACCGAACACAATTCCGTACACGACACACGAGCACGGAACCGTGCGCGTATCTGACACCGTATAAACTATTGCGCGTAAATTTCCACGAAGTCTATTCTTAGGGAATCTAAAAGCCTCATCAGTGAACTTTTCTTATTGTAATTACAGGATTGACTATTTCCCATAATCTCTATAATTTTCAATTCGTCATTCGTCACTATGAAATTGTCACTCGGATCGCATGCGACGGTCTGATAGAGGCTCAAACTACATCAGGCACTCGAGGCGCTCCAATACATCGATCGTCGTGGGATTTAGCAGCCCCACGTGGTGGCGGTTAAGACAGACAGACGGGTGTTTGAAGAAGCCTCCTTAGGGGCGGCAATATCTCTGTATGGTAGGTAAGACGATGGTTGATGGCTCCCTTGGTCGGGCAATGGCGACGACACAGTCTTCTTCACGCCAGACGAGGAATATTTGCGGTACCATTACGTTACGTTTCACTAGCGACGCATTTATCTTCTTCCACTAAAAGATTAGCATCAGGACTTTCTTATACACCGAGGAAATAGAGGGAATTTAATCGCTTGATTCCAATCTGCCAACGCAGCGGAATGCAGTTTAACGTAGTTCGTCTTCGGATGCATATGCAGACAGATTCTCATTAAACAGATGCGGATGCAAATGCAATTGTAAGACAGTCTCTCGATTAAGCGCAGAGAAATTGTCAGTCACGGCGTTAATTCTTATAATTCGCGCAATTTTTGCTTGAACTTTTCTTCCCCGTTCTTTGGATCTTCGCCGTTGAAAGATGGAATTTTCTTCTGGTAAATTGAAATCGAATTTGTCTTTCGCGAAGTCTCGGCTTCACCTTTGAACTTTAACGTTTATGACATTAAACTGCACGGAATTGCACGCGACAGCAACATTGCGCTATCGATCATGACTGTGTCCCTGATATTCTACTTTCATATTTATTCACAGTACAGCTGTGCTTAAATTGGAGCTAAACATTTGTTAACTCGTTTGCACAAGCATTGTTATACCTATTCAACTGTGGTTTGTGTATGACAGCCTTTTGCATAGAGTCGGGGAAATGTCCCCACGGTTCGATTCCCCGATTTCTATGGTACACTTTTGAAATGAACACAAGTCCGTCGCGCACGATGACGCGACAGCGGACTTATCATCCTTGAGACTTTTTCATGACGTAGTCATTTTCTCTTCATGACGCGACACGTGACTATGCACGCAGCGCGATGCAATGCCATGCAGTGGGCGACACGCGACGGTCGATCACGCACACACGCGAACAAGATTCCCGTGTAATTTATCTACTTCTTCGTTCCCACCGACTACATAAGCTATCAACTAATTGTAAGTAAACCTCTACATCGCTTTGTCCATCGTAACTTGTACGGTGTCAAAAAATTACACGAATTTCACAACATTCCGAACTCGATTCTCTCGGTTTTCCGCCGCGCAGAAGAAAAACGTGAAACGGATGCGAATAATCGGGGAACAAGTGTATTAATAAAGTCGAAGAATTCAAAGATACCATCATCACGATCGCCGAAGGGTTAATTTAAACGTCAGCGTTTCTCCGCACGGCAACTAGCGTACCGAGGTAATAAAGTACCGACAAAGGACGGTTTCGTGTTTTATTATTCAGAAATTAAGCTTCCGTCGCCGCGCCTGACAAGCAAACGCGAAACGGGCGACGAGCCGCGGTATCAGCTGATCGAACTTTCGTAGATGACCGCCGTCGCATTCTAACGAGTCTCGGATCGACTGGCCTCTCCCCCCTCTGTCAACCTCTTTCGTTCACGGGTGCAGCGTGACAGGCATGTGCGTAAGCCGTGACACGTGACCGAGCACAGGATCCCACGCAGAGCGCATCGAAGAAACGACGCAACTGCAGCGGACAGCGACGGTGCAACACGCGACTATCGATCACGCACCGATGTAAACACACCCGTTCCTCGTTGCCTCGTCCTAGCTCGGTGCTCGTCCACCGGTGCATGCCGCCGTTTCCTGCCGCGAATGTCACTCTCGCCCCGCTCACGCCGGACATGCCTCGTTTGCAATTATTTCTCTGTTTCCTTCGTGGACGTCGGCAGCCGGTTGCAACCGATCCGTACGTTCTACGTCCACCTCCGCTTCCACCGCGTTCTACATTGTGTATCGATTCCAAAATGCGCCGCCCAATGGGGGCAAAGTAGGCTGGAAATGTCGATAAGAGGCTCGCGATTTTCGGGAGTCGCGGAAGGAGATTGAAAAATTTAGTGGGTGTCGAGGATTCGAGATTTCTTTCTGTAGTTAATTTTGGAAAATCATTTTTGAAGCTTTTCTGCGCATAAGAATTTAGAAAAGGGTTATCGAAGAAAAAGTCTTTTAAGAAAAATTGTCCTCTCACTGAAGATCGAAATAGAAATTCATAATTAGCTGACTGCTCGCAGCGTTTTAGCGGATAACGTGAATTTATCGCCGAGGAATTCAGAGTCCGCGGTCATTGCGTCATTGCAAGGTCCACTACACCTGACTTCATGCTGAGCCGTTAGCTGCAAAATAGTAAAGCCACTCTGAATCATCGGAGCGGCGGTGCTATGCTTAATGCTCCAATTAACGGCCGAGATACGCGTTCTGAATTGTTAGATTGAGCCAATGATCAGTCGGTCTTATTCATAACGGAGACGAAGTTCTTTTAGCTTGACACACGTGTAGCATTATTCGAACGAAGAAAATCTAATGCGAAGATCATAGAACGTAAAAATAATCCTGTCACTCGAAATATTGTCAATTTGTCCTACGTTTCATACGTAGAAATTTCAATCACGTTCCTGCAGAAACACGCACACAACCGAGGATGACGTTCACGGGAGAAACAAAATACGCAGATTAACGAACGTGAATTGATAAGCCTCGACCTCTTTTTTTTTCCTACCCGCGTCGATGGCAAGAACTCCTCGTGGCAGAAGCCGACAACCGATGCAATATAGCGCGAAGGGGACGCGACGGTGCACCGAGTGCACACATAGTGTCTGCCATATTGATTGGCTTGCTCAGTATTACGTAATGTCATTAACACGTCGCTTACACATGCGCTTAACTTCCCCGCGTTCCTCTCGGCTCGCTCCCGAGCCGACGTTACAACTGGCGTCGCCCTCTCTCCTCTCTCTCACGCTCTCCCTCTCTCCGTTTCTCTCTTCCTCGTCGAGAACCGGTGGAACGTGCACACGCTGCATCCAACGAATGCAGCCGGAAGAGAGAATCGCCATGCAGAGTGGTCTCATTAGGAGCAACAGAGAGAAAGAGTAAACAGGCGTGCAGACACGTATCGCGGTCACATAACCATCGCAAAATAGTGCATGTGACGAGTGCAGCGCGTATAGGTAGCGCGGCGAGAGCTGTGTACGCGTGCATCCCGTCGCTGCAGTTCTATGCACCGCGCCGCGTGCGTCTCGTTCCTTTCCGCGCGCGTCCTGCGCCCGACTCGCTCGCGCGAGCACGAAATACACATGCGTCACGTTCCGCCGAAAGTACGCATAAAGCGGACAAACAAACATGTGACACCGTCGGTTTGCCGATGACAAGGATGCACCGCGGGCGCAGCCAGAGACTGCGTAACCGAACGGGGCCTGCGAACGAAGATAATTTACCGTGAATATCGGAATATTCGTCGACCGATCGCCTCTGCGACCCGATTATAAATTTCATTGAATGATGTGCGCACGTGGTTGATGCGCCGCATCCAGAACGAGCGACGCGTGAATTATGCACCGCCGGTATCCAATATGGTTATCATCCTAAGACTAGCGATATCCTGAGGGCGGGTTATAGGTACGCGAGGGATATGAAAGACGATTTCAGGAGAAACAAATCGGTAGCAATTTTCAATGAAATTCGAGTCCTGCTTGCATAATCTTTTACATGTTGCTTCAACTATGACGGAGGATTTTTGCACTGGCAGTAGATGTCATCCTTCATGGTCAGACGAATGGCTTTTTGTAATATGAATAGGAGTTCGTACACAATTCGCAGCGAATGTGGAAATATTAAAAACTGTTTCAAGTGGAAATGTGTAGCCTTTCAAAACGAGTTTGACGATGCGAAACACGATTTTTACCTTTGATTACTCCAGCTCCATTCCCTTACCAAGAACACCGATGCGATTGGTGGCGGACAAATTGACCTCGAAGTTAATTTCTATACCCAGAAAGTATGTACAGCCTTCTGATTTTTTTTTTGTGGAATTCATCAATATTACTTGCCAGCAATTCATTAAACCGACACAGTAAAATGTGTTCGCAACGATAGTGAACAAACAGAAATCCAATAACAATTTGTGACACGTTCGTAAATAAAATGCGATTATTTCTTTTTCAATTAATCTAATAAAATGAAACATAAATACGTACACATTTCACTTGTTTCACCCGTAAATTATAAAAGCGGATGTTAATAAATGTTTCGATGAAGAATGAATTTTAAATGAAATTGTATAGGTGAAAGAATGACTGATGCTAATTCAAATATTCCTTTAATTTATTAATTGAAAACAAAGCGTTTCACCTCGTTTGCAAGTTCCTATTCAGAGCTTTAAAAGACTTTTGTCACTTGCACGAAAGACCTAATTTTCCAATTTTCCATTAATTTACTTTTCGCGTTTCGCTCTAGCTTTTTCTTCCTTTCAGTTCATTTTCTATTCATGAGTACTCATTGTTACGACTTCCATGGGTAGGGTCAATCGTGGAGATCCGCTCTTTAGAAAAAGTATGTATTTTTCTCCGTATTTTTCTTTCGAAAAAGGCAAGGTAAATGCAAATATACTATCTACTTATGTTTTAGCAACTTGTAGTCAATACGTTTCAGCTACTCTACGACATTTTATATAAGATCCTAATCCCGATTTCTCCTTCGATTGTTGCTCGAAGTATCACCTGAGAGAGTCGATCAGAACTCGATCGATGGGGAATTAGAAAAATAAATGTAACAAGATCGGGCTCGGATATTGTTGCACGATAAACTTGTTCACGGTTGATGCGTTCCTGGGCTGACTGGTATACCTCTTACCATTTTTTTCCGATCTTTATATTCGAATCATACAGAGCATGTCGAGATATTGGTTTCAATCTTAACTCTCAACAAGGCTGCAAAATCACTCGCCCATACGCAATTGCATGTGTAACTGAAATCTAGCCTTCGCTCGAACCGGCAAATGAAAAGAGGTATCAAGAATTTCGTACTATGAAATTTCATATGGAAACTTAAGATAAAACTAGCCTCTCTAAAAGCTCGAATGAGAAAATTAGATGGAACTAAATAGATTGCTTAAAGCGAAAGGGAAAATTTGCTAAGTAACTGCACTTCAGTAACTCGCGGAAAAATGAGAATCTCGAAAAGGAAGATCCAGTTGTGTACAGACCAGAAATTAGAACGTGCGCGCTTTGAGTATGAACTATGGAACTTCGGAAAACTTGAGAGACATAATTTCACAAATATAGGTATGACATCGTCTATACGTAATTGTCAAATATAGAGTAGCGGTACGAAAATAGATACGAAAGACTAGTGCAGGATTAGAAGCGTATTGAAAATTATACAGGAAGGAAAAGTATAGTGAGTCATAACTGACCCAGTTTCGGTCGCATAAGCGTCGAGTGCTTCTTTCGGCCCGATCATCGCTTCACAGTCGCTCAACACCCTCCAATAATGAACGGATTTTTTTCCCTCGGAAGTTGGACAGAACATTCCATACAATCGGCAACTTCTTAAACAATAAGACCGCGTTCAGACGTAATTCATCGTTAAATCCCCGTAGCCTCGCAAACCGCAGGCATCATGCGGCTTCAGCAAAGTTGCGGGTGACTACGTGGGCGGCAGATATTTTTGGACGCATTCATGAACCGCGGGCCAGAAATTTATGTGGACGGTCGAGAATGCGCTCGACGCGAACGACTGGCGAAGAATCAGCCGGCGAAAGGGGGAAAGAAACGCGTAAACCCGGCAGAATGGAAATGTTCTTCCGTGAATGTATACGTATAACACTTATACACGCGTACGTAAGAGATAGCTTCTCATCCAACGGTTTCCCGTCGGTATTCCGGCTCCTTCTTTCCCTCCCGCTCTCGCTCTTTTCTTCGCCTAACGCTCGATCTCCTTCTGACTGCCTCTGTCTTTCCCTCACCTCCCCCCCTCGGCTTTTCATCTACCGAACTAAATAGATTACTCAACAAGTGGCGGCCAAATCCTTCGTGGTCGACGACCACTACTACTTTAGTACCGACGCGGAGTCGAGCTTCTTCAGACTATTATAAATGAGGAAGTTGTATCGGGAAGATTTTGACGTTTTGACGTGTGACAGTACTTTCACCCGGAATGTGATCTTTATTATTAAATTCTTCTGCGTTCATGTAAATCCGATTATTCGTAATCTGGATATAAAGTCTGGTGCGGCCGGAGAGTTGCGAAAGTTTTACCATGAATATTATAGCGTTCGAAGCAGTTTCTCAGGCTGACATAGAGCAAACAAGGCTGCATTATCGGTGTTATAGACGTTGAAATAGATAGAGAGCGTCGCGTTAGAAGAGCATAGCTACTGCTGTAAAATGATATTGGAACGGAGCCCTTGACAACAAATCTCCTTATCTCTCTCTCTCTATCCCTCACACATGCGAACTCGTCTTTTTCTATTTTTCTGTTCTTGCTCATCTCTTTGACTCGCATTTTTCGCTTTCTGGCAGTCGCGATTTCACAACGCCCCCCCCCCCCCTGTGCCTGCTACTCCGCTTTCGAGCTTCGCTGCTTCTCATCTTCTTATTGTCTTCCTCTTTGCCTCTTTTCTCTGGCCTTCCGTCTTGGGCATTTCGTCTTATTTCCCTTTGTCTCTTCGGTGACTAAACACCCTCCAGTCCCACCAGGCTCCGGCCAAGGCGGTAGATCTTCTTGCCGCAAGACTTCTTCCGGTACAGTCATCGACAAGATGCTCCGCTTTGAATAATTCACGTCTTACACACTGCGCTCGCAGTCTTAATGCATTCGAGCGAGATTAATTATCATAAAACTTAATGACTCAATCCTTCATCCTAGATTCGTATTAATGTATTCAACGCGACGGTTCTTCGTGAGACTCCAGCACGTGCGCCCGAATTTTCTGATCCGACAGCTGCCATCTAAGATGCTCGATGATACTAGTGTGTTCCGGTTTATCAAATCTAGTTGGTAAGTTCGGGAGCAAGCAGATGGGTTCGTCGAACTCTCAATGTATGCTCGAGGGTACCGCTTTAAGGTGAGTGGGTCGACAGTGACGGTACGTTGAATACTGCGGCGTGATAACAAGCAGCGTTCAACATTCATGAAGTGGCGATAAAGATTGATACCTAGGCCCCCTCCCCACCTCCTCTCTAGATGAAACCCCGTCGACGCGCAAGGAATCCTCCTTTGCGGCAGATAAGTGATTTCTCCTCTCCAAAGGCGTAGGTAATTCTCTCTTCGAAGACAGATAATGCAACGGTCGAGATAGCGGTGATTCTTTCCAAGCACCTCTCCCGGTGCATCCTCCTCGTTCCACCCGTATTTATCATGCCCCGTGCGTGCATAGAAGTCCCAGGGAGAAATATACAAAATAAAGAAAGAAATAACGTCCATCCGTCACTCTGATGAGTTTAAACACCGGGGTATCCACTCCGCCGACTATGGCGTTAATGAGGAAAATAAGGGCAATTGAAAATTGCCGGTCAACTAATGAACTTCAAGTGCTAATAACATCACGATGCACGCTGCTTCGCAAAGAACACAGTTTACACTTTGGCGGGTTGATTTATTATTCGGGAGAATCGTGATAGACGTTGCCAAAAAATTTTCTGTCCGTGGAAGAATGAAAAGAAAAGGTATTAAGGAAGATGGTTACGCGAGAGGAAGTTAACTCTCGACAATCTCTTTTCATTAGATAACGAGAGTAATACCCATTTACTATATTGTAGGTTTCCCTGAAAGCGGTGACCAGCCTTCTACCAACTTGGCTCTGAATTGGCTGTGGCTTCTAGAGCCGCTAAGAGTTTCCCCCCTCGACTCTCTATTCTATCAGCTGGAAAGCCTTCCTTACACAGTTATATCGATGTAACATCTTCGATATCTGTGGCGATTTATCCGCCGAACTTCTCAATTACTTCGTTACACAGATGAACTGGTTAGTCCTTGAAACCGAGCAGAAGCTCGCTGTACTCTCGAGAACGTATCCTTCCTAAAGAATCCCAGGTTTCGCCAGACCGCGTTAACCACAATTTCAATATTTGCTCGTTCGATCCAACAAAACGTTCTCCTTTCACTTCGCAGGAAAGCCGAACCGACGTCCGCGGCGCGTCTCGTTCGGTTCGAAACGGTCATATCCCGTCCGCTCGATTTCCTTCGGTTGGATGTTATAACAACCGTTATCTAGCGCGATGCTGAGGAGCCTGGCGACTTCATATCTACAGTGTACGGTGGCGTTTGGAATCAATCTCTCCGTTGTATCGAGGTCTCGCGATAATCTTCACGCTTTGACGGCCGATCGACGCGATAAGATCGAAACCCTCCGTTCGTCAATCCGTCCGCGAGCTCCCCGCTAATGATCAGCGAGTCGAGTGACCATAAATTGATGGATCAAAGGCTCGTAAAGCGCAGGAATCCTCGCCTTTGAGTACTATAAGGAAGTAGTTATCGAGATACGATCGATCCATACGTTGCGCTAAGATTTACAAACTTTATGGATCTATGGTTCGGATACGTTTTGCTCGCAAGCTCGCGAGCGTCTATAGCCACGTGCCAACGTGTCGCGTATGTGTGCGCCAGGAACACAAGCCAGGCCAGGTAATAGACGAGCACGACGAGTCCATTAAGAAGTAACCGTTGTTCGACTAACTGGCTCGATACACGAACACACGGGGTGGTTTATCCGTGGCGTCGTGTGCGTACCCGATCTTCCGTGTACCCACGTATATGCGTGCCACTATCATTACAGCGTGTATCTAGAAGCAGAAAGCAGACCTAACCAATGGCGGGGCAATGTGACCCACTGATTTGGTAGCAGCTAATACCCGCACCGCGGGGTTTCCTATGGAGTTAAACGGTGAACTGGAACAACGTGGATACCCCATGGACGATTCGATGGTGATGCGTTCGATCGATGAAGTTGAATACTAGTACTGTCAGAGAAGGAATTAAATTTGAACGAAATGGGAGAAGGTAAGCACGCAATAAAGAGGAATGGGAACCTGATAAATGAAACCGGAGGACAGATTTTTATCACGATACAGTGACATTTCGATGTTTTATACTTATGAGTCTCCCGATACCGATTACCGCGCTGCTTTACTGTTAGAGAGAAGCAGGTCACCCGATGATAGCAGTTCCCAAACTGCTGTAATACCATCGCTCGAACTCTAGCGCTCCGGCAGACATGAATGTTTCGCGAAAATATTGAGCAACCGTGATCTTAATCTCTCTAATATTTGCGAAATAAAAGCACAATACACTTAGCGGATTCCTGGGATGTACACCCGGTTACGCTGCTTATAATCGGAGGCACTTTCCATGATGAAACTAGGATCGCACAAAAAGAGAATGTAAAACGAAAAGGCACGGTATCGCGGAGTACCAAAAATCGAAGGTCTCCTGGAAGATTGGCGCGTATTCATGACCGGAACGGAACGGGCCTCATATCCTTATCGGGATCATCCGCAACGACCTATTGTCAGTACGTGGTTAACCGTGACTATCTAAATTAGAATCGGTGTAGACGACAGACTGGCTTCTCTCGTTTCTTGCTATTCGTGGCAGTGACCTCTCGAACGCGACCTATGCGGAGGCGCCTAACCTTTTCCGTCGAATGACCCGGCAACAAATTTTCGCCACGTATCTTTGGAGAACTCTACCGAACCTGAATCAATGAAAACAGCTCGCTGATTTTTAACGAAATAAAAAGCTAAAGTGAAAGTCTTCGGAACATTGAAATAAAGAAGTGAAATAAGAAGCTATACACACAGACTCGGCTAGAGAAAACATATACATGACCAACGATAAGAAGCAGCACAAAAACTGGTGTTACGAGTTACCGTAATGCATCATTTTAATGTCAAATGTGACGACGCAGCGCACTTCGCGCAGCAAAATCGTACCTAGATCGTGGAATAGGATCGACGAGAAGCGCGGCGAACATGGATCCCTGTAATTTCTCGAGATCTGAATAATGCTAGCTGGAAAATCCACAACGGACCGGCGGCTTAATAATAAGCGTTTCGGTCGAATGAAGTTCTAGAACGTGCGAGAACGCTGCTTCCGCAGTTTAGAGTCACACCTCACTGCCGGCGCAAAGTGGACTAACCCCTTAATTGGAAACATTGAACGAATTCGAGCGTATAGAATACAGGGAGGGAAGAAGAAGGTGCGAGAGGGAAGAGAGGATTCGCGGTGAGAAAAGTAGAAAAGGAAATGAGCGAGTGATATCGCCGGTGTTATTGAAAAGACTATACCATCCCGCTATACCGCAGGAAATCCTCCCCCGACGCACACCGTGCGCATCGCTATGGCTGTTCTGAAACTGTTCACGTGTTTCGACCTGCATCTTCCACCGTTAACCGCGCGTCATTATTTCCTTCTCTCCTCGCGAATCTTGCGCAACGCGCGAGACGCAACTTCGGAGATTCCCATCTCGATCTCACGCGCGGATATTTGCAAACGCGACAGGGAGAAGCGAAGATACGCACCGTCCCTGACGTTATAATTAATCGACATCATTTTTCTCAATTTATTGGCTGGCCGCGAGCCCCTCCGATTCGTGCAACACCTTCCATAACAGCAATTCAACTATCATCCTGTATGAAAAGCACAAATAAATCGATTCTATAAATTTGACGGACCGAAACAATTAATTTTTGCGATCCGTCGTATCAGCTGTTCTTTCATACATTATATCGAAAGTTTCCTTTCTCATTCCATCTTGAAAGCGACTGTAGCAAAACACTTAGTAGTACAAGAGACGCAAAATAAGAGATCAAAGCGAAATCAAGCCGAATTCCCAGCGCTAAATTTCGTGAGCAGTTGCACGCATCCAACTGAGGGTCTATTTTAGCACGATCTCTTGAATTCGTCTCACGCACATACAGCCGTGGCCATTTTCCACGTATTCTGGTGCGAATAAAATCTCGTACAGTATGCGGTTCGTCTCGTCACTACGTAGGTTCAAAGACGACAGATAACAGACTTTATCGAGCGATGTACGACGAACGTTTGTATTGGTATCAGCGTTGCACTCGCATTCGCTAGTTATTCAATTCTTTATTCCCTACCAATCGATTAACTTTAGCGCAAGACTATATTTTTTCAGTTGAACGTTGCCCACGGTGAACTGTAATTTTACTATTATCTTGGATTTTCTACTTACGAATTGCATAATCTGTAATTCAATAATGTCGCGCTCTAAAAAATGTTAGCGATGCGCTTAATGGCAAGCAAGAACAGATTTCTAATCGCAAAGAATAAGATGTTAAGAAAATAACAATTGAATGAATAAAAATTATTTTTAAAAAAATACGCGTGCAAGAGGAAGCATCGGTGCTAGTAGTAAATATAGGTCAAGCTCGTGACACGGCCTACATCGACTACTGTACACAGAAAATCTATCGTCAGCTCTCATACGTATCTCTAATTTTGCAATAGAAATGCATTTCGCAATCGATACGATGGAGCAAAGATAAACAGTTAATTCGTTGCTTCAATCATATTCCGTCAGCAAAGATTTATATCTACTCTCTTCTTTTTTATCTCGAAGCAAAATATTTCCGGTGTTCAATGCAATGTTTTTTGTTCTTGATCTTACCTGTTAAAAGAGGCATAAAAGTAAAGGACTGCAACGATGCAAATGCATTGAGACGACGATTATGACCGATAAGACGACTAGAACCAATACTCGCAAGATTCTACCGTGCATGCGCATAACGTATTGATACAGCACAGGATTTGTTCCGGGTTTGTGGAAGGTGCGAATGACTGTTGTCGCATGCATATTCAGTAGGTACTGCGCGAATTTCATTCGATACCGTGGATACTCTTCATGAAATCGCGTGGGCGTGATAATCTCTCAAAAAGTGCTTTCTCGGATTGATCCAAAAATATTTAAGCCTGCCATGAGCTCACGTTATTTTATATTATACCACCTAGTGCGTTGGTATAAAATACGTAATCAGAAATAAGCAATATGAACTTGATATCTTCACTACGTGATGTTTAAACCGGTTCCCAGTTATACATTTGACATAAATATTAAAAGTATTAAGTATCAAAAAATATACTGTGACAAATTGAATGAAACCTGATAGAAACCTCATTAAAAGTCATCTTTCGAATCGACCGTAAACATGTCAATATGCCATTTCCCCATTTGAATACACGCAATTTTTAAATATTACGAAGAAGAATTGCAAGCCCATTTTTATCTCGAAATGTTTTCGTCGTCGCGGACCGAGCGTTGGATCTAACTAAGGAAACAAAAGTAGGAGAAGGATAAGCGTGACGATGAAGCGCAAAACTTAAACGATGCCACGAGAGTCATTGACCTCTCTTAATGTTAACAAATACCGCTGCGCTAACAAGCAGGCTGTCACGGTGAGAGCCGCAAGCAGTCACCTATGTCGCTGGAAATAAATTAGACGCCCCTTTCGACCTAGTTGCGTAATTAAGGCTCCCTTACCGGCTTTCAGATGAACGAGGAAGAGCCGAAGAGGGACAAGGACAACCAGCCACCAGTCAGCTGACCGATCGAGTCCCTCTTTTTTCCTTTTATACTACTCCCGGCCTCCGCATCCCGTCTTCTGTTCGCGATGTGCCTTCCTCTCCGTCCGACAGCCAGCCATTTAGCTCGATTTATTCACCCCGACGGCGAAACCGTCGAGCCGGGAGAAGCGCGGTAGAACCTCTCGCGACCGTTCAACTTTTAAGGTTATCGCTCTTATAACACAACGTGACGTAACTGAATTAAAGATCAACCCGATCAAAGATTCAACGGCAACGAAAAAGGTGTATCTCGCGCGTGAACTGGAATTTCAAGTGCGTCGAAGGTAACGAGGTTAATTCCGAAATGATCGGAGTAACTATAATGATGGAAGTTCGTTTACAAGTAGCTACAGGTTGTTTAGAATGTTTCCAAACATTTATGCATATAAACGACGTCCGGGCGATTCAGAATCAAAGTCGGCCTCGCGTTCGCCGCTCGAGTTTATGCATAACGAAATTGAGTTGGCCCCGTGACAATCGAACAGCGTGTTTTATGGAGTTCTCGAGTGTCATTTGAATCGCGCTCGATATCATTCGGCGGGAGTTGCGTGGCCACAGAATTAGAATCGAATTCAACTGGCTGGTTCAAATGTTCCCCTCCCACCATCACCCTGCTCGCTACGTTCGCGCGGTGCGTTATTAGCAGGCCGTTAATACGCAACTTAACGCTTACCCAATTCAACCCAGACCTACCTAACGCTCTATTTATAGCGTACCCTGCTTTACTCCACCGTACTAATTGGCGTTACTTTAAGAGTGCCCGCGAAACAACCGTAACGATTTTGTGGCTAACCGTATCTCGTTTCGTAGGCTCCAAGCCTGGACAGAGTGCAAGAACCCTCGACCCCGAGAATCGTCATGATCCGTCGTGAAAATAATTAGGTAGATCATGATTATTACGAACAGTGCTGTCGACGATGATGAAATTTTCGTTGAAACGAGTGAAAAGAAACGACGCGTCGACTAAAGTGTCTTATGAACATTTATATGATTTCATATCGCTAATTAACATCGCGACAGCTCGAAAAATATACTGACAAAAACTTTCACCGCTTTTCCCGTCCATCCTCCTCCGCTTCCCTACATCTTACTCTGTATACCCGTACACGCCCATTAAAACGGTCGGGTGCAATTACGTTTAAAAATAGCGGGAGAGTCGAGAAGAGTCTCTCGCGCTCGAATGCATCAGACACCACGACAACGAGCACGGATCAACGACAGTAACGAAGTCGGAAAAACGCAAAAGCCTTCGCGACTTGCAAACTTTTACTTCGCAGATTTACTCGGGTTGCTTTAATCCATGTATTTTAGACAATAAGGTCATTTCAGAAACACGTGTCATTTTCTAAATGTATTTTCCACGAGTGAAATTTAAAATTAGAATTTCAAATGATGGATTGTGGGTAATAGAGATAGTGCAAAAAAATTACTGTACGGAAAATTGTAGCTTGTACGGTATTAAAAAATATT
This sequence comes from Perdita meconis, assembly GCA_030770465.2. Taxonomy (NCBI): domain Eukaryota; kingdom Metazoa; phylum Arthropoda; class Insecta; order Hymenoptera; family Andrenidae; genus Perdita; species Perdita meconis. Next base: position 5,327,394 of record JASKOS020000016.1, read on the forward strand.
AACCTAGTTTCACGAGACTTTGCAATTCTTAGGTACCAGAGTTACTCTTAAAGGCATAGCCGACCGATTATGTATAGACGGTAAATGGCTGACATATGACGGTACTTTTCTACCTCGCGGCTACTGGCAGCGTAGAAGGCATTGCATCGAAAAGAGCCTTTAGACGATCAACATTTACTGGCAGTACGGCTTGATAATATTTATTATCAGGAAATCGATGTTGCGTACAATAAATATTGGCTATTCAGGCGAGGAAATGCTGACGATATTTAAATATAATTTTTACGATACTAAAATTGAGTTTTATTGACGTTTTATTGATGTTATACAGTCTGTGTCAGTTTATACTGAAACAGTATGTGGGTAATTCGAATTAAACGTTCTGATATCAGAGTAACAGTTTGTAGTCCGCGTTCGTCAGTCATTAGCGTCAACTGACTCATTGTCTGAAAGCGATGAAAGTTAGGTGCAAACTGCTGCACCGTGCGTGTAAACTCGAAACACTGTAACGCAATGTTAGGATAATACCTGGAACCGTCCCAAACTGTCAGACAGCCATTTGAATGACTTGAAATTTCAGTGACACTAGTGGCTAGGCTGTGCCATAGTGGCTACGCGCGTACAGGAAAAGCAAGATATTGTGACAGTTGCTGTTCTAATGGTTCAGACACGGTTCAGGAGTCAAATTACAACGAACCAAAATCTACAATTTCGCACACAAATAGTTTATATTCTAAGAAAAAAAATTCGAAATTAAAACTATTAAAATTTGTGATTGTCATTCCCAAGCACAAAAAAGAAATTTATAAATATAAACATCACTGAGAATTTGTACGATTCTTGACAATGATAAAAACGATATATCTAAGAGGATTTACGAAAATTACACAGAGGGACATAGGATTTCTGAAATCGTGGAGGAATACGAAGAATTAAGGCGACGTTGTTTGTACTCGGCAAACAAACGATGAACGCAAAATCCTGAAAGAACAATAGTACACACATCGAATATCCTTCCAGCGTTTCAGCACGTTCCTGAGTTAAATTGTGACACGTGCACGTACGCGCGATCTCTACGCGATAAAATCGTGAACGGTGAGATTATGGCTCGCCTTTGCAATAACTTCGGGGACGGTATAAGATCCGGACAACAGAAAAATGTAATTGCTCGAGGGCGTGACTATGTGGGGTCTGAAGACGCAACTGGCACGTCGAGAACGGTCGTAGAAAAATGAAAAAATTGTGTGAGGTTGTCTGAATGGGATATACAATGAGGAAGTCGCGGGAAATAAACTAATCAAAATTTGTAATCTATCAGTAATTTGGAATTTGATTTAGTAAAAAGCGGTAGAAAAATCAAATAAATTGTTCTAATTCCTCATGTTTAACGTAATACGTTTCTGATCATTCGGTCGTTTTACTTTGTCGACACAAGTGAAAACAGTTTCTCGACCACCTTTCAATCAATTCTCCAAATAATAAATTATCCGAAATAGAGGCTGGAGCGTAGCCACCGTCGGCAATGTCAATGATTAATATGTAATCATTCTTTGAACAACGGACCGCATTTTGAAATCGCATTGCGTGTAATGTGTACATTGATGCCTACTCCGAATATCTGATTGAATACTCAAACAGAGCCAACAATTAGAAATTTCTGTTATTACAGTCGCGAGCCCTACTATTCCTCGAGGCGAAATCAAACATAGCTGAATGTACACTGTATATCTGATTTAATTGCGAGCAGAACACGAATCGACTTTTTCCCCAGTAAACTATGAATAATGTAATATCAGACTAGCGGAATCGATTAAACGGAAAGTTAAGAAACAAAACTAGCACGTTCACGCTTTATTTATTAGTCGTTGGATCAAATCTTATCTTTGAAAAATTTCAATAAAATTTTATACAAACATTGGTAAAGTGAAAATACATGTTACCAAAGCGGCTACTTCATATGAAATCGATACAGTAATCCTGATATTAGAGCCGAGCATCGAAACGAAAGATTCCAGCGCCGCGTTCCGGCACACGGAATTATGCAACTCGCAATGCGACATTAGACCTCGCAAAAGTTTTCGCGTCCGGATCCCGTAATCGCCGTAGCGAACTCGAATCGCCAGTTTCGCAGGGGCCTTAAATCACACGGTGGTTGCGCAGCAAGCGAATCGGCGTATTGCAATGCGACTTATCGACACAAAGCGTACCGTAAAATCTTCCGTGCACGACCGCCTTAACGAGACACCGCGGACAGGCCGTGAAAAGAAGAACAACCGGATCGCCATTGATCGTCAAACCGCGGACACGACGCGGGAAGACATTCCTTCATGGCTGTGTTCAGCAGGGAAAACCGTAGGAAAATGAAGGCGAGTTACAATAGAGAAGAAACGCTTGAGTCTCTGCCACGAGCGCATTCGGTATTCAGTACGCCGTTATTTATGCAATGTGTGATTTGTCCAGGCATCGATTCTACGAGTGAATATGAAATGGAATGAAGACCAGTAAGACACTTTCAATAAGAGATACAAGGTGACATAACGGAGCTCGTACGAAGACGCGAATGTCGGTGAATAAATTATTTACGTTCAACTGGGGCTTTCTGTTAAATTCAAGAGTTTTCAGCAGAGACATAAATAAATAAAAATGATGCACCATCGCGTACCGGAGTAATGTTTGAACAAATTTTTACACTAAATAAAGAAAGACACAGAATAAGAATAAACACAGCAGATCATGTGCAAATAAAGGATTAGAGAGAAATATAGCTTCCCTAAGTAGTGGACGGAAAAGTTGTTTGGCATTTCTGACACAAATCTTATTTTTTCCATTTGATAGAAATCGATTAATACATAGTCGATGCATCACTATCATTGTCATTATACGACAACTGAGAATCTGAAGTAGCGTGAGAAGATGAGATGAGACTTCGAGAGCCAGGACAGTCAGAACGCTGCATCGAATTAATCAGGCTGATTAAAGTGTGCACGCATCAACGATCGCAATTATTTCGATATACCGTTTCAAAAGTGACTCGTTCCACATTCATGATGCACGGTGGAAGCGGAGGCGGTGTATTCCTCTGGCGTTCGCTACCGCTTTCCCACGGTCACCGCAGATCACAGTGCATCTTTGTACGCATGAACTTTTGCCGCAGAGTAATGCAAAACACGAGTCGCGCGCGGCGATGCAACGGTCTGACGACTACGACGCTTTTTCTACTTCAGACACGCTTTCTCGTAACGTCGCCGATGAGATGTAGGCCAAATCAGTGGAAATGGAGCGTTCATCGATTACTCTTTGACGAGACGGTTGATCTAAAAAAAATCTCGAAGAGTTTCGCCGCGGCTAAAATTTCACACGCGCGTAAATTACTATAGATACTAACGAGACACGCGAGTAAAAGGGCGACGAAAGTGGGTGTTTCATTTCGTCCTCCCTTTCCCCGAGGGGAATCGACTCACGCGGAAGATGGACAAAGCGAAGAAACAGAACGTCGGAAGGACATGACGCGAACGAGATGGAGTTACACGACTTACGTAACGGCAGCAAATAACGCTAATGAGCCTACACCGCCTTCGCTCCTCTTATTCTTTTTCCCGAAGGCGCTGTCCCGCGCCTCGACCTCGCTCGATGGAGAGTTACGAAAACTACTCCGACGACGCGTAATTGAGAAAAAACCTCGAGTCCCGAAATATCACTCCTCGGCTGAGCAGCTTTCATGGATACGTACATACATTATGCTTGAGATCGTGGGATATTTAAGGAAGTTCGAAATGTAGGTCAGGTAGTCTGCTTTTTTATTGATACGGAAGGCCGGCGGAGCGTCAAAGGTCCCTATGGAAATCACGTGTCTCTAGGTGCAGATATTTTCTAATTAGAAGGAAAGTAGGGAAATTCAATTTTCAAACGTGCTGCTTGATGAAAATATTCGTCGATCGCCTTCGGAAAAATTAAATTCGTCTCCAAGTGGAAAGAGAATTTTTTGAAATAATATGTTAATCGCATAAACTATTTTGTACGAGGTACCAAGTGTATTGTAAGAAGTAGAGCACAATAGAAAAAATCTGAACTTGCCTGTCTGCACGAGCATTACGGGGCACCTGTCACGCGCCCGCGCTGATTAGATATCGCGAGAGCAACTAACACACGTAACGGTACACATTCCTGCCACGAAAATTCCACGGAAGTAGTTGCACGTTTCCAAGTAACCGTGATCGTTTCACAATATTGCTACACCTCCGGGGAGCCGCGATTATTTTAATTCAGCTCACGCAAAAATGTCTTTGTTCTTTCGCTCGTGGCCGTTTAAAACGTTCCGTTTCCCCTCGAACGACATCGTTTCCATTTTCCAAGGAAAACGCTGTCAGACAGAATTAACCGCCGCTCCAGGGAAAATCGGGGAGTTTGTCCGTTCACGAGTTGTACGCGTAGCTTACAAGTTCAAGATGCTGCCTAAGAAAATAAAAGAAAACCGAACGTTTATCTAAGCCACATTTGAAATATTCATTAAACATTGCGCAATTTAGTTTGTCCCGCATTCCTCTTACGTTTTAATTACCCCCGTAACTACGGACTAGAACACTTTTTCATGTAACTGAATAATTCAGGACCGAAATTCTTTAATTGTAAACGACTGGTAAAACATATAGGGCAACGCAACGCTGCGTCGCTAATTATACCGCGTAACTATCTCGTCGCGGACAAAAATGAATGACTAACTTCCTGATCACGTGAAGATCTACTATAATTATCCGATTCCCCAAAGAATAAATCCTCGAGTGTCCGCTCGTCGAAAAGACGTTCACTGCACTGAAACGACTATATTATTACTCGCGACGGGGTGCTCGTGCCTCCCAGGCATTCGCACAGAAGGATTGCGTTTTTATCTTTCACCGAATACACACGATTAAGCGTAATTTTTTCCTAGGGACCGAATGACGAATGATCGAGCCGCCGTACACGCGAGATCGTGCACCGTGTTTCTCTCAAAATCACGCCCGTACGCACTCCAAGCACACCTATCAATTATCCACGTTCACCTTATCGCAATTCGTGTAAGTGCAGGGTCCAGTTTTACCTCCGACCGATCTCCACGGGCTCGAAAGACGCACGTGACACGGCCATTTGGTCGGAGCGCGGTTATCGTTCCGCGTTCTAGCCACTCGTCGAACGATTTTTTTTCTTTTCTCAGTCGGCACGAGTCTTTTAACGAAGATAAGAGGAACTGCAAACACGAGCACTCGACACGCGAACGGCCGTGGTCATCGGAAAGAGACGTCTTGAATTTGCACCCTCTCTCCTACGCTCCATCGTGCGCATTCTTTCGTTCTTTCGAAGCAATTTCTTCTTCTACGAACAAATTGCAGCGTTACCCTTTCCGCGTAATTTACAGTCCTACCGTTCTACACACGTTCGCAAGTGTAACTTTTGAATTATGATGTTCAACGCAAACGAAGAATCATTAAAATCATACGAGTTATTTCAAAGATTCGATTGTTCAGGACCATGCAAACTGTCTCAGTTTGGGGGAGGGGTTCAAAGTGCAGCAATTCAACTGTAAAATGAACACGACTAAGCGCATAGGCAGGAGAACGCATGTACCAAACCGCAGGGACACAGCGTTAGCAAAATTAAAGTGAAGAACTGAGAGCGCGGGATTCTTGAACAGGACGCATCCCTTAGAGGTCAAATGTTCATTTGTTAATTAGGAGTTATCAATTTGATGGCACATACCTGGACTGGTCTGCCAAGATAGACCACCGATGAACATTTTCCTAGAAAAAGAAAGATGAATCCGTCAGCATCGGCATCAGGCCGCGGTCGCCGGCAGAAGATGATGAAGGAAGACGGGGGAGACTGCCAGCAGAGGGTAACTTCCGGTTTCGTGACCCCCTGCGCAGTCTCCGTATGTCGACGGTAGGTGTCACCACACATCAACCAACAACTGAATAAACTCCCGACTGATTTTTCATTTTTTATACGTTTTTGTTACGGGAAACTCATCAAACCACCCCCGTTCGATAATCGATCGTCGCGTACATCCAAGAAAGAAACCAAACGACTCACGCGCGCAACACAACAAACACAGCACCCCCCTGCCCCTTCCCCTCAAACCTTGGCGCCTTCTTTGTTAAATTAACTATGTGCAACGACGGAATGCCTCTTTTATTTAACGTAATTTATGCAATAGCCTTTTGCGAGTCTTCGTTTCGCGGCAATATTGAAGAATGCCGTAACACCCACCTGTGCAGGGAAAATAAAATGTCGCGTCCTTCGATTCGAGGCCATGAATCAAGCCACGGTTTAGCGTTACTGTCTTTGCCGTTTTACTGTACCGGTTCGTACTTATTAACCAGTTTATGAGAAGAACCACCGTTATTGGCATCATAAAAGCTTTTACACACCGATGTAGCTTTTGTGTGCTCGCTGTGGTAAGGGCATGCCGCGATCGTAATGTAAATACACGTTACATGGAAACTTTGTGTATATAACGCATCGTGCTGGCCGTTCAAGTATGTTGCATGTGGTTCAATCATGCGTGGAAAAAAAACTAATATAAAAATGGAACTGGTAGATCTGTATATAAAAGTAAAATTGCGCTGAAAGTTTATCTGTAATTTTGTCTTTGAAAGAATGTTTGAATTTATCGTAAATATTTACACACGAATCAGGTGAAAATTTTTAACAGTAAATATATTCAGACAAATTGGTACGATACATGCTCCAAAGTATCGACCGAGGGATAATCCGCGAGACGTATCCATTAAATCTTCCAACACTAGCGGTTACCTAAACTGTCAGCAACAGTCATCGAAACACGTATCTCCTCAAGTTCGTAACAAGTGTCGTGTACGGAGGAACCATTAACTTGTAATAACACCTCATAATAGCCACCGGCTCGGGCAAATAGCGTTCTTATACCGTGCACATCCAGCACCGTCGATGAACCTACAAATTAACGCTGGCAACCGCGTCCCGAACTCTGTAATCGGCCGCTTGATACAAAGAGAATCTGATCGCGACCCGTTATCGCCAAACACCCGAACCGGTTCGCCTATTTAACCAACGCGAGTCAACAAAGGAGATACATTTTTCCGCGATGGGGTGGGGGGACGGGCCACTTATTTTCCATGGTATTTCGAATTACACGATTATAATAATGGTACACGTAACCCGGCGGCGTTATCAGGAAAGCAAGGATTATCGCGTCGAACACTCTATCCAGGAAGATAACGCTCTCCCGTAGTGGACGTAATCACGTGGTGGCGCATTTGAACATCGATTTTCCGCGGCACGATATAACCTATTCCCCTCGCCCACGCATTCCTCCTTCTCCGCCGTTTCACCTACCCCTCCGCGCGTCCCGCGCCACCATTTTTTCGCTTTAAGTCTTCACGATTCGAAGAACTGGAGTAGGCTACCATACTATACCCTGTTATAGGTTCAGCGGAATTAATAGGACGAACCATTGACCATATGTCGACGGAAGATCGATCGCGATAGAGGGGAAAAAAAAAGTTACAGAACTACTTCTTGAACTTTTTCCAACGGAATTGATAAACTAATGGTCAGGTTCTCGCGAAAGAATTCTTGCACGTTTACACGCGCGGCGCGCTGCTTATCAGTGCGCTTCGGCATTCAAGAATTACGATGCATTTTCGATTCGTCAACGACCGATAACCATTGCCTGGGAGAGTCACGTGGCAACCGGGTAGACCGATGAATGAAAAGAAGCGTATCCACCAGCACGAAGCACAATAACACTTGACGCCCCCGCGAGACCACGCGTCTCGGAAACCTCGCGCGAACCCCTTTTCCTCTCGAACCCCCGCACCACCGGTCGGAAGCTCAAAGAGAAACGAAAATCTTCTCGTCGGCGGCAAATTCAAAGGTGTTAAGTCATTTCTGTTTCCTTTCCCCGCGTCCCCCCTCCTTCCCCGTTGCTCCTCCTTCCCATTCATCTAACCTTCCCCCCGCGGCCTCTCCCTCCTTTCGTTTCATCGGGTGTCTGAGAGGGTGGCGAACGCGATGAAAGAAGGCGCCACCGGTTCGAGGAGCGAGCGTCGCGGCACGCATATTCACGCGGCCGGCAAACATAAACACCAAAACGCTCCGCGGTTCGTCCGTTCGAACCGGCTACAACCGTGACAACAGCAACAACAGGAACAAACGGCGACGTGGACGAACGTAGACGAACGTAGACGACGATCACGGTCGAGGACATAATTTACGAGCGGTAATAACGAAGCGTCCGCGTGCAACTGGCAAACACCCGGAGGTCAACGTTTTATATCACCGGTGGATGATGTATCGGAACCGTTATAAGAAGCATCAACAGAACAAACACTCGCGCGGAGCAGGACAACAGAAAACACAAGGTTGTATACGTGAACAAGCACACGACCCCGGAACGATGACATTGTGTGGCTGTCTCGTGCGGCGGTATCAACACACTTGAACGTTACTCGGCAACTTTTTACTCCCGGGACTATTGCACGCACGGCCCCACGGTCGTTGTTGGTGGTGGATGGCTAAATGGTGTGTAGGTCTGTTTGGGATGAGGAGATATCCTTTGTGTCTCGTACCCTGGATCGTTCGGCACCTCGGCTGGCGAGCCGCTCGCTACGATTTCCTGGTTTTGTGGCTCCATAGCGGCGCGCGGCGCACGGCTCGTTGTTGTGTTGTCGCAACGCTCTTGCGTATCCGGGGTTGTTGCAGCGGGCAACGGCGGTAACACACTGGATAGTTTTTGATGGCAGTCTCTTCCTCTCGCTTTCTCTCTCTTTCTCTATCTCTCGCTTCCTCGCCGAAGCTGTAGATCGGTTCGACACGGGCGAACGATAGTCGCGTTCAGCCCGTCGATGACAAACAACCACTCGCGTGTCAATACGGGCGATACGTCGCACGGAGACACGCTTTCACGCGACTTCTCTCGCCCCCGGCTTCTTCGCGTCGCTGATCCTCTCTCTCACTCTCTCGCGCGCGTTCCTTTTCTCTCCCTCTTCCGGTCTGTCTCTCTCTATCTCTCTCTTTCTCTCGTTCTCTCGCTCCGTGTCCCTCGACTGTCTGACGGATACTCAGTGTTCTCTCGGAGGCAGAGGGTGGTTGCGTTCACTTGGCTTGTCGCGCGGCACACGACGAGCCTCGACCGCGAGTTATCGACGAGTTAGGACGATGGGAACAACAAAACCGTGTGCGTACACGCGCACGGTATCACGCTGGCGCACTTTCTGTACAAGATCGACGGAAAAGAACCGCGTTGGCCGCGTCGTGCGAGACCAGGACACAACGACGGTCACGACGGCGACGACGAGGAGAAGAAGCAGAGATGACGACGATGGAGAAGACGGGCTGCTGTCGACCTCTCGTTTTTTTTGCTTTTTTCTCTGCTGTCCGGCTCGCTGCTACGCTCTCCTTTCCTTCCTCTTCCGTTTTTCTTCTTTCACTTTCTCTCACCCGTTCTCTCTTGCTCTTTCGCGCGCGCTGTCTCTCTCTCTCTCTCTCTCACTCTCTCTCGCTCTCTCTCTCGCTCTCTGTCCTCGTTCTCTCCACACTCTCCCCTACTACTGACTACTAAAAACTAAGGAGAAGGTGAGAGGTTACGTGGCTGCGCGATACGACGACTACTGATGACGGGCGGCGGCCGGTACTCGGACGTGCGACGCGCTCTGCGAGAGGTTCGACGCGACACTGCGCTCACTGGGGGCGCGGGGCAGGGGGAAGGGGTGCCGCGGGGGAGGGGAGGATTGTACGGGGAGGGAGTGCAGCGACGGCGGCGGCGGTGGCGGCGGCGGCGGCGACGATAGCGGGACGCAACGTGATCCTTCTCTCTCCGTCCACGCGGTTCTCGCGCCGGCTCTCCTTCTCTCTTCTCCGGTTACTCTCTCCTCGTCACTCCATGGCTCTCCGTCTCTTTCCGCGTACGTCGACCGACGGTGGGGTATCGCTTCGCGCCTGCGCCCTCGTTACCCGCCGGGCCAAATCGAACCGGGAAGGGGAAGATCGCGACCGCGTACCCGCCTCCGACCACGGTCTGCTCGCCTGCTCGCCTGCTCGCTTCTCGCCTCGAAAAAGTCCGACTACCCGCGAGCCTGCATCACTTGCGAGACTTTGCGCGAGCCTCCTTCCACGAGCCCTCCGTCCGAGGGGTAAAACGCCGAGCTTTGGCCCACCGGCGCGACCGATCACCGATCCCAGTTTCTGTATACTTCGGTCGAAATGCATTTTACGGTAGCAACCGAAAATGCGGGGGCAATTTGACCAATGGTCGGGCCCCCAGAAGTGCCATGTAGGAACCAATCGTAGGGTTGTGTCACTTGGTACGCGCGAGGGCGCGTTTTTGGATGAGCGTCGAGGTGCGGAGTCGCGCGAGCGAGTAGGCGCGCGCTAGCGTGCCAATAACGTCGAAACGGCTGCCTGCCGGTGTGTGGTCGAGTTTTCCAATTCACGCGTCAGCGATTTTCCCAGACGCAATCCCCGCGATTTACCAGCCATGCGTTGTTCGCGGCTATATTGGCTTGTCCTCTGCTTGATTCGCTGTCTCACCACTATTTCTAGTTTTCCAAAATTGGCAACGGAATTCGAGACGAATAAGGCGTTTTGATGAGTTGGTGATAAGGTACCGGTGAATCGTATACGCGTTTCGCCTGAAATGTTTAAATGGATTGAATGATTTATATTCAGGGTTTAGTCAGCAAGTCCAAAAAAATGAAATTTTCAAAAATTACGGTTTCTGTAAATATCTTGAAAATATTTTCTGAAAGTTTTTAACTGGTCTCATAAAATCTGAAAAGAGAAATTTTTTAATTAGATGTAATCTGCTTTTCAAACTTCAAACGCGTTTTGTTGAAACAACATTTTCAAAGGTGGGGAACAAAATGTCTAAAAAATTACTGCACCAATTTTGCTCAGATTTTGCGTGCTTATTTCAGATATGAAAATCTAGTGCTTCATTGAAGGATTTTTTTTAACAAAAAATGTCCGGTTCTTTATTGCAAATACTTATGTATCGTTAATGAGATTCGCAGTGAAATTGCAATTTTCACACAAAAAAATTAGAAAATATTCTGCAAATGTTACTACTTGCAATACAAGAAAAATTTATTCGAAAAAAATTCTAAAATATTCGTTTCATTTTGATACGACACCTTAGTGAATTTTAATGCATGGACAATATTTTGCAGAAAATATCTTCTGTTACACGAAGAAACAGTACGTGCAAATGTACAATGCAGGCATTTTAAGAACGAAGGTGGGAAAGGTTTGGAAAGAAAACATTGAATTCGCTGGAACGACCTCCCATAAAACCAGCCCTTGCAGAACGTAATGAGTTAACTCTTTGTGTCTTGCATTCTTTGTCTTAACTGTCCAAGATAAACATACGCTTAAACGAAAACGAATGCTCGCAATTTAATAGACGATCCCCTGATATTTCTTGAGGTTTCTAAAGTTGTAATGATACGCGCATTTGTGAACCCCGAGTCCAGACATCTGGAAGAAACAACTGAAACCCAGAAGTAATCATATATCGAATCCCATTTAACAAGAAAAAATCTCATTACACTTAATTTGATTGCAATCGAAAAACACTATATTTTATATTACCTCAATAAAATTCCAAATAGTTGTCGGTTCAAAAATATATTCACAGCAATTTGCCCCCTTGCAGACCAAAAAAATAATCGATCGCAATGGGAAACGGTTGGCGCAGGAGCCAACCGTGCGAATCGAATCAAATCGACATTCATGGGAGGTAAGAAATTATTCCCTCGGCCCGAATCTGTCGCAGTCACGCCTGGCCAGTTCTGATGACAGACCCAGAGGATCGTCGGGGACCTGCCAATCACTATTTGGGGATTTTAGCTGGCCCCGAAGCAACCGTGCCTCGGTAGCACGTAGTACGCTAGACCAGTGGCCGAGCTATCGTCATTAGTTTACCCTTTGGTCTGGGTTAGCGTCGGATCATACAACCAGTGCCTGCAGCGAATTTGCATAATTCGTGAGAGACCCTGGCACGCATACCACGTCGCCGCCCGGAACGCATCTTGTCTCGCGCGTCGGTGGACACGTATGCACGTTGCTGATCGCTTATGATTCGCCCCGGTAAGACATCCGCGGGAAATTAGATTTTATCGTTCTCTTGACGTGATACGTGTACTGTGATTTATCGAGTTTCCTCGACAGCCGGAGGGGAAACTTTTATGGCGCCCACGAAGCGAGCTAGAACAACGGGAATTGCGAGGCCCCGAGTCTAGATGGATTCCCGAACCTGACAAAAACATGTTATCCGTATAACAACAAAGTGGAAAAAATATAAGGATCCATCGTTTCAGAAGAAAGCAATCGTGAAAGTATCCCGTTTTGATTGATAATTTCCTTTGAAACCCTCCAGCTGTTCATAGCCTCTCAGTCGAGAGTTTCACCGCAATTCTTCCTTAAATTTGTTCCATGGTTAAATATAACCATTCCCGATGGTCAAGCGTATCATTTCGATAGGCCTGTGAAACCAATCAGGGGATAACTGACGCATCGAATGAATGTAGAAAATATAACGAACTCGACGCGTTCAAACGAAAGCTTGCTTCGTCGCGTTTTCTCGCTCTGACGAAGAATGAACGAACAGAGGACTACAAGGGGGAACAATTAGTTAATTGAGTTGATTGATGAATTTCGTTTGCGCGACGCGCGTTCCGATTCGGCGTCTGATTGAGAAGATTCATTCACCCCTTTATGTGCGCAGAAACTACCTGTCTCACGGTATTAAGCGCCAAATAAAAGCCCCCATGCGCCTGAGGGCGGAGAAAGATCATGCATGCTTCACTGCCATTCAAGTGGAGTCGTTGGTACAGAGATTAATATCAGAAACCCATCAACGAAAATTCAGTAACGAGTATTATACACAACTCTTTATCATTCTCGATTCCTATTATGTTGGATTAAAAAATTAGTGTGCAGTAGAATTTAGATAATGTTTCGTTGAATAGAAAAAATTTTTCCACGATAGACAGAAGCTTCAACTTTAACTCGAATATCAATTCGAATGGTGAAATGCTTCCTTTTATATTTAGTTTGCCCATTTTTCTTTACCTTTACTCCGCTTTATCTTCAGATTGCGAAATATGTTTAACCGTTCGATGAAAGTTCCGTTTCCAATAAATATCGCGTTCCACCGAGGGCGCAAGAACGTGTGAAAGGTAAAGCAATTATTTGCACCCCCGGAGATTAACCCAGTTTCGCATCAGAAACAATTTTTCATATTGCAAGAGAAGAATCAAGATACAAGTCGACGCTGCTAACGACTTCCGGTCGTTCCCTCTCTTCCTCTTCCGCTCTTCACTCTCTTGACACGTTTCAAATTCTCCGTGCGGTTGACTGGCGCGTCAACCGCGACGGTGCAATGAAAAATGTAACTGGTGGGCCGCGGACGAGATCGCGTCAGCGTTTATAAAACGTATGTCACGGATAAAAGATTACGCAGATTTCGGGATCTCGAACAATTCGGTCCGAGTGGAACGGAGGGAGGCGAAATGGAATTCGAGCAGGAGCTGCGAACGATTTGAGTAAACACGGTCTTATCGGACGAGCCGTCCGAAAGTATTTCTATTCAATTTCTCCTTCCGTACCTATAGAAACTGTAGAACCAGGTACAAGGGATTACGCGAATCCAAAGCTCCGTCTCGACGCGGGCTCCCGAATTTGAATAGCCGATTCGGTAAATCTCATATTCAAACTTGGATAGTTTCTATTAGTACCCTCATCACCTTCGGTCTCCGCCATCGGGCTTCATCATGCGCCTGCTCCCACGCAGACGAAGATAAATTTGACGATGAAATTACGGAAGGTCGTTGAAGAGAATCGATCGGACAGAAGCGTGTGTTGCCGTGCACATACGCACGCACACACGTACCGAACGCGCCCTATAACCCAAACGTCCAGTTAATCCAGTTTTAAAATGCGCTGCAGACACACTAATAAGTTGAAACCAGTCAATTAACGCGCTCACACCAGCCGTCCTAAGTAAACACCGGCAGGTGTTTGAACGCCGTAGCCGAGAATGCGGATCGCGTCGATGCCGAGGCGAGGAGAGATACGGAGCACTGCCGTTGGGTAGTTGATAATACCGAGGATGCAACCCACTGACAAAGAATCCTAGATGGAGTTGGCTACGGTGGAATTGAGAAGTTAAAGATCATCGTCTCATTTCATCCCAAAGTAAACCAGGAAAACTGCTTTTCGAAGTAATTACTTTCAGAGGAAGGGACTATCCGAGATGTCAGCAGAGAAAATCAGTTAAGGAACTTCCTGACTAGAGCTGATATTCCTCGTTCTCCGGAACTCAATTCTCTTTTCATATTCAGCGGAAGTAACAAAGACTTCCGACTCTGTGCCCTCGGTGTATTGTTTCTTTGATGATCTACCGTGGCACGGTTTACTGTAACTAATCCTGCAAGAATGTCGACGGTATCAATCCACATTCTTGTCCCGACTCGACGACCAAATAATTTTTTTAATAAAGTTGGAATCGCGATATTCGATCCCGCTTTCGGCACGTGCGTCAGGATAACCGTCGACGCGGTCCCCTCGATGCCAAGGAAGTCGAGGCATTGATTTCTTACACGCGTCACTTGCCGCGCTGACTTCGGATGAAAACGTCTCGGGCGAACTACGCTTAAGAGCGCACGAGGCGAACCGTTTGCCGAAAGTAACGGAGGGTTGTCCCGGCGAATACAAAGGCCACGCTTCACGGCGAGATGGAAAGCTTGCAAGAGACACCGCGGTTACCTCTGCGAGGTTATCGGTCGACCGACACTGAGTTCAGAGTCCCGTTCTCAAGAGAACCCACTACCCGGATCAAAGGGATTTTGAAGATCGCCGGCTAAGCACGTTTGACTTTGCGACCTGCGTTTTCCGGGGAGTATATCAATTAGTCTCGCCATGAAGATCCGGCCTGTCTATCGGGAGAGTCTCGGGGCCTTCACGCATCCCAAACGTGTCTTGGGGGCCAACTAATCCCATTACTCGCCGCAGAAAAGCGTGTCGGGTCGGGCCAAAAGCGTGAAAAGTAGATTAGAAGCACTTGTCGCATTGGGATCGAACTAGGTTCGCGATAGTAATCGACGAGACCCTCTAACGCCTCTAGAAATACATCTTATCCGTCGAGTTAGTTCTTCGATGCGTGGTGATGTTTATTACAGAATGCCAAAAATATCTCTGACGATCTATCAGCTATCTTGTAGGTAGGCAACAGAAAGTTAAAATTAAAGATAATGTAAGTGAATATTGGAGTGCCACAGGGTTCAATATTAGGACCATTGTTATTCATTCTATATGTAAATGACATGTTAAAAAATATGTCAAATGTAACAATAGTCTCGTATGCGGACGATACTGCCATTATATACACTGAAAATTCTTGGATAATGGCCCAACATAAAATAGATGAATATCTAGAGAATATAGCAACGTGGGTAGAAGTAAATTAATTATCTTTAAATATAAATAAGACTGTGTATGTTGCGTTTGGAAGCTACTGTGACAGTGTACCAAGAGACTTAGAAATCAAAGTAAATGGTGAAAGCCTAACAAGGGTGGAACATTGTAAGTACTTAGGTGTTCTTTTTTATTACAATCTTAAATGGGATAAAAACATTCAATGGATAATTAATAAAACAAAATATCTAGTTCTTATATTTTATAAGTTAGCCAAAATGATGCAATGTGAAACTTTAAATATATTATGCGTTCTTCCACAGCGTAGTAAGCTATGGTATAATTGTATGGGGTGGTGCATATCAAAACAATTTAAGTCTAATGCAAAAACTACAAAGAAGATTATTAAAAATAGTCTATAAAAATACTTTTATTTTTCAAAATTACCCTTTTAATTTGACTCAATTATTTAGCTCAGAGTGTTTAACGTATCACTACTTAGATCTCAAAAATGAGTATGAAAAATCTAACAAGAAAAAAAGTGATTCGGATACCCAAATTTAATAAAACTATCAGTAATAAGAACAGTTTATTGGTAGCTATCAGACTTTTTAACAGCTTACCGAATGAACTAAAATTAATTACCAAAGACAAAATTAATACTAAAAAGAAGTTGAAATTATGGATAAAATCTTATGTATAATAATATTCACTGCTTGTTTTAAATATAAAGTTGTTATTTTAAAGTGAAAAGCTTATATAGTAGAGTATAAGTTAGTATGTAAGCCTTATGTTGAGACCAGACCTACGAACAGATGCTTTTATGCATCTCTGTAGGATGTCAGTTGGGTCTAGTATATTACACGTATATTTGATGCAACGACATTGTTTTCTGGTAAATAAATAAATAAATAAATCTAAAATTCATCATTTCCAATTTAGCAATTTAATATTAGGAGGTAAATATAAACGGCACTTCGATATTAATAATATGCAATTAACTTGAACTCAGTTGACTAATCTCCAAAAATTTTAAATAAACAGCCTCCTGAAAAGCTACCGGCGTTGATCCCTTGAAGGAAGACATTGCCGAATCTGGTGCAGGGAACGACATAACGACTTCCCTATATCTCGAGGAGGGGTCGAGGTCATCGATAATACAAGCCGGAGGGTAAGGGATGGAGGTAGAAACCACGACACCGGCAAACGTCGTTCACAGTCAAGACAGAATATCATTAATCAGAACCGGCCGAGTGCCCATCACTGTCGCCATTCCATTGGTGCCTCGAACACGTGCGAGAACCCATTAAGAAGCTGAGGAAAAGTGTCACGGTCGGCTCGTTAGGAACACGATACTTTAACTCACAGTAGGTACTGTGTAAGATACTTGCCATTTGACCTTCTTTCTTATTCATCCCATCATTCATCTTTTCAATTTCAACCCCACAGTGCTATCTCCACCGAAACGCGTGTCGGGCATAGAACGGTTTTACTGCGCATACTACTTACGGAGACATTGGATTCGCAACATGAAACACAATGAAAAATAAACATTAGGCGCGTAAAGCGCTCGTGTTAATTTCATCGTAGTTGAGACGATCCATTGTTCCAGAAGAAGCGGAAATTAATGCGGGATCATACTCGCCGTACAAGTGGCACCATCTTTGTACAGGAACGAGAACTATGACTCGTCTTCTCCTGAAGTGTTTATAGCAATTCACAGATCGAGATCAAGTACATGCTTTTCATGTACTACGTTGTTTCACTGCATTGAACTAACAAGCTTTTGTTGGAGCTCCATAATTTATCCGCGACGGTTCTCTTACGGGTAGAATACGTAAGTATGTCTATCGTTCGTGTAGACTTTCTGGGACAGTTCGGCTATCTTGCAGTGTCTGTTGTTTCTAGATTGTCCCACTCTGTTAGGTGTTGAAAATAATAGATGCAGAGACGATTGATCGATTTCCATCTGCAGCGTACGCTACAGAAAATAGTGTAACTAAAACATATTTTCAAAATCTCAAGCAAAAGTGCACGTTATAAAAAAAGGAAGATGTAAATTTTCCCACAAGAGGTGCAAGTAGTATTGAATTTAGGAAGATATAAAACGACAATTACCGAGACCAAAGCTGTTGGGACATGAGCAGTAATGGCCGAGAATACGTAAGGGTCGACGCGAGGCGAAATAAAATAAACGGATATAACGAAGTAAGCCCTGTGCTTGCCTCGTCTTTTCCAGGTTCTCACCAGGTTCCTTCGCTACAGCGAAACGGGGAGGCAGAACGGGATAGCCGTTCTGGAGAATTAATCTTCAAGATGATGCAAGGCGTTGCTCCAAGAAAAGTGGAAAGAAAAAAGGAGGAGCGCAGAGCTTGCTTGCGGGTTGAAGGAAAGAAGGATCTTCGGTAAGTTTATGAAGAGAGAGATGAAAGAAAAGATTGAAGTTTATAAAAAGAAGATAAATCGAACGTAGAAATATAGTGAATATGTTTCCGCGAAAGGAATTTTCAAAATTGAATAAACACAGACCCTGAAAAGGGTACTGATATATTGTCCGTCTTTCATCGGAATCTTCAATTCCCTTGCTTTGAGAAAAACCCTCCTCTTGGCTGAGTAATGTCTACGCAAACTAGGAAAAGTGGTAATGTGATTTTAGATAAGCGTATCTCACACAATCGCGAATTTAAGTGACAACGCGAGGGCTTAAATCCTCTGACGCCCTCCAGTGTTGCTCCACTTCATCCCTTCGCGAGGCGATCGTCCTTCACGGCGCCCCTCCATCCACGAAAACGACGAAAGCCCAATTGAAACGAATGAGCGATCGAGCATTTCGCGGCATATTCGGAGATTGTACCAAAAAGTGGGGGTGGAGCATCCGTCGAGCCTCTCGATGCTTACTGTCATTGAAATATGTTCGACGAGGGTGAAAAAGAGCTGACGATATTCATACTACGTCCTGGCGAGGGCAACGAAGGGAAAGAGATGGGCCAGGAAAGAGTCGGGTGTACTCGTAAGGGGGTGTCGGGCATTTCCCGGATTCGTCAACGATGAAAAAGAAAGAAAGAGAAGGAGAAAGGGCGGCGGAAAAGTACGAAGCGAAGGGTGCATATCCTGGCGTACATCACGCCGCGGCAAATTCACGAGGCGACTGCAACGTCAGGCATTTCATCGACTTTGATGGTGCTCGACTCTTCGATGAAAAACAGTTGCTACCTTTGAGAGAAGCCGCGAATCGTTTCTCGAACGCTGGAACGATTATTACCGACTGAAAATCTCGTTTCGAGATGAGCTGCGGATTCAACGCCTTGCACAACTATTATTTTCGTAACATTAATTACGATAAAAATAATTATTCTTCGAAGCGGTAACTTTTCGGGAGCGAGTTTTAACGACGACGAAAGTGAGCTTGCTTGCGCCGGGTAAGCACTCCAATTTATATCCGAACGTGAGCATTAGAGTTAATTGAAATGTCCGATCCTTATAATCCGGCTCAGACCGCTAATCTGACAAGCGTGGACGTTTCGCCGTTAATTTATACGAAGCGAAAGATTATGGAATCTCGGAACTACATTCGAATCCGCCGTGAATCAGGATTGCGGTTTTTACACGGGGGAAAAAAGAGAAGGATCGACCGTTCCGTGATACAGGCCGGTCGAAATTCGAGGTATTTCGAGCGGTGAGGACGGAATTCGATCGCGCACGTTTCAGCGACCCATTACATGTAAGATCGATGCCGGCCACGTGCCCATAATATTTTCTGGATAAGACACACCCAAACCTAACCCTGTCTTCTTCTCCTTCACGCGGGGAGTGAGTGCCCTAGGCCCGCCTTATCTTAGCGTTTCCGGTCCAACGAGTCGGAAATGCGTAATAGAGGAAGACGTAGCGGAGGGGAGCTGTATGAAGACACTGTGAGAAAGAACATGAGCCAACCGTGGCGAAGCACGGACGGAAAACAAGCGCGAACGTCTCTTGGTAACGGGTCAGTTCCTTTTCGCGCGGTAATTTAAGCTGTAGACGGTGAAATCACGGTCAAATCGAAGGAAACATATACGGTAGAACTGGTTTCTTAAAATTCCGCGGAAGAAAAGAGGAAAGCCGAAAGGGGATGAAGTTGAAAGGGCCAGCAACTCTTTCTGCTACGTTCTTTCTTTCAAATCTGCTTGCGCTACTTTAACTTCGTGGGCGCTTGCTCTTAGCTTAACTTTCTTCATATTTTCTATCCGCTCCTTTCCATCTTCTATCGTTCTATCTTCGCCCTTTCTTGCTTCATCGTGAATAACAAAGTTGCTGGCGATCCGGTTCACTCGACGACCGTGAATTCAATAAAATATATTTATGAACAAAACAAATGTCTGCAATTCAAACTTCTTATCAATACAATTACAAGAAAGCGAATACACGAAGTAGAAAACGTTGAATCAATCAAGAGAAGTATTGCAGACCGTTGGCAACATCCATTCTGCTTGAGAGTTACATCCTAACAAATTATCCCAGGACGGATCCCGTGTAACGTGTCTGCTTGAAATTAATTGATCGAGCGATATTAATACCGCCGGATGCTAAATTCTCGCAGCAGGTAGCGCGCAATACGTTGAAGATAATTGGCTAAACTGGTATTTAAGAGAGCACCTGTTTTGACGCGAAACATTCCTCCAAAGGGAGGGGGTGGGGCAGTGGACGAGAATGGTTGAAGACGAGGTTGTTATACCTCATCCACGGGAGAATCCATGAGAGAATAACCGTGGCGCAACGTAAAACTTTCAAACGACGTTTTCCTCCACCTCCATCTCGGCACTCTTTCCCTCCTCCCCGTCCCCAGGTCCCTCGGCAAAACGCCGCGCGACCCATCGTGCCTGCTGCTACGGATGAAAGGAAGTGTCTACCCAGCGTTACGGCACTCCCACAAAGGGAAGATGCAGTCCCTTCTTGGACGTGACCCCCTCCCCTCCTCCCAAACCCCGATCCGAGTTGTACCCTCCCCGTCCTCTTCGCGGTTCTCTCCATCCACTCATCAACCGCACCCCCAACCACGTCCCTGCTTCTTCTCTCTTCATCTTTCAGTCTTCAACTCTCTTTTCCCTTTCCTAGCCAACTCTGTCCTCTCGTTCTTCCTCCCTCCGCAGCCGCCTCCTCCTCCACCACCCTGTCGTCTTGTCTACCTGCTTGTCTGCGCTCTCGTCTGTCTTCCACGATCCCCCCTTCTACCCCCTTTAGCCCTCGCCAAAAGCGACGCCCATCTTACAAGATGTAGGAACCCGCGGAATTTAGTTGCTATTGTCTCGCAACGTGCCCGATCGCGTCCCGTGCGCCTTTCGTTCGTGTGTCGTTGCCAAGAGCTGACTAACAGAACCGTGCCGCGAATTTTATTCGCACCTGACCCATTATCGCGCGCGCATAACCCCATTGTTGCGGATCCGCCGAGCGAATTTAGCGCCGGCAAGTTTAGCGCGTTGGTTCATTAAAAATCACAGTCGTCGATCCAGCGATCCAGTCGCTGCTACGATTATATCGAAAATCGCGGGGATTTCGAGGGAGATCGCATCCGGCGCGGTCCAGAGATCGGGATTTAGAACGCTCGATCGCAAAATAATGTACGACGCGGCGGAAGATAACTCGAGCATTAGCCGGTTCGAGTTTGAAAGCGCGCAGAAGGTAACGCGACGCGCATTCTCCTTCCCGAGTCGAATGATCGAGGGAAGGAGACGCAAACGATGCCCCGATGTCGTCTGGGCGACGTCGATGAAGATATTGGGTCGAGCTTAGCTCCAACATAGTTGGAGAGTGCTGCATAAGCTTATTAAGGTTGGGTGCTTTGCCACGGTTTCGCGTCGCCGAGCACCGCCGCTATTGCGCTCTTCTACTTTATTCCCTCCTTGTTCTCGTGTCGGGGAAGAAGCTAGAAGGCGGACGTGGCGAAACGGGTGGAGGCCGGAACCGAAGGGACACGGGAGGAAAAGCAGAAGACGAGTGAAGGAGCCGGGTGGACGGGGGCGGCGAGGAGGTTGGAAGCGACGGCAGAGACCTGCTGCACCGACCCGACGTGTCGCCGCCCGCGATGCGACTTGAACGGTGGCAGCGGGGTAAGCTGCCGGATTGTTAGATCGTGGGAGGCGATGTCACCGAAAGGGGGCACCGGAAACAGGGGCCGCAAGGCGAGGGAACCGTTGCAGACTCGGCCGAAAGTGGGGAGGTCGAGGGAACGAAATCGGGAGCGAAGGGGGTGTTAGGTAGGTTTGAAGGGGAAAGGGCGAAGCTGGAGAAGCGAGGAGCCTCTTGAGAGACAATGAGGCCGCTCACGAGTGTCGCAACGAGTGGATGCTCTCCACTATTGCCAACTCAGGCCCTTCAAGCCTTCCAGGCTTGCACCACCACCGCCACCCTCGCCATTGCTCTCACTATCCCGCTGCCGGCTGCTACACCGCCGTCATGTTGCATTACAACCAACTGAGTTGACGAGGACAACGGCGACGACGATGACGATGTCGTCGGCAACGGTCGTCGGGCGTGCAGGTGAGCCTCTGCCGCTCCCAGGTCCGTCAACTAGGAAACGACACGCCCATGGCGAATCCCAGTTTTTTATTTCCTTCCCCCTGTGTTCGGAATCCTACGCTGCATCCGGCAACTTTATTTCGCAAACCTTCAGAATACTGTAATGATTCGATACATACATACCTATCAAAAAATTCACGATCGTTAGACAGGGTATAAAATAGACTAGACCTTCCTTTTTTGTCTAGGATAGAATCGAGCCTCCTGCCAGAGACTTTTCCGTTTTCCCGACGTCAGCAGCGAGGGAAAAAGTTTGCGAATAAAAAGGACAAGAAGAATGAATGAGAACTAAATTTTAATTACCTCCACGTAGCACCAAAACATAAAAATTTAGTATTTGCACCAGTAAGCGCCCACGCTTCTGTTTTCAAGTGCTGACCAGTATATCCTAGTTCAATATTCTCCCTTCTCCCCCGTCTTCGAGGGAGACGTCCCGCTGGTTGGCAAGGATGGCAACCGACGTACTAAATCGTCGACGTATATCAAGAGACAACTATACCAACATTTTAATTATACTTGGGAAGCTAAAAACATGTCTCACGTATGATCTTCCAATTTCCTTTCTCCGTGGCTCACCGCGAAAGGTCGACTCCCCCCTCGTTCAATTTAGTATCGATCGCCATCCTGCACGACGAAGGACGCGACCAAGTAATGCATCTTCATCCTGTTCGTACTTAACTTATACGAAAGTTTATCGTCAACTCTGCAAGAAGCAGCGACGAGGCCGCCGATACTCCGTCTTCGAGCCTTTCCTGTTTCGCGAACCAGACAGAGAGGAGCGTCTCCATGGGGGTGAATCGAAGCCCTCAGACTGGCCATAAAACAACCCCCGATGCCTGGCGTCGTCGATACACAATTGCGGGGCGTGCTTTCCTTCTACGAGAAAAGTTGTTGCGTCCTTGCGCCCGGAAGTGTCGAGAATTGAAGCACAGCTATGAAGCTGACATTGTCAATGCTCGTGTAAATTCCGCGACAGACGAAAGTTCAAAACGGAGTTTTCGCGAGTTTTCGCTTCTTTGAACGGTGCGCAAAAAGCCTCAGGAAATTTTTACACTCCCCGCTTCCATTCGTCGCTTTAACTGTTTCCCCATGCGATCATCGTTTTTGTCGGGTTTTATTGGCTATCGTTTACGGCCCTTTGTCCATACGTCAATATGCGGAAACGAGTTGAAATAAAATGAAGGAATTCAAAAAAGAAATACTGCTTGTAACATTAAAATTATACCGTACGTTTGGTTAATCTTTCAAAGGGTGTGTAAAATTAATTTTCCTGCGCTTCAGTTATCCTCTCCAATAATCCACAAAAAAGTACGTTCAAAAGAATTGTTCAATTTATGGTCGAATACGCGTCGATGCTAACCCCAAAGCTCCGGGCTCCAACCCCGAAACGCGGTACAGCAAACAATATCAAAATATCGATAGATCGAAAGGCGTGTAAGAGTTTCGGTCGAATCTCTCCAAAGTATCGCGAAAAGTTTACTCGAACAAAACGATTTCGCTGATGGGGGCGGTGACGGGAGCAAATAGTAGGAAACTCGAAGCGTCCAGCCCGCGCGGCGGAGTCTACATTATAACGGCGAAGCCGCGGGAGGGAGAAGAGCCCCGGTTATTCTGTTTAGTAAACATCGAAAAAAAACCACGGCAAAAACCGAGCTTTCCAAGGAGGGGAGAGGCCAGGCGAATTCGGACGTTTCGGACGGAAACTAGCGACGTCCACTGTCGTCTATTTAACTTCAGCCCGATTCCTCGCGATTTTGCATCGAATACGACTACTGAGGCAGGGCTACCTTTCTCCGCCACCCTTCTTCCACCCCACGGTCGGTGTCGTTCCTCAGTCCTCACCCTCTCGCCGCTTCCTGCCGTTCTCCTTCTTCTACCTCCCTCTTCTTCCGATTCTTCTTCTTCCGCCCGCGTTCTCCAACCCCGTCGCCAACCTCCTCTACCCTTCTCCGTCGTCCTCGAAAACAAACAACGTGCAGACGCACACTCAAACGCTCGGGAATAGGAGCGACATGCACGCCGAACTTCGCCTTTGGATACACTTAGCCAGCGGCGAGGTCGTACACTAGGCCGGGGAACCGTTGAAACTTAACGGAACTGTTGAAAACTTTTAAACGCAAATTCCAACCTTTCCATCCCTCCCCTCACCCTCCCGTCCGTACCCTTTCCAGCGCAATGGCACACGGTGACTACACCCGGCAGTGTTACGTATCGATGGCCAGCCATTTGAAAACATTCCAGAAGGTATGATCAAACTTCGATTATCGTAAACTTTCTCCCCTGATCCGGCCACCCCCCCTGATTGTAAACAGATTTGTTTCGTGGTACTTTTCTCGCGCCAGCTTTTTGCTCGGCGAAGCGGTCCACCTTACGGCGAAACTGCGTAAAATTGATCCTGGGAGTGATGCAGATTTTTCGAAGCTGGGATATTTATTTGCAATATTTCGTGAAATTCGCGAAAAGAAAGGTAATGGAAGCTCGGAAAAATGATCGAAGGCGGAATAAATGTGATTTTAAAGAGAAAAGACAGTGAGAGATTACTGAACAAACAAATATCGGCGATACGAATAAATAATTGAAGTAAGAGAAGGTCGCAAGTGAAATAAAACTAGCCGATCGTGTTAATGCATTCTGACCACGAAATCGCGGATCGGCATATCGGCAACGACTCCGTTCCGCTAAATTCCGAAAGGTCGTACGCGTTATTTATGGAGACAGCCGATAGCGATAAGGATAGTAAATCGAGCGAACTTACAATCGGCTCAAGCTGTATTCAATTCCAGCTCATAATTGTTAAAGTGGAAAAGTTTCAAAGCGTCGTATCGTCTCCCTCCTCGGCTCACCCACCCCGCCACGATTGTCCACCCCCGACCACTATTCCTTGCCCGACTATCCGCCGCCCTTTCCACGGCAATCTCTTCGCATTCGTTTCTACAAGTTTCGACGGTCGCGCGGTCCTCTCACCAATTCACGACATCCGCTTGTGTAGCGTAAAGGTAAGTTTTTCAGTTCTGCTTCGGCGATCAGGAAATTCGAAGGACAAAGAGAAATAAAGAAACAGCGATAGAAGAGAGCATCGACGACGCAATGACTTTCGATAAAGAATTTTGTCCGGAATCGGTAAATAAGGGGGAACGAATTAAAACACAGAAAAGAATTTGTTTTTTTTTCTTCGTTTTCCCTTTGTATTGGAGGGATGAGCAAACTGTATTGCAGAACTAGAAGTTAGATTTCTGTTTCGTGAGTCGATCGAACATTCGAATTTCTGCCGCGTCGCCATAGAGTGGATGACGGGAGAAATGTACTAAGGGAATCACCTGATGGATGCTTCTATTCAAGAATTTAGATGTATCTTATGACACAACGTGGTTCATGTGTCACAAGGAACGTCGACTGTGTGCTTTTTATCTGGCTTCTAATGTTTCATACTTAGAGGGATACCGTAACATAATCACGTGTCCAGCTTTCGAAGAGGATTCGTCAAATAAGTAAGCAAAAATTCTTATCAAATAATTTAGTATTACCGGGCAAACAATCGATCAATCGATTTAATACTTACATTATTCCAAAACATTGAACGTCAGAAAGTTTCACAATTAAAAACATAAAATTATGTGGAATTCGTAAATTCCTAATTTTCTGAGTCTCTTTAAAAATTTATCTAAGAAATGAAAAGTAAAATAGATTTTTGAAACGGAAGTGTACTTTTCCGAACAAAAAACTTGCAATTGGGAAATTGAGAAAGTTTTTCTCCGGGTCCCTTCGTAAACTATCCGACTGAGTAGACGCAGAAGTAGAACTGGTCGATATATGGTCAGACGTAGACCAGTAGTCCGGGGCGCGAAAATGTCTAGAAGCAATATTTTAACTTACAAAAACAAGTGCTTCAAATTACGTAGCGTCATCTAAAATAATCAAAACGGTCCCGGAATAATCTATATATTTTCACGGCACAAACAGACTCACAATAAAAATACTAAAACAACATTTGTATAACACTGGAGCGAACACAATACCCATCACTGTATCAAACGAGAATGCATTTAAAAATTTCATCGCGTGTTCCAATGAAATGCACAAAGAGAGGTATTCATCTAGTTTTCATTTTCAAAATAGCACGATAGCCGCGAAAACTCGCACAAATGAAAGTGGGAAGAGCGCGGAATCATGCGAGTGAATATTTCGAAAAGTGATTGCGACTTTTTAAAAGCACTCCTGGCATCGCGGTATGCGAAAGATGGAAGGTGCTCGGAGCGGCAACGTACCAAAAAAAAAAAAAAAAAAAAAATATATCAATTTCAATTGTGGCCAGACTCGATCATCCCTGTTAGAGGAATACTTGTCCACTTCAGGCAAAGCGAGGCTCTCGTGTACATTTTCGTGGCTACGGAAAAATGTAGGTACGATAGAGGTTATTAACCCGCGCCTCTTCCATCGGACCAACATTCGCGTACGCTCTACCGGGTGATTCAAATCGACACGTTCAGATTTACGATCTCCCGCGCGGTGCCTACTCCTCGTTGGGGCCGGCGCTGCCTCCACGCACCCTCTGTCCACCCGCGCACATCCGCCTCACCCTTTAAAAACAATGCGGCTGCTTCGAGGTATTTTTCATGAAATTCGCTCGCATCCGCCGTTCACGCGTGAAAACAATTCTAGAGCAACGGAAAACGGTGGCGAAAACAGCTCCCTGTCCTCCATTCGGTCGCGGAAAAAGGAGAACGGGAGCGGGTGGGAGTACAGGACCAAACCCGAGAAAACAACTGTGTTGACGTATGCATGCGTGATGGTGCGCTTAAAACGGATGATACTCGAAGCATCTAAATGATCGATTTTCTATTAGAACGCGAGTTTGATGCACGGAAAGGAGGCTCTCGTCCGGGGAACGTTTTAGAGCGCGCACGTGCGCCCCTTTAATCAAATAAACCGTAACCATCGAAGCCTGGCGTTCTTCCAAGACGCGGCTGTGTTTCTCTTCCTTTTTCTTTTTTTTTTCCACCTCTGTCTCTCTCTCTTTTGCATAAATACACTCAACCCTCGTACCAAATCACGTCTTAGAATTAATCCAATTCCGAGACCTTTGACACTCGCCTCGGGGCACCCGGGTTTGGAGCACGCTATTTGCAATTAAGTACGCTGGTAAAATGCACTCGCGAGGGTGGTACCAGACTACAGGAACTTGAGTGTGAAGGCCGAGCTTACACAAACAACAAGATGGCCGCCCAGGCTGCATCCCTGCACACCCCTTTTGCCCCCCAGTGTGCCATCTACTCCCCTCTCGACTCTGTCCGCTGGCAGACCTACGTCCCATGACGCCAGGCTGCCCCCACGGACGAAACGGTTGTTTTGCAGGAGCGCGTACCTCGTCAATTCTTTCCGAATGTCTGGCCGGTTGAAATATTGGCCGGCCTGATCTGGAAAGCGTATTCGGTTCTTCCCTTTCGGTGCATGCGATCGTTAAAAATAATGAATATCCGTGATCGGGAATCGATCGATTCCTCTCTTTTCTTTCTTTTTTTTCTCCCCCGTCTTCTATCGTTTAGAACTGTGTTTTTGAGTGGTTACCACGATGGGAATACGTAGGTACCCGATAATTGTTAACTCCTATGTTTCGTAAACGTGCGACTACAGTTCAATTAAATCTAAAACCCTGCGTGATAATACTAGGACTTTGTTATTTTCTAGTATTTTCAAGTAATTACGAATGCAAGAACTGACTTGGATGTGTGAATATATTTTCTCAGAGTTTTTACTCTAGTTTGTGATCAATAAATGCAGAGTGTAGAATTATTAAGTAAAAAGTACCGTTCATCTAGCACTACCAGTTTGTGTGGAAAGTATTAACGTGGCATCCACCCCTCGAGGTTGTTTGCGCAAATGAACGCTAACAACCCTCGCATTTCGTGCGATATCCAGGTTATTAGCGTCAATAGAAGCCCTCGGTATGACGTTCCTTCGATTTTGCGGTATCCTTATCTGCCTAGCTATACGTGAGACGCATTAGTTATTTGCGATGTTTATCGCGTAGCATAGCAGCGGGGCGTGTCTTATCTCTATCCCGAGTTACTCTGCTAATTGGAGAAATCTTTTTACCGTTCACACGGTAGAGCATTGAGTTTCCAATTACAGAATTCATCGATGGCGAGACTGAAAAACGATCATCTGTTGAAGATTTCCCCTTTTCTAAACATCCTATCAGCGATTGTGGTTGAGACTAAAATTAAGAATCCCTTCCTTTGCCTCGCAGAGCAACGAAACGAGGCAATTTCACGAAATACGTAGTACAGACGAAAGCTTAGGTTTTCGTTGGTTGCCGTGTTATAATTTCTATGCAGCCGGGACCAATTAGTGCGCAATCAAAAGAGGAAGAGCCGAGATGCCGATAGATCGCTACAATTAGCAGTGTCGGCCAATCACCGTCCCTTGTGCTCGCCTCGGAGGACACAAAAGGAAGTGGGACGAAAGAGGTCGGCAGGGACGCGCACGGCTCTGAGCGCCTTTTAAAAAAAATCTTGGCAACACGGCCGCCTTTCATTAGTCCTACCGGCTACGGGCAGTGTCTCTTAAGAAGCTTAAGAAGAGGGTTGGGCTGGCGAAACTCTCCCGCTTGGGTCAGTGACGGCATTAAGATTTACAAAACCCGTGTACTTGCGACGGATGAACTTTCTAAATGGGTGCTGAGGGAGTTGTGTAATATGTTCTCGCTGAGAATTCAACGCGATCTTATTTAATCCCTTGTAATTACGAACTTGCGTGCTCAAAAAATGTATCACAATTTCAACAATTTGTAGCGTATGTATAAACTGTCACTGAAGTAATATAACTTGTTTCTCCATTCTTTGAACGGTAATATAAATCTCCGTTACAAAAGGTAATATTTTGTTCTGCGACTGCTGCGACGCAGACGACCGAAAAGCTCAGCAATAGCAAATCCGCAGATGATGCGTTAAAAGGGGAGGGTGACTCGGTGTGAAATGAAAGAAGAATTTGTCGCACATTAACCAGAAGTTCCACCCCCTTGACGGGCTAACAATGAACACGATGTTGCACCTTCCCGTCGCTGACGTGACTGCGTCCCTGACGTCACACTGGCAGCGTCAGCAGAGACAGAAGGAAAAGAGAGAGGAAACGTAACGGGCAGAAGAACGACGGGGTTCCCCTGCCTGTTTCGAACGCGTCACTCGTTCGTGTCGCTTCTGTTCTACGATTTAGCTCCTTTTTCCCTTTTTTTTTCTGTTCTCACGAAGTAATCAGCAAATCGTCGAAGCGACCTGGCAAGCGATCGCGACGAGAGGAGCATGTGGACGAGGGAGAGAAAAGAGTCTTGGTGAGAGAGGTTCGGCGAACGCGAGAGACGGGCGTCGCTATGAGGGCAGAGAGAAGAGAGACGCCTGATAAGACGTCGAATAACTCGATTACTCGCTGAGGGAGTGTCACTTTGCCAGGCCTTGCATCCAAGTGCGAGAGAAATTTCGTTAAGGTGTTTCTCGCGTGAACTCCTCGGCATCCGTCGCTTGTCCGCCCCTCGCGTCGCTTATCCATCCTTTTCTTCCACGCCTGGGGAGATCCGGGGAATTTTTTGATGGGTCGGGAGAATTGTAAGTAACGAGCTTTAATTAACTTCACATGTTGCTGTTAATCTCTGGCTTAATATTCGTCGCGAACAAAAAGCTACGCCGTTTCGTTCTCCGTTCGGTATAGACTTGTACATAATTGCTTTGGTAATTAACGAATGCTTTCATTGTAGTATCAAGAGAACAATTACTTCCGCTCTCAGATTGTAATCAAAGGAAGAGGAAGTAAATCTGTATTTAATTAATGAATTTTGTCGGAATTCGCGTGGATTACTCTGGGACACATAAAGACGTAACTCCGAGGCATTAATGAAATCACTGTAATTGAATTACGCAAGACAGACTGCAAAAAGAAATGAAAGGAATTTCTCCGGTACTAACCACTTCAAGGTAGCCTGTATCGGACTTGAATCTCAATATTGAAGAGTTTAATTCACTGCTCATGAAAGTTCCCATTACAACAGAGATGTAATGAAACTTTAAACCATGATTAACTGTAGATTATGTGTTGTCTGCACTTTCGGATATAACAATTTCTCATTAGAACGGCCGTATTGGATTTCGTTTTTCTACCTTCGGAAATTCTCCTCTCATTGTATCGTTCTACCATTTCAGCTTATCCGACCAATATTGCAACCCTATCTGTCGGTAGACTAGCAATGGACCAGTGTAAAAAGAACTCGAACTTTTTCAGTGAATAAACTTTAGTGGTACAGGAATCAACGAATAAATCCTAATAACTTATGTAAGAAGGTGGAAGAATTGTTCGTGGTGAACAATTAGCATCCGACCTCTCGCGCTGGTTGTAACCTGATTTTTGAAACGAGAAACAGCAGGAGCAGCAATTTCTCGAGGTAATCGCGGGAATTTGACGAAGAAGCGCGCGAGGAGGGCGGGAACGACGCAATTCGTGAAAACGGAGAGGTTGAAAACGGGTTGTAACAGCTGCGGGGACTGTCTAACTCGTTGCATGACAAATTATAACGGGTGACCCAATTAGAATGAGACATTTCCTAGACACTCGAAAGCAGAGCAATACATAAATTTGTAAAATGATTTACTCTCTGCGACTGATATCGTCGTGCAAAACTGAGATCGTTGTATTTTGATTAAGACGTCTAAGATTAATGAAATCTTGTAAAATTAATGCCAATACTCGATGAAACGAGTATGGAACATTTCAGTATCGCTTAATGATTTTTAAAGTCGAAATACTACGTATCTGGTCAGACGCAGTTAGAAAGTAAAAGGATTTAATAAATAAATTTAATAAAACTTTCCAAAATGAAAGCCGTGAAAAGTGAAAAATATTGTAAGTGAAATTTTTTATACTACTTCAGTGATACGCTTCGGATTTATATCCGACACACCACAGTTTCATGTGTTTCATAACAATGTTTCACGGTCTTATATATTTTGGCTGAAAACCGGATTCCAACTCCGCAAACGACATTCGTAGCTTTATACCATATCGACGATTCCCAAAATATTCGTTGAAACTGCAGATTGAACCCACTGCGAGTTACTCCAATCTGATACCACCTAAGTTAGCTGGCATCAGAAACCAATAACATTTACCGAATTGCAGCTAGACCCGTTCCCCGATTGGATCTTGTTTTGCGTACATAGTATATACCAATTGATCTGTCATAGAATATAATCCAGAATTTTTTATAAGATAGAACATTTATTTCCTGCAATCATAATACTTCGATCCCATAAAAATTAACTGTAAAGGTTCACTAATAAAAAAAATTCTACAATACAGAAATATTATTTATTTTAAATTTTACAAATTTTTAAGTAATTATTAAAAAATATCACAGTTCTTCTGCTGCAATACTTAAAGATTAATTTGCATAACGTCACAAAATAAAGATATGAAATAAAAGCAGCAGTTCATTTTTACTGATCGTAATTCACTGTCTCCTTATTTTTGTGTTTTACTCTAAATTAAATTTACCGCCTTAAATAACAAAACTTTGAGCTATCTCCACCTGATGAGGAATTCCCGAAGCTTGACCCACTAGGTCACCACTAGGTGACCAACTACTTGTAGAGTAAAACAGTCGTGTTGTCGATAATGCAGATTCCCTTTGAGTAATACGCAAAGCAGCCGCACTAATGAAAAACGAAAAGAAAGCCAAATGCAACTGCACATCGAAAAGAAGGAGACGACAAAAGAACATTGTATTTCCTACACTAATGCCTTTCACAGAAAATTGCTTTTGCCAGATATCTCGCGAGGCTTCGGTTCGCTTCGCTTTGCTCCTAGCCGTGCAATCGCGACGGTCAAAGCTTGTTGGAACGGAGCCACGGAGCTTCGTTTACCAACGAAATGCAGCAATATGAAATACATTACGTTTGCAAAGGTAAAAAAACGTTCGATCTAAAGAACGAAAGACGAAGTAGTGACATTTGGATAGCAATTGTGTATGCAATTCCACGTTGCGTTAACATTTCGTCTACACTATTTGAGAGGCAGTAGCAGCACTGTGAAATGGAAAAAAAAATACATTAACACATTTCATGAAAGATAGAAATGGCTTTCCGTGGCGAAGTTTGGACCTGAAATTCCAAGTTTTTGTGATCTTGAACTACCGTGGACGATGGAAGTAGGATTCCTGAGCGTCCAGACAACGTAGCAAGAAAAATATTGTCATCGTGACAGCAAGAAGAATCAGTTGACGTCACAGATTTGCACCGAAACTCTGTATAAGAGCGTACAGACATTGTGAACCGCCTAAGAGAACTAAATCCAAAGGAACGCGATTCAATTCAATCAGAGACATAGCACTTTTGTACGTCGTTTTCGTCGTTTCCCTATCGGATGGGAAAGCGAGAAAAAGAACACGAGTAGTCGATAAAGCGCGATAATTAAAATTTAATTCGTCGGGCCGATTGCACGCCATCAAACGTGACGCGGCCCAGACGTAATTAAGGCATTACTTTTCGATTAAACACGAAGGAATGGAGAAGGAATGCTGACAGGTAAACGGGAGCAGCACTGTGCGGAGAGAGAAAGCGAAAGAAGTCGGGGTGGGTGGTTGTCGACGCTGAAAAGCGATGGTGGCCATGTGATGGGATTTAAATTAGCGGCGTGTCTCGGTGCGACAGATGTCCCAGATTTCCATTAAATGTCGCTTGGTCCAAGCAACAATCCCAATGAGAAAAGGCTGCAGGTGGCAAAGAGGATCTAAGGGATAAATGTGGAGGAAGTAACGAGACTGTAAAGGTTGAAGAAGAATCAATGATAGACGATATAACATCATGTCTATGCAGTCGCAGGTGGTGAATCGCTTCAATTTATATTTTGGTATTCTTTAAAAATGAATTAATCATTTAATACCGTCGTTGTTCTACGTTCACTGATTTCTATCACACCATATAAATCGGAAGCAGTCTGGTTCTGCGATTCACATCCATTGACAAAATTCATCTCTTGTCTCCCATAAATGTTTATCGTCCCTTATACCGATGAATGCAACTGAAACCTCTACAAATACACCCATGAAATTCACAAATTCATTTCACAGTTGTCAATTCGTCCAACTCGTCAAAATTATTCGGTCGACTTGATGCCTCCAAAGCGAACCAACATTGTTGGTCGAGCAAGATGATGATTTAAATGTTAAAATGCGTTTTGGATTCGGTCACAGACCAGTGAACTCGACTCGCTGCACGTAGAATGCAGGTTATTGATGCCGCATTCCCTCTCACGATATAATTGTACCTATTCTAAAATTAAATGTAATCGCGATGACCTGTTCGCTGACAAGAGAAACTTTCTTCCGACGGAAGAAATGTACACAGCAGTTATTTCGTATTGAAATTTTTATCACGACTTTTTTACCCTTATCTAAACAATAAAAATTGTTAATTTTTTATTCAATGCAACCGATATGATCGTAAAAGTGTCGGAAAAATAGTATCAAATCAGAGGCTTTTTCCTGGCTTTCCAAAATGCGGCCAGCTCCACGATATCTGCGCGTGCACAGAACATTAAGCTTCTCTCTAACGAATGCGCGTTGCAATATTTTTCCGAGCACATATCCACGCGATAAGAAAAGTTGCACATTCTTGGCCAGCCCTTTAATATTCGTCTCTCATGTTCTTCTGTCCAGTCTTCTCTTTCACAGCATTTTCCATAAGTTTCCGCATTTAAATTCAGTCAAATTTATTGAAACTCAGGCTGCCACGCAACGCCGCGACCTTTCGAAAAGGCTTTCCACATCATGATTCCCATAAACGCGTCACTGTTCTATATTTCAAACGATAAAAAAAGTCCGCACTGTATACGTATTTAGAATAACACATTTCGTGAATAATTAAAAAATTTCTTTTAAATTATTTAAAGAAACAAATTCCAAAAACTCAATTTTTATTGAATAAAATTGAAATCAATAAAGAAATTTCAATTCCTAACACGGGTAGCGTTATAGTCTGTTTCGCGGCTCTGCTGGTAACGTTGGACGTAACTTGAAGTTGGTAAGCGATGTCGCGATTCTCGGATGGTATTCAGATCTATACATCGCCTGTGTTCTATTCTGTATCTGGTCTGTAATAATAGATGTCTCCTATGTCTAAAGCAGAGATTTAAATGAAAATAGGCACACTTATCAGTAACAGTACCGCATCGACACTCCTCGATAACTGTGCGCACTTCCATTTAAACTAAGTAGTCCCCTCATAAAGCGTTGCCCATCGGACGCGTATGTCAAGGCTTAAGAAAACTGGGAAATGAATCTCGCACCTCCGATTTTTTTGCTTGACTGGTTTTTATAAGTTTGGACGCTCGAGACCGAGTGACCCTAGGCACGCGTGGTGTCCTCTGATATTCGCTACGCGACGGTATCGAGTTTAACCGCGTCTCCACCAGTGCCGAACGGCATAGTTTTGCCTACGGTCCAAGTCGACAAAAAATAGTGGTAGGAGAGATTGGGCTAGACTTGTGGAAAGAAAATGGGCTAGGCTTAAGCAGACTCGACAGTACATATAATTATGTGAATACAGGGTGTAACAAAAATGTTGCACGGTATTGAAAGGGATGATTCTTGAGGTGATTTTAAACAACTTTTTCCTTAGCGAAAATGTTAGGTAAGGCTTTGTTAACGAGTTATTAACGAAAAACACCGATCAATCAGAGAGCGAGAACAGTAGACGAACCTTGGCGCGGGGGATGGCAGACCAATGCTACGCATAGCTGTAGCCCGCGCCGAAGTTCGTACACTGTTCTCGCTCTCTGATTGGCTAATGTTTTTTTTTGTTAATAACTCGTTAACAAAGCCTCACCCAACATTTTCGCTAAGGAAAAATTTGTTTAAAATCACCTCAGGAATCACCCCTATCAAGGACGTGCAACATTTTTGTTACACCCTGTATGTCGACGTTGGCCTTATACCGTTCATGCGCTGTGCTGTTTGATGTGCGACGGCCTAATACCTTCATTCGAGACACCATGGATAAAACGATTTGTTCTAAGTTAAACAGATAATAAGAATAATTTGGTTATTCAAAGTAAAATTCTCCGGAGATAAAAAATAATTTTGATTACAAGAAATGAATTTAGCTGAGCCGCTGAATAAGGCTTTCATCTTTATTAGATTTTTATCCGAAAAGTGGAATGAACGCCAATGATACGAGCGACTAAATGTCGCTGCGATCATTGTTATTTCATGTTTCATGATTCTCATGTCAATGACGTAATTCGATTTATCTCTAATTGTGAAAAACGTAGTAATATGCAGCATTGCAACGGCTTGTTGTCGCTCGTGTGCATCAGCTTTAAATTAGCGAAGCAGGTTTTTTAAGGCGGGCACGGTGCGATCTCATCTCCAGCCGTGGATTTGGTTCATTTTGCGAAGACTTTTGATATTTTGTCGAATCTCTGCTGAAGTGCGATGTACGATATTGTGTATTAAATGCAGGGACTTATGTAGGAACTGATGTATAAAATACTTTGAGCCGTACACAGTTACGACCCGGAATTACGTCCTGGGGACATCCAAGGGCCATAGATTTAGACCGTATCCAAATACGTGGAGATTCTGGTTTATGAATCTGATAACGGTTGCGTTCAGAAATATCTGGAGCTATCTGACAGTTCCCAGGTGCGTCCGAAGGTGTCTGACGGTGTCCGCATGCATCCGCAAGTGTCTGACAATGATGAGGGCGCATGACAGTGTCTGACGGTCATTACATCTTACAAGTGTCACAAAGTCAGGTTTCTCGAAATTCATTGCAAGATTTAATACGATAAAATAATGCTCCACGCATTAAAATCAACTTCTTTCAAATAAAGATTTTTTCTTTTAATTATGTTCGATGTGCGTTTGTCGATTACGACTAATTCCAGGCGTCATTTTCAATTAATGAACGAAGAATAGCTGCGGTTTGAGTAATAATTGTAATTCCAGACGCTGACGACTGTGCCGCCGCGAAAAGTATTCGGAAATTGCGCGTCCGTCACGCTACCTTGCTCATCCCACGCAAATCTCGTAAATCTCCGGGAAAGACCGATTCATTTTTCTATTCAAGAAATTCCTACGATAATACGCGAATGAAGAAACATAAAAACATTTACGCAACCGCTTTGCTCGGTTTGCATTAACATTAAACAAAGAATCATCGCAACAATCATTGGTTTTTGTTTCATATTTTACGATCCAACGATTGCGTTCTAATCGCGTGTCGTCAGTGGTCTCTTACATAATCTCGTATTTACCATTTCCATGGATTATCAGTAATTCCATCGCGATTTCCAGCTTCACGAAAATCCATATTAATCGATATACATTGCTGAATTTATTTTCAACGATGGTCAATGTTTATCAATATATTGACTTCACAATATTTGCGCGCGTCAAACCTACGCTTGTTATTTGGTATATCGTATGCACAAAGTTGTGTTTGAATCTTAAAAGGCAAAAACTATTACAAACACGTTTAATAATTTAGTCGAGTGGCAAGTATTTCAGTCATTTGCTATGTATGAAGACTAAAATTTAGTCCAGTCATTAGTAAAACAATGTAGTTACTTGCCACTCGACTAAATTACTAAACGTGTCTGAACCAGCCTCTAAATAGATAAGAGTGATATCGATGGTCACGTAAATCACGTTAGGATGCACGTACATATTTACCCATACGTCAAGAGAAACGTTTTCTCAAG
Organism: Perdita meconis; assembly: GCA_030770465.2. Classification (NCBI taxonomy): domain Eukaryota; kingdom Metazoa; phylum Arthropoda; class Insecta; order Hymenoptera; family Andrenidae; genus Perdita; species Perdita meconis. The sequence continues at coordinate 5,364,120 of JASKOS020000016.1, forward strand.
ATCCGATAAAACACAAATAATAGCGCAGATAATGTGGCGCGCGATAACATATACTATTTTGCATAATGAACATCCTTGTGATAAAGGAAACGGAGTTTTTAATGAATCAACGATCCGTGAATTTCCAGCGAGGCGTGGCGTGGCGTTTTTCCACCAGCAACACCACCGATCTGCATCACGATGCAACAGTGATGCAACGTCGACACAAATTAATAACAAACATATGTGTTTTTCTAACAAGATCTTCTTTAATATTGATACATGAAGACCTTTGGTATTTAGTGCACGCGATAACTCGACAACTACGGTGACAAGAATGTAAATACCCCCGGTAGAAAAAAGCTGTTTTTTATTAATCGATCCGTCTTATCGCGTTAATCAACTTTGTACTAATTCCATCAAATCCCGGAATCGTCGCTCTATTGTCCTAATTGCTATTATTAAGTCTACAACCGCCGAGTTCTGCTTTTGTATCTTTCGAAACTCGATCGCATATCTACGAGTCGCATTCCGTCTTTAATGAAAAAGTCTTAGTAATACTCGCATCTTTATGGATATTAGTTTAATGTACACTGTTCTTTCCTTATCCAGCCATTGACCCGCCACTTTTCAGATTATAATATAATACTTGCCATTCATTAAGCGTGAATCAAGCGATATTATCTTTCCTCGTTTAGCCTTCCAAACGTCATTCAAACAGTACCTACTTCTTCATTTTCTTTGCACTGGCAATCTTTACAGAATGACGAACAATCAATATTCTCACAAACAAGTAACACTTGTCTGTGACATCGTTTCTGGTGTACTTTGACACGACTTGTAATGGGATTTTTCCAAGAACATGATTAAAAAAATTCCATTATTTATTCATATCTTCTATAAAATATTCTTCATTTATCCATATCAGCTAAATAATAATCTTCATAATAAAACTATTTATAGTATAGGAGTCTTAGAGGTTTCTAATCGCCAAGTTTTACATAGATCAGTCTCTCTAGCCTAAACACGCGACCGCGGAACAGTCAAGAAGTCGTATAATCGAAAAAGTTAATGACTTCCATCGAAGGACGCAGATATGAAGCGATTCCTTGGTAAATTGCAGATAGGATACAGTCTTGGTGGCGTGTTTCCCCGCGGGGTTATCGCGTCGCGATGCTAGAAATAGTTGCTCCCGGCGTTAACAATAGTTGCCGCTTTCGCAACACATAGATATTCGTTGTGTGCCTCAAATTGCTCCGAACGGAATGTTTCTCATTCATAGACTTTGTCGCTCACACTTACGTAACGCCTTAAGCAAATCTACGTGCACGTACTTATCCGCGTCGACTACGAATGCTGCGGTAAGAGGATATTCGTCTGAAAAAAGGTAAAGAAATAAGCCAATCTAAAAAAAATGAACTATGAAGGACATATAAAAGTTCAGAAATTTTTTGGATGAACATATGACTTAGGTAGCTGCAAATTGGACCAGAAATTCTATAATGCAAAGAACCATTTGTTAGTTACACTTCTACTACTTTACACGATGAAATATTTATATCTTCGGTTTCTGAATGAAGGCGCACCCTGAATTTCTGTACCCAAATAGAAAGAATTGAGCTTCCTTAATTTTTTATGTCTTCCGGTAATAGTCGACAACAGAGTGAGAAAATGTAACACTTCGGGACCTCGCAATGACCATCAGATCTTTGACTGGAACTCTAAAATGACCCAGTTGTTATTTTCAGGCTCTATAGCCGAGACTCGCGAGCGCGCGCTCTGTCTTCTGATAAGAGCGACGTCCACGGTCGCTGGTTTCTTCAAAAGATATTGGCTTAATGCATTTCATCAAGTGTGACCTTAATCGAGCGATTTTGCAACGAGCGCCTTCCCGTGCTAGGACGACTTCGCGGCGCTGAAAGAATTTGCTCTGACTGCACGCGCGCTGCGCATCCTAGGTCCGGGTTGCCCGACTAAACTTAGCGCTTTTGAAAAATTCACTCCGGTCTCGTGAATCGAACTATCAATCCTAGCGGTGGGAGATCGAAAGAGATCCGTCCCCAACTCGCGCTTACGTCTGGTTCAAAAATATCCTACCCTACTATCGCTACTGCCTAGACATCGGTTCTCTGTACTTTCGACTGTTAGTGGAAATACAAAGTCGATATTGGGAGCATTTTTTGTGGGTATTATACATCTGTATTTGTTCCCTCAAAATTGGGTTAATGTGTTCAGGTATTTTTTTTATACAAATGTCGATAAGGAACTAATTTTTGATCATTTTAGGGACATTCCCGACGTAATATTTTTTTTAACCTAATAAAATCCTAAACCATAGTTTTTTTATTATTAAAAGATAAATTTATGTTTTATTTTCAACAAAAAATTTTAAAAAGATTGAAATAAGTATAATTGAATTATTTACAAGGTATAGAATAATAAGGTGATTGGGAACTAGTTTTTGATCGGGCGAGAAACTAATTTTTGATCATATAGAAAGCATTGCAAAATGCAAATACAGTAAATTCTCTCACAGTGTCTTTCAGCTAGAAATCGAATTGAGATAGTTTCAGTAGACAGATAGTGTGTTTTTAATGTGGACGCTTGTAGAGTTCCGAAAATACAAAAATAAGAAAGTAGGAAAAAACTTGAAAAATTGACTTTCGGATAAATAAAACAACTTTTCAGACCACTGTGGTTAGAGACAATGTAAGAGACCTTACTGTACCAATTAAAAAGAAATAAAAATAAACGAAAGAAACTTGTCTGGTAATAAGAAACAAACATATATTCAATATAATAATGTCAATTTAATACTTTTGTTTTGTAATTTTGTGTCTTAATCTAGTCAATCTTTAGGTGATCAAAAAACTAGTTACACGAGAAAACATTGGAACTAAATAATTGATCACTAATTTTTAAATAAAAATTATATATAGAGTCACAAAAACAATAAAAATTAGGAACTTCAAATTTAGGAAACTATCATAAAATTATAACTTTTCATAGATTCAACAAAATGAAGTTATGCTCAAGCCTTTATCAGAGCAGATATGTTTTTACTCCAAATATTACTAAGAATTCAAAAACAAGTAGATAGTAACCTAAATACCAGTGCGTACTATTACCCCCGTCCTTTTACCCCATTTGACCGGTAACCAAAACAATTCGTACTAGTTCGAATTCCAATAAAGTTAGGTTAAAATGTTATTCTGGAAAAAATCGTTCAATAACTATATAAAATCAACAAAAACAACTTACCTCTAAGATTACATAAATAATACTTCCGCAAACTTTTCCCTGGTACGAAAAAAAATCGAAATTACACGTAAATTTTAAGTTTTTACTTGTAATCCACAAAGCGCGACTCGCACCGCTCAACAGGTGTTGACACAACATGGCGGCCCACGCGCACCCAATCCCGATGAGCCGGCATCCCCGTCCTCTCACCCCCTAAGAGAAAACGGCACTTCGTACTTTTACCCACTGCGCGCGTTTACCCCGAATGACTATATATAATAGTAAAATTCTTGCTCTACTTTGTAGATAAACTATTTAATAAGCAAAGTGTATGAAAATAACCTTCAATAGTTGCAACACCATAAACAGATCGACTGTATTATTGACGGTAGTCTCGGTACTCTTACGCCTATCAGTAAGACATGGCGTTCAATAAGGACTTTCTACAAGTGCGCTACCTTTTACATTTATTTTCACGAAAACGCACAATACTACCTGCTTTGACATGTCACACTTATATTTTTACATAGTCAATCTTTACTTCGGAAATTATTTTAAATAATTACTAGTTGACATGAACTTAAAAGAACAATTTACTTCACAAAGTGATAAAACTAGTTCCTTAACGGTATCTTCAATAGTATCCATGAGAAGCAAGGATATCCTAAGGTACACATTAGTCATAAAACGAAACAGAAGGTTCTTTCAATGTCTTATAACGCGGTGAAACCTGAAGATATTCAGTTATCGTACTCCACTCTATATGCGTAGATATGCAAATTGTTAGACCGTATTGTAGCAAGCATCTACAGGCTTTCAATTGCACGCGATTGACCAAATTAGCTATACGTTTGTAGAAGCGCGGTTTTTGCTCTCAGGTCGTCGACAGTGGCCGTTCATTAGATATTCCTCGTTACACTACAAACGGTGGGAAAATAATGTCTTTGCTCGATGGTTACGCCATCCGCGAACAGATGAAGATTAACGACCAACGTGCCTGAACCCTAAAATGTACGAAAATATTGTTATGCGCGGTGCAAAGAAGGCCTCTCGATAGCCCTGACACTGTTTTCTCTAGGAAGCGTACCGCTTTGAATTAATATCGCTTGACATTGTCCAACCAATAAAGCCAAACTGCAGGAAACGTAATTGCGACGACCTTGACGAATGCCCTGGGAACCTCGACGTACTTTCCAGTCGATCGTCGATCGTTCGGTCATCGATGAATGGCCACTTCACAATGTCGTCGTTCGTTCACGGGCATTGCTCATGAATTACAATCGTCCTATTCTCCGTTTCAACGTTCGCACCTTCCTCGCGATTTTCCACGTATTCAGGAAGACTGGTGGACCCAATCTTGAAAGTGAAAGACTATCCGTTTCTCTCGATTTTCTACATATTCAAGAAACTCGGTGGAATCGATCGTGGAAATAAACAATGAAAACGTTTTTCGTAATTTCTAATACATAAATATACACCGTAACAGATGGGAGATGATCGAAAAAAGGTTCCTAACGATTTTCCTCGTATCCAGGAAAACCGATGAAACCGGTCGCGAAAGTGATCGATGAGACGTTCTTCGCGTTTTGTAATCTAGATAGCATCGTAACATTCGTAACTGACGAGCGGTAATCGACACGATTGACACATGCGCGAACAAGAGACGCAAGCATACAATTGTCCAGTGTGTCCGCGAGTAGCGAAGGTCGACTCACGGAAAACGTGCGTGCGGAAAATATATCGCACGTGTCTGTCGCGAGCAGCGACGGTCTAATTGGACCTACTCTCCGCGGAATGAAAATGAGAAAAATTAGGCTCGCGTTTCTCGCGACGTTTCCTGCGCTCTTGAGTGGACACGTTCATGAAATCCGTTCTGGAATGGAATGAATTTCAACTCAAGGCCACTGTACATGGCCTGTTGAGAATTCGTCCTAGTTGAAACCCGGACCCCCTTCTTTCTCCATTCTTCAAGCACCTTCCGTTTTAACCTGCTTGCAGTACCTGCGACTGGCTCTTGTCATTCACTCTTGAAAGAGCGACGTTTCATAAACAGATATAAACTGCTATTAAGATTCTGCACCGACTACGTGGTATAATAAATATGTCATTAATCGCTACAGGAAATTAATGACACAGTACTAAGTAAGAGGACATGAATCATGATGACGAATTGAGTAATAGCTCGCTAATGATTACTAAAATTAAATTAACGATCAATGGCAAGTAATTACATCCATCGCCGGTCGTAGACATCGCGCGAAACCGGTTGAAAAGACTTTATATGCTAGCCACCGGTTGACGACGAAAAGGGTGAAGAAAAAAGCCGGAGCAGAGGAAGAACCAGCCGGCAGCATGGTCGGAAGCCGACTGCTCGACCCGAATCTGGCCTGGAAGAATGCTTCGGCGGCAGAGTGCGCGCGAGCGGAATGCTTATTGCCGATCGGCCTAGCGAAGTCGAGGCGAGTGAGGCGCTCGCGCGTGCGTCGCTGCTCTATAACTTGGTGATTTCGCCTGGAACTTATTTATTTCGGAGCTGAAACTCGCCGCGGCAACCACGTACCACGATCGGTGCTGCAAGTCACTCCAGTCAAAGTTCTGTTTTTGCGATATCATCGATCGCGATGCGCAAACATCACAAACACAGTGTTGAATAGACACAAGGGAAACAGAGAAACCGAAAGAGCGAAAGTGTGCATTGTCCGTTGAAGTGTTATCGAATTATTCTTTGCAGCACCGCGATTAGGTGCATCGGACTTCTAGATACTAATACCACTCGCAGACTTTTCCGCGAAGTTATCGATTTTTTTGTTTGAAATACTAAGAAGAGTCTGCTTTAAGTGTTAAGTGCAACGCTCGTTTGATGGGTAGCAGTTTCGTTTCTGTTTTTACGATCCCTCCGATTATCTTCCTGTGATACCGTCTCGTCACAATCAGTCTTCAATACTGTGATCTGTGCTTTGTGATAACGATATTTACTGTCTAGCGAAGGGTTTCTAGATCTATTCCAGTCCCGATATCTTTAGTGTGCTGTAACCTTCTCCGCGGACCAGAAATACATATTAGGTGAGTGTTTGGTAAAATACTGCGCGTGTGCGCATCAGAAGCTGCTTTTGAAGAAGTATTTATCGCTACTTGTTATCTGCCTGCCGCGAAATCGCTGTCTGACGTCGCCTTGTATCGTTCAACCGTTCGCTCGGTTTCCGTTTTTCTTTACGAACATAAACTTCCAATGTTTGCGCTCGCGATTCCTCTTGAACGCAACGAAATCAGTACTGATGCTATTTTAACGTCCCTCTTCGCGAGTCATCGTCGACGGATTTGCAAAAATAAATACTTCGAAGCTGAACGTCGAATTATGCATTCACCAAGTTTGCATTGCTGCGCCAACGTGAGAATAGTTGTATCCAAACGAAGGAACAGATTCCCGCCGTTCGCTCAGCTTGTCTTTCATGTGTCCACACAATCGACGGTTTCTCCGTATTTGGAGCTCCCCAAATTCCTCGAAACTTGCTCCGATCGCGGACAAGCTCGGAAACCCTCGTAGGGGAATACTAATCAGTTCCGAAAATTCACTCCTGCGAGACTAAGAGTGAGTCACTGTGACCCGGTCGAGTTTCTGTTTTACACTACCCTTCACGAGTTTCATTCACAAGGCTGGCGAACGTTCTGCGGATGAAAAAGAAGCTGGCATGACCGCGAAACGGCTCGAATTCTGTTATCGTGATAACGAATCGCGTCTCTGGACAACTTCCCGACAATAGCGTGCCTCCGTCCGCCGAAGGCGAACGAACTTGTCGACGAGTCAGGACACGAACTAAGCCAGGAACCTGGAAACGCCGTCGAGACGAACGGATTTCTCGCCGGAAGCTATTCTCCCTGTGGGCGAAGATAAACGACGACGTACAATAACTTCGCGGCCGCGATAATGACGCGATCTCGTTTGCGATGTAGTCGACGACGCGAGGAACTCATCGAGTAGTTTTCGGTGATGGATGTTTGAATACGTGATGAGATCCGCGTTTGTCAACGTTCTTAGAGATAATGATCTTTGTAGATTGTTTTTAGACGAAAAATCAAACTCTAAATCACAAACACGACTTTTTCATGGTTCATAAAATCATTGCGTGGTGATTCGATGTCGAGTTTACGATCGCAGTACGGTGCGCGAATTAGTTTTTGAAATGGAATAATAAAAAACGCTGCTTGAACATTATTGAAATATTCGCGAGCAAAATAAAACCATTGACGTATTAGTTCTTCGCGTATTTACTCATTTCCGCACGAAAAGTAGACGCAGATTGTAAAAATCATTTTTTTTTCCGTTCAATATTTAATCTCTCGCGAACTACAAAAAACAGGAAATCGGTAATTAAGCATCTGCGTACTCGGTTCTGTTTCCAGTTGGATGCGCGAGTGATTGGCGCGTGCGATTTGCAAGGCGACGTCAAAGTCATCAGGAGCGATTCGCGAGCGATGCAGCGTGTGAAACCAGCTGTCGATTGTGCGCGCCGAACTATTTATCCAAGCAACAGCGCGTCGTTTATTCGATACCCACCGGTGAATCTGTAATTTTAATCAACCTTGTCTCGCGCTTTGCCTTTCCTGTTTCAATAGCTTTCCGGAAAGGTAATAGCTTTCGGCTGACGGCCGATTTCTTAAGAAAACTGAGTTCGCGGCCCGCGCGAAGTCGTAGCGGCGTCATCGTTACTCCGAAAAGCGGGAAACGTAGACTGAAAAGGAAGTGAACACATCATTGAGCATTCCATAAATTTTGGTATATTATATTCTCTTTCGTTGCACCAATCCAGATCGATTAACGCTGTTGATAAAAGAGCGTTCTCGCCGCTGATAAAGTATCGTGAAAGTAGTCGAGGTGGGGCGTAACAGCGAAAAGAGAGCGAAACCAATCGAGTCGAATTGTATCTGGTCGAATCGCGAGCATAAAGATACATCGGACGTATCTCGAAGGTTTATCGCCGCTACGACTGTTATCGCCGGTGCTAACGCTGCTGTTGGCTCTGCGGGGTTGCGGAGGAAGGAAGTGTTTTCAGTGGAAAACGAAACCGAGGAACGAGCGCGTGTCGTCCTCGCCGGATATATGTGTGTTCGCATAGGTCGCGGTCCGTGTCACGTAATTTCGCATAAATTTCAATGCGCTCGACAGTAACGTGTGTCCCTTGATCGCAGGAGATCGAGCTGATCGCAGACTAATTGCCTGGGACCGTGAATAGCTTTGCCATCTTCCGAAGTAGAGTCCAAATATCATCTGCCTTCTCCCTGATTTTGAACATCGACCAAAAACTTCGACTGAGAGAAAACGAAGTCTTGAATAGCGAAGAAGAAACCTGGTTTCTTTAGCCTCAATCGGCGCGAAACCTTTGCTTTAACCGAGCCGCATTAGCGTCGGAAGCAAACCTTGCACTCGAACGATAAGATCGAATCGTCGCGTTGGAAGCCCTTAGTTCGGCGCATACCGTCACCAAGAAAAAGCGCGCTGCTGAAAGAGAGAGAGAGAGAGAGAGAGAGAGAGAGAAGTTTCTCGTAACACGCCGTTGACTCTGCTTCAGACTCACTCGAAAACGAGGAGCGCTGGCCGGCAGAGACAGAGGAAACAGAGAGAAGGGAGAAGATTGGTCGAGTGTGTCATCCTTGAGAAAGAGAGAGAAGAGAGCGAAGGACCCAATACCTACGGTGCCAGTTTTCGATTGGATCTATAAGGGTCCTGGAATTTAGGAACATTCGAATAGGGCCATCGAGGGAAAAGGAGAATCAAGGGGTGAAAGGAAAGACAGAGAAACGGAATCGTTTGGAGGAGGCGACTGCGAGAAGGGCGAAGGAGTCAAACCGAGACGGATAAACAACGGCATCTAAAATATAAACCGAAAAGAGGAAACTAATAAAAAATTAATTGCCAAGATGTCGAAGAACAAATCACTGAACGTCGATCGGCATTCCGCCGACGCATTTGACGAAGAATCCGCGGGGGTTCGAGCTAGATGGCGGAACCTAGCCGCTTTTTGGGTCCTCGGTCTTTGCAACAATTATGGATACGTGGTGATGCTCAGCGCGGCGCACGACATCCTCCAGAATAAGTTCGGCGTACCGGTGAGTAGATTTCAATGATCTCTGAATCAGCTTCGCTCGGTGCGGTGTGTTTGATCTCTTTTCACGCGATTATTTTTTGTTCCACATTTTCCACCTGACCACCAAAGGTCGTAAGGTTTCCCTTAATAAAGTGTACGTCGTGTATCGCAGATATATTATACAGAATAGAAAAATGAACAAAGGAACTCGATAGACCCACGAAGAATCTCGAACTGCTATTTTTAGGGTCACTTAGGTAAATGCAGACGGTTATAATTATCCGTCACACGGTTATAATTATCGGTAGCGTAATGTGACGTTTGAAGAATCCGAACAGTGGATGTTGGCTAAAGTGTCGCAGAATCGTGCAGTGTCGCTTGTTTCCGGTTGCGACGAGATGCCGTGATGAGTTATCACGCGATTCTTGTTGGCTCTTCGCGGTCAATTTCGTCGCATTGTTTCGCGTCGGTGATTTTTTTGCTCTAAATCGCCATTGTCTGAAATCACGACAAACGAAAAGTGTTCTAGACACTATAATATACAACAATAATCCAGGAAAATTACGGCAGTATAATTGAGAATAATTTGCAAATTAAAATGATCGTCCATGAGCAGAATAAATAACTATAATTAAGAAATTATGCAATTTCTAGTATAAAACTACCGTAGACACAATTGTTTCTTGGAAAAACTTTCGTTTCTTTTCCCTGATCTCTGTTACTATTTATTCTTATCCTTTTTAATAATCAATCTAATTTTTTCATTCCTCTCAGTTAATAAATCGACCAACTGTAGTACGACGCGCAACTACATAGTAACGCCTTTCGCTGGGCGCCTTGAAAGATTTCCAAAACTTTTCTGTTTGCTCTCGTCGATAAAAGACAGAAGACAATTACGAAACGTCTCAGTAGCGATACGATAAGGCCCGATGAGCTGACTGATTTGGCGGGTCAACGTTCCTAATGATGCAACCGAGTGTGAATCCCGACGACGCCGTGACGCTCGTGTGCGCCGAGTCAACGCAGCTTCGTCGGTGTTAAATCGCAACGAGATCGCATCGCTGGCGGGAATCGGGCCTAAAGGTGTTCGCTCCGAATTGGAGTCGTCGAAGTGTGACGAATCGCGCGCGCGCCTCGCTGTATAATCTATATGGCCGGGCCATGATTCACCGAGCTATCGGACCGTGTTACAGAACCGCGATTAGATCCTTGTACTGACTGATTTCTTTGTCATTCGAGGATACTCCGATTGCCTGGAAATCCACGGTCCTGTGGAAAAGTTTCCGTATTTCCTTTCTTTGACGCGCCTGAAACCGTCGCCTCGCAACGGCAGCTTTGATTAGTTGAAATTTCAGGGCTTCTTCTTGTTAGCGACAGAGTTACTCGGTTCGGTGTACACTGTTGCGACATCGTTGATCGATACGCCGCCCACGCAACTACAGACTGTTTGAAAGACATTCGGCGTCTCGTTTCCGAACGACTAACGACCCGAACCTGATCGGGTTCGGTTCCCTGTCGATTTGATGCTTTTCGATGTTTCGATTTAATAAATATGGTAATGCAAATCATCTAAACACGGCGACAATTGGTTTTTTGTTATTCCGTAGGCTCGTTTGCACTGAATCGATGAATCATGAACGTGTGTTCGTTGACTCTGAAAACGGAGACGGCATTTTAATGTCTTGCTTTCTTACACGGTATTATCGCTTCAATATGAATATTCCGATTGACAAGAATTGCATTTTAACGGTTCACGATTATCCTCAAGGACATACAGTATTTTAAGAAATTTATCGTGAAACTTTTCGTCGATACGGTGCAAGAACTTTGCTTTCGCATAATCAAGTTGTAAAAAGAAGAACGAAGTAGATCCGGTAACAGATTACACGGCGTCGATGCGTGGACAACTCGGCATAATCAAGCATTAGAGTCGTTTCACTCGAATACCGCACGGTCGTAAAAGTTTATAATTTAATTAGTTTGCTTCGTTTTACGGTGTCGAAGCGTCGAAAGTCTTCTCGGTGATTGGCGGTGTCACTCAATGACATCCGCCGCGATCTTCACCGCTGATGGGGGAGGAAAGAACGCGTCGAGGGGAAAAGAGGAAAAAGTTAATGCAGCGAATAAGAAGTACTGAATACTATTCAGCTGAATAAGAACTTCTCAATAGGTTCAGATTCTCGCATGTAAGAATTTTCGTTATGTCATCGGTAACTCTATGCATACACAACTTCAATTGTATAATAGAATCCCGTCTCCACTCTCCTCACCTTCCTCTTTTCCACCGATCGCGATACGACGCTCTCGGAACCCGATTCTCTTATGTAAGCAGCGATCCAACAACGGAAATTAGTATTCACCTCATTCAAGGTGGTAATGTCCGTGAAAAGAGGTACAAGCGCCGGCGGTTTCCGCGACGAACGGCGATCAGCCGAATTATAGGCGAATAATTGATCGGAGCTGATTTCCCATTCTTATGTAACGCTCGTTCGCGCTGGAAATGGTGCATTAATTCGTTGTTTTTGTTTTTTTCCGTGCCCGTTTCTTATGCGCCAAGGAGGATAGAGGGGAAATCGCGAACAGCACGACGACGAACACCACGGGAATCCGAATCTGCAACACGTTGTCCACCGGCGCGATTCTCCTGGCGGATATTCTTCCCTCGCTGGTGGTGAAGGTCACCACGCCGTTCCTACCGTTTTACGTACAGTGAGTATCAAGATTTTTCTATCTTTGCCTTCTCTAATCATCGATCATTGTACGAGATATCGACAGAAATCAAGTGAGCACTGAAAGTTGGAGTCAAAAGCCTACTCAGAAGAAATATCGAGCGATTTTCATCCACAGATTCGACTGATAGAAAATCGATAGGGATTGCGAAATTTTGTAGTCGTTATCGCCGCGATCTGATGCACTTAACGCCGTGCTTCCCCATGACAGATGTCAAACGCGAACGCGAGTTATCTTATCGATAGACTGTGTTTCGTTCAGCTGAATTGTTATTGATTCTATCATCCTTATTTGCGCAGAATTTTTGAGATGGGAGATCAATTAAGATTCGTGATCGGGTCGTGAACACTATTTCGGGACACCTTGTGCATCATCGTGATTGAAATAAGGCGCGATGAAAAATACGAGACATTTTACTGAACGATACTTTTTTCTGGGCGCAAAGATTTTCGGGGGACGGATCATCACCAGAGTCGTGCCTCTCCACGGGCGCGTCGCTATTTCCCGTGAATGAGACGCTAATCGATTAATCGAATCGTTAATTACAGTGCTCGACTGGCTACCTGTGTGTTATTTTCCGCTGCAGGATTCCTTGTGGTGTCGTTGAGCACTACTGAATGGCTCGCCATTTTGGGCGTCGTTGTAACGTCACTCTCTTCCGGTTTAGGAGAAGTTACGCTGCTGAGTTATAGCCACCAATATCCGAAGTAAGTACCACCATCTTTCCGGTAGTTACTCTGTCTTTCGCTTTTTTTTTTATTTCATTTCTCTCCCCTGTATTGGTCTGCAAACAGTTTCCACGGACGTCGTTCCATTTCTTTCTTTCTATCGATGTCCATCGATTCTTCTCTCCCTTTTTTTAGTTTTTTTTTTTTTCACGAGTATAAAGAATCTCTTCTATATTCGACAGTCGTGAATTTTTGTTCGTCCCCACATCACTCTCTGCATTTACCGATAATTGATAAACATGTGCCTTGATCGTAGCGGATACTCTGGGATCGCGGTTTGTGTATAAGAGAGTAATAAAACAAATCAGTAATGCAGTAAACCAAACGAACGAAAGTAAAATCTGTGTTGATACAAGTATATTGCCTACAGCGTATAAAATCGCAATACACGTATTGACAATTCAATCGTTCCAGAAAAAAGTAATGACAATTGCCGTCGAGAGTTCGGCTTTCCGATATTTAACCATAGAGAGAAAAATATAAAAAAAAAAGCTACGCTGTCGTAGAACTGATACGAAAATAATATAAATGAAAAAAGTACGGTACAAGATTTTGAAAAACTCGTTTGCAAAGACACGAGGTACGTCTGTACTTATGTGCAATAACTGTTAACTATTTCTTTTTTTCTTCCTTTCTCTGTCTGTCTTTCCTTCTTTACTAACAATTAATATCGCAAGCGTTTGTAGAAAGATTCGCGACCGATTTTAACGCGTTCACAAAACGCGTGTGTACACAATCATTTGTTTATTTAACGCTCGGTAATTAGTTAACGGGCCGAGTACGATTAACAGAACTTTTTTTTTCTAGTCAGACGTTACCGTTGCAGCTGTATGTCGAATTCTCATTCTCCCTTCTTTCATTAACCCTTGTCAACTTACTCCAATAAATGATGAAGATTTGTTGTTTCGCAGACAAGTAATTTCGACATGGTCCTCTGGTACAGGAGGCGCCGGAATAATCGGCGCGCTCTCTTATGCCTCTCTCACCATGTGGTTGAGCACCGAAGACACATTGTTAGTTATGTTAATCGTACCGATCATACAAGGAATCACTTTCTGGTTGATTCTGGTACATCCGCCGCAGACCAGTATCCCGATCACTAAGAACGGTATCGACAGCCAGGAGCAGATTATTGAGGCTCCTAGAAAGAGCTTTAGAGAAAAGATCAATCTGGTACCGGGATTGCTGAAATACATGATACCGCTCGGGCTCGTGTACTTCTTCGAGTATTTCATTAACCAAGGATTGGTATGCCTTTTTGTTTCATGCGCTTTTGTAGAAAAGAACAGTTCTCGTCTTTCTTCTCTGCCGCTTCCTTTTGTCCCCTTTTTAATGACTATTGCGTTATCACGTAGTTTGCTATCACGCTATTACGCGGAACCGCAAAGCCGCGGTCGATGGATATGCATTCGAACAATAAAATTCATTCTGGGTAAAAGTACGCACTTTTGCTGTTTTTGCTTCACTGAGCCGAAAGTACCATGATATTAAGAACACTTTTTTGCGCTATCGGTAGCATACTTAATAGACTCACAAAATGCAACGAGTATTTGACGGTAGGTCAACCGGTTTTTTTTAAGCAGCAAAAGTGCGTACTTTTACCCGCTGCGTACTTTTACCCCGAATGACACTAATAGCGTTTTAGTAATTTATGCGTGTTGACGCGTACGGAACAAAACGTTTTATTCATCGATGTCCCAAAACCTGATTCGCAGTACGAACTCATCGAATTCGACGGCATTTGGCTAACACACGACGAGCAGTACCGCTGGCTTCAAGTGGACTATCAGATCGGGGTGTTTGTATCAAGATCGTCCGTCAATCTCGTTGCGATTAATAAAATCTGGATCATGGCTGTCTTGCAGGTAACAACGTGACCGATTAAACGCGTTTACTCATGTACACAAATGCGAACATTTAGCACTCCAGCTCCATCATTCCCTGCACACGTGTTTATCGATATCTTTCTGTTACAGTTTATCAATGTCATAGTTCTGCTCTTTGAGACGCTTTATTATTACATGCCGAGTATCTGGCTGGTGTTTGCGTTAGTTCTGTGGGAAGGTCTTCTGGGTGGCGGAGCGTACGTCAACACGTTCTACCGAATGTCGACTGAGGTGATACAGCATTAATTAATATCGCAACATAAAATCCTATTCACGCAATAGAAAGTGAGATAATGATTGCCCATCTTTTGCAGATCCCAAGAGCGGACCGCAAAATCTCGCTAGGCATCGCCACGATGGCCGATTCCATCGGCATCGCATTGGCTGGGTGGCTGTCGATGCCGGTGCACAATGCTATTTGTAGAATGCCGCAACCGTCTCGAGTGGGCAGCTAGAGGAATTCCAAGGAATAGTATTTAACTGCGGAACTGGCGCTTCGTCGTGAAGCATATTTATTACCGAGTCTGTTTTTTTCGATACGACCGTCGCAGCCACGATAGCGCTGATAACAGTGTATTAATTAGCGCCGTTCCTTACGAATGGTTAGGAAACCGCTTAGGGTACACTGTACTGTCTGTTTCTATAACGCAGTGCGCTATTGTAGCGACAATCCGCTTGATACCTCGTTTATGCTAATTACTAGAAGAAGAAGAGGTAGCTTAGGAGCGACGACCAGAAAGAAGGTCGTAAAAGTTCTCGTTGCTTTGCCACCGTCGAACTCGAACCACGCGGATCACACAGGGAAAAACGGGAACGATCGTGCTTAATTTATCGGACGTTCCTAAATAAAATTCAACTCGTTAGATTGTAAGTTAATCGTTCTGAGATTTTATTTGGTACAAATATTTAAAAGACTAGGAACAGTATAATCTGTATAAAAAAGAGGAAAGTGATGGAAAAACGTTCCGATGAGTCCGTTCCGTTGTGCGCTTGACAAAATTGATTCGACACGTGTGCGAATTCATTCACATTCGGATTCTCGTAATCGGATGTGACAGCGAAATTGTTAGCGTGACCCAAGCGTTTCTGGGTATGCTTATACACGCGTTTCGTACGTTTTAGCTGATAAAATTTCACGCTGTCGCGCTGCTCGTTCGCAGCGACAAGGACGTCTCAAGTATTTGTAGGTAACGTAACAGACGGTCATCTGCCGTACATTGTAGGCCTTTTCTAGGACGAACGAAACTGGCAAGTTCGATCACGACTCTTGATTCCACTCACGATTGCATGTTCGTGCTCGATTGCGAAGAAAAAACACACGATCACAAGTGAAGACGCAGAACCACTTCACCTATTTCTCTAAGTTTCGATTCTTCATACGCGTCGGAAACTCAATAGTTCTCGTCTTTCATTTCTTTACAGCCGAAACGTGTCTTCTTATTTATTTCACAGCAACTTTAACGTCGAGCAATCCCATGAAGCGAAGCGTTGTTACATTCCTCGCCAAAATAAATGTTTGAGCAAGCGAAAGTATTATAATCGAATCGCAGAAGCAAGAGGACCAATCAATTTTGACGATCGTACGTGTTCACTCGAATGGTGCTTCGACACACCTTCGTAAATGGTCTCTATTCTGTTAGAATAATTTGCCTCTTCCTGATATACATATTGTATATGTGATAATACCGATAAAAATGTTTTCTACGTTTACGGAACGTATATATATGTATATATAGAGATATATATACATACATATAGATATAGGTATATGTATATTTATATACGTGATACCATATTGTTTACTACGTCATAATATATTTTTCGTCGTTGTGGAAATGGAACTGCTCCAAACGCGTTGAAAAACGTACGTCGCGATTAGTTATCGTTTGAACGGCGAATCGTAGAGAATCGTATCGTCACGTTACGTTCAAAATAAATGCTGAGATCACTTTTCAAAAACGCGAAGCGCAAATAGAACACTAATACGTTTTTCGAGCAGTTAGGAACTGTGCGTTTCTTATTTTGAGAATCCTGCGGCGTAACCCTCCCTTGCGAGTTTCTACGAAACGTAAATTTAGTTCTGTAATCGACGATCCTACCCCAAAAATCACTATCTTCCTACGTACCACAAAATCGTTTGATATCAGTCGCTCATATTGTCTCCTTTTGTCCGTAGCGCTTCCACAAACTATCTCGAAAAATAATTTAGTGAAAGGCCGTCCTCAAACATAACGGAAACTGTACATAAATCGGTGGACACTTTGCCGAAGTCACTGTCAGTAACAATTTTGATTGACTTTACACGCGGTCACGCGATTATGCGCACCGTTCTAGAATCAGTTTCCCCGACTCCTCGTATTCTTGTCGGGACAGCCACATCTGCTGGAAGGATCCAAGCGAGCTGAGAATCGATCCTCCGATCCAGGCACCGTAGCGACGCTCGCTCGAGCTATTCGCGCTAATTATTTTCAGTCTCATGCTCTGCGAATTCAAGAGAATCAATCGCAGAAGAATATAAATTATTGAGAAACAAAATTTAACATCGTAGAGGAAGATAAATCGAACTCACCGGAGGAGTTTTGCTGGCCAGATCGCGGTTCAGTCTATCGCTAAAGCCTTGAAGGCAGGAGTTGCCACCGGTGACCACAACGCTCCCATATAAACTCTGAATAGACATGAACAAATCTGAAAATCTTTCATAGAGGATCTCCGATAGGATGAACAGGAGAAAGAAAAAATACTCACAGGTCTGATGTCCATATCACACATGCCCACGCTGGTCGTGACGAGCGGTCCAACGCCGAGGATGCTGGCACCGACGCCTTTCACATTGCTAGGGTCGAACAAGGCTTCAGGAATCATCAGTCTAACCGATCCGAAATCGTCGTTATACCCTGTCGGGAATTCGTAGCGCTTCATTGGCAGGGTGTTGGCTATGTCCTCGTCGTACGGACTGTCCGACACTTGGAGGACGTTCATCTGGAAGTCTTGCAACAGCTCGCGAACCATGTAGCTGAGCCAGGAAGATGATGGTTGCGGACCGGGTCTTCTTGTCCAGCGGGGTGCCTCTCTTTCCCGGACCACATCTGCGACGCAAAAACAATCGTCATAAATTTAAGGCGAAGGACTTCGTAGAATCTTAAGATCAATTTACATTCCGCAGAAACTTGAATATCGCGATGTTACGAATTATTCTTGGTCGCAACGTCTCCTACGCAGAATGCATTTAACGATAAGAGTGATACTCAAGAGAAAGAGGAAGCCCCTCGCTTTTATTACGATGTGCAGCGGCCCGTTCAAGCCGCACACGTTCAATGCCTGCAATCAATGTATTACGACTCAAGTGCTCTGCACACAGCGCGCGTTCATCGTTGAAAATACCCGCTGACAGGATTAACTGGCCCCTTTTGTGACTCGAACAACCGTTGTTCACCGACAGTACCGAACATTCCTTTTTACAGCGCGTACTTATCTCGCGGGCTGGCGTCAATTGAAGTCAATATTTGGCCTGTGCATCGGTGCGAACCTTAATTCAATTATACGGTGCGTTGCGTTGTTCGTCGCGCAGTCGGAATGATAAAGAAAAACATGGTATCCGACGTCTCGATACAATTCTATTGGTCCCTGAGTAAATCACAGATCGGTATCGTCGTGAGAAAGAATATTTGCCTTTGCTAGAGACGAGACAGGCGGGCATCAGCTCGATCTCCTTCTCCTCGAAGAATTGCCTGCATTGCATCGTGATGAAGTCACCGCCCAAGGGACTTTTCACGATTCCTTGAGTGATGACATAACCGTCGTGTACCGGCACTGCGCTCGTGTGCGTCGCACCGCTGTCCACGACCATAGCCGTCGATCTGCCATTCGCGTACGCTGCTAGAACCGCGTTCTTGCAAATGTACATCGCCGGCACGTTGAACTTCTCGAACATCAGCTCCAGGAGCTTTTCCCGCTTCAACCTGGTGTTCCAGGGACACTCGGTCATCAGGATCGGATGGTGCTCTGGCAGAGCATGCAACCGTTGCTTATAGGTGTACTCCGTGAGACGCTCGAACATATCCCAGCCCTCGATCATACCGTCTTGCATTAGGCTAATCAAATCCATATCTATGGAGAACGCGATTGCATAAAAAGATGAGAAAGTTGCGAAACTATTGTGTTGTTTAAAAATGTCCAAGAGCATGAGAGTTCTATCGCTACGTGAAAGAATGCACATGCTTTGTTCCATTAGTTCGCATTTATCTTTCGATAATATACTTGTACTTCTACAACACGACAAAGCAAATTGGATTCCAGGAAGTTACACCGCGGTTTAATCAAACACAAAAGATAAAGGCAAAACTGGATAATTGAGCCTAATGGTGTTTACTTCGTCGACAAGATTACAGTAAAAGGCGATTACCCTTCTTTCGCACTTGAATAGCCGTGACATCGATGTTGTAGTGCTTCCTGGCCGTCTGATTGCCGTCCGGCGTTTCGATGGTGTCCTCCCATATGCCGAGCGTGGTCGGAATTTCGGCCTTCGGTGTGTCTTCCCCGCCATAACCAACACGAAGGCTCTGGTGTCCAACGTCGAAGATGATAGCGCCGACTTCGTCTGCAGAAAAAGCGTGACGTTTAGCGCAGCTCCCGTCGGGCTGAGCACGTTTTTTTAGGAGAAAAACACGGATCGCGTAGCACGTACCTCCACCGTAGACACCACCGCTCATAGTATCTGAGACGCGACGGTTCGTCGGCGCATGCCCAACAACCCTCTTCGACCCTCACCGGTCCATGCCCCTTCCATCGCTCCGAGCGATATATCGTGGATTCTGCGACCCTCCGTCGCTTTCCGCATTGTTCCTTTTGCATATTCGAATCGACGATCGGGTGGCGGACGACGCACGATCGATTGACGCGTTTGCGAAAGGGCTTTCGTCCCGGAGTTTGCTGCTTTCCTCTCTGGGAATTTGTTTCGTGCAATGCGACGGGAACGGGAAGAGAAAAGGTAGTTTTGACGTGGGAGAAGTTTGGGGATTCAAAAATATGCATGCGCTAAGTATTTTGCACGTTTATGTATTAATGGCAAAGCTACGGTAGGACTTCGATTGAAGCTTGATGCATAGATTAATAATTGCCTGATGAAAGTAAAAGATTTAATGGGTACTTCGGGTCGTAATCTACGTTTGAATAATTAATGAAGATTCTACTGAGTTTTAAGATATCTTCGTTTTTTCTTGTCGCAAGAGAGAGAAGAGACGAGAGGAGAAATCACGAAACAGTGAGTTCCATTAATGGAATTAGTGTTGTATATTTTACAAAGTAAGTAGAATATAAACAATCTAAAGTCGTCTAAAACACAATAGTACGAATTTCGTGGTAAATCATTCTTCATATATTATAAAGTATACGATTTGTCAACAGATCGATATCTCTTCTTCCGTCGCCGGTGGCATCGCGAGATCGGACCACCGGGATTCGGACATAACGAGAGAGGGGATTAGAGCACGAGACTCAAAAATCGTCGTCACATTGCCGAGCGTGAACAACCGATTGATTTGTGTACAAGTGAACTGATTCGATGGGTAACACATGTATAGAGTCGATGGGTGCGTTTCGTTTCTTATTTAACGGTGATCGAATAATCTTTTTTTTCCTTTGTCAGCGTGTCCTTATCGTATCGGATCGGTCCGTCGATCGTTAATCGACGCGCAAGAACGCGGGGGAAACATCGTTTTCGTTCGCTACCTCTACCTCCGTCTTGTTTGTTTAATCGAGGTACAAGTAGATACAGTTAACACGGTAGTACAGACACTTTATAGACAATAAGAGTGACTTTTTTTTTTTGATGAATTAAGTTAACGCTATAACGTCGCTACTAACGTTTCAGTCTCTTGTTAATTGAAACGACACAGATAACAACGACAAACATCATTGTTTTCTTTTTTTTCGCCTAGCATCGTAGTTTTCTCTTTATTTATTTATACACACGTATAACACACATCTCGTGGAGACGGAAAACAGTTGCGCGCGCGCTGGATTCTTCAGAAAATGATCGCGTGGGATTGTGTCTAATCGAATGAAAGTACGGGATTTCGAAAGGACGACGATGAAATCAGTAGATTAAAAAATGATCTACGAAATTGGAAGACCAAGTAAACTCGGCAACGAATAGCCTATTGCTCGTTCGGGATATGCGTTCGATACAATGAAACTCGTTTGACCATGATTATATTCGCTGCAACGTAGTCTTAACGATAGGACGATTCGCATTAATCGACTTTGCTTAGAATAAAGATAATAGGAGACTCTCTCGGGCGAATGGTAGTCCGCCCCTTAAATTACTTACAGTCGAGTATAATAGTCTTACGCAGTCTTCCCGTAAAACAGACTCAAAGGACGTGTCATGGTCGAACTTGAGTAACAATATCAAATCTTACTTCGATTATCTGCAAGAAACTTCGATTAACTTTCTTAAGCAGGACAAGTAAAATCTTGTACTTATATATTTTCTTTTTTCTTTTTTTCTTTTATTCATAACGAAATGGCAGTCGATAAATTCGATCGATAAGATTCCTTCGAACGGCGAGGACGTTGATCGCGATCGATTCACCGATGAACGCGATTGAATCGAAGTCCCTTAATCAAAATGCATCATAACGGAGAACCAAATGGCAGTTCAAAGAACACATCGTCGAGTCAGTACGTTTGATAGGATTACGATTGGCACATTTCCATCGACGTAGGCCAGGAACACGAACAGTGAGAATGCATATTCGTTCAACGGCCGCATGATAGATGGCTCGGCCGATGCTATTAACGAAAGACGGACCATGGGTTTCTGAGTTTTCTCTTCTTTTTTTTTTTGTTTTTTACATCGAGATAGTTAGAATGGGGTTTATCCTTTGCAGCGGCTCAGGATTTTCGCGCAGTATCGTCGTGGTGAGGAAGGAATGGGGGTTTCATCATAGGTTCTACACTTATTTACACCGCGATTACGAAGTCGCGGACGTTTCGTTGGCTGGTGTGGCCGCGATCGAGGTCGCACTCTGCCTCGCTTAGCTCAAACGCGTCGGAGAAGCCCGTGGGTGGGTCCAGCTTGGGGATGAACAGGTTTCCTGATCCGTCACGCTCCTGGTCCCGACTGCTCGACTGGTACTTGGAATGGCCAAACCCGGATGGTGGCCCGAAGTGGCAACGGGTCTCCTCGGTGGGATGACGCGCCAGCTGTAACATCCTGAACGAGAACGATCGCCGATTAATTGACCCGGCCCTCCTCTACGTTTCGCGACGCAAACGTAGCGCGACGTGGGACTTACTTGGGTCTTCCCCTTCCAGGAAATGATTTTCTCTCAAATATCGGTGAGGGTTCCGTAGACGTGCCAGATTCTGGTCCATGGTACAGGAAGTCTGAAAAAAAGAAAATGGGCCGATTTCCCTCAACGAACGACACCGAGCCTCCTCCGAAGGAGTGGCGTTCTCTTTCCCCCCGATTCCGTTCCGCAGTCACACGACAACACAACAAGCTTTTGTGAAATGCTCGGTCACATTATCGGTGCACTCTAACGAACGTAGACAGGCAACGGGAACGGACTTCCGGTGGTGGTTGCGGTGCGTGGAGAGAGTACCTCGCGACGCGTCCTCTCCTCCCTCGTTCCTCTTTCGCCGGAACGTCGAAAGAGTCCCGAGGTGGGGCTCGAAGCGCGCGCGACGGAAAGGATCGAGCCGACCAAGGGATAGACCCAGAAAATAGTGAAAGAACAAACAAAAAGAGAGAGAGAAAGGTGAAAAGAGAGAAGGCGTTTCAAACCGAATAGAAGGATGAAAGATTTTGCATACTGTGGACACGCGAGTCGGCCGCAGACACCGAGTGGTGCGAGTCGACGAGGTGATTGGAAGACTCGGTTCGGCTGCTGGTCCCGACTTCCGTGTCGCTGTCCGAGCCCAGGGTGTCGTACTCCTCCGACTCGGACTTGCCCTGACTGACTTTGTGCGTTTTGTGCAACAGCGCAGAGGACGAACGGCCTCCGCGCACCTTAGTGTACCGGTTGCAATCCGACTGCAATCAGACGGAATTGGTTCGATGAATTGGCACATCGCACGAGGAAAACGAGGAGACGCGCTACACCGATCTTTCGCTTCAACGATCCCTCATCTAGTTCCTATTACTGAACGCGCGTGGAGCTAATCTAGGGAGAGACTCTAGACCAGAGCCATCGTCGACTTGAAACGCGAGAAATATCGTTGCGCGAATATCTTTACGAATTGATCGTCGTCCCCCTGCATTCTCTGCGATCGTTCGCGGATTTCGTGTTTCTTCCTTAATCGAGATCGAATGGCGCTGATCTAGTCGCGATCTACGGTCGTTCTCTATGCGATTATCGGGCGAATAATGTGGTCGCATGTACGATGAGATTCGTGGCAGAGCGTGTTTCTTATTCTACGGTTGGACGAGCTATGACAAGATTCGGTGAAAGATGTGTACAATGGCGAAAATACACATGTAAAAGAAGTATCGTTTGCATCGGTGTGGCGGTTCCTCGTTGGACTGATCAGGACAGATGCGAAACGAAGC
Organism: Perdita meconis; assembly: GCA_030770465.2. Classification (NCBI taxonomy): domain Eukaryota; kingdom Metazoa; phylum Arthropoda; class Insecta; order Hymenoptera; family Andrenidae; genus Perdita; species Perdita meconis. Next base: position 5,387,320 of record JASKOS020000016.1, read on the forward strand.
AAGGTGGGACCAGCAGTCACAATGATCGATTCTCTATTGATGCACATCTGTTCTACTCGATCCGCGCGTCTCTACTGAACAATCTCTTGCTAGGATTTCGGAAACGAACGTCGCGAAACGGGCGACGTGTTCGCGTGTCGACCTTCTCGACGGCGCGTGTCTCTTTGAACTCTTGACTATTAAAAAAAAAAATAAAAAAAATAAAAAAAATAAAAAAGAAGTATAAATAAACTTCGTGCCAGGCAACTTCTAAAGACTCGAAGCCAGGCGGATGTGCACGCGAGCGGAATGCGCAGAGACTGGTGCAGCATGCTCAAGCGAATCATACGGTTTTCTTTTCCTTGTACTATTTTATAAATTACTTTTCATGTGATCTCCTGTCCACTTTTTTTTTTAGAAACGAAAAAGAATATGCAATATCGACGATAGAGAGGATGCTAAGCTTTGAGAAGGACACTTCCTTCGAGTGGAGATAAAAGGTCGTACGTATTATTATTTTTTTACTCGATATCATGTTATAGAGTCAATACCCATTTCCCGGATTCCTATTGAAGAGTCCTTTTTACAAAGGATCTTTGTATGTCCACGTTGTATAATAAATGGAGAAGTGATTTCTAGATCAATATCGAAGCAGTTTTTACTTGGATTAGTTATCGGAATGAGTCATACAAGAAATATTAACCTCTCTTTAGATTAAAAACTACTCCCGACAACAGGCAACCTATACGCGTACGCGATGTAAACTTGCCGATAGCGGATCACGGAAACGATCAATGATCGGCTCGAGTATTTAATTCGTAACGTACGAAATTTTATCTGATAACAGTTTCGAATCGCTTCGAGGTCATCTGCGTGCCGGGACTGGAGGAAGAGCATGCGGTGTTAGCAAATATGTTTTTCCACTGGCTGATGAGCAGATATGATAGGTGAACAGAGGAAAGAGATCGTGAATGACAAAAGCAAACTGAACGACGGACGATACCTCTCGTAATTGAAGAGTGTCGGCGGCGGACAGTCGAGGATCGTGATAGACGAAGGTCTGAAGAGGCGCCGCTGAATTGCAGCGACTGTCACCTCCTGGGGGGACGCTTTCCTCTAACTGGAACGTCGCGTACGGATAGATGTCTTCCGAATACTCTGTAATCATTTTTTTTACAACATAATCCCATTATATGGTCGAACCTTATTTAAACTCAATTAAGTTAGCGAATCTCTTAATGTCACTAAGTGATATTACAAGTCCCGACTAATTTTCCTCGAGTTTTAATGGTTCCCATAATTACCTGGAATCTTTTCCAAAGTGGCCATCTCTCGTATGGGCGAACGAAGTGGCTTTCGCACAGTAGCGTAATACTGCTCGCGCTGCTCCATGTTCTGCTTATTGTCTAAGGCAGCCGCGGTTTGCTCGTCGTGGAGACTCGCCAGTTCCCCTATAAACGGACTTATGGTCATCGTCGTTAAACGTTACCCCCGTCGCGCGGATGTGCGAACAAACCGTGCACGAATAAGCCACAGTGGCATCGGCTACTAACGTTTTCGGAAGCAGTAAAACACAGCGCCGGCGGAGGCGATAATCGCTATCGAGCAGAGTATTAGGGGTACGATCAACTTCAAATCAGAGTAGACGGACGAGTGCTGGGGTATGTAGAGATCGTTCTCCAGTGCCGGCACCGTGCTGCTTATGTGAGGCTGCAAAGTCGTTATTCTGTACTCAGCGACCGAGAAGCCCGCGTTATTGTGCGCCCTTACTCGGATGTCGTACGTCGTTCCAGATTGCAACTCGTTCAGCGTGTATGTCTTTTGTACCTAAACAATAAACGTCCGAACTATTACTACGATGTCGAAGATACGTGTCACTTCTTCAAACATAACACGGCTGCGTATTCCTCGGATGCACTATTGTGGTTTGGAATCCACTTCACAAAAAATACATCAATCTCATTGAAGGAGTTCAGTACAAGTTCGTAAGACTTGTCGCACGCATACTTGGTAATCCTATGAGTATCACGGATCATGACTATGACAGACACCTTAAATCGTTAAAACTACAAACATTATCTGATCGAAGAATAATAGCCGATCTAGTTTTTTTCCACAAATTGATCAATGGTCATATAAACTGTCCTGAACTTCTTGAAAGAATTGAATTCTATGCCCCTCCAAGACGATTTCGCCAGTGTGATTTGTTTTATCCAAGATTACCGACCTTCAGTTCAACTTGTGTCGACCCCATAAACAGAGCTATGACGAGTGCTAATACCCATATAAAAGATATAGATCTATTTTTCTATCTCCCTAAATGAACTTCGTAAGATACTGAGAACTCAGAGCTTTAATGCGTAAACTAATCCGTGGTGTCTTATATGTATTTTATATGTATTTAAATCATCTACTTCTATCTTTAACTAAAGGGAATTCCCGTAAATAAATATTATTATTGTTTGGCCGACCCCTAGGAACAAATTCATCTAAGCTTAATGCTTAATAGAGACGCTCCAATCTAAATATAACTTTGACAGGAAACTTTCACGCCTTTTGAGGGTCAAGAGAGTTTGATAAATCTACGATATTACTACTGGTTTGGAAGGTTCCGTAAAAGAGCTTTGGAAGAAAAAAATGTTAGGTTTGTGAAAAAATGTTGTGAAATGAAATTTAAAAAAGGAATCCTTTAAGTGTTTCGTGAGAGATGGCTCTCAAATCGTCGAACAAGTGGATAGAAAAATAGATGAATCCCGAGATCCAGTACCTCGATGTTATTCGAAACCGAGGTCCAAATATCCTCCCCGCTCCTCTTATACTCCAACTCGAAATAGGTGATCGGACATCCACCGTCGTTCCATACGCTCAGATGAAGGGTGATCCACGAAACGTTGATAGTCACGAATTTATCGACGTTGCTCGGCGGGTCCCTCGGCTTGGATCCTTTGGTGGTGGCCGTCACCATTTCGCTAGCGGATCCCATGCCGATCCGATTGTACGCCGTCATGTACACCTGATAGTTATTACCGCACCACAGTTGCGACAGTACGTAACCGTTGTTTTTGTGGGACACCTTCACCTCCTCCCATTCGCCGGACTCCCGTCTGTAGTGAAGGATGTAACCCCTGATTGGCGCGCCGCCATCGTCGCCGTTCCTCCACTGGACGTTGATCGAATTACTGGTCGCGTTGGTGGCGTCAAGTAACGGGGCCGCCGGTGGAACTGCAAAATGGTCGTGATAAAATTATCGTTTCAAACGGTCCGCCACTTTGCGCTGTTCTCGCGTCATTCGGAGCCAAGAGATTACTGGAGAACGGAATCGATTCCGGCGGAATTTCTTTGGACGCGCGATAATTTCACGGAAACCGGGAGTCTCAATCAATTTGAACGTACCTTGCACGGTCAAACGGTGCATGATGCGGTCGGAGCCGTGGATGTTATTGACGTAGCACGTGTAATTGCCGCTGTCCTCTCTGTGTAAATCCATAATCTGCAGCGAGCCGTCAAACAAAAAGGACGCTCTGGTGGTGGACTTTACAACTTGACCCCACTGTTTCCATGTCACCTCGGACCTCGGATTCCCAACGTTCTGGCACGGCAACGTCACGTTCTGTTTCCACGGAACCACCAGCCTCGTTCCAAAGGAGTATATCGCCGCGCGAACTGCAACAGTCCAAACAGACGTTTTAATTCCGGCGCCTCGACGCGCGGAATCAAACAGCGCAGAGCGTAGTCTTACTCGACGGATTCTGCCCTTTGAACTCGGGGACAATCCGAAAATCGCGGCGAGATTGTTAACGAAAGACAATTTCGAGAAGATTAGCGACACTCGAGCCCACTCCTCGTTCCGTTATTTACCTTCGCTCGAGGGCGAAATCTTGATGGGTTGCGTCTGTGATCCCTCGCCGACCGAGGTGATGGCGGCGATGCTGAACTCGTACTGATTCTTCTTGTGTAAATTTTCGGCCTCGTAGCTGGTCTGATAAGGCGGCAGCGACCGTCTGTATTGTTTTCCCTCCGGACCGCTGATATGAACGTTGTAGGACGTGATGTTCCCGTTGCTTCTGAGGGGCGGCAGCCAGGACACGATAATTGATGTCGCGGAGCTGACGACAGCCTTGACGCCCGCCGGCATCTCCGGAAAGTCCTCCTTGGTGACACAGTACAAAGGCGTGGATGGGACGCCGTCCCCGGCCCTCGTCGACGCCAGCACTTGGACAGAGTAATTCGTGTACTTCTCGAGGCCGCGAATCACGACGGTCAAGACGGTGGTCATTTTCATCTCCGGCTTGGTGGTGTCCGGCGGGGCGTCCATGTTCTCCCATATCACCTTGTAGTCTTTCAGCAACCCGTTGAGACTGGAGTTTGGGGGCGCGTACCAGGAGATCTGCAGCGACTGCGAGGAGAGCGCGGTGCAGCGCACGTCCAGAGGCGGACTGCTCGGCACTGAAACCATTTCGATCCTGTTAGAGATTAATTACTGCGGTCCATTCGGGTCGTGATGTAGCCAGGAAATGCCTCGCCGGTTCTATTCTCCTCGGACCTGGTTCCTTTTCGACCGCGGGAACGCTCGGAAGAGTGAAAAGTATCGGTACAGCCTCGATGGAGTCTCGAATATCATTCGAAGTGTGGTCGTTACTCGAGAAAACTTTTAAATCCGTGAAGAGAATCGAGCTGTGAGTTGGTTCAACGCGGGTGTCTGTTTATTTCACGAAACCGCGATATGCCCCCCCCCCCAAGAAACGCCCTCCTTTCACCCCCCGCGAAAGTTGAAGGCGCGGAAAGCACTTTAGAGTTTAACCGGGCCGCATTCACGACGCCGGGATTAAAGAACTTATTTGCAAGCAGATCAGTTCCAGGCAGACGGTTCGCTCGCTCCTGAATTTATTATTTATTCTGAACTCGATCGGATGTACGGCGGTTGGTATTCATAGCGGAATTCATGATAGCCACGCGGCATCCGCTATTATTCCGTTCATGAATTTTTGAGCGCCACTGAATCGCGTTCGTTAAATCTGACCCCGCCGAGGCGAGTACGCCGCATCTACCGCAAGCTTGTTCGAACTAAGCGTTTCGTTCTACTCGTTCGCTCACCATCTTGCAGGGTTGCCGCAATGACTTCCGGCGTCATCGGGCCATGGCCGAGCGCGTTGAAAGCCTGCACCACGACTCTGTACTGCGTGAACTTCTTCAAGTTCGACAACTGGTAGTGTCTCCCGGGCATCGACGTCTTGGCTAAACCGAGGGCAACGCTGGCCGTGGAAATTCGTCTCTCGACGGTTCTGTACGTGTACTGCTCCATCATCAACCTAGATACCAGAATTTAATTACGGCAACAATGCCGAAGCGGAAAGAGAAGTTATTCTATCGAATCTTGGACCGAAGTTCGATGTTCGCAGAAATTCGCGGTCAAGAAATTCGCGATCGAGTCGCAGGAAAATTTTGCGCTCCGCGAATACAACGTTCGAAAGCAAGCGCGCGACCCCGCGGTGCTGAAATACTGGGAGCATTTCAGTAATGCTCACCCAGCGAGCGTAACGAGTTTGGAAAATATTTCAACGTCAATGCTTTCCGAACGAAATAAACGAGTAAACCGCGGGCGCGCTCCTGTTATTTATCACGGCGCGGTGGAAAGTGTAGAATATCAGCGTTATCCGAGAAACACGTGCGAGCGGTGCAATTTGGTATGCGGCCGTGACGCAGGAAACGTATTCGAAGATATCGGGAAGCGCATCGTTAAAGGGTGCCGTTCCCCTGGATCGTTACCGATGTTCCTTGTAGCCGACGCGATAACCGAGTATCTCCCCGTTCCATAAATCATGATCAGGTGAATCCCAGGTGACGTTAAACTCGGTTGAGCTGACAGGATTCACCTTGAGATTTCTCGGCGGTCCTCCCGGCTTCTCCCCTTCCGTCGTCGCTTCCAAAATCTGCAAGAAGAAATACGTCACGCGCCCCGCCGTCAGGCCCGACCCCGAGGACATATTCCCCCCCCCTCTGAACCCCTCTATTTGTCTTTAGCTTTTTTCTCGTCGTTCCGTCTCTTGCGAGCCTCGGAGCAAACACTGCTCCGTTGATTTTTAATCGATTCGCTTCCGACAATCGTGGAAGGAATTCAACGAACAAGAAAATTGCCGTTCGACGTTGTCGCGCGTAAACCCTACCGTCAGAGTATAAATCGGCTTTTGAATGTCAATATTGTCGCAACAAGTAGGAAAGACGGAGATCGATCTAAGACGACGAGATTCGATACTTACGTCGCTGGCTTCACTCCGACCTAATTCGTTTTCAGCGTAAATTCGAAATTGATAAGTGACCGCAGGCCGCAAACCGTTCACGTGCGCGTGAGTCTGAGTACTTGGCACTGCTGTGTGAAACGTGCGATCGTGCCATACTTCTGGAAAGAAAGGGGCGTTTTCTATTTTCCCTTGAACTAGAGAACAATTTCGCGACTACAATTGAAAATATTTGAAAAGAGAAAACAGAACAATCGAAGGGATTCAAGTTAAGTTTTAAGATTCACCCTTCGCAACGAGACTATATATTTTTTTTTAAATAATAATCCTTCGAAAAATTAATCTTTAATCAAGAGCATCTACTTGCCAGTATCAGTTTTGTACTCGATAATGTACTGCGTGATCGGGCTGTTTCCGTCCTGGCTGGTGGTCCAGCTGATGTTGATGTATCTACTGCCCTTCTCGATTGTGTGGGGATTCCGCGGGAATTCTGGCGGCTCTGTGCGTTTCCCGAGCAACAAAAATAATAGTAGATTTTCGCTACCCGTTGTTGATCGCGATCGTTTTGTTGCGCGGCACCGGTAATGTCGTTACGCAACTACAAAGCGTTCTGTATCGGCGCGTATTTCATTTCGCGGGCACGGTTATACGCAGCTCGGTTATCTCTTCTGTCGTTCGCGCACGGTCGGCATTTGTGCGAAAGCGCGTTAAATTAAATGGACGAGTTGCCGAGCGCTCGGTATACATACATTACGATAATTACGCGCGCGCGCCGCGACAACGTTATATGCAAATACCAAGAATCCGAAGACATTATCGAAATTGTTTCGTCCGGAGGACTCCGATGCATTATGCCCGATAACGTCGTTATCGGGGATTATCGCGGTGTGTTCGAAGCAAATAAAAAAAAAAAAAAGAAGAGGAAAACTGCCTCTAAATCCCTGCCTGACTGAGGAAATCTCGATAATTCTCTTTTTTTCCCACAATTTTTTTTTTCAACTTCCACCGCTTCTGATTTACACGACTCGTTAATCTGATGACGCGGATGACGTCAATAAGTCTGGTTTCAAGGCGAGATCGAGGTGATTGTTTCGCCCCTCCATTTTTTACCTTCGGATGGGATATATGGTTTCCGGCGCTGGTACGCGACGCGGGTGGGAATTAAGCGCATTCTTACCTTGTATATAGAGGTGAATCGTCATCTCGTCGCTGCCGTAAGCGTTCGAAGCGATACAGGAGTACCTGCCGCTATCCTCTCTGCTCGTCCTGATGAATCTTAGAGTGCTGATAGTGCTCTCCGACGTGTTCTCCTCTTTCACTGAGTATCGGTTGTCGGATAGCTGCTCCACCTGCGCGCCGTTCTTTTTCCAGAGTATTTGTAAGGGATTATCACCTTTTGCTTCGCAGCGCAGCGACGCGTTCGAGTCCAGCCTCGCTGTTTGATTACGATGTTTCTCCACGAACTGAGCTGGGACTGTATAGAATAATCCAGAATAGCGATAACCGATGTTTAGCCAACAAGGATTTTGTCGGGAACGATAATATTTGGAAGCTAAAGCGTGGTCTTTGCGACTTAGCAAATGGTAATCGTGGGTATCGGTTTAAACGACAATGGATTCCTTTTCATGTGATAATTATACAGTTATATACGAATCCATACATTCCAAAGGGAATATCCAACGCAATCTTCGTACGTTACATCCCGGACTTACTTCGCGTTCCTTTCTACCTACGTTTTCATAGACATTGAAACAAATTCAAATTTCCCTATTTGTCTGAGTATTACATTTTCGCCCTTACGCTCCGCGACACATATATCACGGAATGATCAAAGACAGCTATCTCTCCTCTTTCCCGGCCCAGCTCACAGAAGATCTCTAGCCCCCAATTTCTCCTGTCGCGTCGCACAGAACTTTCCCCACCCTAACACCATCCCGGGACTCGTAAGTCTGGCAGGACGGGAAAAAGACGACTATCTGGGAACAAGCGCTGCCGTAGAGTTCGCCACGGGAAGACGTCTTACCGTTCACCATCAGATGTACGACTTTGCTGAGGCCGGGGCCGATCCCGTTCATCGCCTCGCACAAATAGAACCCCTCATGGTCCTCCTGGACGCGGCCGAACACCAGCGAGCCGTTCGAGTGTATCCTGAAGTCCTGGTCGTGTTTGTGCGTCACTATGTCGTGATAATCGCCCGGCTTCTTTCCGCTCGCGCGCCTCCAGGTGACCGCCGGCTTCGGAAAGCCCTCGGCACGACAGTGGAGCATCAGCCGGGACATCCCCTCGGAGGCGCGGACATCTTGGGGCTCCATCACCCAACGGGGTGCCACTGTTTCATAATGATCGGTCGTTAGTTGCCCCTTTACATCGGGCCGAGTTTCGCGCGCTGCCGACCACGCTGGCATCTGAAATTTCATCGTCTCGTTTCCCTCCCGCCATTTCACTTGCAGATTTCGACGACTTTTAATGGATCCCTCGCACCCTCCCGTCCCCTACGTTTCAAACTTCTCCGTTCTTCTTTCGGTTTTTCTTTACCCCCGACACAATTATCGCGCCCGGGGGTCGTTAGTTTGCGAAATTTTGACGAGGCTGACGTCATTCCGCCGCACACCAGTCGAGAACCGTTAATTGAAGCCCGAGCAAACGAAGGTGTCTTAATGGCGGTCGGTCCTTCGCGATGACCCGCTTCAGATGCCATCGCGCTAGCGTCGAAGCTTATTGCGCCGAGGCAAGAGCGAACTTCTCGAATTGGCCTACTGCAACTTCCTACTTCAGCGCAAAGTGAAACAAAAGACGCGATCCACGATCGAGAGGGGGAGAGACGCTTTTCGCCGAGATCCGAGGGACCGGTGACTAGCGAAAGTTCGGCGGATCGTTGGGTATGTCGGATAATCGTTTCCTCCCTGTCTCGATCGCGGAAGAAGAGTAAAATGCGAAAAAGAGAGAGAAAGAGAGCTGGACGAGACAACGCGGTGGATGGTGGAAGACGGAGACAAGGGTAGGCGGAAAGTGAGCGAGGGAGAGTACGAGTGGTGCGATAGTCGACGCTCGGTTCGATAAAACTGCTCTAAACGGTGAATACGGTGAGAAACGACAGTGAGACAGAAAGTGCAGATATATCAGTGCTGTGCGGACACTTCGATTTTGAGGACAATGCGGTGATTGTGCATTTGCGTACATATACACGCGGTGGAACGAGGTCTTTCGCGTGGCTCCTCTGTTCGGAACGCTCCCGCTTGACAAATACTTTCCGTGCCCGAATTAACGGGCAGACGTGCGCGGCGAATAATTCTTGGCATATATCGATACGATGCTATCCCGCCGCCAGTTAACATACAATGCGGACCGCTCGATGCTCCGCCGATACTTGAGAACGCATCGGTGACGTTCGGAGCTAATTATTCGCCGCGTAACGCCGAATCGATGGAGCTCGATCGTTGTCGACGACTAAGTGGCCTCGGGGAAACGGTTTAGGTGCAGTTGCCCGGGGAAACAATGAGGGGTAGTATTGCGCGAAAGGAATCGGTGCCAAGTGTTCCATAATCGGTTGAACGAAACGATTATAAGAAGGGCGAAAAAAAAAATTGAAATTCGTGGATCAAAAAGAGGGGTGTGGCGTCGGAGGCGGAGCGAAAAAAAAAGAAACGGAGAACAGAAGGTGTCGGTGCATATATGCGTGTGCTGATTAAGTGAACGAGCCGAGAGAGTCGACGCTCCAAGTTGAACTTCGAGCAGCGGCTGCTGCTTGGTACTCGCGTACGAATTCAAGATGAAGTGGTGCTACGCCGAAGCCGAAATTTTCGCAAAAGTGGCTGGTGCCCTTTCATGCAGAATCCCCTTCCTTCGGGGAGCACCGCGATCGTAGCTTCCGTGTCATCGAACTTCGGGGCCACGAGCAACGCGCGTCGAACTTTCGCGTTCGACGGTCTCTCGTCGCGTCGCGTCGTCCCCGGAATTCCCGCGCCTCGGACCCTTTTCTTTGACGTCTCATCGACTATCGGAGGCGCGCTAGGATCGCGGTACTCTCGGTCGGACTCGAAGATTGGGTGAGGTGCGAATTTCATAGACGGTGCGCCTATGAAATATACAACTATGGCAAAGTACGGTGACCATACACGGTGAGAGAACGCTATCGTATTGTGCGGTGCTCAAGTGCGTTGGTGCGTCGCAGCTGCTGGCTGGGCGGCTGCTGCTGCTGCTGCGTTTTCGTACGGATCGTTTCGGATAGAGAATCTAGAGCTGCGTTTTTTTTTGTCCGTGTAATGAGTAAAATTTCTGGAGGTGGACGAGTCTGAGTGTTCTGAACCCGCGTGAGAGTAACCCTTCCCCCCTTTTGTGACGTGTTATTGTGTCCTAGGAGATTTCTATTTATGATACGATGAGAGCCGCGCTTGGCGATTGATACCGAATGTATTGATCAACGCATAGAATTGACGACTGAATAGTTTCAGGAACGAAAGAATCCGCAGCCCTAGCTGAACAATTTCATGCTACTCGAATACGCGGCGATGGCTGCGGCTGCTGCTGCGGCTGCTCTTAAACGTGATAACACAGTGATAACAAGAAGTGTAGATTCTAATTATAAGTTTGTATGGAGGTGTCCATCGAAATAAAATAACAGAAAGAGATCATTGCGTTCAACTAACTTGGATGTCTCCAAACTACTTCTCGATTATTTTTCAAGAAAGCTAAGCAGTTTGAAATTAGCGAAACTTTTTAAAAAAAAAGGAAACGATTCACAAAAAGAGCTGAACTTTGTAATACAAAGAATCCGAAATCTCATGACATCGCGCACATAAGAAACTACTTAAAAAAAGAGTTAAATTAAAAAAGCGAGTGGTGCAAAAGGTGACGATGGACAGCTCCATACGCGGACAAAGATGCCGACAAGATAGACAAAAGGTGCGCTGCGAGGTGCAACAAGACGACAAAGAAAGTGATGTGTGAAGGGCATTATTCAGTGATAGCGAAACGATTTTGGTGAACCGGTACGGGGCCCGGTTATATGCCGCCTCTCGGTCTACTTTACCACGAACGATCAATTCGGCCGTCCAGAGGACCTCGGCCACGGAATTGCGCGCCAGGCAAGTATAGTTGCCGGTGTGCGCGGCGCTGACGCGCTCGATAACTATGGTACTGGAATGGGCGTCAATGTTGGTTACGCGTAGCCCCGAGAGTATCTGCGTGTGTCTGGGACCGTTTAGGCCGGAGTTGCCGAATCCAGATGGACCGGGCACGGCGATCGGCTCGCCGTCCTTGGACCAGGCGATCGTGAACGGAGGATCGCCCTTCTCGACCATGCAAGTTACCTGAGCACGCACGCCCTCCGAGAGGTCCTTGTTAAAGCTAAAGGGAGCTATCGTGGGCGGAACTGCACAAAAAAAAGAAAGACCAAGCGGTGAGCGGATGGTACCGATGCGTGGGTGTGTGTTACGCGTGTGATCCACGGCTCGTGAGCTTCTTCGTCCGCTTCGACTTCCTGCGCCTTGGACTCCCTGCTGAAGACGATCCTTCGCTGTTGACGAGTTGATGCGCGTTGCGTTTCGTTTGAAGTGACTAATTATGACTGAAGGCTGAGAATGGTAGAGGTTTGATGTATGAGGTGTTAGAGAGAGATGGCCGAAAACTGTGCGACTGTTTAAATACTTATCTACTTTTAGCCGATCTCAAGGAATTTCTCTTTAAAACTTTCCAGTGTTAAACAGAGAAGAGAGTGAATGTTGAAATGTCAAATACATAATTTTATAATCTGTTGATTGAGCATTTAATGAACGCAATGTTCAAGCCACCTTCTGAAATAGTACAATATAGTAGATGAGTAATTTCGAGTAAATTGCAGCGAGCAGTAATCTCATCCCTAAACACAATCGCTTTGTGAATGAATTATACTAGAGTTTCATCTGCATAGTGACGTTTGCAAATGTACAAGCTTACAATCTTCAGCACCAATTATCCAGAATTGGGGCTACACATGAGCTACAATTGAATCTTTTGTGAAATCAGCTTTCGAAAGCCACGATTCCGGGATTTTGACTTAGGCTCGTATTATTTTACCACAATATAGAGATTATTCTATACCTTGAAGGAGCGACTGTTCCTGTATGAATACGGCTATTATACCGTAGCGTGTGGTTCGTGGTCTATTAGCGGATAAACAGAGACCAAACCAGCCTCGAATCTGTCGTAATATCGGCCATAAACGACAGAATTTTCGCGAGTAATTTTACTGAGTGCATCGCGATGCAAATGTCGAGCGCACGCGGAAGCGGATTTCGTGAATCGCCCTCTAGCAGAGAAACCGAATGTTCGCTCCTTTGAAGGTTCAGACTCCTCATGGTTCATTAAGTTTATTGAAATCTAGAATTTCATCGTTCGGTAGCGACGCATCGATGTGCGCGATCGCGCGAGCAACGCTTTCCGTAATGGACGTAGAGCGAGCCAACGTAATACGATAATATCAACGCTGCTTATCAACTCGGCTGTGTGTGTGTGTGATCACGCGTATGCTATTATATGAATAGGATCGTATTAACATCGGCGAAGTCACCTGCAGAGCTTCGATGCGGTTATCGCGCGAATGAACGGCGGTCCCATAATAGAATAAAGGACCTATTTATGTTAGTTAACGTTATTAAAAGACCTGCTATCGTCGCTGTCCGGTCACGATTGCCCCAGCATCGCCCGGTATCATCGATTTAATATCTATCTCGTAATAACGTCAACCAGGGCTTTTGTCCATCGTTTTCCCGTCGTTCGGGAAATTTTTGCGTCGCGCGAACGAAACTCCTCGCTCGGCCGGGACGAACTTTTTCAAACGGGGTCCGCGACTTTTCACCACCGTCTGGTCGGTAGTACGGAAACGAAACGTAATGTCACGGAACGACAATAATAACTCGCCTCGTTGGCCCCGGCCAACAGAGATACACGCGCGAGAGGCAGGATATTTAATGCCCCGGAGGTATTAGAACGGAACGCGGCGGTTGTTTCAGAATAATTGAGAAACCGTATGAGGGTGGCAGATACCGCGACGATGTATGAGTAATGCCCAAAGAGTCGCGGACTGTGCGCCAGTGTGTGCACGCGCGTACGTCGCGCGTTGGATGCAGCGAGACAGTTCGACAAATGAACAAACAAACGAGAAAAAAAGAGTTCTATATACATTTCACAGTAAATACGCGTGGCGTACTATCGTCGGAAAACTGGAGGATGAATTGTGAGCCGTCGTATGCGCTGGCCCCTCCCGTTTTCGAAAGCAAAACGCTCCGGCGAAGGAAATCACGAAATTAAAAGAGAAAATTAGTTTACGCGGGGAACCGGTGCGCTTCTGGTTAATTTCGAGACATAAAATTAGACGGGATCCTTCGTTAACCACGCACAATGCTCGTCGGCGGACGTGTGACTGCTGAACTGTACGCATCCAATTAGTCGCGAGTACACAGCGCGCACATTGCGCCGCGCGTCATACGCATCCCTTAACCGTCATTCAGTCACTATCCTATTCAACGGCGACTCCTACACCGAGCGCGCTTAACTTCAATCCCTGCTCACGACTACTCGCGCGTTCTCTGCTCGAAAGTATTCACACAGGAATCTTGCGCCTTCCCCGCCTGTCTGTCTCGAAGATTGCGCGTAGACCTCGAGCGAAATTTCGGAGGAAATCTCGGCGAGGCGACAGAGCCCGCTCACGCTCGGAGGAGCAGACAGACTCTTAATATCCCAGAGGAAAGAATCGGACGATCATTTGCCGCGACACTTTGTCAGTACACGCGTGGGAGCGTGAACACGTGCACGCACACATCCGCTCCGGGCTTCCCTCCCGTGTGTGCAATCGAGGATCCCGTTAAAATCGCCCTAAGGCCGTTCGTTTCGTACGTAGGTTCCGCCGGTCGGACAAGAGTTTCGTTCGCTCCGCTCACACTGATTTGTTTGTCGAGAAAAGAGGAACGGCAAGGGTGGTTTTTAATGCCGACCGCTTCGTCGCGCGACAGAAACGAAGACGAGGAAAAGCGGCGCGGCTCTGACTGTTGGACGGATTAGAGAGAAAGAGAGAAAGAAGGGCCATACACGTGTAGGTTTGCGTGTGTTTGTGTGTAGAGTGTGTGGGATATGCAAACGAGCGTGGAAAGAGCGACGGGGTAGGGAAAAAGTGAAAGATAGATGCTACGCTCGAGGACGAAGAGTGGCAACGATTGATCTAGCGTGCTTTACAGCGTACCAATAGTTCGAACCGATCGAGAGGTCCTGTCGAGGGTCGCGCAGCGATTAATATCGACGACTCCGCGTTGCGCGTCTCCTTCGTTTTTCCTGTCCGTTTCGCGGTCATATCGCGCCACCGCTTCGCCGTCAATTGCTTGCCGCGTCGCGACGGATGAAGGGGTTCTCCGGCGAGTAACGCACTCGACGAGGAGAGAAGAAAATAAAGCGGAGCGTGAAATCACGTATCGGACCATTTCGCGGATGTTTTAAAGGGGGGGGTGGGGCTGGGGTTGTGGAAGAAGAAAGTTTCCTAACAGAGTTCGGTGTATAACGGGAAATAAAAAGCCCCAGTCGCGGTCGAGATTGGCAACCGGTAACAAAAATACGTGGTAGAAAGTGACGCCGAATGGTTTCGCGGTGGCGAGCGAAAGATTCCGGGGTTGTCGGCCGATGAACGGATAATTTCGTCGGCGGTAGCGAACTTTTCATCGTGGAACGTGTGACTGCGCGCATTCAGAATGCGAATTTAACGATGGCGGTGGCGCCCTTTCGAGAGATTCATGCGGTTAAATATTTCCCTCGACTTACCGGCGTGGCGATCGTTTAATTAATGCGGCGTGGAAGAGACGGTGGGAGTCAAGGGCGGTCTTTCCAGCCATTTCCTGAATGGCTCAATTACCGAGGGAAGGATCAATTTTAAAGTTAGGTTTTACTAGCGGCGCGGACAGGCGAAGGACGTTGGCCATTCATCGTTATCCAAGTTACAATTCTACGGTTTTCTCTTCCCGTCGACGGATCGGAACGGGCGGAGAAAGAGCCCACCGTCATCGTTGGAGTTGATTGCACAGGAGCCGGGGCTATTATGTCGAGAAAAATCGTCGGGACGTAGAAGTACTTCCGAGTAGGGGGAAAAAACCGCGGTTGTCCCTGCGTACCGTGAACCAATAGCGATGCCGTGTGAGAGGTTTCGGCGACATCGTTGCTGGCAACGCACGTATAGTTGCCGTTATGCGCGGTGGTTGCGCCCTGTATCTTCAACGCGAGGTCGAACTCGTCAATGTGGTAGGTATTCGCCTCCCGAGGGTCCAGCGGCCTGCCATTCTTCAGCCATGTGATCTTCAACGGTGAATCGCCTTTGCTGACCACGCAGGTCACGTGTACCCGCGCCCCTTCTTGCGTGGGTTCCGGAAAGCTAAACGGTTCGATTTTAGGCGGTACTGAAAATTATAGGAATCACGACACATTTTATTTCATTACCGAACCGCGAGCAAACCTTTTCGGTTTGTTCACCGCCGAGAGTCTCAAACGCGAAGGGCAACCGAAGGAAACTTTCGCGCGGATCGATACCCGGTATTTCCCTTTTCTTCCGTTTTCCTTTTTTTTTTTTTTTCTTGTTCGATTTTCGAATCGCTCGCGTAGACGCCGCGGAAACGATTCGAACGGAAACAAAAGCTGCACGCATCGATCGTTAACGTTCAACGCGTCGCGTCGTCGGCTGTCACGACGATGGGGGAGTTTTGATTGCTCCGTTCCTTTCCTTTCGAGCCTCTCGAAGCGATAGCTCGACTCGAGCAATTCGATTCGAATAACGTTTTCAATGCTCCGTGTTCTCTTAAACCGATTATTCCGGTTTTGTCGCTCGGGCGAGACGCGCGCGTTATCCTCTCGACTCTCGAGTTGAATCGCAGTATGCAAAGGCGAGTTATATACATATATGCTCGTGTATGAGTTTCATACTCCTCGATATTCTATTTTTTTTTTTTTTTTTTTAAGTTCTATGACACATTTCATGTGCCCTACCTGTAGAAACGGCTCAGCCGTAATCGCTGCATAAAATCGTTGATCTGAAACTGTTAGTAATCCAAAAAGAGTTTCACACTTTTATTGGTTCTATATTATAAACTGCATATCAACAAATCGATTACTAGCTGCATGTGCACACGTCCACATGGACATCTAATATATCCTACTATATTGGAATAACAGCGTGTGGTCGAGTGACAATGACAGCATCGAAGACCGGATAGACGGAACATCCTGATTGAACGACATAACATGGCGCGCCCAGGTACAAATTTATCCAATTTCGGACGAGAGACGTTATAATTCGAAATGATCTATCATCACCTGCTGTTCGATGTACGAGAAACGTACTGGATCAAGTTGTTTTAGAATCACGAGTTCGGTTTGCAAACATCGCGAGGCAGTCCTCCAATTTACTCATAGATCCTTCAAAGCTGCCTGTAGCAAATTCATCCATACTCACTTTGCCTAATCTCTCTTTCTCCTTCTCTCCTTTTGTCCTAGACTTATGCATTAGCCCACTAATTCATTAGTTCTAGTTTAGTTTTAAGTTTTAAGTTTTAAGTAAATGTTCATTTCTGTTTATATTCGGGTTAGGTTGCAAAACAGTCTATGACTGAACCTCGCCTTTACCGCACGAATTGTACATGTTCTTGTCCTAACACAACACAATTATGGTAATAAAGACGTTAATAATAATAATAATAATAATAATAATAATTTCGCGCGATAGAAAGAAATACGAGAGAATCTTTAGAAAAATTTCGTTTTGAGTTTCCGCGGAAGCACCAGACGAGACGGGAATGCGGAAAAATTACGAAGTTCCGTCGCTAAAATAAAGGATTCGACAAGAAGATTCGTTTTTTGCGTATTTTTCGAGATTTTCACGCGAACTCGAGAATCATACAGACGTATAACTGTCGCGAATAATTCTACATCGTGAAGGCGACGCATTGTAGTTCTTCGAACGGGAGAAAAGTTCGCGGTGCGATTACGGGGATGGTGCTTTGCGAGCTGTAGCTTCGCCGTTACGCCAAACCTCGGGTAATCCTGACAGAGAGGATCAACGTCGGCGACGAGATACCTGGGGGCGCGGAACACGCTGTTATTCCAATTTAAACAGACAAAATGACTAGAAGAACTGTCTGATAAAAATGAAGGGGAAAGTAGAATGGAGGAAACTGTACCTTTTACTTCGATGTGGACCGTTTGGGAATCCGAACGGCCCTTGTTCCTCGCCGTGCAGGTGTATGCACCGCGATCGGTGCTGTTGTCGACGTGATGCAGCACCAACGTGCCGTTCGAGAACACCTCTTGACGTCGACTCGTTGGCAGCAGTTTGCCGTCTGCGATTCAAAAGAGCGTCTCTCAATTCGATGGACCAATTCTAAGGCAGACCAGTCCCTCTTTGCCGCGCGAGTGGAGCAAATTGACGGGCAGAAGTTCGTGAAATACGAGGGAGAAGTCATTTGAAATCAGGGGAAAAATTATTTCAATATCAATATGTGGCCTCTTCGACTATATTGGAAAAATCATTCGAATGATTCAGAGTACTCTAAAACGGAGATTTAACCCTTAAGTGATATACTGGGGTCACGATGTTATATTAAATTAATTCTTTATGTTTAATATAACACTTTTGAGGAACCTTGTAGAAATTAATAAGGAAGAGTATTATGAACTATTCACACATGTAGCAATCCATTTTTATAAAGACCTCGCAATAATCTTGTTGCAATGCTGCTAAATAATTAATATTGACGGAATATCATTTAAGGGTTAATAATTGATTTAATGTATGTCCTTCCTCATTTCTCTCTCGTATCTTTTTGAGATATTTGCGAACAGTTGAACGATTCTTTAAACAGTTCAATCGCGAACGTCGAAGCGCCAGTCCAATCGTCAAACTTAAATCCGTACGGACCATTACAGGAGCTTTACTACGTACGTTAAATGTATTTAATGGTCCATAATGGTTCCGTAAACCGTGGTCGAACGATAAATTTGGAGCGTGGGCGGTTGCTTCGCAACCGGCGCGGCGCAGGCATCACGGGATCCTCGAGGATCCCGCGTCAAACCGTCGCGTCGGTGTCACGGTGTCGCGCGCAGTCGAGTTTTCAATCCGCTTTCGCAGTCGCCGCCGCGACTTTGAAAGTGTAACAGGCTGAAGCAGGGCGAAGGGTGAGCGAGCAGGGAACGGGAAAGGGGTTGGAAGCGGTATTGCGCGCACACCGTCATGCTGCATCGCTCTCAAAAGGGAGAAAGTTGCCGGTACCGTTTGAAACTTTTCCAGGAGTTCGGTTCATCATTACCCGTAAAAGAAACGCTCGAACTTCGCCGCGTTCGAAGGCCGCCACCCCCCAGAGTTTCCCTCGGTCCAAGGAATAAAACCCACGCGAGTCTCCGTCGTCCCGCCTGCCTCCGCTCGGCCGCCGCGCCGCGCCGTCTCGCGGCGGCGCTTCGGAAAAAAAGTTCATTTAGACCGCTCGAAAAACGGACGGGTGCTTTCAGTTTCTCTGTAAATTTCATTCGTCTTCTTCGCGGAGTAGATTTACGAGGCAAACTGGCCGCTGACGGTAACTTATTTACGGGCTCTTTATACTCTGCGAATATTGCAATTCCCACCCTTAATCCTTGTTTCCGGCGGGACTAAAAGGCCAGTCGAAGAAACCAAACGATCCTCTAGAGATCGCGGAAGGTTTATTAGTCGTTTCTCTTCTCGGGGACCGGTGGAAGGGAGTAACCGCGGAATAACGAATTTAGGACGACGTAATAGATCTCGCGCGTTAATAACATTAAATCCTATCGTTTTAATTTGTATTGGGATCTGACATTGGTGGATGCGACATCTTGTGGCGAAAAGTGTAAGTTGCGGAAGCCACCACTTTGCGTAGTTTGTTTTTGGAGCTTGTGAGGTTAAGATAAACAGTCCAAAATGGATATTATGACATTTTCTGCGCGTCATAAGAACTCTAATGAAGATCGTTGTTGTGTGAAGGTTTGCAACATGAAAGCAAATAGAGACTTAAGAGTTCGCTTTCATACATTCCTGAAAGCAAATGAATGTTTTGCGTACGAAGAAAATTTATTTGGTATCTTGGAAAAAGTACATATACTCAAAGCATGGAAAATAGCGTTAAAAATAAACGAAGTTATTCCAAAAATGAAAGTGTGTTCAATGCACTTTAAGAAGGATGTCGACATGTCCATAAAAAAGTTAGGTTAACTTCTTACAGTATAAATATACGAATGAAATATATTAATATTTATTTGAAATTAATTTCTATGCCATCTTCATGCGATTTATGCCTTATTTTATTTCATGCGATTTGTCTTTTTCTATAGAAATTAACATTTTTCTAAAAAAAACCTAGTGTCACTTATATGTATACACGTAATGCAAAGTGGTGGCTTCTTGACACCATATTGATGATGCAATCTACAGGCTCCGCCCCCCATGTCAGATCCCAATAGAGTAATTTCGGGAGAGATGGACCATTGGGACGATGTAGCAGTTACATATTTTCTAAACTATTCTTTATACGAGCAATGATTACATTAGACTTTAATTTTAGAAAATTATGAAAAAAAATCAGTATTTTAGGAGATACAAAAATGTTGTTATTCGGTTATAACAAATTAAATTATTCCGTTATTTGAGCAAATATTTACTTCAATTATACAGGATGTAACAAAATTGTTGCAGTTCCTCGAAAGATGTGATATCTAAGGTGATTTGAAACAACTTTTTCCTTAGCAAAAATGTTAGGGGGGTCTTTGTTAACGAGTTATTAACGAAAAACATCGACCAATCGGGGAGCGAGTACAGCGGATTAACGACGGCGCGGACGATGGCGGGCCAATACTACTCACAGCTGGAGCCCGTGCTGAAATTCATCCACGGTATTCGTGCTTCTATTGGTCGGTATTTTCCGGTAATAACTCGTCGAAAAAGTTGTCTAAAATCATCTCAGTTATTAAAACTTTCAAGGAACTGCAACATTTTTGTTACATTCTGTATATCGTATAAAAGATCATTCTTTACACAAACAGATCAACGTCTGATTGAATGCTTCCAAAATATTCGATTTTCTAACTTTTTAAAAAGACAGCCTGTCTCTCTCAGAGTTACCCAATCAGATTTAACTCCTTTCAGAAATACCGTATTTTAACGTGAATATCCATGACAATTCTCTCGACACGCAACATATTAAGGGAGAGGTTCGACGAATGGACTGAAACGCATCGGCTTTAATGTCTTCGATCACTGACCTTTCTCCCACGTGATACTCTCGATTGGGTGACCAGCGACCGGACATTTGATGACTGTGGTTTCGCCAGCCACTGCGGCGAAGTGTCCCATTGGTCGTACGTGGGGCAACCCGTAAATGTTGAGACGAGCCCAATGGCGGACCTTCGACACTCTGTTCGTAGCGGTGCACCGGTATACCCCGCCGTCCTCCACTAGCACCGCGCTTATGTTCACGTGCGATATTACGTCACCGTGCACTGTCACATACTGACCTATCATAAACCTGCGAGCAAGCACCAGAGGACTTACGTTACGCAACGTTATAAACATGCCGCTATTGTCACCTCTCGGTGGATGGGAGCGAAGGAATGTCCTCGCTCCTTCGTGATTTCCTTCCGACTTTCTGACGATGGTGTCAAAGGGTGCGAGGAACATTCCGACATATGATTGGACATTTTTCAAGTAGCGTGTTTTTACTTGGATGGAGCTTGTCATCAGGGCTTGCGAAGCCTTGTTGAAAATGTTGGTATACAGGGCAACGGTACTAAGAAATTTGCAGTGAGGAAGGGAAAGCTCAAAAAGGTCTTTCAACTGCGTCTGCAATCGAAATTTAGTTGTAGAAGCTCGAAGGCATTCTATCAAGGATGGAACAACGATAATGGGGAGAGGGAGGACGGGAACATGAAATTGAAGGGACAGGTATAATTGGGATTCTGGGTAGATGGAATTATTGCTGACATTAATTGTCTCTTGAGAGGGTCCTTAAGGAACAGCGTGCCAATAGAACAGGGAGCCATAGAAGCTGCACACTTTATGAAACCCAATTGCGAACCCTCGAAGCGTGCGCATAAATGTGCCCTCGTGAGAATAGTTTCGGAAGTATCGTTCGACTTGTTTTCTCGAATTCCACGTTCGATATTTAAATGAAAAGAATCGAAGAATATCGTAAACAGCTTTCCGTTCTCCGTAATGCCATGGGCTTCTCAATTTTTCCCTCTGTTGAAGTTCAGTGGCCATTAATTTGGCAGCGAGTCAATAACCGCGCGAAAAAGAAGAACCAAAGAGAAAAAAAAAAAAAGCAAACTGTGTCTGTACGACGCCATCAAATCTATCATTCTAAATCGAGCGGCTCTAAAAAGTTTAGACTGAGCTGGCTGATTGGTAATTTTCCCCTCAATTGGTTCAGAGAATCGAAGCCCGTAGGGAGGATATCCGTTCCCACGGGAGGCTGCGTTATAACCGGGAAGCCGGTCTGATTTTCTGTCGATCGTAATACCCACGGTTTAATAACCGAAAATAATTGTGTACACACCATCTATCGATTTTTGAACCTCGGGAACCCTTTTTTTTTTCCTTCGCTCGCGGAACCGAGCGAACTTTTCCCTCGGACCGTGAGGACGTTAGTTTAATTCTTAACATTTCCTGTCCGTCAGCAGAAAGTGGAAAGAGATGTCGTACCTGTCGTTCTGCGGAAGAGGAAATCCGTCCAAGGTCCACGAGAAATGCGGCGTCGGGTTTCCTGTGGCGATGCACTTCAGGGAGACCGAGGGACCTGGTTGGATGGTCTGTTCGATGAATTTGTAGAGCAGTTGCGGCGCCGCGTCTGAAACACGTGCCATTAAACTCAAGTATTTTTCATGTGTCGCATAAAAATTTTACGAGAAAATATTTATGAAAGAACTGATAGAGCTCTGAGGTGAAAAAAAGATTAGTAGAAAATGTGGATTTTAATTTTATTTTATACGAGCAGATTATGAGTTTTCAAAACATTTAAATCAATGATCAAGGATACCTAGACTTCGGTTAATTAAAAAGAAACGGTGAACATTAAATAAATCTTTTAAGCGAAATTAAGAAAATGAAATGTCGGGTGTTACCATTGTCGTACTTTTTCCTTTTCGTCGTGCTTTATAAACAGACCGGAGCGAAATTCAAGTGGCTTCGCATCCCATCTCTCGAGCGAACCTAATACACCCTGGGTTGGAAGCTAAATGACGTTTCTACTAACATTACACTGGACCGACGTGTTTCAATTTCAACCGGAAAATCGATTGCGCTGGAATTCGCCCCGAATCCATCGAGATTTCGAAGTAATTCGATGATGCGTGGATACACAATGTAAATAGGTAAATGCGCGTGAATTATTCCCAGTGGTTTACCAACGTCGAATATGGTGGACTGCTCTCGTGTTAAGATGTTCCTCGTTAGACGAAATTTCACGCGAATTCGCATACCCGGAATTTCGAACGAGCAACGCTGCATTCAGTTTTAATATCTCGCAGAACACAAATTCACAGTTCGAAAAGTATTTAACGCGAAATTTCGCGATATCGCGGCATGAAGGTCGGTCGTCCGACGGTCGTTCCAAGTTCTGAATTTCAATGGGTCGGACACCGCAAATTCGCAGGGTGCGGCGCATGATGAGTTTACCTGCGGGGGAATTACGAAATCCTGGAGTCGGTGCACCTGCATGCAGTTCGGATACGCCGAGGGGGTCACGCATACACAAGGAGCGCACGAACGTACCGTGGAAATGATCCTGGCTGGCCGCAAGGCGGGGTATTATGCACGCAACATTTACATGACAAGCCCTGCACGCGGGCAGAACTATCGATCTGCGGTTTGACGCCTGAACTCGAGTGCCGCCTAGTGAATTAACCCCAAATTATAGAGCCGACAATAACCGAGGCACGGAGCTGCGCGGCTGTTTGCCCACGGCGTAAATCAGGATGCCGTATTGGTGAATGCCACGCCCCGTTTTGCGAATCTCGTATTATTGTACGCACGCCGAATGCTCATTGTCGTTGGCCCCCCCACGCTCTGCACGCCTTTTCCGCCCCCCTCGACACCCTCGCTTGTCGAAAACTTTGCCGGTTGACCGATATTGCGAACGCCCGCGTGAATCGCGTCGCGGAGTCGTGACTCGAGCGTCCACGTTCAATTTGCGAATCGGCCGGCCGAGCTTTTAGCTAGTCTCGGTGTACGCGAGGGTCGTCCGATGAAATATCGCCGGCTCGCAAAGCATTCACGCAAAAGAAGGGCGGACAGGCGGCTGCCTCGAAAGAATGCGAGCTTCGAGAAAACCGAGTCCTCCTTTTTTACACGACCTAACATGCTTTTACTCTTCGTTAACTTTAAAATTGTTAATGGGGTTTTTTATTCGCTGCTTCGCTGAAATGCGCGGAATTCGTTCCAATAAAGAGTTCGCGATCCGGATACGATGTATACTGATTTTTAGAAATTGCTATTTGCCTTGGTGATTCGTCAGAAACTGTGAAATGGATTTGAAGGTCGACTTTGACGATAAAAGCATTAAATTTCGTTGTTTGTTCTATTCTGATATTAGAATAATTAATCTGCATTAAGAACTTTCAAACGTTTCGTTTGAATACGGATTCTCCAGTAGTAAGAGTCAACCATATAATTACCGTTTCAGGAAAAGGCACAATCAGTGCGTATTTTTAGGGAAATGTCGCCTATTCAGGGTCAGATTTGATTATCAGAGACGAATCAATTACTTTCGAGGAACCAATGCGACGTATTTTAGTCTATCTTGCTCAATCATTACGGTCGAATATTCAAATAGATATCATTAGCTTTAAAGCAAGGTAGTTTCCATCCTCGTTTTAATGAATCTGCGCTCCAAATCCACCTTAATTAAGTCTTGTACTTTATCCGCAATTCCTTTAAATCACTTGCAAAATGCCATTATTGAATGAAGTCGATTCCATTTCTAATAACGAGATTTCCGTTCAGCAAAGTTCTCTGATCCGTATTTATATCCGCAGTATCGTAGGATCTCTAAATAAAGTCACCTACGCACATTTTTATTTACGAACTTCCTGAAAACACGGAGCGCCGTTGATCCGTTGATACGAAACAGAGCGTGTCGCGCGTCACGACGCGATTTGCGATCCGGTAATTCGACGGGAAGACATTATTTACTGCACCGTGATTGCCAGACCCGAAACGCGCTAAACCAGTATAAATAAAATGGAAGTTTGCCAGTATCGAGAACGGTTGGCAATTCCGTGTCCTATGAAAATGACAATACGATATTACTGTAAAACATCCGCTGCAATCCTATTAAATCTTTTTCGCTCGTTTGAGCGAGCAGCGCACAAATGGATATTTACGCGCGTACGTTTAATCGCAGGAACAAAAAAAAAATGAGGAGCGTCTCGATTAGCGCGACGCAGAATTATATTAAATTTTTTCCCTGTCTCATTCAGGAGACTTAGCACATTCATTTATACGAAATATTTAGTAATTTTAAAGAACTTCTCGTCGAATAATTTGGCCGAAATCCAAAAGCGACGGTCTACCTCTAATTTTTCTTTTCTTCCCTCGACATATGCGACTTCTGTAAACGGTTCTGCTCTCCTGGCTGAATAAATTGACGGAAAAAAATACCGGATAGACGCGCGTTCTACGTTGCACGCGCATACATCTGTTTTTCGCTTTCAAAGTTGTCCGGCGATCGTTTCAAAAGTTTCCCGCTTTGATTCCCATCTTTTGTTACGTCCGCGGATTAGTTCGCTTCCAATTATTCCGTATTGCACAAAAGCATGGAGCATTCACGGCGATTTCGATTTTTTTTTCGAAATACCTTTCGATGAGCGCGCACATTATTTAATGGGGTTGAATGAACCCGGGGCGGAAAGGGGACGAGGCGAGGGTAAAGGAGAATGGTGTCTGACAATATACCCACCCGTGACTTATCGGTGACCAGAGAACGAGAGTTATTATCCGCGTGAAATTGAACAACGTGTTTCCAATAGCCACGCGGAACGATCGACGAAACTACGGACGCGATGCTACTCCCGACGTTTAAAAATTTCCCTCGGCCCGACGCTCCTCGACTGAGAAATGAAGTCGAATGGGGAGATAAACGGACACCCGTCCTTTCTCTCCCGCCTCACTGAAGAACGTCGTTCAATATTTGCGAGTAGTACTAGTGTTCGTCAAATAAAACGGAACACCCGCCTTTGTGAAAGTCGTCGGCCGTAATTATCTGGATGGAGTGCAAAATTGGACACTTTCGGAGTTGTTTGCAAAATTCAAACGAATTCGACGGGGAAGAGAGTTTTTCCTCATTATTTCGCGCCTGCCGCCATTCGTAATAAAAATATATGCAACTCCAATTTTGGAAAAAGAAAGTTTTCAATTCCGTTTGACCTCGCACATCAACTATTACAAAATTCTTAAACCTCATCCTCGACTGTTTCTTTATTTAATTAACTCAGAAACGTTTCTTGTATCTTTTTCACTTGTTTGAAGGTGAAATAACTGGTCGTCGTAATTAGGAATAAATTGAGAACAGTTCTTAAAACATCCAGTGGACGGAAAACGTCTCTCGGTGCTTTAATGTGTATTTGCTAATTGTAAGACGAAAATAGCCGACACTATGTGCGCGCACTTAAAACGGTTCTCTGACAGTGTCGTTTCAGGAAAATGAATTATGCCACGTGGAAACGCCGTTTTCGTTTGACCGTATTATAGAGGACAACGGATTCGTTCGAAGCGACCATTCCTCTCTGCCCAGCGTCTTCGGGTTCGCTGGTTTTTGCGCGCGAATTTCAAGCGGCACCAACACTTCCACCGCTTCCCTCCCACCGCCGGCATCGCGTTTCTTTCATTCCAGAAGCCAGCAGACCGGCTTCCCACCCTCGTGACTAAGACAAATGGTATGTATTTATTTCACAGCACGCCAGCCAGTGGATTTCTCCTTTCTCCATTATGCATCGCCCCTCGTTAAGCATTTTTTTTTGTCTCGACGACGCTTCTCCCTTGGTCGCTCTCTCTCTCTCGTGCTTTCTCCTCCTCTCGTGCCCTCACCTCCGTTTCCTTCCATTCACTTTTCTTCTCCGTCATCTCCTTCATTTTCTCCTTCATCTTCTCCCTCGCGACTTTCATCTTGCTCTAGCAGTCTTATTTCCCATTCCTACCCGTTAGCTTTTTTCTGTCGAGTCGCGTCGGCCTCGCTCGCTTTCCTGGTTCCTCGAGCTCGTTTTCCACGCGAGAATAGGCGGGACCGCGGGTGCCAGGAGATCGGGAAACCCGAGCGAAGTAATGAAAGAATTCGGTTTTGCGTATTGAGTCGGGGATTTCGCCGGGAAGGGATAAAGCGCGAGAGGCAAAGGTCGAAATCTACCGGGGGTAGAACGAAATCGGAAAGATGACCGTGTTGTCGGACCCGGCGAAAATACTGTGTTGAATTCGCAAGGAAACTAAAAAGATCGGGAATTTTAGATTACGCCGTACGTTCCATCGTTGAAGGGAACCAGATCTTCTTTATCGTCCATGGTAGAGAGAAAGAGGAAGACGATCTTCCTTAGATCAATAGTGAAACGAGCGAACTTCCAGCTTAATTAAAAATATGTAACTCATCCTGGACGGATAACGGGATAAAGGTTCATTGTAATACGTATTTTTATCGCGTTTAACAGACTTAGTTCGCAGGAGCACCGATAAAAACTGCAGCCAGTCTCCGAAGTTTCGTAGTATAGGCTACCCTATTCCTTTGCACCCATGGTTTAACAGTGACCCGCGGTAACAGCTTTAATTTAGCCTTATTATTTTCCGACGGGAGAAACTTTTATGGAACTTGGCGGAACTCGCACGGGTTACGATCGCCTAGATATACTAATCCGTCTCGTTTTTAGCTCGCACAGACCCCCTGCTGCAGGCAGACCGCTCGAAAAGTTCCTCGGGCAACTCCTGCGAGCGGCCAGGAGATATGCATTTTCATTGACCTTAAATTTTTAACTTTCGAAAAAGTTAATATCGCGGTGGAGCTACGTTAACGGCATCTCCCCGGCCATTTTTCACGCCTCGTCCACGCATCGTTCATCTCGGCTTGATGAAAGTTTAAGTATTAAAAATACTCACCCCCTAGGCGCAGCTCCGCGGTTGCCTGGACCATCTCGTAGTCGTTTTTCGCGAAACACTGATACATTCCCTTGTCGTCCCTCGTAATCGACGATATGTACAGCATCGTGTCGTTCACAATGATCTTCCTGCTCCCGGAGATGTCCGTTCGCACCGGAAGCCCGTCTTTCGTCCAGGAGATTATCGGGATCGGCTGGCCGGTAACGGAGCACACGAATTCCGCGTGTTTCCCCAAATCGACGGTGACCTGCAACAGTTATCGATTTCGCGAAGGTTAGCCAGCGCACGATTCCTCATAAACGTCACGTTTAATCCGCCTCCGCTGTCCGCGTTGCTCTTCTTTGGGGGAAAGTTAGCGAGTCGATCGCCTCCGGGAAATCTACGCTGTTACGCCAACAACGCTTTTACAACAACGTAAACTTCGCTTCGACCGGATCGCCGAAGCGAGGGCTTCGAACAGTGGATAATTTTCTGGAGTAGGCGTACGCTGTTGTTCTTCTCTATAAATAATTACCGACTCTACGCGAACGGATCCCCATAGTTCGCAGACTATTGCGACTATTGTCTGTTAACTGTACGCGATTCTATTTAAAAGGATTACGCGGTACTGTTGCCAACATGCAAATGGGGCAGACATTCTGTAATTATAACGACGTAAAGCTGGGATCATGTTACACGACGTGACGCGGCTCCGGCGTATGCGCACAAAGGAAACTCGGATACCATTGAAGTTGCACCGCACCCCGTCTGAAGCTTAACGCAAGGAATCACTATATTAATCTCATCTTCCAATTTCCTTAGCCGCTCCGTCGAGGAACTTTGATGGATCGGCGATCCATCTCGCTGGGCCCGCTTTGATCCCGTCGAATATCGATCCGATGCGCTATGACACTGTGGGACATTTGGACGCGATGAAAAAGTCATCGATACCGAGCGGGCACGGTTGTCGACTTCGAGTAGGCACAATAGAATGCAATCGATGCGGAACGCTAGTAGAAAACGCTTAACATACTCAGCCGCACGCGACGAATTCCGAACCGGCGAGCACGGCAATACCAGCAAATCGAATGTCCTGTTGGGTATTTCATCGTCCACCTTCGAGAGCTTAATTGCTTCCGGAAAACGCGAGTATCTCCCTTTGATCAGCCCCACGGACCGTCTGATTTACCATTAATGGGAATCGTTTCGAGTAAACGAGACACGGTAAACGGGTTAACAATACCATGTACACGTGAAACTTGACCATCGATGCATACTAATGAATCATGCGCTGTTTATTCTTTCGAACTTGGAAACTCTTATGAATATTTGATTACACGTTCGCGACAAATGCTGCGAATATTCGTTTGAATATGCAGAATATTTTGTTACCTAAATTATTGCTCGAAAGATGTATAAAATATCCACGATTCTATTTTTCTACATTTCAAAAAATGTAGAGTGCATTTGATAACAGTCTGCATAGAGGATCCTGTTATACCGAGGAGAAATAAATGTATCAAGTTACACGAAGCATACACAGCTCTGTGCAGAGATGGGCAAAATTTTATCTAAACAAAAATTTTAATGTTCGAATAAAAGATGAAACATTTTATTCGTGATAACACAAATTATTCGATGAGCAACAAATAAATGAATTTATTTGATGAGAACTTATGGAACGAATAAAGATACTTTTTTTTTTATTCAAAGAGTTTTATTCGTAGCACCGAATAAATGTTTCATCTGTATCTCTATCTTTATTGCAAAGTTTGTTCGAAGTTCGAATAATTTCAATGAACTAATGAAATTATATATTTCATTAAAACTTTGTCACATTTTACAAATAAAAAGTACATATTTACTGCAAAGAAATGTATGAAATGTCAGTAAGTTATTCCTTAAATTACAGTGAATAATTCAATTTGTAACTGCAATTAATGAATTGCACAATAAGTTTATCTGATAATTTATTAATGAGAAATTCTGATTAAGAATAGCATAATACGAAGCCAATATTTTCAGCCGTTGATCGTGTATTTCAGATCGTGTACTTCAGTTCGAGCGTGTGCTGCTTGATACATTTCTGCCAAACGCTTACACTGTAGCCCAAAGAAACGCGACCTCGCTCCTCTTCAAGTCTGGGCCTTGGAAGACCTAATTTCGAAGAAATACGCTCGCCGAAATTATTCGAACTTCGATTGAACGTTCGAATAAGGATGCAGATACAGATGAAACATTTATTCGACGCTACGCATAAAATTCTCTTCGAGTAAAAAAAAAAAGTATCTTTATTCGTCGCATAAATTCTCAACGAATGAATTCATTTATTCGTTGTTAATCAAATAAAGATAAATCGAGGCACGAGGCACACATAGGTTTGTGTGACCTTTTGCATGACACAATGCAACGTGGCAGAGCAACCGAGAAACTGGTGCTAACAGCGACAAGTAGAAAAGGTCTGGCTCAATCAGACGCGTTTGACCGCATACCTTAACGTATCGACAGGAGGAGTTCAGGAATGCCTGTGAATGAAGTGGCCTACTGGCATTTCCATATACGTCTTGGGCGGCTTAATTGATCGCCGATCGAGAATGTCACCCTTTGATCTCACGAGGAATTCGCCTTATGTATTATTAACGAGGCTCGTTTATAGAAGCACAGGTACGTCGGTGGGGATAGCGGGGGACGAGCAAGCGACGATTCTGCGCCCCGATTGGCAGCGATATATCAATAGACGTGTGTACATAGAGGTGCACTGTACACTTTGCACAGGATTCTCCTTGGACACGAGGTGCCTACGGCTATGAATTTCGAAAACGTTCCGAGCGTCAAAGGATCGAAGGGAATTCCTCGATCATATCGAGCGTGAGTCGCGATCGATAGAAAAGGACAGACCACCCTTCTTACGTGGATGAAAGGATAGCAATAAACGACCGAGCCACGAAACAGACAGGGATTGAACTCTATGGGGGGTATGATTTGCACGACTCGAAATTATTCGCGGCGCTTCGCAGCCGATCGACGGACAAACTGACGCAGTGGATCGCGCCCGTATCGAACACTCATAGCCATTAAATATTGTCAAGAGGGTTGCGCGTTGTTCCCTCTCGGCTGCTTTTGTTCCGTCCCCGAGGCCAAAGGAAACTTTCTTTTAAACCAACGGTCGTTTTAAATATCCTTTGATACGGCATTCAACGGGAAAGGAAGAAACGGGAAATAAGACGCGCAGGATGGCACCTTTAAAGGCGACCGAAGAAGCGGCACCGAGGAAAAAAGAACCGGCCGAAGGCGTCGTCAAGTTCCACCCTCCGAGCTCGACTCTCTTCTTCCTCCCGCCCTGCGCTCCTTTGTCTTTACGACTGTCTCTGTTTCTCTGTATATACGTATTCGTATAACTGCATTACCGCGACGCGCAGCTATGCGTTCACGTCGGCGATATAACCGCGAGGTAGGTGCAGACGCGTTCGTCGCACAATGAGTCCCCTCGAAGCGCGCCGGAGGCGAATAAAGAGAATTATTGCAAGAATTTCGAGAAAAATAGGAGGCAAATAGTCATAAATTCTGTGGAACGCGCGCAAGATCGTGCTCAGCTCGGCGTGGAATGCGGAGAAATTTTCCAGCCCCGCTGCGCTCCCTGGGAGCGTCGCGGCACGAACATTCCGTAGGATGCGACAAATGAAATGTGAAGTCGCATGAATGAAACGATTCGTGCTGTCGGGGATTCGGATAAATCAGCCTCAAACGCGGCACCGTAATTGATTGCGTTACGGTACAATGGAGATTTCGTGCGCTCCGTAGACGATACCGTTGCGTCGCCGATTTTCGCGGAATCTACTTTCCGAAGAAGAACAAGAATAAAAGCGGCCGGAAACTAATAAATCAAGTACGAGCTCCGACGTACCGAGCGCGAAACAATGAGGAATTAACCTTTCCCCCAAAACTGCTGATTCAAAACGTATTAGATCCATCTACAAAGGGCGCTTTAGAGCTTGTGCGTAGCGAAAAGGCGCGCGGGACGCTTTCAATAAAGCACCAGCGAACTCGGATGCGTTAATGGAAGGAAATTGCCGGCACGATCGGCAGCCAATATAGGAGAGAATCCGTCCGCAATAAGCGTTTCTTTGCTGATGACTGCAAAAGTTATGCGAAAAGCTTCCGGCGAATGAATGCTATTCCATCAGCTCCGTCTC
This sequence comes from Perdita meconis, assembly GCA_030770465.2. Classification (NCBI taxonomy): domain Eukaryota; kingdom Metazoa; phylum Arthropoda; class Insecta; order Hymenoptera; family Andrenidae; genus Perdita; species Perdita meconis. Next base: position 5,418,849 of record JASKOS020000016.1, read on the forward strand.
CCCACCCTTCGCCAATGGTATGGGATCATTCCTCGATCCCTTCTCCCTTCTTTTATATATCTGGTCGCCTATCCTCACCGACTAGAACCTCGTCGACCACTTTCTCGCGTTTTCCATCGGATTGCACCGCTTTACCGTGGCATTTCCCCGTTTGGCCGACGCGACGCCCGGGTCGAAACTCATAACCCATTGGCATCGACAGATACACCCACTCACTTTGAGCGCTCCTCGACTCCGAACGATCCGCGCCCCCCGCAATAACCAAACACGATATCCAATGGAGGGTGGTTTTTAGTGTCGGTGCACAATATTGCTCTAATAACGGAACCGTCGAAGTCGCGGACAACAAGTTTGAAAATTTCAACGAAAATCGGATTACAACGGTCGGACGGAAGTGAATTAACGCGCTCCGTCCTTCCCCCTCTTTGACGTTTCATTTCGAACGTTATTAATTATTTCCCTCGTGCACGGCCAATCGATGCCCGGATAATGCGCTTACAGCAATCGCGCGGGTCACCCGGGGCCACCGGGTTCGCGCGATTCCGTTGTTTTGACAGGATACGCGATTTTCGTCGGGTCACGCTCGACACGGTGGAACGCAACGGGCGTTTTCCGACCCCCGATGCCGCCTAATAACTTCCGCCGCGCGATAAGTTGCTCGTCAATCGCGGCCCCGATCGATCGGGACCAACTGTTCGCCTGTCGATCGATGCCGTTTCCACCTCTTCCGGTTCACCGTTAACCACCGACGCAACGCTCGTTTATCGTTCGCCTGGAACTGTACCGCAGACACAATTACCGAAACTTGTTTATAGATCAAAGGAGCTCCGAAGAACTCATCCTGAGTCTCTTGCTTGCGAAGTGGGCTGCTAATTAACGGGAGTTAATACTAATTAATAGAAGGCGTTTCGTTCTCAGCGAGAGACGGGCAGCTTATTATTTCTTGGGCGATATTCGCGTGGCGGAACGCGACGCGCCTCAGCCGCCAGTGTCTTCGAAATTTGTCTCGAGGCCTGGCAAGAGCACGGAAGGCTGCGTATCCTGCCGCGACATCGTGTTTACCAGGACGCGATCCTCAATTATCCACGTTCACGGGAATTAGTCGACGGCGTCTCACAGTCGATGCGAATTTATTCGGAGAGCTCGCTCGCAGGCTTGTGTACGCTCGCGAGATCGTGCCCAGGGTAAGGGGAGCGACGACGATATCTCATCGACTTAACAAAGTCACGAAGCAACGAACCGTTACGCTGTGCCTGAGCACGCCGTTCTCCCCCTCGCTAGTTTGCAGATCTGCTGGAAACAGAATCGGCGCTCGTCGAGGAGCTACGCTCGCGAGCAACGGCGAGGGCGGAGCGAGCGACGGAGGAAAAGTAGCGACGGAGTAAGGGAGCTCTCGAGTTGTTTACAAAATAGAATAAAAGAACGGTAACCTGTTGAGGTGCATCGGCCGGGATGAAGAGAAGATACTTATCATCGAGAACCTCGGCCTCTTTGCATCGTCGCTGAAACGGCTACGCCGTCGAATTGTATTTCCCCCGCGGTGTTTCGCAACTCCCAATCCACCGTATTAATAACCAAGAGCCCGGACCCTCGCCGGATGTCCGTCAGACGCGAGAGCGTCGCAATAAGGCGTCGTAATCGAGGGAATACAGGAAGAGAGAGCTCCGATATTTCTCGAAGAACGAGAGGGATTATCGGGGGGTAGGGATGCGCGGGGATGGCGGACCAACGACGACCGAATCGCTCGATTCGTTTCTGAAATCCAATCGACGAGGGGAACAGGATACTAACCTGTTGAGGCACGAAATGGATGAGGGGGCGAAGAGTTTTTCGAGGAGTTCTTGAAATTCCTCCGCGATGGGGGAGGATGTTCGTATACACGGAGAAATCTTGGAGCGTCGATTGACGCAAATAAATATCGGGAATCGCCGACGGTCATCGTCGGTCCCCTCGGAATCGTCGCTCGCCGCGAGATGCGAGAGAAGGACGGGTGACGGCCTGGTGAAATTCAATCTTAGGAAATACAGATATTAACCTGTTGAGGATTCAGACTGGCGGAACTACAGAAATTTCATCATAATACCCTTTCAAGTGTTCGCCGCAGACAACTTAATCCAACCGCGCGTTAAGGACCCGGGCAAGGAGCTGATCAAAGCGACGCTTACAGAAAAGAATCCAGAAACGAGATGCGGTGCTATTATTAGTATCGCGGTCCGGGTGCAGAGAGGAAAGGTGCTCGATACGGCGCGTAAACGTGAAAGGAGAATGCCGGAAACTAACCTGTTGAGGCGCCAGATGGATGGAGAGGCTACTTATAATAGAGACTTCCAATTCGACCCTCTCGGAACCGGATGTATTGTTGGCGTGACAGACGTATCGTCCAGCATCCTCGGGTCTCGCCGACTCCAGCACCAACACGCCCTCCCGCGCGTGAACCCGCTCCGAATTGAAGATCATCGCCGTCCCCGACACAGATTCGCGAAACCACAGGTACGTGGGGGGCGGCATTCCTTGGCAGATGCAAGACAGCACGATGTTCTCTCCGGTTCGAATTGGCGCCGGAGTCACTCGTTCGTTAAACCGTGGCGAGGATGGAACTCGATGTTCTGAAAAAGAGAAACATAAATTTCCTTTCGTTCCATTTCGTTCGCACAGCAGGAAATTGAAACACAGATGTATAAAAAATAATTCACAATTTCTGTTTACCGCAAGTCTCGTTGTTTCTGCAAGAATCTCAAGTACGTTTTCTGAAACATAAAATCTTAGCGAACAGGCGGTCCCGCGAGCTGACTTTCACTGTAAACATTTCTACAATATTAGTCGATTTAATTTCAGCGCTTTATGCAACTGCGATCGACGAGAAAGTGGGAAACTAATTGAAACACAGTAGCATTTCACAGAACCAGCGTTTCATTTCGAATCACTGGCCGATTTATTCTTCAGATTCTCCTCCCCCGAACAATTAGTTTCTCCTGATAAAAACAGGAAATAGCAAAAGTTCGTTATTTAAAGTTGGGCGAACTGATGTGTTATTCCACGGCCCGAGCGATGAGGTTTTACATTTCCGATTCATTGGATACTTTAAAGATAACTAAATGTATTTTAGGCATACTGACCTCGACCGGACCATAAATCGTAACGACAAAGGGGACGTCGCTAAAAATGACTCCTTTCTTTCATCAATTTTTTCTCGCTCGACTGCCACTTGATACCTCGAAATACATTTCAAATCCCTAGGACATTCCGTAAAAAGAAATCTCGACGGATTTGTTGCGAGAGACAAAGATCCAGAATCCAGGTATCAATTTTTCATGCGCACGAAAGGCCTGCTTTTGTTCCTATCCCGGTATTATCCGGGTTAGCGTTCTCGGACAAATTTACATTCACTTCCTTCCTCCAACTCCTTCTCTCTCTCTCTCTCTCTCTCTCTCTCTCTCTCTCTCTCTCTCTCTCTCTCTCTCTCCCTCTCTGTCTCTCATTTACCCCATATTTTTATATTACTTTCCTCGCTTTAATTACACGCACGAACAGAAAATATTCATTATTAATTCTGGAGTTTATCGCAACTTCACGTTTCATAAACATTTCATGGCTTAACATTGCATTTGAACATTGACAGGTGAATGTACGGGAAAATGAGAGGCTTTTTTTCCTCCCCCGCGTATCGACTCGCATCATAGTTGATTGGTCGCGGAACGGGTGAAATGTTCGGCGTTACGTAAGCCCATCAAAATATACATCCGTTATTAATCGAAACGTGTATTTTTAATAACTCGGAGACGCACAGCTGCCACGGGAAAACTCGGTCCATTTTACCAGTACGCGATCTCAAGAGATCCATCACTGTTTGCCCGAATAGCGCTCGACAAAACAGCCGTCCAATTTACTGTGGATCCAGGGCCTTAATGACGGCCCAGAATAATGGGCATTTTATTTCTGTTTTAGTAACGCTTAAACGCCGGATGGTGTTTGTCGAATAGTTGGACCTCGCGACGCCAGAGCTTTTTACGGCTGCACTATTTTATAATGGCACGCTCGCTTTGTCTGCTCCGCGTTATTATTGTAATTTAAGCTGATGGCGTATTGATCGTCGCTTGCCTCCATCTCTATCTTTCTCGTTCTCTTTCACCCTTTGGCTCTCTCGCTACCTCTCAAACCGCCTCTCTCTCTCACTTTCTCTCTCTCGCTTGTTCTGCCTGGCTATGCACCTTCCATCTCGCTCCAGCCACTGTGCAATTCCAGTTGCCATATTCCAGCAACGCCCCGCCACCACACCCTTGTTCATACTCCCGCTGCCTGCACCGGCTCGTGCATATGCACGCTCAAAACTTTTTACGCCATTTACATCCGACTTACGCCTCAACGTCAGCGTGGTTCCCGTTGACGTCCGTCAATAGAAAAAAAAAACGGCAACTCTGCTGTTCGATCGATACTCGAATCGAAAGAGAACATTCACTGGTGATTGCCTCGCCGACGAAATTGTTCATTAGCGCGACGATGATCCTGTCGTATCGCTTCGACGCTTTTTTTGTTTTTACTCAACGTTCCACGGACTCTACGGTATTATATCGCTAATGTTTGCAGCCTGATCGGAGGTACTATTTGTCGAATTCGCGTGTTCAAGCGTTATACGTTTTATTCTCGTCGCTGGTATAGCCTGCGCGAAAATTCCTTCGTACTCATTTCGACTGGTATGTCTTCAAATATTCGCGAATACGACGAGGATTGATCCGTCGCTGCTTTCGTAATTACTGGGTCACTCGTCCTCGTCTCCCCTCGCTTTTGCTTTCAATAAAGCAGGGGTTGCATAGAATGCATCGCGCGTGTGTAGCAAGACAAGTGCGCTCGCTCGACAGTCTAACAATATTCGCGTCTCTCGAAGGTATTTTTCGCGACGAAATCCACTAGATCGAGAAAAAGTCAGACCGGAGATCCAAGCTGATCTGAAAATTCGAATCGCGTTTTGCCGGCACGCTCTTTATCGCGACGGCAGCGTCGTTCTCGGCAGTTAAAACGTTAAACAGAGTAGGGAGAAAGAGAGAGACAAAAAGAGTTTAATTAATAGCGGCAGCGACAAGTGATTTTCAAGTACACGAACTTCACCAGCATCGGGAAAGAGTACTCTCTGGCCGGCGCACGAGCACGATATTTAAGCTGAACACCGGCTGAGCGAACAGACAGTGCGCTCAAACGAACATCTTGATATCCTTTGAGCCGTCAGTCATTGACTACGTAATCCAGAGAGGCCGGTGTTCCCCCTCGTTCGATCCGCTTGCGAAGAAGGCAGAGGCGAGACGCGGCTGACGGGGGAAAAACACGGGTGAAGGGGACGGCAGCCGCGACGGAACGATGTCCAATTAAACCTTTCGAGTCGTCGACTCTAATTAAGACTCTATTAAATATACACCGAGCGCGTGTATCGCGACCAAAGCGAATTTCAAATGGCTCCGGCCCTTTTCGCGTATTTACCTGGAACAAGCAACTTCGCCGTGATAAAGTTGCCACTAATTAGCCGTACAATGTGTCTCTCGCCGCGCCTCGCCCGTTCGCGCCACCCGCCTTTTTCCGTCGTCGGTGGTTCTTACCATGGCTTCAAACCGTCGTGTTCTACTGTCCACGCGACGACAACGTCGACGACGGAGCATCTTGAACGGAGCCACCGCGCGCTTCTCCTCTGACCTCGGCAACCCACCGACGAGAACGCGAGCGTAGGTCAACGCGATGGAAAGAGAGGGAAAGGCAAGTTGGAGTGGATTTTCCGCCCTTAACTGTTGCTCTCGAAAGCGGTGAAAGTTTCCGGAAATAAAGGGACACAGAGAGTGCACGCGCTCCTTCGCGGGCGCGTGACGAAACGAACCATGTCGCGGGTCGCGCGTAAGGTCGACGCTTCGACGCGACAACCTCGCGGCTCTAACGACGAAGAGAGAAGATCACGCGCGCGCGCGCGCTCGCACCAGGGAATTAGTCGATCATTTGTGCTTCGTTAATTACGCGACGACGCGGGATTCTGCATTAATTGTAACTGCTAATATTCCCGGCAACCGTATTACGTCGTTGACTAATTATGCCATCGAAACGACGGCCTCTCGAACCGATGGAGCGCATACGTAATTTCACGCGAGCCCCGCTGATTGCTTCAGAATTCAGGTCACAACGAGCGATACCCGGCCGAGCGCAATTTGCGCGCAAGACGCATACACGTGTTCCCAGCGCTCGTATCGGTCGCAATGTCGGATAATTATATCGCTGATTTATACGAACGGACACCGGGAAACACCGGCCCCTCGAAACCTAACACGTTTTACCGCCATCGAAGATACCCGATGCCGCTGGCTACGAGTGGCCGAGGAAACGCTCCGACCGACGCTGTAACTCAACCGGCAGTATTAGATTAGAAGGATTCACCTTGGAAATGAAGATTTACCGCAGTGTACACGTCCGGAGGAAACGCGTTGCAACGGCACGCACCTTGGGGACCTCCTGCGGGAGGGACTTTCGGAGAACCACGTTTCAGGATGAAAATAATTCTTCTTGTATACGCTGACGTGTGAAACATGAAGCTTTCAATCTCTATTGTTTACGATTGTAATTCCATTCGGATAAAATATGGGAGCGCTGGAGATATCCTTGCTGACCCTTTATTGCGATATTTAACGTTCTAAGACAGCGGTTCTCAACCTTTTTTTTCTTTGCATACCACCGAAGCAATGTTTGATTAAGTGCGTACCACTTTATATGTTTTGGACCAGAAAATGTTCCATAAGCATAAAGGGTTATCATTCAGGCTTTTGACTATGAGTAAAAAATAAGTAGAAATAAAAGCATTCAGATGTATTGGATCGGACCAAAAGTTCGTAGAGGTTTTCAATAGATTGCATTTGGAAAATGCCAAATCCTGGGAGAATAGAAACAATAGAAGAAAATTACATAATATGTACTTAATCAAATTTATATACAATATCACAACATTGATATCACAAATTTGAATTCAATACCGCTATGAATTTCTGTTTCAACCCAATCATTTATTTTATATATGAAAAATACAAGTTGTCTTTCACTCTTTTAAATGTTAAATGTTAAGTGAAAACTTCGTACACCTACATCATTTTTAAATTTGATATAATTTCACGTACCACTTTGGAATATTCTACGTACCGCTTATGGTACTCGTACCATAGCTTGAGAATCACTGTTCCAAGATGAATCCGAATCCCCAAAGTTTTTTTTGTTAATCTACAGCGTCAGAAACGTTTGAATAATTGGATCAAAGAAAATTCGCATGAGTTAACATACAAATATAGCTAGAAAATGGAAAGTATTCTGGAATGAAAGTTTTCCCGAACTATTTACAAAGAAAATTATGGGATTCTCACGCTATGATATTCGATCCCTTCACAAAAACTACGTGAAGAATTCATATCCACCTCGTACTTACTTCTTCATTACATCAGTTCGAAGAACTGAACATTATTCCTACTTTGCAATTGCGCCCAGCCCGTTTTTCAAGGAGCGAAACACTTTATCACCGGGAGTCTTCGCTGAAAGGTTCTTTTACACAGTTTTTTGCGTTAAGAATTCTTTTGCTAATGCGCCCGTTTCCGTGATTTACGTGTTTGGAAGGTGTCACAGTCTCGGCGGAGAGGCGAGCAAAACTTCTGCCTTCGAGTTTCACCGGGAGCATTTTTTGCGAAATTCGACTACGGGCAGAATGCACGACGGGCGTAATGCGCCGCATGGCTTTGGCCTGTTTGTTCTTCGCGACTCGAACGTATTTACTTACTCCTTCCTCCATTATATACTGCGCACTCGAATATCCGTCGGTGTGTAAACGAAGGGAGCGAGGTTTCCGCGGCGAAGAAAAAAAGAGGAACGCGCTTATAAGTACATAAAGGTGAGAGAATCCAGTGTCAGAATGCGAGGATACCCGTATTGTTAAATTAACGATCCTGTTCTGCCGAGGATTAGCGTGTCATGTTCCGGAGTCTGGAGGCGTGAAACCCAAGAAGATTAATACCCGAAACGTATAGCGAGTAAAATTGAAAGCTCGAGGAGACAAATCGTCCGCGAGGTCGCACGTATCGTTGAGTTCGACTACTGCGCGTAGGCGAGGGACCGCTTTTGTCCGTCTTTCCACGACGAACTTTCCTCGTCTCCTTTTTTCCCGACGTTTACCGCCCGTGGAGGGAAAGTCCCGAGATGCACGCCTTCATTTCAATCCCCTCCTAAACTCAATCAAAACCCGCGCGATGTTTAAAATCGTGTCAACGTCGCGTATCTCGTTCCGAAAGTTCTACCCCAATGTCTCCGAGTGTTCTCGAGGAACCCGATTTCCCGCGATCATTCAACTGCCATAACAATCGGCTGCGCGCAAAGAACCCTCTTCCCCCCCGGGGTAGATCGGTGGGGAACGCGAAGGAGCGGGATTTCGAGCGAGCAATCCGAGCTCGATGAGTCCTGGAGCGGATTCCGAACAACACAGAGCCATCGCCGTGGCATTATTCGTCTGGTTCCTTACAAATCATCGTATTCGGCGGTTCCTTGTTCCCATGGCACGCGCGAGTGTGCGCGAACCGTGCACACGAGCGGAGCACGGCGTACTTACGTAGCGTAGCCGTGGGTATACATGTAGGGTGCAGAAAAGAGAGATACAAGTAGGTTGGGCTCGATAAGATTGCGGGGTAGCGAGCGAAGGGATTGGAGCCGTGATGGCTGCATTGTTTCTTGCCGACGTTGCTCCGCAGACTGGCTGCATCCTGGCACTGTGGATTGTACTTTGCGTTTTCGTCGAGTCTCCAATAGGGCGATGTCCCTCCGTCTCCCTTTCTTTGCCTCGCGTCTTCGTCGTCCACGTCCTCCTCTCAGCCTCTCCGTCGCTTCTCCCGTTCTTTTATCTCTCCCCCCACCCCTCCGGCCGACCCTCTGCCGGCCCTCTTACTCTTCCGCTCCGGCGTCTTCGTCATTGACCAGCAAAAAAGCCACGGGGGTATCATAAAAGCGCGCCACGAAGAAACTACTCGCCTTATTCCACGGATTTACGAAAGTTCAACATTTCTCCGCGCTGCCGGCCTGGAGAGTCTTTAAAGTACTTAGAAGTAATACCGTGAACGTGCGCGGATAGTGGCTCGTGGATTCTCCGCTTTGTTTTTCCGCTCCCAGCCGTTCCTCGAATAAACGCAATAAATCTGCATTTACAATTTCCAACGGCGCGCGTTTATCATCGTGACAACGCTTTCCGCGGACGTCTCCTCCGGTGTCCTGGCGCGCGATGTCGCGGAATTTCGTTGGTACGGAGTGCGAACTTGGAGAACATAATTCTCGGTATTTTGCTCTTTAGTTGGGAGCGTCCATGCTGTTTTTAGACAAAGATGTCGCTTCGTTCTACTGCGGTATTACATTTCACTGTGTACGCTTGGAAAGAATCAGTCACTCCAACCATAAAGTACGATGTAAAATATCTGAGAAATTTCTTTGGCCCTCCGCGTCTTCTTCCTTTTCCGAAAAATGAACCTTCCACCGAAAACAAGGAACTGTACAGTTTGTTACCAGTTTTTAACACTTTTTATAGACAAAAAAGTCACGCTGAAACTTCTTGGCGAGGTTCTATTGCACAGTGGGTGACCACGATGTAAGTTACACTTTGGATTTCGGCCGAGACACCGAAGAACGACCATCGGAATGACATCAATAATGGGCAGCGTTTACGAGGATCGCCGAGCAAAAAGTCGGGCGACGACGAGATCGAACTGATAAAGGCGAAGATGCTAAACTTCGCAGAAACTATTTGACCGTGGAATTAATCCAACGGTCGGTTAAATCGAGTCGAACCGCCGCCGCGCCGGAGTGGCAAAGCGCTAAGGGAGCGGGAATATCTTGGAAGACTTTTCGGACTCGAACTTTCTTTCCATCGAACTTCCCGCGGAATCGAATTAAAAGTATCGCCCCCAGGTGGGTATCGATTGATCGCTAGGCCCACCGACGACGCGATACAAACGAAAACCTTCCTGTCTATTATCGAACACGAATTCGGGCGCGCCAATAAAACTTTAGATCCGTCGGTTTGTTCCCGCGAAATTGAGGATGAGCCCCGGTATTGGAAAACAACGTTTCCTCGATTGCATTTCCGAAATTACGTCGGGAACGAGGCATCGGGATTCAAGAGGAAAGGTAAACCCGGCGACCGAAATTTTGAGGCGGGGACCGTGAAAGGTTTCTCGAGTGCGCGAGGCAGCTCGAATGTCTCAGCAAACCAATTCACCGATGCCCTAAAACAAAATATTTTCGAGACTCGTTACTGAAACACGAGACGCTCTAAACATTAAGGCGAAGTGCACATTAAACTTCGTCCACTCTCTGTCTCTCCCCGGAGGGAAGTTTCCAAACGAAAGACGCTCTCAGATTTCTTTTCCACGGCGATTTCCCTCGGTCGCGACGAGTGGGCGACTCCGGTATCGAGAGGGGAAAAGCTCGTGGAGTACGAGAGTCGATGGAAGCGTAGTTTGCATCGAGCGTTGCTCCATTAGACCCCCACCCGCTGCGATGCACCCGCGTCTGGCTTAAGGAATTCCAGTGTTAAACGACTCGCGGTTCATCCAGCTGCGGTCTTTAATGGACGCCCGACTTAAAAGGCGCTTCCCTAAAATGTCACGCTGACGAAGTGTTGTAACGGCGACGTGTCAGCGACGAGGAGGGCCAAGTAGTTGGCGAGAGCTTGCGAAAAATGCCAGGACGGATAATAGCGATGACTATGGCAAAAAGAGGAACCGACAGGTGCTGGGGAAACAAGAGGCTGATGCTGACAGACGTTCGCGAACCGGTGTTTTCCCTCGCTACGTTCCCCTTGGTTAACAGAATCGATTAACTTCCCGTCGTTTTAACGGTGCCTTCATGCAAAATCCTCTGAGCTTCTTACATGCGTCGCATTTTGGTCCATAAAACATTTTTCAAATCCTTCGAAAGGAAAGCGATTGAAATAAGTTTCTCGTATTTCCTCGTCATTGTTACTCCGTTCTTTTTGTTAAAAGTTTTGCGATCTGGGTTGCGTTTAAAAAAAACTAGGTGAACTGTGAAGAATTTTTAGAAAGGCAGAAAGACAATTTTCAGCACCATTTGCACTTATAGAATTGAGTAAATTGAACAAACAATGGTTAGTCAGTAGAGATCCAGGAATCAATCCTCTCAGAGAGACCGGCAATTTTCTGTATAGTAGAAAAGCCAAAGCGAAATGGCGAGATCCTTACATCGACGTCACCTCCACCGACAACAGTCCCTGATTTCACCGTTCAAGGCGGCGAGCGACTGACGGACAATATGTTCATCTCGCATTCGATTCGATGTCTTCCCTATTCCAGTCGGCGGAGCATCTCGGCTTGCACTTTCATCATTAGCCATCTATTGTTCCAGCCGCTCATCCACATTCGACCCATTTCGTGTCTTATGGATCAGCAGCTCTCTACCACGGAGGACGAAGCTCGCCGTCGAGTCGGTGTGTTTGCAGCTAGATCATTAACAGAGGTTGTATCATTGTCACTAAAATAATCACGCTGGGTTCCGACAAAGTGAGTGCCTCGGTATCCGATAGAATTCCATGGGCGAAGACGAACGAAACGAGACCGAGAGAGAGAGAGAGAGAGAGAGAGAGAGAGAGAGAGAGAGAACAAACGAGTCGAAGCGTATCGCGCAGAAACGCGCACAGTGTCCGCGCGACAATGCCTGTAATTATGTTATAACCTATTTAGCGGAACGCGGCGAGAGCGACGTGTAAAAGCTGCCGGCCATTCGGAATCAGCTCGTATTTTCGACGATGTCGGTGCATTTTGTTTACGACTCGAAGCACTTTGTCGACGCAGAAACACACGTACAGCGGCGCACACCGGTGCGGCGGTGGCGCGGACGTTTCGACCATTAGCATTTCGGGCATTCATGATTTATTCATGAAGAAGGCAGCAGCGCGCTCGCGCGCCGCGCGGCAGCGGCCTGTCGGGGCCTCGGCTAACGGGGAAGCAACGCAACAATGCATTATGATTTACTGGGCGAAAGGTATGCGTGAGATCGTTGTATAAACGGCCCGTGTTTAAGTAGATGCACGAAACGCTTCCCCGATTATATTCCTGAGAAATGCTTCGAATGAACGACCGCTCACGTACCGCTCGGCGAACGGCTACTTTAATCGCCCTCGTGCTGACGCAGCTTCCCGTCCCGTGAAAGTCAAACAAATCCGTTGATTTCACCCATTTTCGGCAAACTTTTTCGATGCCCACCACGGGGATTACGGGGCGCTGTTTGTCGTTTAAAACGCGGACGAACGAAAACGCAAAGCAAGGGACGATGGAAACGTTGATGCGGACTTAACATTTAACATGTACACTGCGCGCAACCGTAAATATTACAGAGTCGTGACTTTTCTCCAGAAACGAATTTCACGAACGGTCGTCGTCGTCGTTAAATATCCACTCGGACGAAAAGTTCTTAGCATCAATAAGAAAGAATAAGAAGGACGACGACAGGCGTTCGATGATGGAACTTACCGCTCACGATGAGCCGAGCAAACGATGAACTTTCGACGTTGTCCATTGTAACGTGATGCACCGTTCGGCATCGATATCTGTAGAGGGCATCGTCCGAAGTTACCGAGAACACCAGAAGCTCACCGGTCGGCAGCATATGATGTTTCCCATCTGAAAGCAGATACGTATCATTGATTCCGCGATATATGCCATATACACGATATACCTACTCCGCCATAACCCCCAACGGTTTCCTATTTCCCTCCCTCGTATATTTTTTATCGAAATTCCGAGCCAATCGCGTCGCGTACCATCGCCGCCCGCGCGGTTCCATTAATATGCAAATTTCTTTAATGGAAAATCCTCTGTGTTGTCCGCGGTACCGCCGTCGTCGTTGCGCGTGTCGTAAATCGGCGGACAATAAAAGTGTGCGGAGGCGATGCAGCGTGATGATTCGAAACTAGGCCCTGGCGTTAATGGTGGCCAACGACGCCATTAAACGCTCGGGCGGAATGAAAGTTCGGCCGATGGACGACCGTGGCTCGGCGCCTGTGTCGCGCTTGACCGAAATAACGCGGGTTTCCTGTGTCGAGGTCCACGGGGAGCGCGCGCGACGACCGGTTTAATTTTATACACTTCGCTCTGTGCGATCGATGTTCGTGAAAAAAATCCGGCGAGTTACGTCGTCGATCGCATAACCCGGACTTAGCGCGGCTGAACTTCCGCGCGATAAAATTCAGTTTCTCTCGCGGACGTCGCGCACCGGCTGACGTACCGGCTCTTTCCACTCTTTTCCTCCCTTTTCGCCCTTTGTGCCGGCGAATTCCGCGCGAGAGGAAACGGACACGTGCGATCGTGACAACGGAGGTAACCTTCCGGCTCAATTTCAAATATTTCTTTGGGAAGGAAATAAACGGAGGCGCGTTGCGCTCCTGATCCCCGTGTGTTCGTTGCGGATTTTGTAACTGGGTCGAGAACTTTTCGGATTAACGAACGCAAAATGATTCACTGTACTGTTTATGCGTCTTTATTTGCGGAAGTTTAATGAAACGTCAGTCGTCGGAGAGTAACGGCTCAAAGCCTGTGGTAGAATGTTACCTGGACTCGCGTTGATGACGAGTGTCGCGTGGATCTGCTGCGGTTAAAAATAATTCTAGGTCACCATCCTAATCGATAGTTGCGAAAATTCGAGCGTGGTCACGCTGGCCTTGGCGACCTGCATCCTTTCATGCAGCGAACGTACATCAAAACTCAAAGAAATTGTCGACCGCGTATTTTAAATAACGGTGTCGTCCATTTAAAAAACGAGGGGCTCCGATCGCCACGGGGAAAATAAAAATGCGTAACTTTGGTCGGTGCGCTTCGTACATTAAACCATTCGAGGGAATTCTATAGGAATGAGATTGCTGCGTTAAATTAATAAAGGCGATTCGAATCAGCGATTTCGTCGAGGATAGGGAACGCAAGGGGATGCTTTTGGTGAGCAACGAGGGAAGCTTCGCGGAAGGGACCGTGAGTCGGGCTGCACCTTCTAATGTAAATTATGCGAAATCGTTGCACGAGTGACGCCACGTCGCACAAAGGGACGCTTTAGTCGCTATTTTTCCTGCTTTTTTCGCCGGCTGACACGAAATATATTACGTAAATTCCCTTCTTCCGTGGCCGTTTCAGGCGCGTGCTATGTGCACTTCTGTGTGCGTCGCGCGTATGACGTTGTAGAAAATGCATCGCGCGAAAATGTTTTTGCCCGCGTTCACACCTCAACGTATAAACGACTGCATTTGCTTCGATACAGTATTCATGCTCATTGTTCCACCCGCGCACCCACGATCTCCCGGTCTCCCTCCCCCTTCCACTCCTTTTTGCACGCCCTGGTTCGCGTGGCAGTGTCAATATTTCGTCGTTCGTTGGCGCGCATCCCGTATGCGCGCTCGCATGCATGTATCGCATTATTCTCGAGGAAATTGCTCGGAATTTCAGCCGTTGAAACACGCCCGCCACAGCTGCCGGCGAGTGGCAATGCAAGTAAGTCTGGTTATTTTAAGATTGGTCCTCGTAACCACCCGGCGGGAATACGGCAAGGGTTGTTGGCGGTGTTGGAACAGGGGACGGTAGAAATATGTAGATAAAATGGTTAGATCGTTCAGAAGTCGGCGTGGATATTACGGGGTAACTTCGAATATTGAATTATTCGAACAGTAATAAGGGAAGTTAATCCTTTGACTATTGCGATGCTAGACGCGGAGCTCGCTGCTGCACGAACTTGCAAAGTTATGTACGGATTAAGAGTGCGAACGTCATTTAACTGTTTCCCCTGTTCGCAGGGCAATTTATCAAACCTGCTCGGCTGAAAGTGTAGTGACGTTTCGCTCTAAAACATTTCCTGTGGCAAAGTTAGAATAGTTTAGTGTTACATATTCAGTTTAATGAAATATGAGAGATTGAGAAATTCGAGAGAAGGCTGAACTACAAATATCGATAATGAAGGTGCAACCCGAACCGTTCCGTAATTACGAATCCAGTTTAAGCGGTTGAGATGATCGAACCGCGCGTACAAGTGGTACGAGTATCCCGTACGCGGCGAGGGCTGATGAATCGCGCGGTTCAACTACTGGCAAAATTTCAAGCGACGAACGCCAGACGTTCTAGTCCGATGAATGCAACGGAACGTTAAAAACATCCACTGACAATTTCGTTGGCCGGCCGCTAGTCTGCGCGCTAATCGATCCGCCCGGCGATAAAGCCCTAGGGAGAAAAATTTACCGACCGCATAAGTGCAAACAATAGCTGCGAACGAGCGGAGAACCGATATCCGTGCATCAAAGGTACGAGGCCTATAAATACCGCAATTATTTTAAACTCTTCGAAAATTTTATTCCCGCGGCGAGTAGCTGGAAGGCTTCGACGAAGAGGAGCGGAACACGTAAAACACGTTCGATGAAATTTTCCAACCCTTCGAGCTACCGGGTGCACAAAGCAACCAATGGACGGGTAGCGCCCCGGCACCGCGGGACAAAATTTCTTTTCGATGATGGGAAACTTCGTTTCAGCACTCGCGACTGGAATTTCACGCTAATAAGAGTAATGGACTGCGGTGGAGGGCCCCGCGGCATGAAACACTGGCGAGCGGCGCGGCGTGGCAGGATATACGCAGCGGGGGTTTCGGAATGACAGACGTCTATTTGGCTGATGGGGCAGGATTTAACCAGCATTCGGCCACGCGAATATTTTTGCACGTACACGCGGAATAATATGCTCGAATAAGCCACGGCGCGCAGAATAGAAGCTGCCGGCTGAGCCATGGTTTTCCCAGGCGAAACTAACGATACCCCGAGTGCTCTTTAGCCCAAAAAGGGACGCCATTGACAGGCGAACAGAGAGATAGGGGAAAAAAGGGAAAAGAACGAGGGAGAGGAGCAACCGATTTCGCGGGATTTAATCTCGCTGCAAGTCTTGGGTGGAACGTGTTACCAGGCGTTCTCTCTCTACCGCGGAATGAAAACACGGATGAATGGAGATAGCGGATTTCCGGGGTCGAGTCAAATGAAACATTTTTTAATACCCATTAACAAGCTGAAATGCCACTTAGCCGGTGTAATAATTCTGAAAGCACCGCGGTCCCAGGAGGGAGGGAGAGCCTCGTATGGTGTTGTCGTGTTTCTCTCTCTCTCTCTCTCTCTCTCTCTCTCTCTCTCTCTCTCTCTCCCCTCTCTTGGCTGTATCGCGAAATCGGGAATACAGTGGCGCACGAACGAACGTACGATTTTAGCTGCTCGAGCATTTAATCCTAATGAAAATACTAGGTGAACACGCGTATTGTTTCGATATTACGTAGTATTCGTGTTAACGTACTACTGGAACACACCGAGACGCGACCGAATCATCGGATAACGTTACGAGACTCCGTTTCTTTACCGTCTCAATGCTACATCGGTGCCCGCAACGATAATTGTGTTGTTACGTTGGCTGGGATAACGGAGGCGGTCCAGGTTCATAATCGTTACAGGAGCAAGTAGCGGTTGACGCGAATTCTGGCTGTCTAATTCGCGATTCAATCCATCCAAAACAAAAGCGCGACCGCGTACGTGCTTCCCAGCGCCGATAACATTCGCGTTTACGTTCACCGTTAATTAAACTACCTGCCACCGTTTCCCATTCCGTAATAGAACTTTCGGTGCTTCGGCGAAATTGCCGCCGTATGGAACTTATCGATCTTCCACGCATTGTTACGCAATATCGTGGCGGTCGATTCGACTTTGTCTTGGGGGAAACAGTAGCGGAACGGTATAATTTCGTGCATACGTCTTGGCGATTACCGAAATACATCTCGGAGCCCGATTTATCCTGGCGGGGGAGTGGATGTTCTCCGGTGTGTCGTGTACCGGCGCACAGATTCTCGGTTTTAAGGAAAGTTCGTTCTATTCCCACGTGCGAACCTCCTCCGGAGAGTGCAACGTAATAAATCACCCCCTCGGATTTTCGAAACTCCCGCTACCCCTTCCGTGTCTTGTCATTCGCTTATCGGGGTTATGAATCTCGGGCACGGGATCGCGATAAAACGGACGCTTTAAATCGTACGAACTTTCGTCGTATAAATCCTTCTCGTCCCGCCGCGGTTCCTGTCCGACGCGCTTTCAGCGGATCCCTGCCGGCATCGCTCGCTCTGATTAACACTCCAGCCTGCAATTGTTTCAACCGCTTCGAAACGGAAAACGAAGAAAGCCAGTTTAATACTCTCGGCGCTGGAAAACGCTCCTTTCTCTTGTTCCGTTTTCCTGCGTCGAGGCAGATTTCAACGGGCTTCTGTGCGAAATCATATTCGCCCTATCGATTACGATTAATTTCTACAGATAATCGTATTACATCTTTCAGTAATTACCCATCCACAATTTCTGGAAAGCGATCGGTGAAAGTGGACCTCGATTTGCCCAGAGGCTTTTGAAATTTGTAGGAGCAAATAGCGACCGTGGAGTCTGTTTTAGTACCGTCGAAAGTATCTTATTCTGAAGCGAAAAGCGTAAAGTTGTGAAATACCAAAGGGTGAACAGCGCCGTTGAAAAGTGTTGAGAAAGTTTCTCGTTCTTGTAGGAGCGATAAATCGATATCTCTTAGACGGCGTTCGTTTTTCATCCATCTTTTCATGCTCCCGCGTTACTCCTCGACGATTTTAGGAAAGTTCCAACGTCGCGGGGAAGAAAAACTTTGGTTTTAAGCTGGCCGCGCTGCAAAGTGTCACAATCTGTTTGCCCGGTTGACTTCTGGAACATCGCGAGGATGAAAACCGTACAGTAATGAAGTCGCAAAGCGAACGGAAACGCCGTGCCGGTTACAATTCCATCGAATTCGATATCGAGATCGCGACACGCTTCTGTTTCTAAATCCGTTCGAGTTTGAGAAACGAGCACCGGGTTATGCTGAAAAATTCAGCGGCGGCAAATAAGGTCAACCGAGGCGTCAAACTTGGATTTGCTTCCAATTTCGCGACGGGGGGAAGGGAAAAGCCTACAAACGAGTAACTTTCCGTTTGTCTAGCCGGCAAGTTCCCTGAACTCGCGAGTGCTGTGAATGAAAACAGCCCCGGAGCTGTTATCGCTACGATATCGTTCCTCCATCGTTCCAGGTTTGCGCTCTCTATATAAACACCGAATATCGTGAACTGTTTTCGCTTCGATTTACGAGCCGCGAAATCTGGCTCAACGTACGTGTCCCCATACTGGTTTTTCTACTTACTCGTGGAAACGCGCGTAACGAGAAAAAAAAAATCGTCGACTATTTCGATCCTCGATTTAACTAGTAAGAGAATTTTTCACGTCCTCGAACGTAATCTTCCTCAAATCCCTTATATCCATCGATGTTAGTTATCCTATCGCGGCAATTACATCAGACGTAACTGGCTTTTACATCGGATCCACTTACACCGAGAGTTCCTTGGATAGCATGGACCATTGAGCGCGGTTGAACGCGAGAAAGAGTAAGAAAATAGGTCAAGGTGGTGGAAGGGCGACAGAGTGAGAAGATTGCAGCGGGTATATCGACAGTGGAAAGGCATAGTTAGACGGAAGGGTTCGTACAGGATACCGCGGGGCGGAAGATAGTTGGAGGTTTTGGTACACGGGGTAGGAGGGGAGGGCTGATCACCCCGGGCGAATTTGCATTGTGGCCGGACGCTTCGTGTTTGAGCTGCACTGAAGCTCCTGCCGCATCTGACTGACTGCTCGTTGCACTTTAATCCCAGGCAAACCGTCGATACACCGAGGCGAGCGAGAAAACGACACTTTTTACGCGAGTAAATTAATTATCGACAGTATTAAAAAAAAAATAAAGTAGTCGAAGTAAAGGTCGATGTTTTTGCAACTGCGGGTGGCTAATAGAATTTCCAATGCGAAAAAGGAAAACAGTCGCGGAAAGAGAATCGTGACAAGCTTGCCGGTCGCTTCTGCTCCAAATTGCAAATCGCGGCTATCCGGTTGCAATCTTATCACGACTCTCGAGAGCCGATATTGCGAACGAATTATTAATGCAGGTCTCTTCTCGCTTTGAGCCTCAAGTCAGCTATTCGACACGCACGGAATTTCATTCCAGTTAGATTCGATCGTAAATTTACAAAAGTGTGAACTTCAATGAACCGCGTCGAACCTCCAAATTACCTCGTTTCAACGAGCGCACATTACGAAGTGCTTTTCGTTCAATTCCGTGTTTAAATTCGGTCAGACCCGCGTCGACGAACCGGCACGCAGGTTTCATCGAAGGCTTTGAAGCAAGGAATTCGGCAAAGACGACATGCGATATGACGAGTGGTATGAATTCTGTTTGAACAGCTTAGAATCCAGTGTTTCCCGAGGTATCTTGAATATACATATATTCCTCCTGTCCCAAATCTAATATTCGAAATAACTGCTGCCCAAGCGAATCCAATACTACGCGTTGGTCACTCCCAAATCGCCTGGTCTCCGTAAACGCTTCGATTACTGACGTTCGACAAGCAGACGTCGAACTCCAGGATTAAATCAAATACCTCGGCGGACCGTCTGCTCGAAGAGAGGCCACTGTGCGAAGTCCTGACTGTTCCCGGAGGAAAATCCAATCTTGCCATTGAAGAGGAAATCGGGGAAGGACGGGTACAGGGCGGTCTGAATGGAAAACGAATCACTCGGAAAAGTTTTAGTCACGAGCAGATCAGTCTGTCGACGCGAGAAACTTTCCGTTTATTCGTCGGTATAATCGGCCCGAAAGGGACCGAGGGGGATAGAGAACGCGAGCAACTCCGATCGAGGTTTTAAGAGAGGCTTCTGAAGAAGGTCGCGAGAAAAAGAAGAACAAAAAAAAGTGAAAGGCGGGGAAGTAAAAAGGAAGGCGCGCTTCGAAACCGCATGTGTGTTTCTCGGATCCAGAATACTAGATGCGATCGACGTACCGCGACGCGCCTCAGCGTTCAACAATGCGTAAAGTTCCGGGCAACAGCTAGCCTCTAAACTGGCAAGTTGCTCGGATGCCACAATGCGACCATTACGACGGTCGAAGGAAAGAAGTTGGGAAAGTTTCACGAAAGGGGCAGAAATTCTCGTCCGACCGGGGCTGTCGAGCGGCGCGCGAGAGATAAAAGTCGTAAAATTTAATGTGCATCGCATTCAATCAGCGTTCGTTTGTGGTCGCGCGGAGGAACTCTTTTTCCGAGGGATCAGAAAGGTTTTCTAGTTTTCCGCATTTTTTTGCCGGAGCAATTCGACCGTGTAAATGCCGCGCGCCATGAAAAATAATAGCGCAATAATGATGAGAAGAAAGTTTCGAAGATGAACGACGACAAACGCGTCGACCCTCAACGCCGATAAATCAGAGCTCCGGAACGATAGCACCGGTACCAGGCGATAAAGATCGAGCAGTATCGATTCGATGTCGTGCCGCGACGGCGTCCTCCGAAAAAACATTCCAATCGTCGAGCGACTGCAACGTTGACAGACAGGAGTGTTCATCTGGATGGGGTGTGAAAAATCGAGACGCGTACGAGGAAGGACGCATCGCGTCCCGGTTTTTATCGTCGTTTCGCACAATTTCCGTCGTCCTCATAAGCCCGGGGCGCATCGTGGTCTGCGTGCTTTTTCTTTTTTTCGTTCGCCGTGTAATATCACAATTGACGGCGGGGCTTAAAGCGGGCAGCCACGATAATGTGTATACGCTGATACTCGAATCGTCCCCTCAGACTCTAATTAACTCGGATATTGACCATACCGGCGTATCAGCGTTCCACGTGTGTGCATATGCCTTTTCGTCCCGCCACGCACCGTTCTCCCCCGACGCTCGCACAAACAGAGTCGAGGGTAGAAACGGACAAAAAAAAATGCCACACCAATTTATCGGGCTCCTACGTTTTTATCGCCCCGCCGCGCCATTTTTTACGGTCCTCCTCGCGGGAGTTATGCAACCATCAAAAAACGCCGCGATCACTGCACAGACACATGACGTCGTCATACGACACCGACGCCGCCGTCCTTTTTGAATGTGTAACGAGAAAGCTGACGGAAATTGTGTTATTTCGTTCGGAGGAACGGCGGACCGCTTTGGCGCTCGTTAAGTCGCCGATTAGTGTTCCCTCTGATATCGACGGGACGCGAATTAGCCGTTGACTAGTTTTTTCCGCGGTGACATTTCCATAACAAAGTGAATTAGAAAGATTAAAGAGGCGTTCCAGCGCGCGGAAGCCATCTACTATTCACGGTTCTTCTTTTTTCATGAATTTTAACTCGCGAACGTACCGAAAATAACAGGTTCGACGAACCCGAGGATCGCCCACGTCGATTCCACTTACCGCTCTTCGGCGTGGGGAAGATGTTGTAGGAAGAATCTTGAACCCACGACGTGACGGTCACGTATTCCTTGACGAACGTCGGAACGGTGCACCTCAGCACACCGGTGTTGCCCGCCAGGACGTAGGCGTCTTGCGCAACTACGTGGTAGTTCTGTCGGACCACTGGAAACAGTTGCAAGAAATATCCATCAGTCACTTCGCGTCAGACGCAGCGTCTTTAATTATTCCTAACTCGAAAGCGTAAGAAACCACTCGCCGATAACCCGCGTTTCGACAAAATCTCAGACAGAACGCTGTCATTAACCCCGATAATATATACTAGACATTTTCTATGACAAGCTCGTTATTCTGTCCGCGAACAAGGCCGCTTTTCAAACCGTCTGGGAGCGGGTGCTTTCGGTAATTAGTGCCTCCCCCGTCCTTTTCCTACCCGCTCGACGCTCCTGCGTAATCCACCTCGTCCGCGTAATGCAAAGCCACGATTCTTTCAGGAGCCTGGGCAGAAATTCGCTCACGATTCACGAGTCGCTAAATGCGATAAGTGATTCTTGGCAGAATGTCGGGATTGTAAGACCCTTTTCGCCAGGGGACCGAAAGAGTCCCGCGTGGTCATTTGTCTCGGTAGCCCGCGAGGAGAATGAGGTCGGTGGGGGTCGCGTTCTCCGACTTTCCTTGCAGCTGATAGCACACCGGAATGCGTTCGAATATTCACGTTAGGTATAGTCCAACGTAAAGAATATTTTCCGCTCTAACACGAATGTATTGTCTGTTTAACCAGAAACTAGTCTGGAGGAAATGCGAAGGAACAGTCGTAGATTATACTGCTAGTGATGTGTTTGTGGTAGAACGATAGGAATTTTTTGGTTAATTTTACGGAAATGTCGGCGGATGCGGACAGAGGAGAATTGTGAATATTTTTCCTATGTAGCGCAGGCTGCTTCGTAATATATGAAGGCACGAAAACAACGAGGAAAGTTCTTAAGAATTTGTTTCTTGTTTAACCTTGTTTCTTGCAGCACATGGTTACACTTGTATACCTGATATTTATGTATTGTGTACTGCTCAAATATTGGGATTTCCAGTGTTAATATAATAGAACTTAAATTCGATTGCCGGGGAATTGCTATATTTTAGTAAAACAGTAATCGTCGAAACGCAGCTTCTGTTCGGTGTTAAGAAATAAATCGACGTGTCGTGATTTAGGTGGGACCAGCGCGCATTAAACAACTCTCCTCCACTTGGCAGGCCGCGAGAGACACCGAATTTTGATCTTGGCAGTGAGCACCGCTTGTTAGCCGTAAGCGGCCGTAAGCGAGTTTGAGGCCATACATCTGCGAAGCGGCCGTGGAGGGTAGGGACGAAGCAGGATAGGATGGCGATAAATGTAGTTGGCTCGGTTCTCTTGAGCCGCGATCATTCTTCCAGCTTTCCCCGGAGTCGCGGTTTAGAACATCATTCCATAGAACGGCCGATTACGTTTACGACCGACGAGATATCACGCTCCGCCTGACGAGACTGCGCGCCGCGCGATAATACCTGCCGGCTCGGCGATGTCGCGTCCGATTTTTACGCGCGCGGAAAATGGGTGATCGCGGGCAGGGCGCTAAATATCCGCATCTGAACGGCACCGGCACGCTAAGTGCTACGGTAAATTCGCTCTCGGGGAACGCAATCGGAGATTGCGTACCCAGCCGCGACGCTTTCAATGGCGTAATTGCGAGTAACGATACTCCGAGACCGTTCCGCGAGTAATTTTTACCCGGATTACGGCTAACCGGTATGGTCTGAAGTAAAACCCACTTTGTCCGGACTGTTTCGTGAATTTTTCCCCCCGTCGGATAAGTTGTATTTGCCGTGGATGGTGGGAGAACGGAAAGCGGAAATCTCGCGATTTTTCGCCGACGCAAATTTAAGGAACCACCGTGAATAAATTACGGTGACGCGTTCGGGTGGTTCGCGGAAGTTGCAGCGGCGGAACAGGATGGTTGACGGTTGCGTCAGACGGTGCTTCGACGACTAGACGAAGGGAGAATAAGAGGCGATCGGTTGGAAGAGGTGAAATAAAGGTACTCACCGGCCTTTACCGTGATTTCACGGCTCAACACCCTGCCGACGCTGTTGGAAGCCTGACATCTGTAGACGCCCGAGTGGACGTCGTGTCGGTAGCTCTCCGCTCCGAATGGCAAGAAATACATCGAACCGTTTTCCAGGGTCTTACGGATGTGCTGTATAGGGTTCACCGCTGACCCATCTACCATAAGCCAATCTATTCTCGGTAACGGACTACCCTGGGCCGAACAATGGATCATTGTCCCCGTCTCGTTCGAAAACTCGATCAGGGAACGGGGCTCCGATGTCAGAACTGGGCCTTGACTGTCCAGCACCACTCCTCGTCCTGAAACACCAATTGTCACGGTTCCATGTTAAAAATCTCTTGGAATTATTCACAGAGTATCGAGTTTCTTTGAGGACACGAACTCGCTCAGTATTCTTTATTTCCAGCTGACCAGACCCATTCTTGAATATGGAAGTGTAATCTGGTCTCCATATTTCAAATCTCATGGTTACAATATTGAGAAAGTACAGCATAAATTTGTAAGGCTTGCTGCTAAACACATGGGGTGTCCCATATCATTTGATAACCATAATTATAACGTGGTGCTTAAAGCTTTAAATTTACAAACATTGAGCAGTAGAATGATTTCAGATATTGTATTTGTGTATAAGGTACTGAGAGAAGACATAGGCTGTCCCTCTATTTTCAACCTTTTTTTCATACACGTTAATACTCGAAATATAAAGAATCACCCTCTGTTATACACTCTACCTCATCGCACATCTTATGGTTATTGTAGCTGTATAAATCGAATATGTAACCTCGCCAACTCTGTTAATAATAATGTTGACTTATTCAATCAGTCTCTTGAATCCTTAAGAAGCTGCCTACGACGTATTATTTAATTTAATTAGGATTTACTTGTATCATGCGTTTCTACTTTCCTTTTTTCTTTTCTTTTGTATTTTGTACCAAAAGGTTTTTTGCCCCTAAATAAAATAAAATAAAAAATAAAAAAAAATGATAATTCTGAATAAAAGAAAATGTAAGGCCCGAAGAGTTTCGTCAACTTATCGTTGAACGATCGAAATAAAAGGCCCCACTGGCAATACGCTATAACTCGCTGTAAATGCTCCAAGTAAAAGTAAAGGGAAGGGTTGAGTGATCGATAGGTTAATATATCAATATCTCCTTTGATTGAAACCGAGATACAGTGATTACGTCGAGATTGCTTTTCTATTTTCTCCCTGGCAGGCAGCGAGCAATCTGTATGTAGCAATAACGATGGAAATCTGTATTCTTCAATTTATGAAGGTAAACACGAAGAACATTCATTTTGTTACAAAACGTCACAGGCGGAGTAGTTGCTGTACATGCGGTGTAGCAATAACACCGTGATCGATCATATTCGATCATCTTCTTGTCAGTTATTACGGGCCGCGCGAAATCATTTGCATGTTCCCACGGAAAAGCAAGGCTTCATCGCTCACGCAAAAATTCTGTAACGTACAAAACGATTCGGACGTAATTCGCAATTTGAAAACGTGACGCGTGTGGAATTAACGCGCCGCGTTTTAACGACGCTAATCGAATCATGAAAAAAAAAAACCGTATCGTACACGGTGCAATAAACTTCGCGGAAAGCGAAACGAAGGTCGGCGATAAAAAGACAACGAGACAACGAGGTCAACGAGGCGACCCGAATAATGATAACCGAACCCATCTTCCCCCGGTGACAATAAAACGCGCACGTACGCGGATCGCGCGGAGGCGTAGAACGGCGCGCGAATCGTCATCGCCTCGCTGCGATTGCAACATTTACCGCTCTCTCCCTCCACTCGTATCATCACCGCCCTCCCGTCCCCTCTCGACAAAGCTCCTCTCTTTTACGCCCCTTGTCTCTCTATCAACGGCTCCTCTTTCCGCCGCCCTCTCCTTCAAACGAGAAAATCCGATGGAGCATCTCCGGCGCAGCTGATGCCAGCACTGTCGAGGAGCTTTGTCCCCGGAATTCCGGGGCGGCTTGTTTTTCGGCGATCGACGGCCACCGAGGGCGGTTGAACGAGGTGGTGGCGCGCATGGGAAATGAGCCGAGGGGCTGTGCGGAAGGGACCGGGAGGAATCGGTTCCATTATGTATGAACGACGATTTGATAACCTGGTTGCGCGGTACCCGGAAGACCGGTAAGGGCGCATCGGCAACGCGAGGACCCCATTGCGCCCCCCTTCATGGATGCTGTACGCGCGTCCATGTGCCGGAAAGACGTTTATGGCTGGCCGCTTCCTGCGTTCTACGATGCACCTGCGCCACCGGTTTACGACCGTGCAGCGTCGCCACCTACGCTGCACTTACACACACACGCCGAGCGTGCACGTTCTGCAGCGCTCGCGAGTATCGCGCGCAAAGCAGCGCATCCCGCGGGCGTTCCTCCCGTCCGCCTCTTCCCCGCGCGCTGTCCAACCGTCGAATCCGACGATGACGGAAAATATGGTTAAATTAGCGTGCGTGTAACGCAGTTTGCCACCGCCGCGGGAGCTCGTCTGTGAAATTAAGGAGACAGCGGAGCGGCGCTTTGCGTGAAAGGAAATTCGCCGGCGTTGAGTTGACGGGAAGACTGAATGAAATTTTGCTTAACTCGATGACCCTTACCCTTGTGTTCCGCGATTGCCGGTACAATAGCGGGAGTCTGTGAAAATGGAATATTATACGTGTATCTTGTGCTTTATCCCCTTTTGGAATATTCTACGAGTGCATTTGCATTTGAATGCATGTATCGTTTGTTGGAAGGTGAGAAGTTAATAGACACGAACGTTACGCGATAAGGAATCCCATTGAAAGGAGAGTAGTAAGATGACGTTGTTGCCGAGATTTCTTCCTCGAATTTATCAAGCAAACTATTTGCATCCGCTGCCACTCAACACTCCTCCGTTTCCCCGTGGACGGCGTTTTTGGACCTGCGATCCGGAATCTAGTCACAGTGTCTCACCCACATTTGTAAGTGTCACTTCGAATCTCTCCGCGTAGAATTCGGTAAAGTTTCATTCGCAGATGAATGATGGATCTCGAAGTGGGTTCGAATTTTTATTTCCCGGGCGAAGCAAAAACGTGCTTTTAAGCTGCGATAAATTTCTTATTAAGGGAGCGAGACTGGGCTTGCATAGCGTGAAATATAAATTGAACATTAGTTGACACTGTGGTCCAGAATAATTACGACTGTCAGAGAAAGGAAAGAGTCAGGAATAAATCAAACGCATACACCCTCGCCGTCACGTTTTTGCTTTTCCATGCAGACGCGTGCTATTCTCTGTCCTCGTAAACGTGCAGCTTTTTCTTTCCTTCCTTTTTTTTACGCGCGGATACATTGCACTCTGGCGGGCAACGAGAGAGAATGCATGGCTCGGTCGACTGTGACGAGTCTCGCGCATGTGATCTTTGGGTCGCGAAAAACGTAAATCTATCGATATCGCGCGCGAGACGCGAGTTTCCGCAGTTTTCGCCGAGTCGCGACTAACAGCTGATGATAATACATGGACCAAACGTTTCCGGCGGGGAAACTTTGTTCTCGGAGAAAATCGAATTTGAAGTTTATCGTGCACGCGAGCACTTAACCGACCCTCGACTTCAGAAACTCGATGGTAAAAGTAGCTGAAAACACTCGAAACGCAATCAATTCTGTTTACAGCGTCAGTAATCTCGAAGCTCCATAAGCGGCGCGCAAGCTGCTCTCGTACATTCGTAAGCGTTCGACAATGGAAGCCCCTTATATTACGTCGCGCAAGAAGACGTATCGCCGAGCAGCTTGAAATTTATCACCAGTTTCCCGCCGCGCACCTGCCACCGCGCGTATAAGATCGCGCATAATACGTAGTAGTCGGTGAAACTCGATTGAACGCGGCTTAATTAATCACCGGGAAATTCGGCGCTAAAACTTGTTTGCAGTTGCTTTCGCCGAGAGCTTTGTGGTTAATTTCGTCTAAGCGAGGAGAAGCTGAACGCGGTTGGAGTCCTCCTCCCCCTTCCCGGGCAGCCGGGAAAAACCGTCGCGAATTTTTTTTTCCTCTCCGTGTAAATTCGTGTCGGGTGGCTTTCGTAACGAGTCGCGAATGCCCTTTTCCACCGATAATTGCGTAACGAGGAAGTTCAATGCGCCTGTGTGAGTTGGTTCCGGCGTTGCGTAATCACCGGATAACCAAGTCGGCAGACAATTATACACAGACAATGTCCCCGCCGCAGAATAATGCTCCAACTGTTTCTCTATTTACAATCGCGCGTTTGCCTCGAATTATACCGCCTCTACGAAAATTCTAAACATCGTGTCAGCTCACTTTACGCGACACTGGGTCGTTTTCTTTAGCTGTTAGATTTTCGTTGGGTGCACAAATGATATATGTGTTATCTTTAGTTCACGGCTTGCATGAATTTAAAGTATAATACAATTGTATCAATTACACGCCGACGCCCCGGCGCCGCCTTTACACACTGTCCCCCTGTATCGTCGCCGAAGTCCTCCCTTTGAACGCATACACTCAGTGCCAGACCTGTTTAACGTTCACACTACTCGATGCGCGTTAGTTTCTCTGTAGACGAAGTGTTCTGGTGTAACTTTGTCACGGGAAATTGCCTTCGGTAAATGTTGTTTCGTTTTGGAAGGGAACCCTTTGCAGAAAAATAAACACCGATACGAAGGTTCTCGAATGCCTCGAATAGCATTCCGATCTATTTGAAATCTATGACGCACTGTTTCAAAAAATCCGAATGATCTCAATGCCCCCTTAATGCCCCCGCGAAGGAGAAGCTCGCGACGTAAAACGCAGTCGGCGAAAAGCGATAAGGCGGCGGGATTGTTTCGAATGGAAATTGCTCGAAATACTTCGCACGCCGGACAAGCACGGCATTTTCTAGCATCGTGCAGAATTACTACATTAGTTAAATATTTGGGTCGACTCTGCATTTCAGCCGCGTCCACACCGAAAGGCGGCACGTACACAGAGATACTTTTCGTTAGGACCGTAATCCCCCCGGTGCCTTTTAGCCGAAACATTAGTAACTGCAGCGCCGGGAAGAAAAGACCTTTGAAGAATTCCCAACAGTCGCCCCCTCGTCGACAGGGCTGCATCCCCCGGTGCATTCCATTACGCACGTATGACCGAGTGACGGTTACGCGGGCCGTCTACGTCGCTGTACGTGACGCGATACACCTGTGCCAGTCCACAATTATGCACCGGCGCTATTTACGCCGCATTTATACACTCGTCCTGCCCCCGCAGCCCGCCCTTTGCCGCCGCCGCCGCCTGCACCTACGGCGTATCCGGTTGTTCGGGGTCCTCGTGCAGGTGTGCGAGGGTCGCGCTACGCGTGCGTGCACACGCGTAATACACGCGAGCGCATCGACTGTGTAAACGTTGCGCCGCTGCAATGACGATCCCAGCCCTGTATTCTCGGCTTGCACCTCGCGCTCCTGATTAATTACAGAGCACCGTTACGTTGCAACGGCGGTTGCATCGCGCCCTGTATTATCATCCACGGTGCACGACTTCCGTGACGTCACTCACGAATTAACCGTCGCGGCTCACGTTCGACGTTTAGCCAACGCTCCCGTGGATTTTCCTCGTTGGAACGATCTACGATGCCCAGAGGAAGATGGATCGTTCTCGATCTGCTACCCGGACCAGGAATTCGGATACCGGCGAAATTCGTTCTGGGAAATCGTTCCTCTCGCCCTCGACGGAACACCGAAGACGTTTAATTCTCTAATTAGACTAAGCTCCCGTTCCGTCGCCGGATGAAATTTAAGCTTGCCTCGAGAGCGCGATTCGAGGGGGCGAAATCGCAACCGTGATTGCTTTCAGATTTCAGGTCGGAACTCGGAATTCGAGGAGAGCCGTGGAACACTAATGTGGCCAGGTTTTGAACTTTACTCACAGTTGCCACTTCGCCGCGGCTGCTTAAGTTGTTTAGGGAATCGGAGCTTCGAGGAATCCAGAGATTCCGTCGATACGCTTCCTCGCTCCTCTAATCGAGTATCGGGCCAATCGTATTTTACGACCCTCCAAGAACGACCAGCGCGTAACAGCGTCATGCTCGACCTGCGCAGACGTTTTAACCCATCGTGACGATTGCGAGCTGCATCATCGGTGGAGCAAATCCATTTCCGGAGAACAGCGCGACGCGCGGAGAGCGCCATTCAATTAACCGACGGCCTCTGACTGGCACCCGAAACCGGCCGATCCATTTAACGCGCTTTCGGTGGGAGTTCCTTTCGCTAATTCGTGCAGGTTTAAACAACGCCGGGGATCGATAACAACGGCTCGCGATTATCCTTGCCTTCCGGCCGGCTAATCCGACTTAAGCGCCTACATAAATACGAATATATATTTCGCGTACACCAAATCCCGAAGTTAGCTGCAATGCAGCTAGGCGAGATACCGCCGCAACCGGATTTCGCCGGCACGCGTACACCGTTACGATCGTTTGATCTGGATCATGGTTAATTTCACCGTCGGTTATGGCGCACAATGCCGTACCAATCACGCCCCTGACTACGGTGCATTGCGCAGTCCGATTGGTCCCTACGCCACCGGCACGTACAACACACCGGCGGCGAATCGCGCGCGATTGTGCGATACCGCGCGCGAGACGTACACGCGTGGCCCGCGTGCGCGCACACACACGCCCACACGACCGTAAGTCGACCGACGCGCAGGTGTACGTGTAATCGGCGACGACCAGATAAAGCCCTGGGGAACGGATCAATCCGTGACGAAGCCGTCGACTTCGAAACGCTGGATTTCGCTTCAACCTTTGTCGGCGATCGCGTTTATTCGACGCGCGAGGGACCCGCGACGTCGCCGAAAGCAGACGCGTCGTCGAATTACGAGGGCAAATCGAACGATAGATCGCCAGATTTCGCCTTTTAACTGACCCGATGCCGTGTCGACGCTCGGCACAGCGGAATGAGTGATTTAGAGCCAGTCTGGCCGACCGACTTCTCTCCTCGCCGCCCTATCGGCGACCGTACTACTTCCAGCGCGCGTACCTTATTTATTCGGTGACGCTATCTTGACGCGAGAGTGAGTTTAATTAAAACGACCGTTAAGAAAACGGGAAGCCGTAGATTGGGGCCGTGGATACGAACGCGAGTCTTTTTCTTGTTTTCAGTGGGAGGATTTTCGCAGTTCTATTTATTTATTCACTAAACGAGAGCGGCCGTCATAAATTTGCCTGAAAATACGAAAGACCGAGTTCGGTGGATATGCAAATAAGCAGCGGCAAATGTTGCCAAATGTAATCGGATAAGCGTGTACTTTTTTTTTTTTAAGTTGCTTCAACTCGTTCGTTCTTTTCCTAGGCATTATTAAAAATTTCCTCATCCGCCGCGAGCGAACTCGAAACCAGTTCTCTTATACTCTGCCTTCTGAAAACAGTGTTTTTCCGTTCGCAAGAAAAACACGGAAACATTAATAACCGACGCGGAGCTGCAGATAAACAACGACGCGGCGACGCGCGCGGAACATTCGTCGTGCCAGCTTTCCGGCGCGAGTGAATTGCCGCGACACGATGCTCTAGGTCTTTCGATTATCTCCCTTTTCATCCGCCGCGATCCTCGACACTATGTGCCGTGTCGACATCTTACCGATTCGCTTTGAACGGCGTCGATAGTCTGCTGATCTCGGAGTACATAGGTAGACACATTATGCACGCACCATGGAGCATGTTGGTCGGGATCTGGACCGAGGAGAGAAAGATGGGAAATCGACGGCATCGCCGATGAAATTAGTTGGCGGCGTCACCGAGAGTCTTACGCCTCGTCCCTCTCCCTCCGCGACCAACCCATTCGATTTCCCTTCTTCTTTCTTCGATTCCGCCCGATTCCCTCTCCCGCGCTCGTCCCTCTGTCCCGCCGCTTCACCCTCTCTCTTTCTCTCTCCGACCGACGCAGATGAATATATTTCCCTCGGCAGCGTCTTCATCCGACCAAATGGAAGAATCTAGCGAGACGGGAGCAATATCGGCGGAAATCGAATCGCAAAATGGAGAAAATGACTGGGAGTGCTTCGTTCTATCATGAAGAGGGAGGAGGCGAGACGAGTCAGGGGAAAGTGAGAGGCGGAGTAGGAGAGGAAATGCGAGAAAAGGTGGAAAGCTTAAGGGTGACAGGCAGGAAACAGAACGGAGACGGAGGGAAAAGGGCCGAGGGGAACGAGAGAGATGGGTGCGGGACGGAGAGAAAGGAAGGGACGCATTCCTGGGTGAGTTAATCCCTGGAGTCTGGAATGGCTGACAATTCCATGGATCCATGCCTTCCGCCATCCTTCCGAGGAGGTACGTGTGCGCGACCCCATACGTGCACGTTGCCGCGAGCGGCCGTGCCCCTGTATGAGGCATGGCTCCCGGTATTATCGCGTGAAATCGATTCGACGGGTTCCTAATATCGCGAAACTCGGCGTAAGTGGATCGTAATATCGGGAGGGATCTTACGTGCGGGCGCGCGTGTTTCTTAACGCTTTCCACGGAGCCTGGGAAGGAGCTCGGCCTGCTGACCCGGTCGTTACCATAAGCAGCTTACGGCGAGCCCGGTGAATTGTCGGCTATCTCCCTCACGACTCTTACGAGTTCGCCAACTACCACTTACTTTTCTTCCCCCTTTCTCCTTCTCTTGTCACGCAGGAAATTTCTCCGCGCGGCCGGAAAACTCTGAATCTTAATTGGAGGGTTCCTCTCGAGTAACGTCGAATCAAATTGCTAATAATTGGTCGTTTTGAGCTTAAGGATCTCGAAAAACTCTGGATAATCTATTTTTTTTTATTTGGTTTTTTTTTATCGACTACAGAATTCGTCAAATATCATTCCGACAAGGTAGAGGGACTATCAATATCCGAAAATCTCTCGAGCATTTATGTTCCGAGAGGGCAACTCTTTTTCAACAAGCTCCGACAGCCGCAATCAGTGGTTCCGAACGATTCTATCACTCCGCCATCAATCAATCAAATCTTCTTCCTCCTCGACGAGCGAACCGATTCGTGTCTAACCTTTCGAGCGCGACTAGGGAAGTTTCATCTTTCAACGAGCTTGGATGCCTGCAGTTAACTTAGTAATTGCCAACGTGAAAGGATGCACGGAACGTTAAAACCGAATGCTGGCTGCCTATCAACGCGGACTTCGTGTAACCCATTGATTTTGCAAGTTTGGTTACCGGCGGGTGAAATGAAACAAGTTTCCGTTGTCGAAAAATTTCGCTGTACATTTTCCGCGACGCGACAGAAGCGTCACGTCTTTCTTAAAAAAACAGAAGGAAGAAGTTAAATAAAAAGAGAAGGAAAAAGAAGAAGCCACCTTATCGGACAGAAGATGAAGCGCAAAACGCAATTAGCGGAGCTACCGGATAATTGAAACGGTGAACGGGAAATGGGCTCGCGGGAAGGTAATACGGTTGAGCCCTACTTACGATTCCCAGTGCCAAAGGAAAGAACATCTTGAGGAACGGGAGAAAAAAAAAGAGCCGGCGCGGCGGTCGTGTCGGCCCGGAGAAGAAAGCGTTTGACGACATCACGGAGTCGTTCCTCCGTAAACTGCTTAGCGCTGGATAGCGGCCAGTGAGTTCCTTCGCTGTTCAAGTAACTTTCTTAATCCCCTTCTTAGCAGAGTTAATCTCTGCGATTAATGCTTTGCTGGCGTGTCGTTCCGGGAGCTTCACCTGTCAAAACCAAACGTTGCACAGTGTTTTTTCGCGTCATCGTCGTAGTCACAATTAAACGCGGTAAAGAAGAATTATTTCCTATTATTAAAGAAGAAAAGGTCTTATTACAATGAACTTCGCAAAGGAAATTACGCCGACATTATGTAGTATTATTAGAACCTTTTTAAAGCTACTAGGGTCGTTCCGCTTTTAATTACTATGCGTCGAAATGGTGAAGCCTATTAATGAAATCTGATTCCATTTCGCACAATAGGGAAAGAGAGAACCGACGGAGGATATTGGATGGTAATAATTCTTCGGTCACAGTCAATAATTTCTTGGGCGTTCTCACGCGAACGAGACGGAACGATGTCAATAAGCGCAACGATGAATCGGGTATAAATCAGTGTAGGATGCAGGCGCGCGATTCACATGCATCGATCGCGGGTAGGTAGAGACAAAAGAATTAACTAGACACCTGCGTCGTCGGTTCGCGCGCGAGCACCGACGCGGGCTCGTCCTATTTTTCTGGGAAATTAATCACGAATGTCGCGATTGCCACGAGGCTTTTTTGCGCGCCGGGGGTTAACGGGCACCGCTCCACCCTCCCCCCGTCTTTCCCCCCTCGCGGATAACACCGAGAACCCGGCGTCCTCTTCTTCCTCCAGTCGGGTATTCGTAGCTTATCACTCACCAGCATCCGCACTCCAGCGACACGCTGAATTAGCATAATACCATCGGGTGTCGTTACGTGGCAGTGAAACTCTTCAGGACACTTCAATGCTCCGATACAATGGAATATCGATCCGGAGCGCGAGAAGCCAGTCTCGCCGGAGGTGCAGACGGCGAAACAGTGTGGCCCTTGACGTATTAAAGGGTGAAAGGCGAAACGCACCGAAGGGGGCGGAAGGACGAGACAAAGGTTCGCGCAAGGGCCGGGCGATCTCAAAATAATTCCCCACTTACCGGAGGGGGAAAAAATAAAATCGCGGTTGCGGGGACACGCGCGCTCGAGCACAGTGGCGCGTTTCGCTTGGGCGAACTCAATGTAAAACGCACCAAAAAAAAAAAGACGGAAAGTAAATAGAAAGTACGTCTTGCGCTGTCCTCGCGGAACGATCCTTACTCTAGGGCTTGAAACAACCGCCGCCATGCACGACCGTGTTACGACCAATCTCACCGTTTGACATTACGCGTTACGAGTGCGAAGCACGCTCGTTGACGCGCGAAAATGTCGACGAGCGTTTTTTATCCGGTCCTATTAAACAGACACGGCAGGAACAAAGAGAGAGGGGGAGAGAGAGAGAGAGAGAGAGAGAGGAGGGAGAGAGGCTGAGTTCGGCACGCCGCGCCGCTCGCGGAAGGAAAATTTGGCCGTCCGCTGAATTCACCTTTATAAAGCGTAATTCCTGTCGCGATTTTAATAAAAAAAAAAAGTGGCCGTGCGCGCGAGCCATGAATTCAGCAATTTGCGCCGCGCTTTAAAGTGCTGCTCTAATTTCGGCGACGCGGCGAATTGCGCTGCGCCGCGCGAAACCGCTCTCTCGCGTCGCTCGTCCGCTCGCGTGTTTCGCCTCATTTCGCATTCTAATTACAAGCTGCGTCGCGACGCAAATCGTAAATTATTTTCAATTGTGGGATAAAATATAGTCCGCATATAAAGTACCGTCCCGTCACGCCACGCCGCCGGGCGTAAATACAGTCTGGCTGCAGATATTGTTCATTATACGCTATCCATCGTTAATTGCTGCGAATATAATTAAAGGGGCGGTGAAGGGCAGAGAAGGGAGTAGGTGGAGGAAGTTGAACCCCCGGTATAGGCAACCGAACTCCTTTGTCCTTTTGGTCGCCACCATTTTTTTTTCGCCCTTTTTCCAACGCGCCGTTTAACGCCGCGCGAGTGTAGCCAGAGCCAAGACGTTTATTTATGGCAATTTAACTCGAAACTGCATTAGCGAAACGCACGCGGTTCGTTTAACGGGCGCAGTTAAAAGTTCCGCGCCAAACAAAAGTTCGGCCGGCCTCGCTATTCCTACAATTACTCTGTGCTCGGCGTTCCTCCGATTAATTGCTGTGTTTTTAATTGCTAACCCTATTTCTATGACCGCGACCGCGCGAATCCGCGTTCACGGATAACCGTCGCGGATCGCATTAACTCCGTGACAAAGATAAGAGCCACGCCGTGGCATATATCCGCCGCAAATAAGCTCCTTTCGCTCCTTATTGGACGATTCCCCCCTCCTATCCGCTTTAAATAGCCTGGTCTATGGTTTTTCTATATCCCCGTAATAGGAGAAGTTATTTCGCGATTTAATAGCCAGTTATGGGTTCCTCTTTGTGGAATGAAACGACGGAGGCACTAACATTTTCCAAGGAAACGTGATATCGTTCCCGTTCGACGCTTCATTCGAGAGATAAACCGTCACACGACCAATGGTACGTCTCGCGGACTTCATTTGTGAACCGTGAAACCCGCTCCGCGGGGAAATTGACAAAAGAAAAAGAGAGGGAAAGAAGTTTGAACGAACTAATGGTCGCTAAAGTTTCACGGAGATTATTCGAGGTGCGTCGCGGGAACCCGACTTCGTGAGGTGCGAATGAAACGAAAAAGAGTAAACGCGATTGGAAGAATAAATTACAACCGGTTCTCTAACAATATCGAGAAAGTCGCACATTTCACGGTTGAAATCGACTGCACGATACATCCGATAATAGCGATGCGGTCGAATGCAATTGAACCACGTAGACCGGACATTTTCGTAATTCAGTCGAAGCCGCGACATAGTCGGACAACTGCCGCTGTACCGTGACAAGTCCGTACCATCCATTCGGATTGCGATCGCAAGTAAATTAAACTTCCCTTCTCGTTCCTCGGTATAATATCTTTTGAGCTTCCCTTTAGCTACGTTTCAGCGCACTCGACACCCCCGCGTCGCACTGGAAATGCGACAGATGCGAATCTTTGAAAACTCGACCCGCAATATCGGTCACCATGAGCGAAATTCGAGCCTCCTTGATGAATGCGCTGGCAAATCTGCGCTGAAATCTCAAAAAATGAAAGGCGCCTGAGCTGGTCGACAGCGGAGAATCCTTTAACGCGTGTGTATTTTCCCTGGGAACCGGAGCTTCTGCGAAGATAGGATTACGTTTGAATTAAAGTCGAGGCGGTCTTCTATAATTTAGTGCGTAATTGAGTTTCTGTTTACCAGCAGTATACAGAAACCTTCCGTCTGTTTAAGAAATTGAATCGGAAGAGTAGAATACATAGAACGTTCCCTGAGTGGCAGTTTTATTTACTGAACTCTCGCGGTGTATAGATCGAGAAAATATGACAACTTTACAATATTTCCTTGTCTCCAGTATCTGATGGCGCGGTATAATCTTTGCCCCGTAATGGAAAAGGTAGAAAAAGCGGTATTAAACGAGACGCGCGGAGCGCTTAATCAAGATTTTTTTCCCCCTTCTTAATGACACGACGTAGACTGTTCCCATTGGATCAACGCGCTCCCGGCAAGGCAGTCGACCCGTAATCGAAACGAACCAGCGCAGCAGAACGCAACGAGCCGAACATTTTCGAAATTTAGGGCAAGCCGCGATATATACCGGGACGGGTGTTGGTTGCGCAGCGTCATCGGCTTGACAGATCGATCGTAATTAAATCGATGCGATCCGACGCGCTGCCCCCATACCCCCCATGGACTTAACTCTAAATCTAGGAATGGGGTCGATCGAAGCCACCATCAGGATGCATTATGGAGCCAGGAGGACATGCTCGCAGATAGGTGGCCGAGGCGGTAGCGGGCGACGGGGTTATCTCGCGCCTATTTGCACGATAGTCCTGTTTCCGATTAATCAGGTCCCCTGGAATTAACGCAGTCCCCGGGGACTGCGTCGCATCTCGCACGTATGCATACCCATTAGATGCTCCTCTCTCTCTCTTCCCCTCTGCCGTCGCCTCATCCTTTCTCCATTCCACTCACGTCTCCTCTCTCCTGTCCCGGCTGTGGCACCTCTCTACGCCCGTTGCTCTTCCCTTTCGCTCGCTCCCCCTTCGCCCCTCTCTCTTTCATTTGCATACGTGTACACTTTTACCGCTCGTGTCCTCTCCCTATCAATTATATTTCACTCTTTCTCACTCACTTGATTTCTGCTACTTTGTCCCCCCGGTCCTCTTCATTTATCCCTCCGCCACCTCTTTCACCGTCGTTCCGTTCCATCGGCTTTTTTGTCACATCGACCCCTTCGCCCCTACACACCCTCGACTCATTCCACTGTCCTCTTACCTCACGCCCCCCTCTGATCAATTTTCCCCCCGTTGTTTCTCATCGACGCGCTCGAGTTTTTGAACCGCGCCAAGTTAAACGCGCCCGAGGATACGTCGAAGACGCGTGTATCGGCGATCTCGCGTCGGCGTTTCAAAAGGCGCCCCTCCACAAAGATTATCGTAACAGTACCGTGGCTTTTACTCTTTTTTTTCAAAACCATACGATGATCCTCGGGGCTAGGAATCCATTTCTTTTCACCCCCGTCATTCACCGGCTAGAACGCAAACCCGCGCGCGTTTGATCCTTTCTTCTTTGCTTTTGAGCGCTCCACCGATCGCCGCTAATCATCAAATCGAACTAGGCATCCTCTAATTAACCTTTTTTTTCCCCCGCGAGCCAGCGTCGAGTGGCCGTTATAATTGGAGAACCTCCTCTCGAATCCTCCATCCCCTTCGGCGGGATTGATCCCATCGGGGAAGCCGTTGGTCAAAAAGTGCCTGCGTGGCACAGAACCCTCCGAGCCTCGTTAATCGCGCAATATTTGCGTTCCGGTAACGGGCAGTTAGCGTCGTCTTCGGCAGCGATTCCCGAACGCGCGAATATTCAGAGGGGGAAAGGAACGGTTATCGTTGAGGTTGCATTTCATCGGATTCATCGGGCTCCATATTCGATCCGCGTCGGTGCATATTGCGCGCATGCAGCGATATACCGTTATCTGGGTCGGGACGCGCGCGTTAATGCGAAAATTTATTCGCGTTTCATTCGAAAATGCTAAAGAGGGGGGAAAAAGCGGAGAGAACGCGGCCCGCGCATTATTCCCCAAATACGTGCGTTTCATGAAAATGCAACGTCACGTTGGGTCCCCATTACGTGATGAGAATTAAATTCATGCGACGTCTATACAAACGAGCCACTTCCAAAGCGTGCAACGTAAACGCATCAACATTCGTATATTTAATAATTAAGTGCTCTGATCGCTTTGAAATGAAGCGTCGAGAGTAAATTCGAAGCCGGTCCTCTAAGCAGATTCATTCGTTTACGCGACCCGTCTCCTGTGTCCACCCTTCGTCCCCGTCTTCATCTTTCATTTCGACCTTTCAGTTCGTAGGCAAGGAAGCGGAGACTCCATCGTAATAATATTATTCGCAATCATTCTCGTGTATCTATAAAATCCTCCTTTATCCGGAGCGAAGTTCCATGAAGCATTCGTTACTGCAGGTTCTAAGAAAGAAAATTAAATTCTCAGCTAGTCGTGTTTGATCCAAGACGGTCGCGTTTGCTCGAGTTCGTTCGTTCGCGGATCGAAGAAAAGGGAATGGCAAAGCTCGCGCGCGCGCGAAAATGAAGCAGAACGGTGATATCAAGAGGATTGAACGAAAATTGGGAGAAACCGTCTGATCAATATGAAACTTGAAACCGGTAACCTCGTAACGTTATCGCGATTTTTCCTAGAAATGATTATCCCTTCGCTTTTACCCACACGGCGTTATAATGCGATGTATAAGATTAATACCTTGTAAAGCTTTTAATATATCCCATTGTTTGCCTATGTTTATTCGATTTATCCGACAGTGGCGCGGTGGATTTGTATTTTGTGCGAACCGTGTGCATAAATTTTCACGCAGAAGCGAATTGGTTTACGCAGCCGCTCGACGCATCCGTAATATTATGCATCGTCGATTATTCCCATAATTTCATTCCCCAATTGCGCATAATATCTCGTATCCCAACGGCATAATCCATCTACAAACGATGGAAGATTCGCCATTGCCGTCCGAAAAAAGTGTATTAATCTGAACACGTCCGAATATTTTTCCCGTGTTCGTCTATTTTATCCGACAAATATTGATTCTAATTTTTCATTGATACGGTTTATGTGTATTGAGTGTAATGGTTGCGATACACGAACGACGAAAATATTTTCTGCCTGAAATATGAAATATAAATTGTACGGAAACGGTAGTTCGCCCGCGCCAATATCAGAAATAAATATGCGGAATTAGTGATGGTATTTATCGAACATTTTAACGTAATTTAAATATCCCACTTTTTTTGCGATCAAAAATAATGTCACGGCTGTCAATTTTCTACGCGATTTTCCACGCTGCCCGTGGAAACGCAATTTTCCAGCGAGCTTCTTCGTATGGGACTCGCAGTTATTCTCCGTAATTTCCGGATCATTTGACTCGAATATCGCGCGGCGCGCGCACAAGTTTACGTTAAAATTTTTTATCGTACCAACGCGTCGGCCGAACGCAGGACAACAGCGACATAATTTCGCGACGACGCGACGTCTGCCGATGAATCGCAGTCGGTGGTTAATGAATCAGGAACAGTCGGTGGTTTGAATCCTACGACACGTTCAGGCGAAAACTTCACCGCGACGAAATGCCGTCGCTTTATTTCCACCGTGTCCGCGCGCACGTATTTTAAATCGGGGGAAATTCGCGTGCCGTGTTAGCGAATATCGATCAGTAGAGTGGGCTTGACAAGGCGCTATCTGACACACTGCTCTGTCTGTTAGCGCGACGCGTACCGCGCGTCGGCTAATAAAATTCATGAAACTTGTTACAGAGCGCAGGATGGAATCTGATACAGAGCAGTATGTCGGTTCGATTAAAAACAGAGAGAGGGAACGAAAAAAAAAAACGGGACAGAGGAAGGAACAAGGGAACAGCGAAAAAATGCAAAAAGGAATCCGTAGAATTGACCGCTGCGAAAAGAGCGGAATTTCCACGAATAAATATCTGTCG
Source organism: Perdita meconis (assembly GCA_030770465.2). NCBI lineage: Eukaryota > Metazoa > Arthropoda > Insecta > Hymenoptera > Andrenidae > Perdita > Perdita meconis. The sequence continues at coordinate 5,458,908 of JASKOS020000016.1, forward strand.
GATGCGCCGAAGCGCAGCGTCGACCAATGAAGCCTCCTATTTTCAAGTCAATATAAATAGTTAACGGAGAAATTTTTAATTTAACTTTCTCACTTTCGGCGCCGTTGGGAGAACAGATTGAGAATAGAGTTACAAAGCCTCCGGCCGGTTAAATTGTTGGAATCGAAATACAACACTTTGAAATAGCAGCGCGAGAAAGGCATTCGAATATCCACAATTTCACCGAAGGCTTGTATCGTTTTAAAGCGAGAAGAACTTGCGAGGCGTATTAGGATTATAGACGCGCGCGCGAACGATGTTCAAAGCGCGGCCGCACAATTATTTTCGCATAGTCCGTCGAGCCGAATAGAGCCTGCTTGCCGATCGATCGATTTAAAATGCCATTTCTAGGGCAAATGGAACATCTGGCTGCAGAATGTGTCCGAGGTCCGCGTAGAAAAAGGTAACCGCGCTTGCTATTCATCGGGTCCCTTTTTTCCAAAGCCGCTCCAATCTGTTACCGATTCAAAGGAAAAAAAAAAAAACTGAACGACGCCATAAGGGACGTTCGGCCTAGACTATGCTTTCGGAAGATTATACACACGATGTATTTGGTTTGAACCGATTCGCCGTGTTCAAAAATTTGCATTTAGTCAATTCCGAACGCGCCGTTCGAACAAATATGAAATCTCATCTTGCGTGTTAGCGAATGAAACTAATTGAAGGATGGAAAGTGCAAAGGGCGGAGAGATATTCCTCGGACAGCGGGATTTCAGAAGCAGCCTCGACGATGTAATATTAATTTCCGCGGTGGAAATGATCAATGCGAACAAATAAAGGAAAAAGGAATATTGAAAGGCTTAATGAGACAGTTTGCGACGTTAAGTGAAAATTAAATATAAAACGGGCTGTCGGACTGTCGCGTATAATTAGGGAAATCACCGAGCTCAAATGCAGTCGTCGTGAATGTAGGTTAATTGGTTTTCGCACGGACTATACATGTACATTCTATCGAGAAATATCGTCGACCTTTCGCTCGCGTACAGTCGGTCGCGTTTGGCTGCAGTTTTTAACTACCGGCTGAAAGCGTATAGGGGCTCAATTTGTATCGTTAAATTGGTACAGGAAAACGGGGAATGCGGAGTTCATCGCCGGAAGAAATGCCCGTTTAACGGACAATATGCGCGGACCATCGCGGATTGATTGGTTTCCTTATGTTATAGCCACGGTTTTGCAATTACGTCGTGGCTTCGATAGGGACTGAAGCCATTAAAAAGACCCAGCAAATTCGAGGTAACGTTGCTAGTGACCCGGTTCGTTATCCATCGGGAAGCGTATGTTTTTCCGCGGAATCGGAACAGTAAAGCAAACGGCGCTCGGTGGTGCGATAGAGTACGAATTTTTGCACGAAATTGCCCGCGGGGCTGCGGCCAAAAATATTTGTAATGGTAATATATTTTTCGAACCCGAATTCCCACGGGAGATCGTTTACATTTCGAAATGATATCACCGCAGGACTGGTCGATTTTTACGCAAGACACTATTTGCATAGCCACCTCTTAGCGCGCGTGCTCTTTCACAGGTTGCATCCGTTTGCGTTCAACCGACTGAACGAAAGCTTCGTAACGCTCCGGGGGCGATGTATGGGCGAGCACGAGGAGCCTCTGAGCGTGTGCGCGCGCGTAAAATTCGAATATGCTACGGCCGGAAGGATGAGAGAGTGCGGGGGCGAGAAGGAGGGCGTCAGAAAGGAGGAGAGAGAGAGAGAGAGAGAGAGAGAGAGAGAGAGGGGGGGCATGCGTTTCTGCCGGAACGAACCCATATTTCCTGGGTAGATCAATGTTAATTCACTTAGCATAAATTGCGGGCGAGAAGGTGAGCGACGACGGTAGCAGCTGCGCCAAGTCTCCTACCACGTTGCAAAATCCCGCCCCGCGAATTCGCTAACCGCTAACCAGACGAAGGCTCCTCCCGCTTTCTTCTGGGATACCGCCGCCAGGACCGTTCGCTTCATTCGCGCAAGATAGTCGTCGGAGATCGACGACGGCCAGAGAAATAAAGTAGAAGCGGCTCGATCAATTAGAATCCCTGTCGCGATCCGAATAAAAGAATCTCGCCGGCTCCTCATCAATCACTCGCGATGGGGGACAAGCGAGGATTACGCCGCGCGATGCATTAAAATTCAAGTGTAATGGTAATTGCGATGAAAACGAAGTCACGGGATCGTAAAGTAAAACCGCGATTAACCTATTCACTTCGTAGAATTAATTAATGACGTTCTGTCTGTGACGATCCCCGATTCGCCCTTGCTATTTCTACAGGGTGATCCTCTCGCTAGGGGACACAAAGCAATTGTCGCGGTCTAAACATCGCAGCGGTATCTTTGTTACTGAAAAGTACCAAACCCTTGGTCGTCGACTTCTTAATAGGGCTATTGATTATGAGATACCCGGGTATACCAAAATTACCCGCACTACCCGGGTATCTCACGGGTACCCGAACACATGAGATAGACAAGAATCTCATGCCGAATTAAGCCGAATTGAACCGAATTAAGCCGATAGTTTTTCGGTATGTGTTTCTGGATTTTAAAGTAGAGCGCGCGAGAGAGAGAGAAAGAGAGAGAGAGAGAGAGAGAACTCATTTTCAACATAACCACGGTCCATTAAATTCAATTTTCATCATGTATACAGAATTCATTTCATTCTGAAATTTTTTTTATTTTTAAAGCCACAAATACACCCCCGCTCAAAAGTATGTGGACACTAACTATTTTAATGAAATTTGTATACTGTTGTTACACGGTTTTTATTGTTAAATTCTGTTACGTACATGTATGTAATGTATTATTAGAACATTGTATACAACTACTTGAAAACAATAAAATTTTATTTTTTTCGATGATACTAATAAATAAAATTGGAACTAATTTTGGATTGAAACGTTGGATACAGCTACTTGGAAACAATAGAATTTTATTTTCTTCGATGATACTAATAATATAAAATTGGAATTGATTTTGGATTGATACGTTGGATACAATTACTTGGAAACAATAGAATATTACTAGAATACATTACATACATGTACGTAACAGAATTTAACAATATATACCGTCTAACAACAGCAGTATACATAATATATCACAAATTTCATACAAATGGTTAGTGTCCACATACTTTTGAGCGGAAGTGTACGTACCCAAAAACTATCGGCTCAATTCGGTTCAATTCGGCTTAATTCGGCATGAGATTCTTGTCTATCTCATACGTTCGGGTACCCGTGAGATACCCGTAGTACGGGTAATTTTGGTATACCCGGGTATCTCACGAGTACCCGGGTACTCGGGTATCTCACTCGGTTCACTTGAAATATCGAGCCCTACTTCTTAATAGCCCACCAATGTTTTGGGCCTTCTCAGTGACGACGTTACCGCTGCGATCCTTTAGGAAAAGGGCCTTCCTTTGTGTCCCCTAGCGAGAGGATCACCCTGTATTATTACTGGTTGGCGAGAGTAATTTCAACTAGGCCGAGGTTGCGTTAAATTTGAAAGACGGTCCCGAACAATGAATTGCTCGAGATTCAGCTAATGCCACGCTCGCGGAACCGCCCCCTTCGACATAATTATCGCAAAAAAGTTTAATCTCGAGAATGCTGACGCACTCAATACTCCCGACCTCCGGGGTCGAGCTTGTAATCCATCGACACAGGTTTGCGCGAACATTGTGGCTGCTTTCTTCCGGCCGGATTCGAGACAATTCGATGAAGCTTAATTAATGTAACGACAACGTGCCTTGAAATTATGGGAGTCGAGAGGGGAGGGCGAACAACAATCGCGGAACATTTTTGCAATTTCCGGTTCTTTGTAGCTCGCGCGTCGTCGACCTTTCGCTTCTCCAGTTTAACTTTCCCTTCGCGATAACGATGTGACAAGCCCAGGACAAGGAACGACGAAGCGACTCGCAAAGCTTCCTCATTGCAACAATACGTCGACTATCGGACGCGATAGTTGCCCACGAGGGCGTGTCTTCCACGGCGGGAATACAAAGCCGTTAACGCCACGTTATAATACGCGATAGCTCACGCAGCAGCGTTACCCAGTGTCACGAGCACGCTATGCAACCGGAACGGAACCATCGACTCGTGACCAGCGTTATACTTCGCCTTCCCCGCCGCGCTTTTCACTCGCAAAAGCGATACCGACGCGATTAAATGATCCACGGAAGAATACGCTTCTTTTTGTTCCTTCCTTACAACTACCTCGGAAATTAAGCGTAAAACGCGCGAGCCGAGCAATGGTGTGGCTGCGTTCAGGGAACGATCCATCAAGATCATCCGCGCCGAGAAGAAATTACTTTCGTTAATTGTTTAACAAACTTTTTAACTCACTCTTTACTCCGTGTTCAGATTGGTAGATCCTTTCTTGGGCGGCGAGCTTGATAAAACTGCGCAGAATTAGGTGGATTAAAGAAAAGTTTCCGATTCTCAATTCGATCAAGATTACTTCGGGATAAGTTAAAAGTCATTGAAGAGAGTCGTTAGAATGGCTTTAAATTCGATCCGAGTGTTATCAATGTGACGTAAAAATACCCCCGAGTTATTTCGATATCGTTCATTAAAAGGATTTTACGAACACGGTCTTCGGAAAATTCTTTCAAGTTATCTCGAGAGAATTTTAAAGCAATTAATCTGTCGCGAATTTCAGCGACAATTAAAAGCAGCGAGTGTTAAATATCGGAACGCGGCACAATTACTCTCAGACGACTTCGAGCGTTTCGGCGCGCGTTTCCGTTCGAAAGAATCGACGAGAGGATCGCGTTTACATTCGACGTAATTAATTTTAAATCGACTACACGCGTGTACGGTAGGTACGTTAATAGCGTCTACATTGGCATCGCCGCCGCCGTACGGAAATTACCGAATATCGGAAATCCAACGGCGACGATGATGGCGTGCAATTTGCGCATTTCCGTTCTGCGGCCAGCGACGCTGATTGTAACTCGAATCTGTGTGAAGTCACCGAACACTGGCTGCGAAATTAATATCGCGACGATCAGCGTTGTTATTTACGCGGTAAAACGTCGACAATAATAATATAGGATACCAGAGCTCGATCGCGTCGTTGCGCAGTACTCGTAAATCGCTGCGAGCGTTTAAAGCTCGACAAAGGTGTGTTTTGCGCGAACGGCGAAATCGACGGTGCACGTTCCTCCGCGGAGTATTTTGCATTTAAATAATTTGAACTGCGAGTCACGGACCCGTATTATTCCACGCTGGGATAAGCCGCGGTCAAAGATCAAGCGCCGCGATGCCGGTCGCGCTTCAATTGACTGTGCAAGATTCATGAGGCGATCCAATCAATTGAACTGATTCCTATCGATGTTGCATTATTTTTAATCAAGCGGGTCGGATGTTACCCATGATTTAATAATTGCTCCCAACTCCCAAGTGTACGTGAATGCGGGAATTGCGTCGGCTCGGTCGTCTAATTAAATCCACAGACAATGATCCTTTTTTTTCTTCTTCACAGTCTAGACCGCGAAAGTGGACATTAGCGCGAATCAACTCGCGACTGAAGATACTCGATCGACAGCGGGTTGGATGCTCGACGACAAATAAGATCAGGTGGAACGCGTGCAGGCTCGTGACAGTGAGCGTATCGATCGCGGTTTTCTTTTGTGCTCTGAGAAATGATACGGACGCAGTGGAAGATAGACGTAGGTAAAGTGGAGGGAACGAGAGGGAAAGGTAGGCAGCAAGAGTGAGCCGAAGGAGGGACGGAGAGAAGGTTGGGTACGCGGGAAAGATAGGAAACAGGGAGGCGGGAGAGAGAAGTCGAGCTTTTACGGTGATTACTCGTCGTCGCGGCTGCATCCGCGCGCATTGCATCGGAAATGATTTCGCGCCCAATTAAACCATAGGAAACTCAACCCTCCCTCGGTACTAGAAGGGGGATGGCGGTAGTAGTCACCCCCTCTGGTGCACTTATACTCTTGACGCACCCTACGGTTCTGCCTCGCTCCTCTCTCTTCCCCTCTCTCCGCGCTCTTGGCAGTTTCTCTCCTCTCGGCCGCCCCTCTCACCCCCGCGGTCCCCTTTCCTCTTCCTTGTACAGGCTCAGCCAAAGCTTTTCACCGACTTCGAGTCGTAGCCGCGTTGACACGCGGCGTAAATTAATTTTTTCCTTCCCGCCTTTTTTTTTTTGCTAACCCGGAAAAACCGACGTTGAAGCCGGCGAATCGCCGCGCGCGACAGGGCACGGAGCGAGAGGGAAGGGGCAAAATCAGTCGATAGCGCGCGCGGGTGCGCACCGTGGCGGCGTGTAAACGTGTGCATGTTACACCGAGTGTTCGTTAACGAGTGTCGAGGCGAGCGTCACACGAGCTTCCGGCGAGCGCCGGTCCTCCCGGAAGGCGGAACCGTCCCTTCTCGATACTCTCTCTCTCTCGTTACACGGACGCGAAGCCGATGCCTTTCAACCGAAACCGACGCGAAGCCGTCGTCGTCGGCGTGTCGTCATCTCGACGTCGGTTTGGCTCTGAATTCGTCGAGCTGCTAAAGCGGCCGAGCAACGATTTCACGACCGAGACCGAGACGGAAAGAGAAAAGCGCGCGCGTTGAGGGAGCAGGGTTCAAAGAACTCTGGTTGCGGGTGGTTCACAACAGATACGCGGAACGTGTAAACGAAAAATCCGGCGCACCCGTTTGCCCCTGGGCTTCGTTCCGAAAAATAGGAACGACTCGGAGAGGCATCCTCGGTTCAAAAGCGACGCCTCGTGTAAGTTTTGTTTGCCGCGTTTGAGCGTCGCCGATAAACCACACCACGGTTCCGCGACGGTTGCGACGAACTCATCGCCGGGCGATTCGGAAGACGATATCCGTTTCGTCGAGGATCGAAGAAGAATCTCTGGCTGCTCCCTTATTTTTTGAGCCGCGCCGAAAAGCTCGAACGGAGAAACTCCGACCAACGGCAATTTCAAACGAACGTCGAAACGACGCGACGGTACCTCGAGAAAAGGGGGCCACGAGAGACGACGGAGGAACGGAGAGCGCGATAATCGGGCGTTTCATTTGCGATAACCGTCCGCTGGAGGTGGTAACAAAAAGGTCGTGCTCGGGTAAAAGGTGGAAGCGAGTTCGCGGCAGACGGAGAGAGAGGACACTGATATAGAGGACAGATGGAGAGACGGAGAAGAGTGTTGTGGGGTGGAAAACGAAGGAGTATCAGCGGCGATTCCACGGAATTCGTTAGATGCATGGCGAGCGAGGGGGCGAAACGAGAGGGGACGAGAGGAGATTGCAGGGGTTTGTACTCGAAAATGCAAACTTTTCTCGTTAACAATTAAACCGCTGTTCGCAGCGTTGGTTACTGCGAGGTCGAAACAGAGAAAGACTGACTAGAGATATCGGGGAGAAAAGAAAAAAAGGATCGCGCTGGTGGTTCGAGGAGAGCAGAAATTACGACTGCAACGAGGACGAGGCGGACGTCGTCGACAACAAGGACGACGCGACGGGTGCGGTGGAAAAGGAAGACGACGGCGTAGCACGCCTAAGTGACTCGACCGGCCCTGGCTTGTTAATTATCGACTCGGGGTCGGGGCTGTACCAGAAACGCTGAGCGAGAGGGAGGACGTCGGTGGATGTTCCCCCGACCCAATCACTTTTCCTTTTTCAACCCAGAGGAGGCAGCCCCTTGTTTCCGACACGACGTTTCGTCTCATCTGCAAAGCTTCCTGTGTGCCTGCACGACGCTGCGTCGCTCGCTGACGTCGCCCGCGTCTCCAGACATCTCTAGATACGTCTCCGGGGCGCCGGTAGGCAAGCCCACGTTGCCCTGGCCTCCGCGCTCCTTCGTACGAACACAATGGCTTTAACTAGTTAACAAGCACGAGCTGGCGACCGCCACACCGAGCCGCCGCCGAGTTCAGACACGCACGACTACGCGCGGAACGTGTCAAAAGTCGAAACTCACGGGCTCGGAAACCTCCGGGGCAAGAAAACCTCCTGAGGGGAGACTGACTTCCACCCTCATCTAATTCGGTTTTCCTTTAATTCCCTTCCGACCGCCGCCGGATACGTCGATATTATAAACACCAGAATTTCCCACCGGAAGGAGCAAACCCGGCGATGCTGCCGGAAAATATCGAGATTAATTTAATTCGATTTAATTTATCGGTTACATGGAAATATGTTCCCTGGTGCATAAAATTATATTACACGAACAGGACGGTGTTCAGAAACGAATCTGGTTTTGCGGAAAATTTGAATTTGGCACCAGAAACAGGATGTACAAGAAGCGTCGTTCTCTTTCTTCCATCCCAGATGGTACTTGACTGTATTTATTTGGTTAATATTTTAACTCCAGGAAGTATGTTGTAGCCAACATCCTCTCTCGGTCAAATTAATGTGAACGCAGAAAGGGAAACACGCTTCCAAAGGTCTAATTCGAAAGCTTACGGTTCCGGCTCGTAAACTTGAGCGGAACGCACACAAACCGTGCATGAGTACATTAAATGTGTGTACACACGCAGACCAACGTGTCCCGCGCGATATCCATTTACGTACTCGCGGCGTAATTGCTCGTTCCGTCGATTTACAGCGGTAAATTCAACGCGGACATTACGATTTTCCTACGCAAAGTATGTACGTTGGCTTGCGAAACGAAATAGTTGGTGGAACGCGCGTGAATAAACCGTCGAGTGGCTGTTCGTGCCGTGTTATTAACAAAGTCCGTCGGAGGGAGGGACGAAGCGAAAGAAAGTTCGTCAAAACCCTGCTGCGGGTGTAAATTCACTAAACTATATTTCCATGACTTCGCCGGTGGCCGCAGGGTAATTGAAAAGCCCTCGGGGGAAAGAAAAACACTCAGTGAGGAAGATACTCTACGCGTTCAACTCTAAATTCTGGCCGCGAATTTTGTCAATGGGACACATTCACATCCAGAATATTTCCTCTTTTCAAGAAAGCGCAATTTATGTCTAGTGCTACTTACAAAAAATTACTACACGCTCTACATGTGTGCAAACTCCCGACTCATTAGATAAGATAACGTACTTAATTATCTCCATTATCTACCATAATATATTCCGTATTTTATTTTTCAGATTGATTTATTAAGCTCAAAGTTACCCTGCTCTCTATTTTCTATTGCAATTTCTGCACTCATATAAACTCAGCTCCACTTATGTGCTAATTAAAAATTAACGTCACGATGTGCCGATTAAGTATCAGGAAAAAACCGTGTGACGCTTGCCATTTCTTCCTCGGTCCACGATTATTGTTAATTAAAAAGCTTCCTCCGCAGTGGGCTTCGTTTCCGAGCGCTTCGCGTTGTTATTCAGTGCTCGCAGTCGCGTCGAAATTGGATACGATAAATTGTCTCGAACAACGCGTGTCCTGGCCGGGAACGTCGCGGCGACGTATTAATAACGCTGCTCGAATTGTAAGTACGTGATTAGCATTATCAACGAGCGCGGTTCGTTTCCGCATCGGCTATTGAATGTCCCCCGCTTATTGTGGCAGACGTCATAACCGCGTGACACCCGGCTTAATCGTCTTTGTTGCCCGACGGAGGCCTAACGCCCGCAACCCGCACGCCGCCTACACTTCAATGCCTTCCCAATAATTTCGCATCGCGCGGCGAATGTGGAGAAACTGTAACGTGAAAGCTGTGCTTGGAAGCGTCTTCGATGCTACAAGGCGCACACATGCAACGAGACAGGAAAGAGGAAGCGGAAATTGGGCTGGATCAATACGTATACACTCGCGTGGCGTTGAAATTATGAGACAGACTACCGTGAAAAAAAAAAAAATTTAATGGTCCCTTTTTGTTGCATCCCCACGGTAAAAACAAATGGATACCGGGCAACACAATCATTCCCTTCAATTATTTAAATTCCCAGCCGTACGGCAAATTACTCTTTATTCCGCGCGTTAAGGGGCTATCTAAGGCACAAATTCGGGCATGGTAGGGAGGTGACTATACCGGCAAAATTGGGCCAAATAACGATTTACGGGGACTCACTTTTCGTCCTTATATGAGAAGATTTTGAGCTGGGAAATGGGTTCATTCGAAAGAAGAAGGTTCAATCCAGCGCGCTCTGGTAGTCATTCAATATGATTTTGCGGATATTCGGAAATATGAGTGTTGTAAAGTGGGGAAAAATTCACAAATCACACTCCTGGAATTTATGCAGTTTTAGGTGTTTGAACGACTGTTTTCAGCAAAATCAGTACCAGAGCGCGCTGGAACGTTCCTTTAGCTACAGATTGAGGTATGTTTTGTCCTACTTTTATGTCATAAAAGGGTCGTAAAGTGAGTCCCCGTAAAAGGTATAAATTTGTGGGGTTAGGGATAAAACAGAGCAAAGGCACGGATTCGGGTATGGTAGGGAGGTGACTATACCGGCAAAATTGGGCTGAATTAGTGATTCACGGGGACTCACTTTTCGTCCTTATATGAGAAGATTTTGGGCTGGGAAAGGGTTCATTCGAAAGAAGAAGGTTCAGTGCAAAGCGCTCTGGTCGTCATTCAATATGATTTTGTGGATATTCGGAAATATGAGTGTTATAATGCATTGAACGTTCTAATAAGCGCTATCTGGTCGGCATCGGCCCAACTAAACTTGCTATGTTTTTTGCTCTATTTTATCCCTAACCCCGCAAATTTATACCTTTTACGGGGACTCACTTTACGACCCTTTTATGACACAAAAGTAGGACAAAACATACCTCAATCTGTAGCTAAAGGAACGTTCCAGCGCGCTCTGGTACTGATTTTGCTGAAAACAGTCGTTCAAACACCTAAAACTGCATAAATTCCAGGAGTGTGATTTGTGAATTTTTTCCCACTTTACAACACTCATATTTCCGAATATCCGCAAAATCATATTGAATGACTACCAGAGCGCGCTGGATTGAACCTTCTTCTTTCGAATGAACCCATTTCCCAGCTCAAAATCTTCTCATATAAGGACGAAAAGTGAGTCCCCGTAAATCGTTATTTGGCCCAATTTTGCCGGTATAGTCACCTCCCTACCATGCCCGAATTTGTGCCTTAGATAGCCCCTTAAGCGCGTCGAATATCCAATTATGGCGGATTCGTAGATTGTGACTTAAAAACTTGATTCAAACCGGCGTTGCAAACGTGTCGAGGCAAACGGCAAAGAATCTGAACAGTCGTGTCGCGATGAATGTTAAATTTTACTCGCGTCACCGGCCCACTCCCCGCCACCGTCGCGAATCCGCTAACCATTCGAAAATCGCGTCAATTTAGAGAACGTGTTTTGTTTTCGTCCGCCTCCGCTGGCGGCCACAAATTCAGCCGCGTGTTTATGCAAATGCGCGTCGCGAAATCCACGCCCCGCGCCAAAGGCAGTTCGACTCTCGCCCCCGCGAAAGAATAACGCGGGCAAGGCGGGCGCGGGGAGCGAAAAGAAATTTATAAACAACCGGCTGGATACACGCGCTCCCTCTGAAATCCGGCGAACCCTTTTGCGCCTCGGCTTAAATGGGCCGGGGATTTGAAAAACGCTTCGTGTCGTCGTTCCTCTCGTACGGATTTATACGGCATTCGGGGAGGCGTTAGCGTTTGAGGGGGGTCCGCGAAGAAATATCGCCGACTGAGAATGAAAATTTGAGAGAAATGGCACAGAGCGGCTCAATTGTTCCCACCGGCTTTTATTAAACGCCTAGCACGTTAATAAATTTGAGTCGTGGATCTGCGGCTTGCCGATTTGAGCGTGATCGTTCGTTCGGTAACAAGGCCGTTGGTGAAAGGAACACTCGTTCGTTGGAAAAACATTTACGTAACAAAAGCACGTGAAAACAGTCGATTATATGTTAATTTAGCATCGATTATATAAGACACCGGATTCTATAATTTTATTTCACTATGCAATGACACGCGTTAGAATAACGGGAGAAGCGATAATTCTAAAGTACATCCGGAGTTATATTTTGTATTTGGTTTGTATGTGGAACACTGCAAAAGTACAAAGTCCGAGAGTTTACTCTAAAACTTCATAGAATTCTGAAGTTCGAGTACTGCTCAAATGTTCCAGCAGTTCGAGTAATGCCACAGGCAAAATTCAACTTCAGAATGTCCTTGCGTTGTGGATAGAGAACTGACCACTAGCGTAACGAGTTTCTGATAGGTTGTCTAAACCTTGTTCCATGTGAGTTTGTAATTCAGTAACATTCCGAACAATTGGATTAAGATCATGAAGAAAAGGACTCGCAAACCCTTTGAAAATTCCAAATCTGATTTTGATCAGAAAATTAATATATGTGTAAGAACATTATGAACTGAAAAAAAGGAGATAATGCGGCTGTGATATACGGTGATGTATTCAACGAACCAAAATCCTCATTTCGACTGAATTGTCTTTCCGTCCGGCTAAATTTCAATATCAAAGACACCGCGACCGCTGTGGCCACGGGACCATATTATTAATACTGAAAAAGTAGTCAGATTCAGCGAGCATTAAATAGCATTTCATTAAGCCACGCCTGCAACGTTTGTCGCGGACAATGGTGTCCGCGTTAGACAACGATGCCACGCACAATTGACAACGTGTCGCCGGGAGTCCGACGTCACGCGACGCTTAACATAATATGAAAATTAATGACAAATTTGTGGGCGCGTCTGCGCGGAAGGTGGCCGAGAGTCGTTTAAACGCGGCGAGGAAATTAAAATAAACGAGAATATCAGGGATCCCTTTTAGCCGTGGCACGTGAGCTCGCCGGCCTTTGTCAATCGTGGGAAAAACGTGGAGGGGAAGAAATGTACGCGCCGCGAAGAGAAAGGGCTGCGCTGGTGCAATCGCCGACGACTTTGCAGTTATATACTCGCTCTTTTCGTTAGCAGTCGCAGCCGGCGCCTCGCGCCGCGCGTGAAACGACGCCCGTTTATCGCCGCCTCTTTCACGAGCACCTTTCGTTAAATGTCTGCGACACTTGAACGCGAAGATCGCGTCGGAGGGGCTATCTGCGCCGACTCCGTTTCGCGCCGTGTTGATACTGCTTCGCTCCCGTCGTTTCGTACCTCGTCGGACACGGTCGCGCTTAAATTTGTTTATTCAACACTTTACGTGAAAGGATACGAGCTGGCTGAATTCGAAGACGTCGCGCAAATACGACTTCCCCGTGTTCTCTCCGTTCTCCCTGAATCGCAGAAGAAGGAAAAGCTGCTTCCACTTTTCACTTCAAGACGACTTAATCTCGCGTGAATTGATTGTAGATATTTGATTAGATATCTACCTCTCGCTTCCGGTTTTAGAATCCAGAGAATCAAATCTATTTCGTCGAGTCGTTACTAATTCACTGTCCAAATCGATAACAGTCTCCTCTCCGGTTAGCCGGCGATCCATTCCAACGTTATTCTAGTCCGCGCCGAATTGACGGGCAGGACTTCGAGATCGGTGCCAAACCAGCGAGATCGCAGTTTTGTGTCCGCGAACATGCCGACGCGACGCGACGGTCGGAAAAAAACTTTCGTCGATTCCGTTTCGTATCGTCGCGTTAACGCAACGATTTCTATCCGAGGCAGAACAGTCTGACTAAAATGTCTCTGTTCCACTGCGTCGGAGCGAATACTCGAACGCGTGTTCGTCCCCCTTTTTCATCCCTGTTTTTATTTGCTTCCCTCCGTCGCTCAGCAAAAACATTCGGCGCAAATATATTTGTTTTACACTCTCTTTTTGCAGAGTTCCTCGCCTCGCTGCTCGACTACAACTGCAACTTTTATTTCCTTCGTGCGAACGAGCGTTAATCAAGTGAAACTCTCGTTTTACTTGATCACGCGGAAAACAAGTAGCCCCGGTGCCGTGGTTAATTAAAATCGCTGCCGGTGCTGAGCAGGTTTCAACAATTGTGGTCGCGGTGTATAATTCAGCTGTTCCTGGTATAATTCATAGCCGTGTTGTACATACGCATAATGCAGAGAGCACGAGGGTCAGTGATCATTCCTGTACCGTTTCCTGAAAAGGCCAGCGAGATCCTCGCTCTGTTCGCTGCACACAGATTACTCTTTTCGCGGAAGATTTTGGACGCGGCGAGTAGAATAATTAGCTCGACCGCGTGACGAAATTCGGACGCGACGAATCGAAGAAAGGAAACGGAATTAACGCGAGGATTTGTAATGTCCTGTATACGAAGAGGTGGGATAACGTAGGCCAGGGACCCGTTGAATAATGCAGGATCCAACGTCAAAGAGGCGAAGGAAATCGATAGTGTAAAAATAAGGCACACATTGACCCCGGCGCGGCAGGGAAGAGGTGAGTTCAATACTCCCAAGCGAAAATTTCATCAGCGAACCTCGAATGGGATAGTTAAATTCCGAGGATCGACTAATTTGAATTCTTTTATGAAAGTTCTCGTTCGAAGGCTCGAACGCCGATAAAGGAGAATTCTTTCACGGTCGTTGCAGAAAAATCGTCTGGAGAGTGGGATAGAACCGGATTACCCGCTTCATTTCAATTAACCGTTCGATAAATTCGTAAAGAAGCTACGGTCTAGCTCGATTCTATCGTAACGTAATCCTTCGACTCGACGAATTTACGGGAGAGAGGTTCGCCGGAGATCGTGTACGGATTCGCCGTACTACGGCCCCGTAGAAATTACATTTTATTTCGTAAACCCGACGACGTTCGCGCCGCGCGAGAAATCCGACGACCTCTTCCGTCGGATGACCGGGGTTATCGGAACGAACCTGCGTCCTCTACAAGTTCCCGAAATCATACGCTCAGTTAAATTCCCGGAAAAACCGATCCAATCGAATTCCGCGTCGAATGTAGACATTCTAAATGATGTTGGAGAGTTTCCAACATAGGGTTTCTCGATTGGATAGATCGACGGATCGCACGAGAATAGGATACCCCGGCCACGAGTCCCAATTACGAACTCGCCGGCCACGATATCTTCGGCCCCCATTCCGTCCTCCCGGAGCCATTTCTGACAAAGTCGCGTGCTACAGAGAGAGCAGCGATAATCTTGAAATCAATAAAGTGTCACCACAGCAAATTTCTGCCGGCTTGTGCGCAGGTCTGCATTATCCTAATTTACGGGGAACTCCTGGCGCGGCGAGGGTCCTGAGCCATTCGTCAGACGGAATTGAATCGAGTCCGAACAAAGTTGTAGGCGTCGATAAAAAATGGAAACACTTTCGGCGGAGGACGCGGTGTCCAGCGAGTCGGGGGAGGAAATCGCTTCTGACCAATGGCCGAGCGTACATCTTCCGGTGGGAGCATCGATGCCGGATGGACCACGATAAAACTTAAGAGCGCGTCGTAAAGCGTTCTGCAAAGGACCTTCCGACACGCTCTCGCGGGACGCCGTTACGCAAAAGAGGAAAGATTTTATTTCCGTTTTATCCTGCGAAATGGAAACGCGAAATTCCACAGTTTCTCGTGCCACGATTGCTGCCTTAATATTATGCATTTAAAGGAACGTCGATACATCCTGGAATTAGGTCCCTCGATGCCGGGAATAAGTAAAGGCTCGCTCCTTTCCCCCCATTTAATCTTCCCAATGAAAGGGGGAACTTCGGGCGGACTCGCTGGAAATTATACGCGTAATTTCGATCGGCGAGTTAATACGGCCGTCGGACGGTATCGATCAATCCGCATTGAACCTGGTCCACGTAAAAGGAGGCCTGGGACCGACCCTTTATATTCGTAAGGAATCCCAATAAGTTTTTCGCCGAGGCTCCAATCCAATCCGGGCTCGGTGATTCTATCTGCTCGCGTGGAAAGTGCCTTTTTCCCAAGGGGTGATAGTCGTTGCTCGGCGCGCGGCGGTTGCCTGCGCGAAAATACCTGCCTCCGTCGGCTGCGCGTGTGTGCGGACGTTGATAAATAAGTAACGTGGTGAATTCTCTCAAGCTGGAAGTTCAATGGACTGCTAGCGATCTCAGGTCAGCTGTTACTCCATCTTCGTTCCGCGGCTAATAAACTTGAGTGCACTATTCTTCGGCTTTCAAGTTTAACCGGCACAGGCAATTTAATCTATCGCGAATTAATGCATTATTACGGCGCGTAAACATACGCACGTCTGTTTTCATCCGTCTTCCCGGCGGTACAAAAAGCGAGAACGACACCAATGGCAGCCGCTTGGAATCTGTATGTTGCATCGGGTCGGAGCCTCGCTCAATCCCCTATCGTTGCGCGATCTATCGATATTCACCATAACCAATCGGTGCAGGCGTTCGAGGATCGATCCCCGGACGCCTCGGTGAACCGTTGTCCGTAAGGCATCCCAATAAGTCTTCTCGTCCTCCCGATGCAATTGGCGACGCGAAAGGACCGGCTTTCACCGTCGAACGGCGACTGGAAGAAATGAAAGAGGAAGCTGGTACAACGAACGGCGCGGCGGTCGGAGTGGGGAACAGAAGAAAGAAATACCGAAAAGGAGAAGAAGGTTTGCTCCAGCTGGAGCCCTCGCAAGGTCCTTTACACGAGGATGAGGAAAGCTACGTGCGAGAGCTGATAAATAAATAACACTGGCGGTGAAAGGGAAGGCGGGGAAGGAGGGGAGAGCACGGTCAAGAGGCAAGGATGGCAAGGCGGTAAAGAAAAGTAACGCGAGCCCGTAAAAGAGAATCAATTCGATTCCCCAGCCGTACCCTCGCCCTCGCGCCCCCGAGTCTTTTCCTCGCCTTACCGCCGTCAAATCTCCTTCTCTACCCGCCGTCGTTTTTCTTCTCCCCCACCGGCCACCCCCACCCTCAGCACGCTCCCAAGCCTGCACACGCCTGTTCCTTCCTTCCTTCCTTGGCATCGCCCACACTTCCTTTCCGCGCAACAAGTGCGCCCCGACTCACATCTTTAAGAAAGCACCCGTCCCTCCCCTCTCGTTTAAGCTACCAACACCACCCTCGCGCTCGCCCTCTTTCCCCGCCGACTCCTCTTCCTTCCCCCTTCCTTCCTTTTCTTTTTCTCTTTCCCCGTCTTTTTCCTTCCAACCCCGTCCCATCCCCCTTCATCGCGCCTCGTCGCCCCAACCCTCGACGAGCCCACAACCACCTTCCAAATCACTCCTCGGTCTTTCCTCCACTATTTTCTACCCCGTGACGGCTTACGCCCGCAAACCTGCTGCCAGCTGCGAGCCGTGTACCTACTCTGTATTCGGGGAAAGGTATCCGCACGAATGTGTGTGTAAGCGCGCGCGTGTCCCACTCGAACGGGAGGGAAAGTGTCGAGGAAAGTCGCGGGGAGGGTGAAAGGGATCCGCTGAAAGACGGACTTCGCGGCTCGGATAACACGTATACGATGTTCCCGAGCCGATTTCCGAAGGAGTTGAGAGCGGAGTTTCTGCAGGGACCGTGTTTCGTGTTTTCTGCCTCGACGGAGAGGAAATAGAGAAGAATAAGCGGGACCCGACGGTGTCGTCGGGGGTGGAAAAAGGAAACGACGGTGCCTGACGGTCGAGGCGACGATTAAAAAGTTTCTACGAGCATCGAGGGGGGAAAAGTCCGCGACGTTGGAACGCATTCGCAATGATATTCGATATTAGGAAACTTCCAACCGGGCGGCGGTTATAAAACTGCCTCCGTAGTTTCTATCATTTTACTTCGCCAAGTACGGATATTTAATTACGACCAAGACCCTGACGTTTATTGCGCGTGTCTTTAAATCTAACGGTGGAAAACAGGTTAAGCAACTTGACAGTGGAATAAAGAGAAGTTGAAAGAGAGGATGCACGGCAACAAGTATCCTGGTTGGACCGTCTGCGTGCTTTTTCGTGGGAGCACGGGATCGTCGTTCGACGAAATACGCGAAATTCATCGGTGATTTAATAGCCTCAGGCATGTTCGCCGTGGTGCGGTACATAAAGCTGCTCGCTTCGGAACGCGACTGCGAAGACCGCAACAGAGCCAAACTACATTCGGAGAAACTCCAAAGTCGAAAGTGCAGAGTTCGAAGACAGTATCGAAACATCGGAACAGATAGTTTCTATAACCGCTGAATGTACCGAAGATAGAGTTCCCTCGTGCTCGCAGGATTTCTGCGATTTCGTCGTTTTAAACCGTGATTAATCACCGAGCAGGTTTGAGCGATCGCCCCGTAATTCTTGCAAGGAGAAAGTTATTAATGATCGAAGTTGGGAGGAACGCGGGGAAGCCAATCCTTCTCCACCCGAAAACTTACACCTCGGATTGGCTTACAAATTGCACGAGAAGTAGCTCGGATAATGAATTCCGGAATAAATGAAACTGGCGTTCATAACTTAAATGGATATCCGTGGTACTTTCGTCACGCGGTGAGCAATGGCGAGCAGATTGCGGGATGGCGGAAAATTGATCAACGAGGACGTCGACCACGGAACAGTGTGAAAGCTCGAGTCTGTCGAGAGAAATGACCTCGAAAAAACGTCGGCTGCGACGCGATTCCAGTCAATGCGACGATGGTAACTTCTAATCTACAAGCTTCTACTGCTCTATTGTCACGGATACGCTCCTGCTCGGACCATTGGTCAGAAAGTTCATTAAAAACATTTTTGTTCGGCGAATTAGAGTCGAGAGAACGTATACTCTTTTTTGCGTGAAACTCGCTTTATTACCCAAATGCTCTCCGTTCCAGGGAAACGTACAGCGGCGTCTCATTTTCTCGCTTCGCGTTCGGCCGCACAAATATTTACCCAGCTAAACGCACTTCCTCGCCCCGCGCGATACAGACGGGCGTATCGTCCCTCCCCCGGTGGTATTGCCCGTCTCTGACTGGCAAAATAACCGAGATTCGAAACGGCCAGGAGGAACGGGTCTCCGCAGGATCACAGTCGAGCGATTCGCGGCTCTTACTTACCACGGACGAGGACGAGGGCGCTGGACAGGAGTACGATTCTCAGCGGCCAACTGGCCATCCTGGCGTAGACCGTTACGTCGATTCAGCTTCCTCCTGAAACAATACAAGCGTGCCCAATCAATCAACCCATCCATCCCAATCCGCTATCCGCGTATCCCAGCCAACTCCGGCCTGTCTTTCTCTCTTTCCCCCCCTCGTCCCTACCAACCCTTCACCCAACTCCCCTGTACAGCTTTGTCCCTCTTTTATCTTCCCTCCCCCGCTTTTCGCTCCCTCTGTGTCCCTCTCCCGTTGCATGCCCACGATCGGACCTCATCCCACCTTTCGCCCCGTCCTTTCTGGCAGACTGCCCGTTCTACACTCACCCCACGAACCACCCTATTCCCCTTCGCTTCATGCCCGAACCTCTACTTCGTATCGACGATTTTTTTTTTCCTCTCGAATTCGTGCCTGGGGGTTTGTCCGCTCAATGAAAGTCCTCCCAGACGGTGCACGTCAGGCGACGTACATAATCATAAAACCACGCGACGCGTACACCTGCCAGCGAGCAGTCGCGCCTCTATGTACGCGTCGATACTTTTATACCCTTTCTATTTTTCCCGCCCTCCGCATCCTCCCGCCTTTCGGTTTCCATTCCGAGACCGTTCGACGGCTCGCGCGCGCGAACAGGATTTTTATAGATTTGCTTTATAAGGTGTCTAAAGGGAACGCTTTACGAGCGGGACGGCGAATTTTCCGCGATCGATAGCGCGCAGAGGTGTGCGCCGATAGAATGAAACAGATTATATCGCACACGCGGAACGTTTCCTTTTTGCAAATATCCAGCCTCCGAGATCCGTGGACGGGGGAACACTTTGATCGGGCCTCGTATGAAGTTTCAAAGTAGGAAGGATAAATTTCGTGAAGGGACACCGAGGCAAAGGAATCGATGTCCCCGCAAAGAGAATATAAATACGATTCTCGCGTTGTATTCTATTTACGAGTTTAGCCGTTCATCGCACACTCCAACGCTTCCTTTCTCTGCCTTCCCCGTTGAATATTGAACGTTTTTTTTTCTCGCCTCGATTTTCCAACGGCTCGTCAGTTGAACGGACACACTCGCGCACACACACACACACAGAGAGAGAGAGACACCTGTGTGCGCGCTCGTGCGTTAGTGGCGACGGTGACGATTCGCGAGGCGTTGAATTCTCGCTCTGAAGAAAGCGATACGGTTAACGACCTCTGCGGAATCACTTGAAAGCAGATCCTCTATTCATACAATTTTTTTCTCTGGACTAATATGATCTGGAAAAAAATTATTAAAATATACGCGCCTCGTGTAACTTGAAAAAAAAATATCGAATTAATGTGTATGCGCTAGTCAAATTTGTTGGAAAACCCTCTACAATTTGCTACGTTCATCGCGGCTAATTGGCTATGCGCAAACTGTAGATTTGTAATAATTGCACAGTTTGATATGGAATATATTCATTCACATTGTGGGTATTTTAAATACGGTAATGATAATTTGTATTGTAAATTTGGTAAATTGATTAAAATAATCAAACACGGACACGGGATATTTATTTCAAACTTGCTACGAGTACGATGTTAACGCGGTTGGTCTGTGTGAGGAAACGTCAGCTACAGACTTCAAAGGAT
The DNA here is from genome assembly GCA_030770465.2 of Perdita meconis. Taxonomy (NCBI): domain Eukaryota; kingdom Metazoa; phylum Arthropoda; class Insecta; order Hymenoptera; family Andrenidae; genus Perdita; species Perdita meconis. The sequence goes on from JASKOS020000016.1 coordinate 5,479,331, forward strand.
TACAAACTTATTACTGTTTCAAGGAATATTCTAGACGTCTGAGAAGGCTCTGAATAATACACACTTCGGATTGACCAAAATTATCCAGGACGTGCAGACATAAACAAATATTCCTCTCTACATGAAATCAGGCACCGCAAACACGCAACATATTTACTAATTAGCGAGATGCAAAGAGACCAAGAGTAAGCTACCTCCAGCATCATTAAACGTCGCTGAGAGAACGCAATGCGGCGCAGCTGTGTTTGTTTAACTGTATTTTACTATTGCAAATACGATTTTCACATTAATGTGAGAACGTCGATGCCTCCAGCCCCGCCTCCCTCATCTATCGTGGCTAAATGTGCTTGGGATGGCATTAACATGCGTTAGTCTGTACCAGCCCTAATATTTACGATTCAACATTTACAAGAAAAAACTGCACGCCGCGCTCGGACGAGAACACAATACCTAACTCCGTGCATCGAAATTATAATATCTTCGCGGACCGAGTCTCGGGTTGCACAAAAAATCAAGTTGCATTGAAATAAAAATCGCGTAACCTTAGCGCTCGGCGCTTGGATATCGCTGACCCATAATTTTCAATTGTGCTCGACACAAGAGGAACAAGCGACTCGACGCGGCAGTGACGAATGCAAGTGCTCCAACGAAAAACGGAATAACTGTACTTTTTGCCATTTCTTAGTCTTCTCCACGCCGACGGATTCAAAGAGCCCCAAATTTGGAGCGTAAAATCGTTTGATTCGCTTCATGGCCCCGCCGTCACGTCTGTCCCTCATTCTAGTCCTACGCTCGCTCATCCCGTCGGCGGTGGCGACCTCCACCGTCGCCCGTAACCCTTCGCTTCAACCAACCATCCATCCAGCCTCACCCACATTCGAACATTATACGCGACCCACCGTCCTTGCGACCCGGTAGAAATTTTTCCCATCCTCTCTCGTCCTTAAATTCTCCTTCGACCTTCCAAGGAGAGACCACGGTTTCTGCCAATTAAAAACCAAATAACTCGTGAAGCGCGCTAAAAGCGTGCAAAATGAAAAGTATAGTTTATTCAGCGAAAATCCCCAGATTCGCTCATTTAGTCGAGCACGAGAAACAACGAGCTGGTTTTCGCTGAATATTTATTTTACCATCACCAAAGCACGAAAGAACGTTTTTCCTCTCTCTCTCTCTCTTCTGCGTCGTTCATCGTCCATCCGTGTGTCTAATCCGTCAAAGGGGGTGAAGAGGCGCTGCGAGAAGCTTTCTGTAGGACGACAGATCACGGAATTTTTTGCGCGACCGCGTTTTAGCTCCGGAGATGGAAAAGGACTCGGACTCGGTCCGAAGATTGGGTCATCCTGCGAAGCGGCGTCCGTCGGGCGGATCGAACGAGGGCCGCCGCGGTAACTTGTTCTCGCGGCTGGGCAAAATTGCCTTCATCCGACTACCGATGAAACGGAACCGGAGAGCGATTCCACCGTTCACAATTAAGTTTATGAATGAGACGAGGGACACACGATTCCCCCCGTCATGAGGAAACTGCTGATTGTAAAATGTGGAAGCCGTTATGGAAAATGGAAGCCCGGCCGGGGCCGGAACTCGAAAGAAGGCGAAGGAAGGGAGAGCGCGCGGGTTTCCTGTATCAGAGACTACGTGACGTCAGAAAGCAGGTGACCCACTTCGACGGAAAACGGTGCAGGTAATCGAATACGATGCTTCGGATCTTCTCCTTTTCTTCATTATTTCGAAAAATTCATGCGACTCCCCCTGTCTTTTATAGCAACGATGATTTGATAGCGACGAAAGAGCGACGGGCGAAAACGGTTTGGGGAAACGCTTCGAAAGCGACACCGGGTTTCTTGCTCTAATTCTCGGCCCGTTTGACGGCCCGTTACCGGGAGCTCGCCTCTCGCGAATGTGAGGCACGTAGGCACGTACGTAGGTACGGAAATCAGTGTAACACGCGAGTAACGACGGTTTGCGCGGAGTGTCCGGGATAAAACGTGATCGACGTAAGGGACCGTGAGGAAGGGTCGAGGAGGAAAGAGTTGCCCGTGTGCAGGATCTCGCGAAGGTTGCAAGCTCGGCAGGCTCGGTCGGCGCGGCGGTAGCAAGGCGACGTACGAACGTAATTGTGGCGCTAAAAGCAATTTCCTGGCGCGTAATCGTTTTAGCAAAGTGCTTTGCAATTTAGCGAGTCTTTATTAAAATAAGTAATTTCCGAGCCGGCACTTTATGTCCGTCCACCCGTCTTCTAATCGCTGCCCGTCGACCAAGTGCCTTAACTGCGTCCACTTATTGAATGCCGGAATTTTGAGAATCCGCGCCACCGCTTCAGAAAATTGCGTTGTCTTTGCATCGCGATGTTCCGTCGGTCGCGAGGCTCGAAGGAAACCGCGCGAAGACGACAACAGCGGAGACAGAAATTCTTCGAGAACGGTCGCATAGGCATTGCGATAGAAAAGCGCGAGCGGAAAAGGTAGAGCGAGTGGCACGGGCTGACGCGTTTTCGTCGAGCACGAACTATAATTTAATGTACCTGCACTGTATTCAAAGTTCCAGCCGGCGACACGGAGGGACAGTCGAGTACACTCGCGCCCCGTGTACGCGAGCACATATCTCTCGGACCAACCCCTGTTTATACAGAATTCATAACCGGAGGAGAACAAAAGCAGCTCATAACCGGAGTTAATATATCGCGGCTCTAACGAGTATACCTAAGTTCTGTGAGAGGCGGTTCACATGTAATAAACGCAATAAACCGTGGAACAGTATTTTGGCTCGGGAGCTCTCGTTTAATATCGAAACCGATCGAGTCGGAGAGGCAGGGAAGATTTTCCTCCGGCACAAAGACGACTGGGAGCCATATGAACGCGATGCTATAAACGTTCATAAATATCAACGAGGCAGCGACGACTATCTGAAAGTCGCACAAGTTTCGCGTCTCGGCTGGCATCCATTTGCCTAGGGGCGCAAAATTAATATGCCTAGCCTTCTAAGAAAGCAAGCAACGAGGGTAACGACAAAAAGGCGCAGAAAGAGAGCGAGACCATGGTGTTCTCCCGACGACAGTTTCATTCCATCGTTGTCAACGTCAAGAGCATTCTTCTGCCTCGCGACTCACTACCCCGTACTCCTTATTTGCGAAACTCCTCCACCGCCACTCCTCTTCTAACGTTCATTCATCCGCGTCTCGGTCTCGCGCTCGACGCCCTTGTTCCACCATCCATTCCATCACCTTGGCTCTCGCCTGCAACGATACTCGCCCGCTGCATTTTTACGCCCTCCCCCGCGAAAACATCCCACGCCTTTGGCCCTTCGACTTTGTACGCGTCTACTCTACCGGCAACTCCGATTTCGCGGCGAGATTAATTCGCGTCTACAATTCGCCGCGCAGTCATTCGTCGTGTACGTGCAACATTACGTATTCAATTACATTGGACGGCAGAAAAATGACGGTGGCGGAAACGGAGTCGAGTGCCCTTGAAATTACCGCGCGTCCGTTTTGGCTCGGAGCACCGTGCCGGGGTGTAATGTAAACTTTCGGGACCACCTGCTGGAACCACATTTCAGCGGTCTTAGGTATTCGCCGCGGGATAATGCGTCGCTGCCAATGCATTAAGGGCCCTTCAGTGGCCGGGTTACGTATCCACGTCAGAGAAATTTCACCTCCCCGCGCACCATAAATCTCGTGACGCCGCGACGCCGCGTACGAACTGATATTAATTAACGCGAAAGCCGTCGGAGAAAAGGTTCGCGCGTGGAACCGTATCAAATACACGCTCGTAATTACGTTTCGCCAACAACGAGGTAACGTTTTGTCTCACCGAAATTAATCGCAGCGGTGACCGGGCGTCGCGTCGCTCGATCGCCGGTTAAATTAACGTCTATCCGTAAGATTGATAAATAAATTACGCTGATCGGTGCATCTAATTGCGCACGCGCCGCTGCGCGTCCCGGAAAGTCGACCGCATCCTCGCAGTATAATTCGCGGGCCGCGGTGATTCGTCGCATCGCGTTGAATTCCATCCATGTCGCCCGGGCATCGAAGCTCTCGAGCTGCGAAATGTCGAATCTTGAATGCACGCTCGGAGGGACTGCGCGCGATACGATTCGCCGCACGAAGACAGGGAATTTCTTCGCCGCGAAAAATTCCTATTATCCGCCCGGGGAATTTTCATTCTCCTGGAATACTTCCGCGTTATTTCTATTCCCGCTAACTCTTTCTTTTTTCTCCCCCGTCCCTACATAGCCTACCGCGCGCGTTCCACCGGCCACATCCGTCGGTTTGACCGCGTTTCTTGACCGAACAAAATAATATATCGGCACCGTGTACCCAGACCTTCTGGCATTTTCCACGGCGTTGGGCTGACCCGTTATTTATCGTGCATTGAAATTCGGAGACTGCGATGCGCCGAGGAATTTCATTAAAATTATGACTTAGGTATTGGAACGCGACGGCGCGGCGCGGCGCGCGCGTGAAGGCTCGTTCGCTGTACGTGGATCGACTCGGCGAACGATTCCGCATGCGGCCGTTGTATCGGTGCTGTGCAACGTGCATCGGGTAAACAATATGAAGCCTTGGTTGCCTTTTGCCTCCTAAAATAATTGGAAATTATTAATGGAACGATCGACTTGCGAAATAAAGTGCTCGCGTCATCGTAGATGAAAGCAAACTTGGGGTTCATAAATCTGTCATTCGCGAAATAATCGCTTCCACTTTAGAACGATTGCCGTTTGAAACGACGATTTCGTTACGTATTTTTCGTATCTCTTCAAAGTTTGTTGACTGCAATCGGATCGATCGTTTTATATGAATCAGCCGACATACTCGTGTCTCATATTTACGCGGAGCGTGTACACGAACGTACACACGGCAAGTGCATACATATACGCCGTATATTTGCGCAGAGAAATTTCTAGTTTACGGCCGGGGGATAAATATATTTTTACAACGGGCGAGATCACTGGCCGAATGGCGGCGGCAGTAACCCGACAGACCTGGCCATTCACGAGGAATCCGCACCGTTTCACTTTATCGCCCCGTTGTCAGGCTATCCTGAAAATACGGAAACGTCACTGTACCCTCGGGGATTTCTTGGCAGCGAGCAGTCAGGCTCCTGGAACGAAAATATAAACTCGAACCCGATAGAGAAAGAGAGAGGCGCGCGAGCGCGAACGCAGGGAAAATTTAGCCGGGAAAACTTCGTGAAAATTGCGCGACAGCGACGTTGCATCGGGATGCATTGTGGTTTTTATCGGCTAGCCGGTATAAACCGTAAATCCGACACTCTGCTAGAATACTAGGCGCTTCGCGCTATTCGAAACACATGCGTGGACACATTTCTTCCCACTCCGGATACCTTTTTCCTTCTTTTTGTGGCAGACACTCGGCCGCTGTATTTTGTTGCCCGCTCGCCTTTAAAGGATGTAACGTTTCCTCACGGTCGTCGCGTTGACGCGTCCACGAGAACTCGGGTAATTGGTTCTCCCGCGCGCGCGGAAAACTTCACGGAGAACGTTTCGTCGAAGGAGCCTCCCATTTTTCCTAATCCACCGCGTGCCGAACTGATTTGCATTTTAACGCGACAGCTCACTGGAAGCCTGACGAAAAGTAAACGTTAATGCGAGGCAGAGACTCCGTCGCTGTCTCCGCGCGCCGAATTCTTGATTAAATTTTCCGTTTGCAAAGAGACCCGACCAGATACAAGAATCGGTACGCGAGGAAAGAGAAGGAAAACTTTACGAAGTCGCGGAAGTTGTACCGCGCAAAGTGTTCATGAAGATTCCCCGAACTGATAAGGCATAATGTTCTTTGTAACTTCAGACTTAGCATGAAATATCGCTTCTTCAAACAGCGCGCGTCTAAATAATAAAGTTTACTCGGAGCATCTAGCCCCCGTCCCGTGAAATATAATATCAGAAAAGGTCTGGGGTCGGGGGCTCGGCTCTTCTTTGTGCACAGCTGCGGACGTTTCGGGGCGGAAATAAAACCGGAGAGAGTTGATAAAGAAACGGGCCGGGGCGAGAATTTTCACGGAAACTCCCGTTCGTGCGATCGCCGGAGTTGAAGTCGATCGGGAAAGCGAGTTGGGAAAATCATTTTTCCAGACAGCGGGTTCCACCTTTGTGAGAAACAACGACGGCGACGCGGAAGTTGCTATCCGTTAGTGTAATTCACTGCGCAACTTGTCCAAGTAGCTGCGTCGCAGTAACAATGTCCCGGGTATAATAGGGGAACCGAAGGAATATTAACCCGTCTCGGAGCTCGCGAGGAAATATTTATCGCGAGGCGCTGCGTCGTTCGCGCTCCCGGTCCCGTTGGAAAACTTGAGATCCCGCTCGCAGGTTGCGCGCAACGAGGGTAATCGGTCGGAAAAATTCGATTGCCGTGCGATTCGAGCGATGCAGATTTATCGTTCGCAATAACGACTCGAGGAAAGAAACGACGCGACGCGGAAGATACGCGGGTCGAGGGTGAAAGTTCGCGCGCGGAAAACAGTCGCGTAATAATTTCGTCGAGCGTTACTCGCCCCGACGAGGCAAGTCGCCGAACGAAATTTTCGAAACGACGCGACGGTAATTAACTCAAGACGGGTTAGTTTGCTTCTCGGGTCACGAATCCGGCCCGCTATTGCTCGTCGTTATTAGCTTCGCGCGATCGCACGGAGGAAGACGGGACGTGATGAAGGAAACTATAAAAGAGCACGGAAGTTAGGGGATGCGTTTATAGTTCGGAACACGGAGTTCGGAAATGAAGTTCCGCGCAAGTGGAAGGTAAACCTACAGCTTCGACGGTGTTTGTGCTTACGGAAGTCTGCGTCCTGGGGAGGGAACAGACTTGGGAGATACTCGTTACAGCGAACAGAACGTCGTCGTGTCCGATTCGGAATTTCGTCGGCACGACGCAACCCCCGAGGGAAAAATACAGGTGGACAAAAGATTCGCCGTGTTCGCGGCTGGGTTTCGGACTCGCCGCGGCCGGAGACTAAATTTTTCAAACCGGCGGCTGGGATTATTCGATGGCTGTAAGTGGTCGCATTGCGGGACATGCATGCCGGCAAATATGTGCATGAGAACCGACCAGTTGGTGGGCGAAAAGCGCAGGTACGTCGGGGACGCAATCTGGCATTAAATTAGGGGAGGAGAAGACAAAGGGAGGAAAATGGGACAACGTTCTGCGAAAATAAGAAAGCATATGTAAATTCGACACGGCTGAAAGGCACCAACAAAAGAATGTTTCACATTCATCTAAAACGAGTGACCGGTCGATGAACTCCAAACTTTCTTAAAAATTTTCTACCTCGGGTTCGGGTGAACATATCGCAGTGGAAAATTCGATAGAAAATGTACGATTCCCGTGCAGTAATACTTTCTCACGATAAACGTCCATAAAGAAGAAAGCCCGAGCAAACTTCCCCAGGAAAGGTAATGTTGCGATAGTTTGAATGGTACCGATGATCGAGGGAATTTTTTCAGCGCTTCAGGATCGCGAGGATTCATTGTCGTTGGAGTCACGTGCAATCCTCAGCGGACAGCTAGAATGCAATAGCGTCGGCACGCTAATGTTCGCGGAAATAATGTATCGCCAGTGGTAGTGTAAATTTCGCCCACTAGCCGGTCGATACAGCGTAAATATGCGTTAAGGGGGAAGCTGAATGGGGGTGCGGAGAGCACCGGTCTTGTCCGTGTACGTTCCTCTTCGTATCAATGGCCGCGTTAATATGTGTGCGCTTCCATAAATGTGTGAACACCGAGCGCGAGTCAGCGAGAAGACGAGAGGGTGTGCACCGCGCTGCGGGGGGGTGTGCGTGGTGTAATGGCCTGCTACCGAGGGTGCATTAAGGCGGTTTATGTACGCGAAGAGGTATGAGGTCTTTTAACCCGACTCAAATGCTGGTTTCATTGAAACCGTAGTACTATGTTCCGGGTGTAGCGTTATGCCCAATAATCAATTTGGATGATTCATTAAAACCGCCGCGCCGCGCCGCGGGGTTTGAATGCATCCGTACAGTTTCAATGTTCAGCGGAATTTTTGTTTCTTGAGTTACTTGAGTTACATACTTTACCAAAAATTAACCATGATGGCACTACAAAGAAAAATTATATAAAATTTAATTTAAGTAGTTCTAGTCCTAATATTACATTTTCTCGTTTCACGAAAATGTTAATATTCACTTTGCACGGTGAATGGATGAATTCCGTCCGACGCGAAGTAATTCTCGCACGACGAGTTGGCTCGTTTCCCCCGCCTAAGAGATTAAGATTTTTAAAAATGAATGGAGCGAGCGATAAAAAAATTTCCGGGCATAAAGAGCCGATAAATTTCGAAATAATTTTCCTTCAATCGTGGTAATTATTTGAATGCCCCAGTCGCAGGATGCAATTAACGTTGCACGAAATCCTCGATTTTGAAGGCATGATGTGTCAAAAGCGCCCCAACTCTTCGCTCGCCCGTTCGGGTCGTATCTTGCGCGCGAATTAACGGCCACGTATTATAGCGCGGACCGCGGAAGTGGCTACTCGAATTTGGAGAGGTTCGTTAAAATTTTCATCCGTTTCTCTCTCATATACCTGTTGGATCCTCGCGCGCGTCGAGAATCGGTTAGAAAAGATCTCGCGCTGGAAACGATTCTCGCGTAACGCCAATCGCGGCGGAGAAAAGAATCGCGGTAAAAAGGACGCGTGACTCCTTCCTATTAAATCGTTACCGGGCGCTTTTGTTGAGCCGACACAATGGACAGGGCGCAGATGAAAGAAAATGAATGTACCGGTTGTCATTTGCAGGGAACGATGATGCACTCTCACGGCAGGTGCATTAAGGTGGTTTATACACGCGAAGAGGATCATCCACTTTCAGATCTGGCTCGCGTCTCTCCCTTTCTCTCCCGGACCGCGACGGATTATGAAGGTAGTAAAACGTTTAAATCGATAACCAGACGTAGTCGTCTGGTCTCAGGACCGTCTTACGTACGCTTTACACCAGAAAATTGTTTTCCGCTGTTTGTCTGGAAGATAAATCGTGTTTCGACGGGCCGCGTTTGAATATTGCATGAAAGGTGTACGCCGAGACGCGTGCGCGGACGGAAGAACGGGGCGTCAAAAACAAAATGAGTTATTCACAGCTCTTTTTGTTAGGCGTTCACGTACGCGATAAATCATGTTTCGAAAATGCTTTCGGCTGCAGAATTTTACGGCCGACGGAATTTATTATCGGACATGGTAAACGATTTCCATCGGTGTACGTCGAGAACAAAATGAAGCATCAACGTGACAGGACCAATTCGTAATATGCAATTATTAAACCCTTTGATATCGAAAACGTACCGCGTGCCCCGCGCAGATTCGAGAGACCAATTTTACGATATGAATCGTGCACCGCCTATTGTTAGAGTAATTATTGTTCCATATACTCATATTTTGAAACCGACAAGCATAATGAGGTACATTGTCAACCAAAAATTCAGAGTTGCTTGGAAATTCTCATTAAAATTATATTGCATAACAAAGTCGCCTTTGATACGAAATTGCTACTGTGAAGATGATAAAACACAATTGCATATAGTTACTTGAATATAATATCACTCAATTTATCCCGGTATTTTCAAATTTTTATCGCCAGTCTGTTTGCGCGTGCATAGTGAAGAATCTTGCAACAATTTTGCTGTAAATAATTAAGAGCACAGCTCCGTGGAATATTCGTCGCCTTCCCAAGATTAAACAGTGAATAATTACACAAAGACGCGGGTCTTTTCTCCTGTTCGACACTATCGAGTACGGTGGAGGGCAGCGAAAAAAACGGAAGTCCACTCAAAAGTCGAAAAAGTTGTTCGCGAATGCGACTTACGCCCCTGAAGTGCCTCATCCCCTTCGAGTTCGCGTAATCGTCTTTTGCGACGTCGAATGATAAAAGCGCAGCAGAGCGCTTAAATCGATATAACCGCGTCATATTTACCGGATTAATCTCGCTCGCCCGGAGGAAAGTTCGCGCGATTCGCAGTAATTCGCACTCCGCGACGCTTCAAACGCCTGTATCCTACCCGTTTCGCCATTAACCGACGAGGTGAATTTATTAAACCGTGACATCGTACTTACACGCGCGCAATTATCAGACGATTCATCTTCTTTCGAGCCGGTGTAATACAAGCCCCTGGCTCAGCCTTGAAAAGCCACCAATCATAATTCGAAACTGTAGGGAGAATATCGGTCGTCCCCGACGGGATGTTCGGCGAAATTTTCAGAAAAGGCGGATTCGCTTGGACAGCCCGGGGCTTATTCTAATTTATATTGGCATGAATTAAAGGATTACGTTATAACCGGGAGTGAATTATGGGTCGCGTTGTATCCATTCCGATATATCGATCGGTGCCAACCGGCCAAAACCGTGGACCGATACATTTTACGAGGTGAACACTTTTAACCGCATCCCGCGCGAACGATTACACGGCCGTATGGGCTGCCGGTGCTCTCAAATTAAATGCGAGACAAACATGTGTTACCGTTTCTATCAAACTTTTATTTGCCATGCGTTCGACGGGTAAATTAAAAACAAATTAAATTCTTGAAACTGATTGTCAACCCGAGTCTGTATGCAATTAATGCGAAACGTTCGCCGACGCGTAATCCGGAAGCCCGTAAATACGAAAATGTCCGCGCATTCAAAAAAAATCCAACGCTCCGTCGATCGCGTTGTTTCGTCGCTCGACGGAAGGCAAATTCGACGAGACCCGGATTGATCCGTTTTATTTTACTCTTCTCCGTCGGAGAAGAACGCACGCCGCGGCGGTCTGTTTCGATCGTGGATTGATTCGTTACGATTTCAATTGCAAATGGTCCAAGCGACGCGGTCCGCATTAAGGCGTTGCTATTTCAGAGTTTTTCTTTTTTTTAAATACATCGAAATTCGTCGTCCCGCCTGATGAAGTCAACGTCGCTCGCTTATGTACAGATCCGAAGGAGAACGAGCAAAGTTTCGTTAAGAAATGAACCGCTAAGCACCTTTCCCCGTGTACTTATCCGTATTTATTTAGCAGCTGTTTCCTCGCCGCTGTCAGCCGCAGTTCCCTCAATTACACCGGGTGCCGGCAGCACCAGGTCGAAAAGAAGAACCGCCTTAAACGAACGATTCAATGTCCTCCTCGACTCTGAAAGCCAGTTACGTGGCTTCTCTCCAAACGCGTGAAACGTTCGCGGCTTGGGAGACACGTCTCATTGGAAACCATACCGCGGAACAATAGCCATCCTCCGGTGAGAAAACTGGTATTGTCCTCGTAAACGTTGTATCCCCCGGAGGTGTGGCGAAGGGAAGACAATGTACACTGTTTGACCCGTATTCCGCCTCCCACGAATCGCCGTTTGCTCCCGTGCGTTCTATAAGTCAGTTACAATCGGATAACCGGGTGTCTAAGTGGGCGACTTTTCTCGCAGAAACTAGCGATCGTCGTCGCGGAGAAGAACGAAAGTCAACTATGTTAAGGAGTTTCGTACGATTAATGCTTGGATGGATCACCGCTCCCCACGGGATTCATGGGTTGCTGATTAGTCTATCCGTGAGAAGGAGAGAGAGAATAGACTGCTGCATAGTTGCAGTTAGTTAGCGCAGAAACACGGGAACTAATAGCTTCGACAGGCACCAGTTTTCGCTTTCCGATCACGGGGATTAACTTGTCCTGGACACGCAATATTCTTGAACGAATAACCCATATTGGAAGAGCGTTGATCGTCCAATCGGTTCATCCCAAAAGAAACGTTTTCCGCTGAACGATCGATAAGAGAGAGAGAGAAATGAGAAAAAAATGAACATACAGTGGCGACAACAGCGACAAACAATCGCAGAGCACGTAGACGTTCGTTTTTCGCTCCCAGCTGCGAACGACCGCGCGCGCGCGTGCGTGTGTGCATGGCACATATACCTACTCAATCTTCTCCAATTAAATTCTATTGGAATTCGCGCAAATGCCAATACCGGACGGGCGGGGTATTCATTGTGTTGAGATAATGAGGGGCTGCGCGCGAGGAAAGCGTACAGCTTAACGGATAGAATACGGCATAGCGGAATTGTGCAGCCTCACGCCAGGAAGGCGATAGCGCTATAGCGGGCTGCGTACCCTAGGGACCCGACCGTAGAACGCCGTCTACGCTAGGTTTATTATGCTGCATTATGCCACGGTATGCTATATTACAAGCACGGAACGTTGTCGCTCTAAGGACAGCGTGCTGCGAGACGACAGCGTTACGCTAACCTGGCCCCTTACCCTATGACGGTTTAATTGCAACCGTATCGCGCACGTGCTGCGCACCCTGTTGATGTAAACTTCCTCCATGGCTTTCCGATATACAGGGTGTAAACAATATACGTTTAAATATTTCCAGGGGTGGTTGGGGAGCTCAAATGGAACACAAAATGTCATATGACGTAGTGTCCGATCTGCATTCGTTTTGCAGTAATAGTACCTTAAAGTTTATTACCATATACGCTAAACTAATAGTTCGAAGATTCTGAAACTTTACAAGCACATTGGCAAGCAATAATAGAGTAAAAGAGTCTTAATGCATTTTGTTGTATGTCTTGTAGTTTAATTGTTGTAAAGCTTTAAAAATTGGGGATGTTTGTAGGAGTGAGCATCGTCTACGCACACAGAGGAAGTGAAGCCTAAACGGCTGCTTGGTTCCATGGTTTGCATCGTCGATGTGCTGGAGTTAGTATCCATCTCAAAACCATATCGCTAGCTTTAAAGCATTATTACTGCAAAATAGAGATAGATTGGACACTATGTCATAAGACATTTTGTGTTCCATTTGAGCTCCCCAATCACCCCTGAAAATATTTCAACGTATACTGTTTACACCCTATATTGTTTGCTGGGAGAATCAGCGACGAAAACCATGACATACCCGTTGAAACAAGCGTCACGGACGAATTTCAAAGTTTACGAATACGCAGCTATTCTGAGCTGCGAGTCTATGTATATCGCATTGTCCTTCGTCTGAAAGGATTCAAATATTCAGACGCCTGTCGATGAGCAACCCGTCGTACATCCGAATACGGTCTGGCTAAGATGGTTCTTTCCACTTATCTATTTATGACCGATTTCGGTGAACTTTGGAGTTCCGAAGCAGAAACACTGCTATGTATTATCCTTGCGATCAATTCTAATCGGAAGCGTCTGGAATCAATCGCACATCAAGTGTAACTAATTCTGTTAGTTCAGCTGAAGATGTATTTGTGATGGTACTAGTTGACTGTACACTGGGAGAATTGAACACTGTGTGCAACTGGTAAGTGGACAGACGGAAGGAATTTACAGTGGAATAATCTCACCTGAATGGCATACACTTTCGACCACAATATTAATAGCCAAAGTGATCGCATCTATGAAATGAAATATACAAATGTCTATTACTTGTAGCTCCTAAATTTATGTCACTAGGGTAAACACACCAGTAGATTGACGGTTTAGTTGATTCCGAATTTTATAATAAGATTTTGCTTAGAAACATTTATTTTATGAAAAAAAAAATCAGATGCCTTGTACATAAGAAAGTGTAAATTTAAAGAAAAACTTAATTTTGTATGAAGAAATTCATTTATTTAAGCGTAAAATGACGAAAATTGTACACACAGACTATATCACCAATAGATGGACGGTAGATCTAGTAAATAGATAGCTTATAACCAATAGATGGACGTTTGAAAGAAATATTGTGTACTCGTACAGTTTATTTATTGTTTTTATTTTATTTAATTATAACAAAGAACATAATTCAAGGAAAAATTAGGTGTACGTATAACCCCTTTTATTGGCAGTTTAAATCTATTTTTTCTAATATTATTCTCTTAGAAACTGTATTTAGATTTTCTTTTCAAGTTTCTTCAGTTTGTTTCTTGTTTTATCTCTATTCTTCTTCCTTAACTTATTTTTAACTGGTCCACTTGATGGTCAAAGTAAATGTTTGTCCCAAATGTTAGTATCATTGTAAGCTGACGTAGATTGAGACATAGTTATTGTAAATTCTTTTATAATAATGTACCTACTTAAACGACTAACAAGAAAAGTATACAATAAACAACACATATTATCTTTTTCAAAAATATATACATTTCAATAATGTGCAAACTTTTTCACTAAGCGTGTTTATTTAAAAAAAATTAGCGTGGCAAAGTTTAATATAGTCTTGTCCATCTCCTGGATTTAGGTTGGAAAATCAATACCAGTATATGAACAGTTATTTTTCTAAGTTTCTCCATTATATTTATTTGTATGTATACGTCTGTTTATAAATTTTGAATGTTATTGACGCAATCATATATTAGAAGCCTCTTAAAAATACGTCTAAACACGCTGTTTCAGTCTCTAATAAGGAACGAGTGACTATCACATGGCAGTGAAGTACAATTGAATTACGAAACATTTTCTCGCTTATAAAAAAAGTTTTTAATAAAAATTTTAATTTTATATAATAACAAATGTTTCTTCTACACTATAGAAAAACAGTAATTATAAATAAAACGTCTAGTTTTTTTATAATTATCGATTAATCTACGATTCGTCCATCTACTGGGTCCCGTCCATCTACTGCCGTGCTTAACCTACTCGCTAGACATTCTGACATTTAAGAACACCCAGTACATGACAATTTAGCTCGCACTATTCAGAATTCAGACTTTCTAATTAGTTATAGTTTTAATGTGATAATTAAAAGGATGTCGCCTGACATAAACGCGACTCGCGGAAGTGTCTAAATTTCATCCTCCGCCTAATACATTAATTCACAACTACTTTGCCCTAGCACAGTTCGTTGAATCCGTAAATGAGTTTGCCAGCTTAATTGTACTGTTCGGAGAGGTTGGCGGGCGGCGCGAGCTTCTGACGCGCCACTCGAAACATGTTGCGGTAATGTTACGTGTGATTTTCAAGGAAACGTGTACCACTGCGCTTTATTATCTAACTAAACACCGCGAAGTGTCGGAAAAGAGGTTCTCGTTCCGTAACGTTTCGCAAATTTTCAGACGGAGGGCACGTCAGAACGGGGGCGAGGTGCTAGTAATTGTAAAGCCCGGCGGAACTTTCGCAGAAATTTCCTATTAGCGAAGCTTCGAAACGATCAGCGTCTCGAATTAATTCTGAATTTTGATTAGCACCGGTAAGAGAGGAGGAAGGAAGTAACCGTTACCTCCCACTAATCTTCGAGAGTCTTGAACTGCGCGCGAGCAGCTATCTCCGTTTTTCGACTGCCAACGAGAGGGTTTCGACAATCGGGCGAATCGCAAACGCGAGGCTCCGAGGCTCGGTCGTTAGGGAACTTTTACCGTATCTCGCTGAATAACTTCGCTAATTCTGCGTAGAGCGAAGGTTATAACGAGAGTGCCGAGGAATGCGAACTCATGTTTCACCGTCCGTACTCTTCCACCTTCGCCCCGCTGCAGTTTCTTAGATAAGACGAAATTTCATTGCGATTTTCGGAAACATTCCCAACACAGACGCTCGCCGTTCCATCTTCCGTCTCGATCCTCGAAGACGCCTTTCGTTCATCGCGCGTTCAACCGGCCCCCGTAGCGCAAGCATAACGCGATCTCTTGAAAAATTGGATTCCATCCCGATCCACCCGCCGCGCGAACGCTCGCCCGCATTTAGCCGGGACGGAAAACAAAAGTATTTACTAATTTCAACGATATTCATCTTTCTAATGAAATTTCCTATTCAAATTGGTCCTCGTTGGGGGAGCCGGCGAACGGGATATTTCTGTTCTTTGCGGATGCAAATTGCAGCCAGCGAGTTAGTCGAGCGAGGGCGTCGCTTCGTTGCACGCAATCGAAGCACGGTCGCTTTTAATTAAATGCGCGTCGCGATAACGAGCGCGCCTGACCTATCCGAACACGGAAAAATAGGAGAAGGGAGAAGCGGCGGGGCATCGTCGATATTTACCATCGACCCGAAGATGCTCCGTGGGCGCAACTCGGAAAACTTCCGTTTGGCTTTTCGGCGAGAGAGCAAGATAAACCTGCTGGCGATTACGCACGCATGTGCAGGAAATATCGGGCGGTTGTTTTGCAAGCGTACTTTCGAGATGGGCCAGCAACTTTCCAGACTAAAGAACGAGTGTACTCGGAACTAGCGGTAGAGCGAGACAGAGAAAGGGAGAAAGGGACAACGGGGCGGGAGGGAGCGCGATGGCAAATGGCATAAGTTGGCCCGAGTAAACTCACCTGGTATTCTCCAAGGCTGGAAAATACGTGCGCGCCGGGAGGAAAGCGCGCGGGAAAGACGGGAGGGGGGAGACGAAACGGAAAATAGCTGTATATATTCCTGCGAGACGGATGTAAATTTCAAGGACCAAGCAGGAATTGAGCAGTGTCCACTCTGCATGCCGCACGGAAAACTTTTGTTGAACGTACCATGTAATGTCCTTTAACTCTTCGAACCGCCGCCAGCCTCCTGACGGAGGACGGCCCCCCACTTTTCAGCCCCCGGGTCCGGCGCACGGCAGAGCGCGCGCGTCAGTAGAAATAGTTTCACCGAGTTAACAAAACGGCGCCGAGAGTTTCGAGCTAGCGCCGATTTACTGCGACCAGACACACTCGCCCTCCGTGCCTCTCGCTCGGTCACCCCGCCTATTCCTTTGTATGTTTATTCTACGACTTCGTCCCGCTTCGTGCAACTTGCACGCGCTTAACCGGCGAGATAAGAGTTCATGACGTAGATGGAAGGGATTAGGGAGACAGCCTAGCGAGATTAAACCCTGTCGTGTACGTGCTCCCTCCCGGATGCATCGCCGGAATCGGACAATGCTTCTTGACCGGGCGAGCAATCAACGGATATCGCTTTAATCATAGCGAAGCGGGCGAAGATGATACTTTGGATACGCCGTTTTGAACTGCCAAGAGGATTGGAACTATCAAAAGTTTTCGGGTTGTAAGACGTCTCGCAGAGAGAATTGTTTGCTGCGGGGCTCCCCTTCGGGTTGAGAAGGTTCACCCTTTCTATGACCATCAGTGAGCGATCTTTGAAACTTTGAGAATTCAAACAAAAATCGATTTTGTCCGAAGTAAAAAGAAATTGTGGCAATTTCTATACGTCTAACATCAGTTTCGAATTTGATTCCATAAAAGCTCGTTTGCTGAACAAATGGTGAAATCCAGTACCTTTTACAAAATTCAATCTGAAGTTTCCAATGCAATACAAATACGGCAGAGGAAATATAGATTTTATAAACTGCGTTCTGGCTATGTTGATTACCTTTCGATGTTTACTATTCCATCACGCAGATACTATATTTGTCAGTTGAGGACAGTTTACATCGAATAAAGAAGAAAATGATCCGCGACGAATCGTTCCATTAGCGTGCGTGACATTTTCGCAGCGTGGTCGGAATTCAAACATCGCGCATTATATGTAGAACGTCGGGACGTGAGACTGAATCCGCATGTATAAAATTCATGGCCTATCATCCTTCGCGACGAACAATTCGCTCGACTCGTCGATCAAATTATTTCCAAATTTTCAACGAAATAATTACACGTAGGAAACAATGGACAACTGAGCGACTTAAACCGAACAGATTGACGTTTCGTTCGATAACCATGGCAATTTGATCAGTTTGAACATCGATTTCCGTACAACGGGAGCCCCGTAATCATCGTATTCAATGACTATTTATTTCAATCTTTGCCGCGGCATCGACGAGTCAGTAACGCCCCGACGCATGTATAAACCTCTATGTACACCGGGCTCATTCGACGCGAGTAATAAGGAGTGACGTGTAATTTCGCTCGACCTACATTTTACCAGCAATTCACTCGACGCACGACATTTTAAGAGTTTCCCCTCTCGAATGTAACATTGATCGTCCGCCATCGAAAGCTTTTATTCGCAGTCTCCCCGGCGCGTTCTTTTTTTTTCCTTCCTAATCAAACGGGATCCGTCGTCGAGTGGCGTCAGACGAGACGAACACAATTAATAAATCAATCGCGACTGCTTCGACTTCTCGTCGTTTGACGCCGCCAGCCGACGGATTAATTAATCCATCGTCCTCTGTAATTGCGTGTCCACCATTGCTACGAGAAGAATTTTTAAACGAGTTACAGAAGTAACGGGCATCGGAGTGGGGATGGGTGAGAGAGATAGAGGATCGTTGAATATTAATGGGCGCAGAGAACAAGCTGGACGTTCGCAACGCTTTCATCGCGCGCAAATATTGGAGTCCAAGCGTTGTGTACCGCGTCGGTCACGGGGCGTCGATGACAGTGACGGAAATCATGGCTCTCCATGGAGGAGAACGTGAAACGCTTCAAACAGAATCGCGTGGAAATAAACGAGGGGTCGAGGAAAGATTTACAGGTGACAAGGAGACGATCTTTACGCTCATCCGCCAATAAAGGAAGATCTTCTCCCGCCCCTTTTCTTTCCCGCCTTTCATCGTTCGTTTCCCCCCCTTTAACTGCATTTAGCAACGAAGCACCGTCGTTCCGATTAAATGAAAATTGCCCACGCTTGTCGACGCCGGATCAGTCGAAACAGGATTAGCCGTCTTCCGCGCCGCTTTAGGATTTACACGTTTTCAATTAAGGACAATTTAGCGGGCGACTGTCCACGGAACATGACGCGGAATTATCTCGGAAGGAAAACGCCTGTTGGCGGAGACTAATTTAAGTAAACTCCACCGGAACCACCCTTTAGACTCCGTTGTATCGAAGCTCGGCGAAAATTCGCCCGCCTCGAGTTCACCGGCTCCGCATTTATTGTTTTAAACGCGTTAAAAGCAACGCGCTTTTGTGCTGAAAAGTTCCCCGACGAAACGAAAGGTCGAAGAACTCGTGGATCGACGAGCAGCGTCGTTTAGTTACACGAGTCATGAATTTTACACGCGGCCATGATCAGCAACACCACATGTTAATGCTCGCAGCCACCCTTATGTTCGTTTGCATAATCACGAGCAGGGCGGAACACGAGCAAACAATCGAAGCGGGTTATCGAAAAGCGTGTCGCGACGAGCGCGAAACGATGAAATTTATCGCCGATGATCTCGACGCGCCGCTTCGATCATTGCCCTCCGTGGATCGCTTCGCAACGCTCGTTCTTTTAAAGCATTCTTAGCGTTTTAACGTGACACCGGTTGGCGAACTCGCGATTTATCGACCGAAAGTTTCCCGTTAAAACGATTGAAACGGGAGACGAAGGAACTCGATCTTCGAGTTCCACTCGCGGAGAAAGCTGCGAAGTCTTCCTCGTCTTGCATTTGCTTTTCCGCTCTTCATCGGCGAACGCGAAAACGATACCGTTGTGCGGCCGTATGCGGTTACTCGTTTGCGTGAATAAAAAATGAAGGGGAGGTGTGATTAAAATTGAAATTGTCGAAAAAGAAGTTTGCGAAACACGTGTTTATTTGTAAGCAAGTCTCGTTTAAATATCCCGAATGAAAGTAAAGTTTTTCTTCGGCTGAGTGTTCATGAAGTGACGAAGAGGTATCGGAAAAGTTTAAGGAGTGCGAAAGTGCGCGGGGTAAACAAAAACGGTATGGTGAAACGAGGCGCGACAAAAGTTCGTGGAGGCGTGAGGATGAAAAAGTGGGTAAGAAAGCTATTTCAGCTATTAAGGAGGGAAAAAAAGGAACGGGCCGTTATGCGCCGAGCCCACTGACTCCGACGTTAATTAATCAACCGAAAAGTCGGCGAGTTACCCGAATCTGATGAATTATCGCCACCTGAGGAACTAGCTTCGACGATATATACCTTTCATATCTACCCACGAAAATCCTCCATTCTTCTCGCGAAATTCACTATTTCGCTGGAAGAAAATGGAATATGACAATGACGCATCGTCGATACGGCCGAACGAATAGCTTGTAAATACTTCACTGCTTCGAACTTAATGGATGGAACGAAGTGAAAATATTAAATCGCGACACGCGGAACCAAAGGAGTTAGCGGGGATTGAATCGTCACCGGGGAGGCTCATCGATCACCGTCGAATATGCAAATATATTATCAGGGAATCTCGATGGCAGCGATTTCGTTCAACGGAACCTAGCCGAACCACGCCGCGTACACACAGATCCGCGGCCCGGTTATCAGGAACGTTTACGTAGCGTTGATATCGCGCGCTTCATGCACGAAGCTCCACGAGGTGGAACCAAGATAAACGAGCGAAATTCCGACGGGCCGAATAAATTTAGTCTCGCGCGTCATTAGACCAGCGTTTCTCTCTCCTCGTGATAAAAGAACGCCGAGTAATAAATGGCGCTGGAAATCAAAAACTTTTCTGCTCGTTACAGCTCGCAAGAAAAACGAACAAGAAAATCGGCGAAGGGTGAAGAGGGGAACATCGAAACAATACGCACGATCGCAATAGAAACGTGTTCACGTACATTATTGCCTGTGGACATCCCGGCGAACATGTTAGCGCTGGACGAGCGTGTCACGTGCCAGATGAACGGGTGAACTTGCAGGTTTTCCTCGCGCGAAGAAAAGTCAAGCGCGTGTCACTGGTCCCTTCTCGTTCTTGTCGGTAACAACGGGACGAAAGGGAAACGGGAAGAAGAAATGAACGACGATGCGCGGCGAGGACAATTCGCGTCAGTTGCACGAGACTTCGGCAAACACCTTGGAGTAGGTCGCGAGTAGGTTGACACCTTCAAGGGAGAGGTCGCGCGCAGAACTGACACCTCACGCGCGCGGTCCAGCTACCCTCAGCATCCAGCAGCAGCAGCAGCGGCGGCGGCGGCGGCGGCAACGGTGGCGGCAACCGAGGGGGACGAAGCGGAGCACGCGCGAAATTCCGCCCCTGTACTGCGCCCACCCCCTGCCCGTTCCACCTCAACCACCGCCGCTTGCCTTCTCTCTCTTTCAGCCGCGCGTTTCGCTCGCTCCCCGACTACGGACCTGTTTTGTCCTGACTCGAACCTCGCGCCATCGCTTCACCCAGAAAAGGATGTCAAGGGGTGAAACGGAAGGTGAACTGCCCGATAATTATCGGCCTGGGAGTCATCTGCGCGTACTTTTTCAAAAGAAAAACTCCCACTTCACGTTATTATCGCGGCAAGAAACGGAAAGATATTGACGAACGTTCGAATGCAACAACCCGAGACGATGTACTAATTAAGAGCGCGAACCTGAATGTGTTAGCCGCGTGCGAGGATACTAATTGGATGCCTATAAATTCGAGAAATTTTCCTGTCATAATGTTTGATAATTAAAGTACCGAGTGTTTATTTTACGTCTCGCCCGAGAGAAATATCAAGGGCTGCAAGAGAACTTCTGCACGGTGTATTACGGGTCATATCTGCGAGCACAGTAGCGCGACAAAAGTTAATTTCGGTCGACCTTCGGCATCTGGCGAGCGTATAGGTACATACCGGAGGCGAGTACGCGCGAAATTTCACCCCTGCGCGCTCTCCAGCACATCGGCGACCCCTTTACAGCTCTGCATCTCGTCCGAGCGACCCTCGCCACTTACCTAGGAGGGCTGAAACTTTTCTTAATAATTACTGGGCAATGGAGGCCATATTGTGCGACTCGATGACCCGACTCATTTAGCATTCGAGCGTGTCGGAGGCGATGCCCGAGGAACTTTTGAGATGCGAGCACGCGCGCCGTGACACACAAAGCGTGTTGCCGTTGTTCTTGAAACCCCCAATGTTCGCGCAACGTTGACGCATTAAACCATGGTGGCTTTTGTGTCGGGTTTATTGACCCGAACGATGGGGGCGGGTTCGTCGGGTGTACGCGCGAAACAATGCCGCTCGAAATTGGGTGACATCCGTCGCGTAAACAACCGTAATGATCCACCGAGAGCACTCGAACTTTCCCTATAAAACGATACTATAAAGCCCTCCGTGTCGCCCGATGCCTGACCGCGCCCCATGAATTATTACCGAATATTGACTCGCGAGACGCGGCCGCGGAATCGTGCCCCATGTACTTTTCTGTACGCGTCGCGCGAAAGCGCGAAATGGTCGCGATTAATACGACTCGAAACATTAAAAGCGTTCTTGGTGCGGAGAGCATACGTGAATGCGAAGCAGACAGAGAACTTTTATAATACATCCCGCGGTACACAAAGCTTTGCGCTTAACACGCGGTCTCTCCGCCGCGCGAGGCACACGCGTCATTATATCGGTCTCTCCGAATCAAAATGAAATTCACGATGACACTTTACTCGTGTTTTCTGGATAGAATTTCGAGCGACGCGCGATTGAAGCGGAGTGAAAGACCGCAATCACACGACCGATTCCTCATTCGCGATCATTGTAAGTTAATTGCACGTGCGAAAGGTATCGCGTATTTGTCAAGTCGAGTTGCTCAATGCGCGTTAGTCATCACTAATGAACTTCGCGAATACAATAAGCTAAATAAAAATACATTAAAAAGTACAGGCTGCATAAACAATACAAATATCAATATCATTTTTTTTTTTTTAATCATGTAATTGATAATAACCTAGCCATTTCATATTTACGAAAATAAAATGATCGTATAATGTATTCCGCATTACCTTCGCGTTAATCAAACAATTTGAAAATTGTTTAATATTGCAAATGTGTTGACGCACGCTATCCCAGTTAGCATGTTTTGTTGTCCAAAAATGAATATTAATTGATTAACCTGAAATCAAAATGAATCCGTGTACAAATTAATTTTGAATGGCGCCGAAGTGGAGCCCCGCAATAATTAACGTAAAGCCATTTGCCCAGTACCACGCAGAGGGATTTCTGTAAATGCTGTTACAATTTTGCAAATCTCTAATTATCCAATGTATGGTCGCGTTCGGTTCGTGGCTAGTAATTATAGCGACGAATAGATTGCTTCGCTATTAGAATAATAGCGCTGAGAGGCAAAGAAGGAGGGACTAATGAGATTCGAAACGGTTGAAATAATGTGGTCGTCATTTAAAAAGGAAAGGGGACAGGAAATGCATATGTACGCTCAAACGAGCAACGAAGTTCATTAATCGGGGACGCGGAGGCGAGCGAAGACGGCAACGCGGGGGCAATTCTTTCACAATTGATTCTGGAAGCGGGGGCTGAACGGGAGCGAGGGGGGCAAAATCCTAGCAAAGAGTCCGTGATTAAAATTCAACCGCGTCCAGATCTACTTCTGGGCCGCGATAAAAGCGAAATCTCCAACAATTATCGTCGTGGAATTCCCTATCGTTTCCCGTTTACCTCTCAGAGCGAGGGCCCTCTCATTGTCCGAAGAAGGCTGAATGAAAGAGGGAAAAAGGAAGGAAAGCGAAGTCGCACGGTTGAGACGGCAAAGCGCAGAGAAGAAATGCAAAAGGGGGCGGCGGCGGCGGCGGTTCTAGTCGTCCATAACCGAAAGAGGGGCGAGCAGAGAAAGAGAGGAATGCTTGTGAACGCGAACAGGGTAGTAGCTCCGATGCTTCGCCGAGACAAAGAAAGGGGGAAGGCAAAAAGGAGGGGGGGAGGGCGAAGATATCAAAAACAGGAACGGAACACGCGAACGAAGTAGAAAGGAGAGGACAGGGGCGGGGGAGAGAGAAAAAAAAGAAGAGAGGAAAGCGAACGACGGAAAATGTCCTTTCACCGGCTGACAAGGCCGCGAGCTTGTATTTCACGATAATAACGAAACGTTACACCGTCGCGGCATCAAGACATCGCGGTTGACAAACAGGAATTCTCAGACAGCCAGCGCTAATGACGCTTTCAGGTAAGTAACGACGTAAATGCGATCGCTGGCACGGCAATTAATTATCGGGATGCAGCGTGGCCGTTGCCTCAGCCTCCGCCGACGTTGTTTCCACGGAATCATCGAAAGTCGGTCAGTTGGGCCGTCTGTTCTGTGTAAAATTAATCCGGCTAAGCGGGCATAACTCACGCGAACCCGTCGTTATCGAGATACACCGAGCGCGGGAGGCCCGCTGATGAGACTATTTATCATCGAATTACGATTACGACTTTTCCACGCGTCGCATTAAGAGAGGAGGCGTTGCATCCGCGTGACTCCGTTAGCACGGACAGTTTTACGTCAGCCCGACCTATACCACTTTTAAACGGTTATTGCTGTTGTATAATCGCAAGTATTACCACCGGCACAGGATAATATCTAGTAATTAGAAACTTGAGATCATGATAGCTTACGTACCACGAGGGGATTGCCCCCTCGCCGCCACCTGCTCGACCGTCGCGTATGCGCCGACCTCGCATGAATATAAGAAAATAGACTAGTCATTCCCCCCAGGTCCGCGGGCTCGAGTGGATAATGCGGTAACGCGGGTTATTAAAATCGAATAATAATGCGACCGATGAAACCGATTGTCCCTCCCTGATTCATTCTCCCCGTCTTTAAAGATCACTCATTAAATATTCATAGCCGGCTGGTTACACTTAATTCGACGGAGTAGACTTAAAGGCTCGCGACTCGCCGTTCTCTTCCTTCTCGGGAAACCCCTTCAACTCTTTCTTTTGACCCCGTGGACAATGGAGCCTCGAAGTAGCAGGACCTCGTGCGTGGGGCCCCAATTAAAACAGTTGCTTCGATTATCGATCATGCTCGCCCTCGTGACGCCGCCGCCGCCGCCGCCGCCGCCACCGCTTAGCATAGCCACAGTCGCCAGCTGTACAAGACCTCAAGAGCACTTCCGGCCGCAGAACGCTAAGGCTTGTCCTTTGAGAACGGGCGCAGTCAAACCCTTGTCATAGTCCAAAGACAGCGTTTCTCCCGGTAAATTTATGACGGCCATAACGAACGTAGGAGCGGTAATTATTTGCATATTGTGACAAGGGATGAACACCGAGGATCCGCGCATGCAGCGAGACTATTGTTTATGCATTCCATCTCTGATTAATCATGAATCCTAGCGGGTCTTCGATCCCTTGCTCCTTTCGCGTCGGTGACACTTGCGACTCCGGGCACCGCGCAAGAATAATATGAAAGTTTTAACCTTCCTGTGCCGTGTTAGAATATTTAAAGATAATTTGAATCTCTATTCGGGCAGAATTACAATTCTCTAGCTGGTTTAATTAATTTTGAGACGTCCTGTACATCAGATCGATCCTCCTAATTTCCACCGAAGTGCAGAAAATATTTGGACATCGTGTCAAAAATAAAACCGGGTCCCTTCTGTTTCGTCCGTTTCTCCTACGCGTCTGTGGAAATATTGTTTTAAATTTCTTCGAGAAAAATTGGCTGGATCGGGAAAGAGGGATGAAAACTTGCAGAACCAGCAGAAGCAACCGCACCTTTCCCAGAAAGAACTTTCACAGACGGCAACCGTTTGAATGTGCTAGTACGTGGAAATACCACGTATCGCTCCTTGAAACGGTTTTCATTCGTTCTCCGTGGTTCTTTGATGAAAAGTAGACAAAGAAGGATTCCCACGTGGAGACTGCTTATATGAGAAGAAGTTTGTGTCGCGCGGCGGAGACAGACAGACGGAAGTTTATCTGCAACTATGCCGTCGCCAGTTGCGAACAGTTTCGCCGGGCGAACCAATTCGTCCGGTCCGAAGTTGTTATCGTTAATAGCTACCAGTTATCAGCGTAGTTCGATTTCGCCTTGTCGCGTCACGTTTATGGAACGCGCGTTCCACACCGTGTAATTTATACACTGCGCTGCGTCCAATGGACTTTCAAGTAGACAATAAGAGAGCAGAGTTGCAGAGTTACAGAAAGACGTGTCGAATATTTCGGTTATCCACGTTGCCAACTCTTTATATACATTGGAAATTGTCTTATTTGTTATGCAATATTTTCTGATAATGTAATTGACTTGAAAGTCGAAAGCGGCGAAGAAATATAGGCTAATTGCTCCAGAAATACAATTTTTGGACGCCTATCGATTAGCAATCCGCTATACACCGCTACCTAGAAAAGCACTCGCTGTTCACGTTTCTAGGGAATTTCGGTAATGCTTAGAACCATAAATTAAAAGCAGAAACTCTCCTACATTATCCTCGTATCCGAATTATAACATTGATTAATAATATTAGCCACATTAGTGTTGTATACCTACTATTGTTACCATCTATTCACAGCGTTCTGAAACGTTTCTTAAAAGTTTGTCTTCATCTTCTTTTGCTACACGATTGACTTATAATTCTGACTCTCCTATAAAACAGATCATAAATCATCGAATCGCAACAAATACAAGAACTTTTCGAAGGAAGGTCAAAGAACGAGCGAGTTCGCGTTTAAGAATTAATCGAAGAAATAATTGTGTATGAAACGGTGATCAATCACTGAAGAAGGAGCCTCGAGACTGCAAGACGCTCAGGCGTATCGGCTTCATCGAGAAGGAATGAAGAGCATCGGTAAGAGTCGATTGAATTTAAGTACGGACACGAGTAACCAATCAACTTGCCTTGTTGCGAGTGCAGTTAGTACAGACTTCCGTTGCTCGGTTTGCGGCGTGCGGTCTGCGGCTTACGATATTGAACATCGCGAGCTATGGAGACATGCCCCATTCAGTGACAGCACTGTTCGCCTGGATAAGAGGAGGGAAGAGAAAAAAAAAAAAAAAAAAAGGCGATTAATTGTTCTCCCCAGTTGAGTTATAATTGGCTTACATAGTTCAAGCACGTTGGATTGGATTGCAGGAGCGAACGGTTGGAAATTCGAAGCGAAACGCTAACGAAACGAAAATATTTTCATTATCGATTAAAACATTCCGCGAATCCCAGCATACGAAAGTCATCGCGCGTTTAGACAGATGTAATAGTCTTTCGCGGAGAGGAGAAGGAAAGGAAAAAAAATTCCTGTTAGAATAAGCTTTTCCGTCGGAAAAAGAAATCCGGTTCCATCGAGGCAATAAATAGCTTTAAAATGCATGCATAGCGGAGCGAGTATTTTTATTTCGACAATAACTCGTTGTCGATCTTGCGAGCCGATGTCTCGATGATAGCAGATATTGGAAATGGCAAACGGAGACAGAACAGTCTGGCTGATTATCCGATTATCCGGTTCTTCGGAACATTTGCAATTTACGTCTGGAAGTACCGACGGTTCAAACCCTCCTACGGGGTCGTTCCTTCTCCCACATCCTTCGTTACCACTCTATCTCTTCCTCTCGACCTTCCCTTAACTCATACCACACGATTCTTTTTCCTTCCCTTTTTACTCCTGCTTCGTCCAATTTCCCACGTCGCGCCCACTGCCAATAGGGCGTGAAGAATTTTTCGCTTCCCCACTTTAAAGAAATCACTTATGCCTCCTTGTCAAAGGCTCGAATTTCTGGCGCCGCGCCGGCTCGTCACGGCCGCAGATCGCGATGGGATTATCAAGAAATCCAATATGAACGAGAGTTTAGTCAAAGACGCACGCCCGAACGAAATAGTTGGTAAATCATTTACATCGGAACCCGTAAATTAAAAATTCCACAAAGCGAAATATTGGAGAATCAAGAGGGGGCAGGACGATTTAAGCTCGCGGATTACACTCCGGCGAAGATAAATTTTTCAAATTACAAGCCGACAGGCCGAAATTGGATATTAACAAAGAATTTCGGCGCGAACGGGGGCCGCACGCTTAAAACATCGTGCCGTGATATTCAATTTATACGAACTATTGATTCCACTCCATTTCTAACGCGAACAGTCGCTGAAAGCAGCGCGAAAGTTATAGAGTTTCGGCGCTTCCCTCTCGCCGCGTCCATTCCCGTCGATTCGCTTGTTCGGCTCGCAAGTTATTGCATCAACGTCGGGCTTCCTGTCGCGACAAAGAGGCAAGTGACAAAATAAACAGCGCGGAAGTATTCGGAAACGAGTTCCCGATAGTTTCCGTCGCGCGGGGAGCAGCCAGGTCCGATATAAAACAATACCGAATCCTTGAAACTGTACGGCATTGCGGCGAGGCGAGAGCGTTCGCGGCTGGCTCGCGTTTCTAAGAATCCCAGCAGACCGAGGCTCATTCATTCGTGCCTTCCGTCGCTGGCGAAGAATGCGCCGCGAAGGGTCGGAGAGATTCATCCGACGCGGCGGCCGAGAATTGAATTTCGTCACCGTTGAGCCGTAACAAAATGACGAAAACGTGAGGACGGGGCTCGGAGCCCGGGTCGTCTTGTCGCGCGCGCCGTTGACGTTTTCACTTGTTAACCCCGGCAAGTTGCCGTCTCGTCGTGGATCCGAGGATTATTCATCACCGCAACCGCCAAGGGGGATGGTTTCCATAGGGGGTGGATGGCGGACACAACGAGATCCTCGGAAAGAGGAAGAGGAGGAAAGGAGGCAGGAGGACGTTAGGGAAACCGAGAGAAGAGGGATGGAACCGGGACAACAGCGTATTCCGTGTTCCCTCGTGTCACTGATTATTCCATTTACGAGCCATGCCGCATGATTCTGAATAGAGGTACACACCGCGCTGGCTAGATTCAACCCGAACCCCTTTCCCGTCCACTGTTTCTCTCTCTTCCTGTCCCCCCCCCCCCCCCCGGTTCCTCTTCCACCCTCGGTCCCCGCATCCTCGCGTCCCACGCTGCCACGGCTCCACGGTCTAGCCGCGGTAGAAAAGAAGTCTCGTCTGAATCGGAAATCAATTGAATCGGTAGCGAACCCGACGGGAACCTCGGTTCGATCGCGTCGGTGTCATCGTCGCCGCCCGAAAAATTCCCACGAAGCGAAACGACTCGAGCCGCGGGTAAATATGCACCCTGCGAGGGAAACCGCGACGGGAGGTGCGAAAAACGTAAAGGAAGTACGCGCGGACGGATGCGCGATTACGATTCAGTGGAGGATACCTCGTTAAAGCCGAGTGTTTTTGCAAAACCCCGAAGGCCGCGGGTATCAAAGGATCCATGTGCAGCCATCGGATGAACGCTGTTACCGTTGCTTTAATACATTTTAATCGGCCCGTCAGAATTCAACGATTCGTTACGAGTCCCATCGTTTCCCAGGGGTTCGTTCGACCGATTGTAACCGCGCGGCTTACTTTCGGGGCGAGCGTAATTATTTTCGAATCGCGAAATCGAGAGGTTAATTTCGAAGGACGTTTCAATTCTCGCGTAACACGATTATCGATCTTCAATCAACGGCGAGGTACGATTGGAAACCGAAACGGGAACCCGGTGTTGCCGGAAACGTCCGCGGAACGGGGCTGGAAAATTATGCAGCTTCGAACGATATTTTGAAAAGCGTCCCCGTCCCCTTCGTCTCCCGTAAGGATGTGTACACGGGAACGGAATAAAAAATTTTGCGACAGCAGCACCGACGATGGGATCTCACGACATCGAATATGCGGCGCGGGGCAAACACGCGGATTGTCGTGCTTGCGCATGCAAATTCGCGGATGCAGGTGCTGCGCGCGTCATCGGTGCCCATTCGGTTTGCGTGCCGATGCCGGGTGACGGCGACGCGGCGCACCTGAATTAGCCGTCCGAAGACAGCCGGCCGAGGGAAATTGTTGGCGCTAGGTAAGGGCGTCGAACCTCTCCTTTATTCATGCATAAAATCCATATTCTGCGAAGGAAACAACGTGCCTCGTCGCAGAGGAAGCTCTGTCGCCGCGTCGTATCAGAGGGAACCCTTTTTGGTCCTAGCCGACCTTACCCTCTCAGCACCCTCGGGCGTTTGTAAGCTTCACCGGAAGAGCCCCGAGATTATGTTCAAGCGCGGAGTTCCGCGAGACACCCGGCTGCCATGAAAACTTGAAATTTTTAGCCCCGTTATTTGAAAATTCTCGAGCACCTCCGTGGGACTTATTTACTCTGCACGCCGCGCCGCGATACTTCGACTTCGTCCGCTTCAATATTTTCTAAGCCGCGATCCATACATTTTTTACCGACTAATGGCGCAAATATAACGCGGGAACCCTTTCGCCGCGCGTAATTAATTCGTTCCGTTAATGGCCTCGGGCGGGCGCACGTCAACGCATAGATAATTCGTGGACCGAGGGAAGAAAAGTTTCCATCGAAGTGCAGCGATTAACGAACGAACGAATAATTAATTTAAATGTAGCTTCATTCGGGTACATCGATATTATTGCGTCGATGGTGCTTGGGGAGCGCCGGAGACGGCTATATCGTATTCCGATCGCGCCCAGTGTCCTTTATTCGAACGAACACAATTAAAGGAACTCACCCTAACGATTTTAATTATCATCGAGCGGACGACGTTCTCGCGATGCTTCCTTCGGTAATGGACGAGCACGGCGCTGAACGAAGGTTGATGTCGTTGAACAGGAAAGAAAGTTGTCCGACGTGCATGGAGGTGCGAGTGGTTATAAGGGTGAACACGAATCGAAAGAGAAAGAGAGAGATAGAGAAAAAAAAAAAACTCGTCGTCGACTTTGAGCTCGTGGGCATCATCGACTGATCGAAAGAACGCCCATTACGCGTCCACGTAACAAGATATTGAATTTCTGCGGGGTTGTGAACCCCAGTCTCGGGGCGGATTCGTGCCTTGAGATATAATAGAACACCTCCACACCTACTCGGCCGCTCTGTATTTCAGACCTCTCGCCACTTGAGCCGCAGAGCGACTATACACACTCTAACAAACGCCCATTTTCAGACAATGAATATTTTAGTGCGCCCATGAAAGCACGCTCGAGCGTTTTCTTTTTTTTTTCTTCTTCTTTTTTGTCCTTGCCGCCCTCGTCACAAAAGGCATCATCGCCGCACCGTGTACGTGACGATCCTAACCCCTTGATCATCCCAGGGAACGCCTCCAGTAACTGGATCAAGTAACGCCGCTCTTGTCCTACGGAGGCTCCATTGTTTTCCTCCCTTTTTGAGCAACAGATCCGCGATACCGTGCATCTTGACTGATTCACACTTTATCTACCGACCAAAGGGAACAAACGCCAGGATAGCGCTTATTAGATCCCGAAAAGAGCGAAAGGGGTTTGTTTGTCGTTATTGGTTGTTATAATAAAGATCACGATTGGCATGAATGATTGCAGTGACTTCAAAAAATACTCAGTAAAGTAAATGAGAAAAGTTGTCTTCAAATTTTCATCCTACTTTATTAAAAAAAAAGAATATTATGTATTTTAACTCCTGGGTGCAACCTCAACATCTCTAAAATATTGTTTTTCACTGGGTTGATTTATCCCTTTTTTCATTACTTATTTTTTAATAATAAATTATTTCTCTAACGAATACCGACGCAAACGCACGCACAATTCTTATCGACAGAAGGTGGATAAATAGGTAAACATCTTAGCTACTGAAGTTTCCTGCTATACCGATACACGATACACTCTCAGCCTCTAAGCCAATAAAAAGTCCTGCGGCACGATGCTCAAAGAGGAGACACAAAGCAAAAGTGTATACCCTCGTTCCGTGTGTGCGTATTCTTTCCCTACTCAGAGGAGCGGCGTTTATCGACTGTTGGAATGAAAAAATGCACGCGAAAATTTTATTGTTAATTAAAGTAATATAGTCCATCGCCACGGTACGAACTTTATTCAAAAAGTTTCGCGGTATTCGCCCAGAAAAATGCATGTAGAACGTGAAAATTGAAATGCCAATTTACACTTCGTTTAACTTTGCCCAACCAATATCTAGATAATAAAAAGTTGCTACTTCCTCAACAAATTGCACAAAAATTTTTAGTTTGATAACTAAGGGATTAAGAGGAGTTCCAGAATAAAAATAAATATTTTAGCGAAGTTTGTTTGCGTACACCGAAACCAAAGCCGATGGAAGTTTCTACAATATACATGTATTTGCAGGATAAATATTCCTGAAAGCTGAATACGCCACGTATGTACCTATGTACATTATTCGGACAGAGATGAAAAAGTTGAACGCAGGATCACTATTGTCCAGCTGTCTAGTAATGACCGACCCTCTTTTGGCTCGAGCTAATAATGCCGAATTGATCCGGAACGCTTTGGCGATTATATTTCACGTTGCCGCACGTTTGCCTTTTATTATAGCCGCACCAAGAAAAGCAAATTTTTTCTCGTGCTTTTTTTCACGTCCGATGCTTCCAGCTCCCTGCTTTTCACGGAAGTGGACGCGTTTTTACTTTGAAAATAGACAGATTAAATACAGATTGACGTAAAAAATGCAAAAAAAAACGTGTGTCAAAAGAAAAGTTTCTCGCTAACGACGGAAAGTATTCGTTTCTGTATGAAATATATCTGTCTTAAGTCTGTTTAACGAACAGTATTACCTTTGTTAATACCTCCCCGAGCATCGTTTGTAGTGTTACCTCGCTCAAGTTTGGCAAAGCAAGAATTACTGCGAAAGCAAACTATAATTACCGGCGCTACGTGGGAGGCGAGTATGAAACTTTAATTAGCACCTGACGCCGTGCAGTTACGCTAACTCGATCAACCCAAATTGCACAAGTAATCCATCATTTGCCTCGAATTAAGAATACGCGTATCGTAAAAACTTAATTAACTCGATACCGTAACTCTATTATCGCCGATCGCGACTGTTCGATTTCACGTGATGCTTTGAAGAAGAAGAAAAAAAAGTGACCGCTATTGAATCGTAGGATCAACGAGCGTCCACGTGGCACGTGGTCCTGCGACACAGCTATTCGTCCACCTTTTTTTCCTCTTCCCCTTTTTTTTGCCGCCGATTCAACCGTTCAAGAGGGAGAGAGGAAAAAAATGCAAAAGGGACGCTGACCAGCATTCGATCGCGGCGCGTGCCACGAAAATCTATCCAACGAAACTTTTTTTTTTCTAAGTCCGTCGAACAAAGAGCGAATAAACTCCACGAAACGGCGAGTGTCGATGGACACGAAGATAGTGCGCTAATTCGATTTTCGCTAAGGTAGATCCTTCCTCCGCTAAAACGACAACGGGAACGGCATTGCGAGTATCATTGCAACGAGCGTAAACAGCGTGGCAGCAATGTCGAGTGGGAAAACGAGCACTGGCGCAGCGGGCAAAAACCCGCGCGGACCGCCAATTCGAATGCATCATGCGATTCAAAATTATTGGTCTAGGACTCGCAGTACTCCTCAGGTAATATCATCAATTTGGAACAGGCAGCGCGGCTCGAACCCACTTCATTATCATTATCAATACCGCACAGAATCGCGTGACAAGTATGCGACCGCAAAACCGGAACGCCCCAGCGTACGCTTACACGTACGTTTCTGGCCAACCGCTCTAATTTGTCCTTTAAATTATGTACGATCCCGGCTATCCTGTCGATTTTTGAGACAGAGAGCGTTTCGCGGGACAGGTGCGGTAGACGAGCGACACGGGCTCACCGCTGCGGCCGTTCTACATGATTAAATTGCGAGTGAAGTGTCGCACGACAGGCCGGAAGGAGAGCCGTGCTTGGCATAGAAATTTTACTACGAAACAAAAAAAAAAGTGTACACACGCAACGGTGCTTTCCCCGCGCGTACATTACTCACGTCGCGGAGAAAAGGGTGAATGCGGACATTTTTTTTTTTGCACGGTGATCTTGACTCCGTAAGCTGGGAGTACTCGTCGCGACGGTTTCGGAGCAAAGGCACCGCGGGAAATTCTGTTTCCGTCCGGGAAATCGTTGTAATTTCATTTGGGAAAGCAGCTCGTAAAGCATCGAGCGAGCAGCGAGAGAACGATGGAATGTTCGCCTCGTCATCGCACACGCTCCCCCGAGTGCCTCTCGGAGGAAAGGAAAAGAAAATAGGAGAGGAGTATCTCTGGTTCTGGGAGGTGCGAGTGTATCTCGCGAGATTCTGCGCGTCATTTCCCGTGGAATGGAAGGAAACTCCTAAGAGGAGGCTTCGTACCAGTTCGGACTTGTCCGTGAGGCTAAACTAATTTGCTGCGCGAGGGTAGTCGCCGGGTTAGAGCTTGAAGTGGGGTGACACGGGTGGACGGGGCAGATGGAAAGTTCGTGGGGGAGGCCGAGGGGGTGGCGAAGGGAGAGTCATCTGATTCCACGTGGTGGGAGAGCACCGAATTCCGAGTGACCAGTAAAAATGCCACCCCCCGCGCGCCACCCCCCACCCCTCTCCGACCCACCTCCTCCCTCCTGTTCCCACTTTTTCTTCACTTTCTCTTTCCGCTTTGCCTTCTTCCCTCCTCCACGCTTTATGTCTCCCTTCTCTTTCCGACGGTTTCTCCCTCGTCGAGCCTACCTTAGGGCTACAGAAGCGACTGTGAACTGGGGTAAAAGACTGCTCGTGCTGAGTCGCGAGGAGGTCGGCGGTCGCTTCGAAACGCGTGTGTTGGTCGGGGCGCGTGGGCGGGGGCGCCTTTTTCAACGCACGTGTGTGCAGGTGCGTAAGTCTGAGAGAGGAGGAAGTGCCTTAACGAAGAAAGACCTTGTCAGCGCCGGACACCCTCTATCGGACTCCCTTAGCTTTGCCCGCGAATCATGTCTTTCCTTCGCATTCCAAATCTCGAAATTATCTTTGTGTAAATAAACTGTTTCGCTACTTTTCGCTATAAGAAAGTAAAAAAAAAAAAAAAAGAAAAAGAAATGAGTGAAAATCGCGAAGTCCATTTTATAAGAAATCGTACACGAGATGTCAGATGGAATTGAAAAGAATGATCCTGCTGAGATCTGATGACGTCGGTGGTTCTTTAATTGAGCGGAGTATGAAAATTCAAGTGGAGGAAAAAATTGAAATTGAAAGGGAACGTAAGGAGACAACGGAGCCTAGCGAGACGTCGTCCCTGACTTTGAGAGAGGGTGGCAAGGAGTAAGGGGTGAGTTGGCTGGAGGGACTGGAAACGAGGGTGTGGGGGTGGTAGCGGGGATGGGGGGTTGAATCAGCGCGGGGGTGTATGGGGGAATTAGTAGATGGCCGTGGACAATGTGGGGGATACTTTCTCATATCACGTATGGCCGCCATCGTGGCACGATGGCCAAAACAATAGTAAGTAGAGAGACCCGCAGGCGGCCGACGTTCCTCGCAATTCCTCGCCATCGTTACTTTTTTTTTTCCCCGTTTTGCTGGCTTTCAGTTTCGGTTCTGTTCGCTCGTGACGACGAGAGGCAACGCTTTTATACACGTTTCTCCATTGTTTTCCTTTTCCTCTCTGGTTTTTCAGTGCGCAGTGAATAAAGTGATGTTATCGTCGTTATCGTCGCCGTTATCGGGCACGAGCTCATTCAATGAAGACGACTTATCATCGTATCACGATAATTAACAAATGGATAACGACAAGGAGTCGAGCAATTGCGAATATTTGGGGTTCCTTCACCTCGCGACACCGCTACTGATTAAGGTAAGTGTTTCACAACACGTCGTGTGTTCTCTTGAGAACGTACACTTAAAAGCGTACGATATTTACGAGACGATCGTGATTAAATACTTTTCAACAATCGCTCATCTCTCACTGACAAGATTGAACAGGTGATCGAAAATAAAAAATGAATGTTTCCATTAATTTCAACGATTTCGTTCGCGTGTACCGAAAGGGTAATAAACAAATCGATGCGACTAGAAAAAAATTTACAGTCACGCGTGTCGAGTATTAATGCTCGATTTATATGTACAATTCTGTAAACATTTTCCCGAGTGGATTAGCGATTCCAGTTACGCGTCGGATTATTTCACTCTGACGATTAAAATACAAAAAAAAGAACTAAATCAACAACTACCGAGACGAAATTTCCAAAACGACACTGCACCGTTGCCTATTCGGAGAAGACTAAAAGACCGTCCGACATCCGCCGACGTCTTTTGCATGCGAATACTCCACGTGGTTCATCTGACGACACGCATTGCGCAGATCCAACTTTCCGCGATCCCCACCTTTATGCGAATCACACCTTTTAAATATTACAAATATCGCGTCATTCGACTAACATTGTCGTCGCGCGTTTCTCTTTCCCGTGCAGATTTCTATCTAATTTTGAAGAAAACAATATCTTCTAAATAGTAATCTCGACACAATTAAATAGTACAAAAAAAATTCAACCCATTTGAATTTTTCACATCACGAAAAAATTTAAAAAACATGAATCTATGCTCAAAAACGAAAAATACAATCCTCCTTAATCTTATCACGATTTTAATCGCAGATTCGTAGATTTTCGGTTCTCAAAAATAACGTATTCTTTTGAGTTCTGCAAACTGCTTTAAATTCGCGTGTTATCGATTGTTGTTCCGAGCCGAAGACTCGGAACTCAGAATATCGAAGCTAAGTTTATACCTCATTCATATATTATATTGAAAATTTATATACCGAAAGGCAAATTATGCATAACTTGACCGATCGGTGACTGTCAAGTCGCGATTGCAACAGACCCAACCACATTGGAGAAAGTCGAATACGCGGGGCTGAAATCGCGTCGAGCGTTTAAAGAAAAAGAGGTTGGGCGGATAGATTTTCAGGACTGGTGCGATGATATTTGTCTTGTTTACGGGCGGACTTATGCGCGTGTGCAGGCCAGTGAAGTTCGCTGCTCGATCAATAGGCCTCTACTGAAATCACATCTAAACGCACTCGCGCGCGCGCGCGCGCACGCACTCACGCACAGAGAGCGGCGCGCGCGCGCGGCCGCTCGACACCGCACGCGCTCGCATTGGCGGTTCGACGACTGGCACATGCACGCGAGGGACCAACGCAAAAAGTTCGCGAGGCTTTTCTTTCGGCTTCGGAAAAGAAGAGAGAACAGGGATGATCGAACGACCCGCACGAAACTTCTATAATTTACCCTCTTCGTCCGGCTATCGATTCTAGAAATTCCGGGTTCCATCACCGTGTTCGCTCCTCGCCGTTAAACCCACCGTTAACAATCTTATCTCCCGTGTTTCTCAATTAAATTTCCTATTCCCCTCCTCCTCCCTCGCTCGGCCAACAGACTTTTACAAGTACGCGTGATCCCGCGGAGAAAGAAACGTCACACGCGAAACCGCGTGACGGTATCGAGCTACTTTGACCGAGAATTCGATATCGCGGTTTCGTCGAATCGTATCGACTCTGTATGCATTTAATTATTAATTACGACACGCCGGCAGACGCCAAAACGTGTAATTTATCGTACCATCGTTTCGCGAGCGGCCAGCTGCGAGCGTTGGGTACGCACATGTTGTCGCCCGTCGTCATTTCGACGAGTCAACACGTTGTTTACCGGGCGACAGCACGCCCACGCAATGACGCTCGCAAAATGATTTAAGGGAGTGAAGGAAAGAGGCATATGCAACCGTGTGTGCGCACCGCGATAATGCCTCCTCTGCCAGTCCCTTTGCCGAGGGACTCCGCCGGTGGTTAGTTCCCTCTCTTTCCCGTTCATCCCTGTGCTTTCTGCTCTCTAACAACATGTTTTTCTCAACACCCTTTCGAGAACGAGGAGAAAGTCCCCTCGGTCCCCTTCTCGGGCCATTCGCTGTCATTCATCCAATTTCGGGTGGAAACGGTGCGCGGACAGAGTGAGAGAGAGAGCGACCGGTTTACGGCCATACGGGCGTATTTACGCGTATTTTTCGAAAATCCGTCAAATGTTGCGCAGAAATGCGGGTTTCGCAGCGCACACCGCCACCCGTTACACCCCGCCTGTTTTCCAACCCCCGCGTAATCCAATTTCCGTGGGCTGACACGCGGCTGGCCGAATTTCAAATAATGACCCGACGGTCCTTCTCGATTCGAGCGTTCATTGCACGCGCTGCTGTAACATGCAACACCGAACTTCCATTAACGGACCGACAGAACAATAACCTTCTGTTAATTTTAACGGCGCAGAATGCTACTTCGCGCGGTTATAAATATCCAGTCGAAGATAAAAGATACTTTGATCGCATCTTGATAATTTTCAATGATCGATTAAGTGGATTAGATCGAACGATGGTTCAGTTAACGGTTGACAGATAATTAATTTTTCGTTATGAACGGATAACTGATTATTGCATTCGCTGGTGATTTGCTGGCACGCGAATCGCGTCACGATCGATCGTATCGCTTCGGAAATCATCTGTTTGGGGAATGTAGCGAGTTCGTTAGCGGTGGTGGGGGATATTTGTGTGGTGGCCCTTTGAAGGTGGTAGGGACGAAAACGATGTGACAGACCCTTCATAGGGCACCATGGCTGCACCTAGCAGTAACCTGGGAGAGTCCAAAGAGGCGTAAGCCTGGCCGAGGGCTATAGATTAGCACTTTCCCCGAGATCTTTAAATTTCGTTTCGAGCATTCGCCGACAGCTGCTTGTTCCGGTAGTCAACGTTGAACCACCGTACTTACCACCGTCGTTCTTCTTCGTCTGCGTGTCGATCCATTCCACGAGCGTAATCGATCGACGCGTATCAAAATGCGCACCTTTGGTCCAGTCATTCCGTCGAGACGATCCGTTGAAATCGTAAAATTTCTGTCGCGTGCGTCGTTCTTTCGAAAGCTCGTCTGACCAACCCCCCGCGAATTCGGACGTCTCACGTGTCAACGACGTCGTTCCACCCAATTTGGATGACTCGGGAAGAGAAGAAGAGAAACTTATACGTGACTGTTTTCGTCTCAGCAAGGAAAGTGATGTTTACGCGTGATTCGTTCGATAAAAATACGCGATAAAGTGTCACGTGACAATCAATGGAATTGTGCTACCACAGGTCTGTTTTATTTACACTGGACGGCACCTGGACACGAAGATGCTCGGCCGATGATCTTGAAGGAAAGGCGATCGATCTTCTTTCTGGGTAGAAATTGTTTATAGGTAAGGAAAGACAAGTGTGCTTCGTATAATCTTCCAGGTAGAATATCGATCCTCGTTGTGAATCTATAGTTTTACTCTTTTTTCCTGTTTACTTGTCCCCGTTGCGATGCCTTCGCCACGCGTGGCGTGCGCTATTGCCGACAGATATCGGCGCGGTTCAATGACCCAGCCATTATTTCGTAACAGAGGTATAGGTCTGTCAACTTCAATCTGTAATTACGGAGCTTCTGAAATGCATATTCGTACTATCCTTCGCACCGCAACCCCCAACGCCAGGGCGTATACATGAGTCATATAGTGCGTTCCCCAAACGTCTCCCTTTTCTGACTCCGTACATTCGCGTATAGGGTGTCCCATCGAGTGTCCGTCTACACGTCCAGCCGCTTTATCCTCCGCTCATTAAGCAATTCTATTTTCAGCCATGTCTGGCCTCCAAACAATACCTCCGAATCGTACGACTCCGTAGAAAATAGTTGAAATGGGGATGAAATTTCAGAATCCATTAATTATCAGATGTCATTAACCGCGAAAAGAAAGCGATCTCGTATTACCTTCTTCTTATATTACCAAGAAAACAACGCGGCGCGTTACTCGGAAGCAAGATGACGCAAATGCAAATAATAACCTTAGTGTGACGATTTCTTTGTTGGACAGCTAAGAGAGATCTAAGAACGCGGATCAAGACCTGTCACGCGGAGACATCGACAGAATGTCTTCGACGATGGCGCACGAGACGACGGTATCGGACCTGACGGAATTGGACAGCGACGGATCGAGTTGCGGGGAACGCGATGGCAGGAAACGCACCCGCGCCGACACGGATTCTCAGGGGACGAAGAAGAGGCGGAAACAAACGACCCCCGTCAGGTTCTCCTCCACGCTGATGACGCACACCGCGAACGAGGAGTCGAACGAGGAAGAGGATGAGGACGAGGGCAGCGAAGGTAAGCTGTCGTCGCAGTCGCCGTTACCTAGCCAAACCTCGATACGGGACGAGAATCTGAACAACGAGATCCGCTGTCAGTATTGTAGTCAGTTTTTCGACAGCAAGGACACGCTCAACGTCCACCTCGATCACGAGCACGGTCCCGCGAATCAGTTGACCCGACCAAACCCTAGTAGCCCCCCGAGCGTCGCGATCAAACTGGAACAGTCTCAGCAACCGGACCAACCCGAGAACCCCGTGAATCTCCTTAGCGTAAAGAATTTCGCCTCGAGTTGGCTAGGTGCTGGGCAACACCTGCAATCGCAGATGCAGTCGCAGAACGAGGAATCCTGGCTCGCGAACCAAATCCCCGCGTTACCCAATCATTTGCAAGCTCTTCCCGGCTTTCCCGGCGCCCTGGCGCAATATTTACCTCTGCCCTCCTTCCCTCTCACCGAATCCGGCCACATGGTCAGACCTTCGATCGGACCGGCGCCGGTAAGAATTTTCAATCCGGACGCGTACTGCGACCTGTGCAACAAAGAGTTCTGCAACAAGTATTTCCTAAAGACGCACAAGGCGAACAAACACGGGATCTACGTCGACTCGCCGGGACCGAGTACAGCGGAAAATAACGCCGCAGTGACGCTTTATTCCGGGAACTTCCCCAGCAATGCCGTGAAACTGGAGCCGGCCGCGACACCGCCAATGCAAACCGTCGCCTGCGATCTTTGCCAGAAGCGGTTCAAGAATGACGAGTTGGTGCGCAAGCACAAGCAGAAAATGCACAACGAGCTGTTGGATCAATCGCAGGAACCGCAGATCGGTTTCCCGCAGACAGAAGAGGACAGAGAGACGCCGAGGGATAGCCCAGGAGGCGTCCTCTTCAAGCAGGAATACGGGATGGAGCAGGAGGACGCGACGTTCATGCCGGCGCCTAGACATCTATCTCCGCAATCGATTCAGCAAGCAAGGGACTCGGGGTTCAACGCCGATCGACTGCGTCGTCTGGGGGTCATCAACCCGGACGCGTTCTGCGAGATCTGCTGCAAGGAGTACTGCAACAAGTACTTTCTTCGGACGCACAAGATGAAGAGGCACGGGATCCTCGTACAGGAGAATGAGAAATCGCCCGGAAACCCGGGATCAATGGCCACTTGGCACCAAGTGCAAACCAGTCCACTGAACCTGATCATGACGGAGAACACCAACAGCATGGAGTCCAACGATCGAACGGGGGAGGATTACGAGTGCAAACCCTGCGGAATCCGATTCCAGACGATCGGCTTGTATCAGGCACATTGCCGGAAGATGCATGAGAGCGAGGAACAGCAGTCGCCGAAACCGGCTTGTGAGATGGAGCCTGATCCACGGAACGATTCGATCTCCGAAGACCTCCAAAAGTTGCAGACGATGCTGCTGCAGTTGAACGGGTTGAAATGCGCGAAAGGTTTATCATGCACCGTGTGCGGAAAAGAATGCGAATCCAGGGCCGCCTTGCATATTCACATGGTGACGGAGCATGGAACCGTTGCCGAAGATATGACCTCTTCGCCACAAGAAAAATCACCTGTAATAACGTCATCGGCTTTTTGTGGACTATGCGGGAAGGACTATCAGAGCCCGGATGCTTTGAAAAGACACGTCGCGGAGGAACATCAACCCGCGATTTCCAGCTCTGTTCCTCTTACCCCTACCAACAGCGCAACCACGAGCAATTCCAACTCGACGAATCAGACACCGACCGAGAGGAAAGTGACATCCATGACGCCCACCTCGAGCTACTGCGAGATTTGCAACAAGGAGCTCTGCAACAAGTACTTCATGAAAACGCATATGCAGAGGATGCACGGCATCGAGATAGAGAACGGCGCGCAAATCGGCGGCGTGATATGCAACATTTGCAACAAGGAACTGTGCAGCAAGTATTTCCTGCGCGTGCACAAGCACAACACCCACGGGATCGTCGACGAGAACACGTCCAGCTCGATCAAGCAGGAGTCGCACGACGCCGGGAACGTGGAGGACGCGGCGCTGAAGCCGGAACAGCTCGGAGATTTGAGTCACAGATATTTCACCCACTTTACGGAAGTTTGTCCCATCTGCAGCAGAAGGTTCCGCAGCATAAAGTGGCTGAAAGCCCACTTGATGGGCGACCACGGGAAAGCTGGCATTGATAAATGGCGCGAAATGGAGCAACAGTACCAAACCGCGCCGAGATCGGGGAGCAGAGTTACGAACGCCTCGAAAAATCCACAGAGCTCGAATTTGAAGATACCAAACGGATTCGAAATTTCGCAGCAGATCAAATCCACTGATTACACTGGCTTAGGGAACCAAGTATTATCAAATTTGCTGGGATCAGCCTCGGAGGATC
The DNA here is from genome assembly GCA_030770465.2 of Perdita meconis. Classification (NCBI taxonomy): domain Eukaryota; kingdom Metazoa; phylum Arthropoda; class Insecta; order Hymenoptera; family Andrenidae; genus Perdita; species Perdita meconis. The sequence continues at coordinate 5,521,121 of JASKOS020000016.1, forward strand.
AACAACTGAAGAATTATCGTTGCTCCTATTGTGATTTCACAACCACCGTGCTACCGTTTCTCTTCCTCCACGAAAGATCTCACGTGAACTCTCAGGAGAGCATAGAGGGCGAGAGAACGCTCCAGTGTCCAATCTGCTCGCAACCTATTCACCAGCCAGAGATGTTGCATCAACATCTGATCACGGTGCATCATTTTCCAACCCTGCTCACTCATTTTCAACCGTCGATTCTTAATAACCTAGGCTTGGACGCCGAGAGACTGAGCGAGATCAAAGAGAAACGGGATCAGGAGGCGAAGGAAGATCATATTGGGAACAGTCCGCAACTCACTGCCAATCAAACTATCCCCGAGTCAATTAGAAATCAACGACAGGAAGACACGGCGGTTCAGGTGACTCCTCAGGGTGTGTACAAATGCGCGCAATGTGGATACGCGACGACCAATCTGAACCGTATCAAAAAACACGTGAGGAAGGATCACAAGACAATCGGCGATCCCACAGACAGCGTGATCGCCGAGCTCAGCAAGAGTTTGAAAAATGTGGCGAATAAACACAAAATGCCAGCTTGCTACGCGATGCCGCAGGACATGAACTCGAACCCCGATAAGACGATCATGCAACCGTTTCTGATCGAGGAGCAGGACATGCTGCAAGTTGGCGAGGAGTCGAGCTCCGAGAAACGATTCGCGTCCGCGTTGGTCTATCTGCCGGTGAAGTCGCGAATCAACAACGCGCTGACCGCCTCCTTCACCCTTAGCCCAGCTTGAACCGGCTCCTCCCGTCGTTCCTATTCTATCCCTAGATTTTTGTAACTCGTTCCTGCGTCTGCAATTTGAGCACGTGTCATTAGTTCCTATTTAACGATTAAGGAAATAGTTAGGGAAAGTTTATATATTTTTCATATACCGTTGCGGCCCGACGAGAGCCCCGATTCATTCATTATTTAGCGTACATGTACTCCTGCGAAGGCATGATTCACTGCAAGAATTCCCTAGATCGCGCGAGAAGTTAGCGTGGACGTAATGGTTCTTGATATTTACTTAAGAACTTTCGCCGTAGATCTTTGTCGCGCAGTGAATGCGAATCGAAAAAGTTTTCCATGAAGACTTTATGTCCGTACGCTCGACTATAATCCTATCTCGTTTGGTTTTCGGTTCGTCTTTTATTATTATTATATGAGTATTTTATGCATAGTATTTATCGAAGGCCAATGGAACACTTTAGTTCGGCCCCTTTTTTTAATACAAAAGACGGCGAAAGGGTCCCGCACTTGAAAGCCACGTTGTTATACCGTTCCAGTTCGGGGACGTATTTGTAAATAGCTAATGATATGACACGAACACAGGTGATCGAGAAAGTTCCTATTTTAAATGCGACGGACCTCCGAGAATCACGCGACTATATTTCTCTTGTTCCTTTTAATTAATCTCATAATTCCTATGTTTGCGTTTGCTCAAGTCGAGGAATTACAAGTAGGCCGTTAAAGAAGAAAAAATAAAATTGTCGTCGGTGCTCCGTGCAACGACGTCGATCATTTTCATTTTCGCGATCGTGCTAGTCAATATTTTAGATATATAAATATATATATATATTATATATATATGTGTATAAGTGGAGAGTTAAAAGATAGACAAAGATAGACAGGTGTTTATAGCATACCTATAAAGGTACGATGATGAAGAGAAGGCGAAGGTAAAGATGCGATGAGGAAAACGTAATTACCATCGTAATGCGAGATCACGAACGAAACTATGGTAACAATTTGTATCTAGATATCAATGCGTCAGAGAGAGCCAATCAACTCAGGGTCGACACAGTATAACCAGCAACAAAAAGTACAATCGTATACACAGCCAACGCATCGCATAGAATTAAAATACCTCTAATTGTATCAATGTGTGGTTCCGCGCGCGAGTTTCAAATATAATCACACCTTCAAATTCTTCCTGATGGGGGAAATCAAACGACCACTCGATAGTATTCGACTTCTATTTCTACTTTTTAATCTACCACGGTTCAAAACTGTCTATCTCCCTAACTATCTAACAGTAAGATTTTGCATAATCTAGTCGTTTACGAGAAACAAGTACAAGTCGCCTCGTCACGACTTTATCAGAAACGTAAACTTCCTTTTTCGAGATGCCGTTTCAACCTCGTGCCTTGCAGCTGATAAAACTGAGAATCAAAATTTCTTTATCGCCACGTACTAATCTAATAGCTATCGATTTTATATTTCCGTTGTCCAATGAATAGAAAGAAAAGGTAGAAGATTTACACTACGGTGGAATCCTCTCGATCTCGTAATGGCTATTTCCTCGTTTAAATGCACGCAATCAGTCAAAAGTTTGAAACCTAATTAAAATTTCAAAGAAATTTTGAATTATATTAAAATAAAAGAAAAATTACTATCACGACGAACTTGAACAAAAATTAAGAAACGATTTCAAACTTTTTATCCACGGTGTATCATTCATGTTAAATTAGTCGCGCAGGAAGAGAGGAAGAATAAAAACGAATGCAACGCGTGGTCGCGTAAAGGTACCCAATTTTTCGGTTAACGGTTAGCGAGCATTCGATCGAAATGCTCTAAAAGACAGCTGTTTTTGCAGTGACCAGACGATAGCCGAGGCGTGCAGCCGCCCCGAATTTAACTCGCCTCCCAAAATGCCTTTCCTGCACCGGTGGTTCATAACACGCACAAACACGCGTTCGCGCTTACGAGCCTCGCGTTCCCGCCCCCCGATGCACGCCCACGCAATGTTGATCTTGAATTATGAAATAATAACGCGGGCTCGTCTCGACAACTTCCTCTTGTTGTTTGCACGACGGACGACGACAATGCTCCGTCGTACCGGTCGCGTATCGTTTGCTTTTGCGAATTCGAAGCCGCGCGGCGCGGCGAGCATCGATCGTCTGCGAGGGCGAATCATCGGTACGGAAAAACGGAGCGGAGAAAAGCGTGGAAACGCGTTTTCGGACGAAGCCGGGACGCGTTACGCGCGCGATCAGAATTTATGGTGTAGCACGGAAACAAAAACGGCACAGACGGGGGGCTGACCTTTGTCTCAGCGGCCATAAAAATTTCCCCGGGACAGCTGAAATTCGAGAGCCGCGTCATTTAACAGGGCACGTCCCGGTTTTCCGGCGAAAAATTCGTCTGAATTAGTATGCGCGCACGCGTGCATTAACATATTTTAGGGGGACGGGAGGAATCGGCCATTACGAATCCATTGAGAGAGCGAGAGAAAAAGGAAAGACTGGCGGAGGGGATGGACTCGCACAGAAATAAGGAGACGAGTCGGTCAGAGAGAAAGAGAAAAAGAGAGAGAAAGAGAGAGAAAAGGGGAGGGAGAAACGAAATTTGGGTAGGGAAAACGGAATTTTTAGCGGCATTGTCGTGCCGGCGAGATGGGCCTGAGCAAACGGTCCTGCATCTGGTCCCCTTGCGGGAAGGTCAGAGAGGAAAAGGTCGCGACCTTGGCCGGGATTTTTCCGAAAAAGTCCAAGAGTAACGACCCGAAAGACGAGGGGGAAGGAGGGGTGTGCCAGGGTCGAGAGCACGCATCCCGGCCTTCCCTTCCTCCCCCCGTGGCCGTTTTGTCCATTTTTCTCACCCCGTATACGCAGGGACGGTGACATGCAAAACGCGTGCGTCCACGTAAATCGGCACCCCCTTAATTGCATCCCATGGAAATATGCGTATTGTGCACTTAATGGCCCGTGTGCGCGGCGACCGAACGAGGGTCGTAGATTTTAATTATTGCAACGGCTCGCAGTCGATAATAAATCGGGCAACGCCGGAGGCGTCATGGTTTTTCGCGTGCTGCTCGCTATTCGTTTCGTCGTGCACGATGGATCTCGCGTAACCATGATCGATTATCATTGCGCACGAGTTCTCTGTCCCTCCTAGCCTCGTTTCGTTTCGAAATTTCACGGGCATATCTTTCGCCGTTGTCCTTGAACGCACACTAAGAAATCATGACGATCTCCTACCGCGGAAAATTGTTTATACTATTCGAATTAGCGTGTCCCGAAACTAGTATTGCCTTGACTAACTTAAATTGAGCGCAAAATCAAATTTTACTCCTTTAAATCAAAAGAAGAGACACAAAGTATATTGACGATTAATATATATATATATTATATATATATTATTGATATAAGTATTTTAAGAGTACGTCGTAAAATAAGCGCGTTTCGTATATAAATTACAAAGATTATATATATAGGCATATAATCTATATTCTATTATTAATATATGAGCGTACGTGTATGACGAGCGTATCGTTTTGCGAAAAGTGTTCCACGCTTCTAGGGAAATTATTTTTCACTTATCTAGTCAGTTTTCAAAACGATTTACTATTCCGATGGCAGATCTAGTCACTCAAAATAGTCGAAAGAAAAAAAATATATACGTGTACGGTATCATTGATCTCGGACAATTTATTGATACAAAACGGACAACGTATTTTTATTTTTATAAGACACTGCGATGCGACCATGTTCTTTCTTTATTTTGTTACCTATCCTACTTATATTATTTTGTATATTTTAATTCTCTTTTAAGTTGATTCATTGCACGTGTGATCGGAACGGTATGTACGAATAAAGGTATCTTTTATTTCTTTCATTTCAGTTTTACATTATTTTTGTTCCTTCCGTTTCGCAGATGTTTAAGCTGACCCGCTTCACGACCAAATGAAATTTTTACCAAGTACCGTTACAGGATATCGACTCGTGTAATTCAATTTACCCGGCGACTGTTCGTCGGATCGATCAATTTCGCTGTTCCGTGTTTTAAAGGGTGTCGCTCCTAGGCGTTCCGTGTCGCGAGGCAAAGGGTGTAACCCGGTAAATTAAATGTGACAAATTGCTTACGGCCCGTCGGTTTATCTAGTAAAAAGCGCGAGTCGAGCGCACACACGAACGCGTCTCCGTCGCTCCTTCCCGGTCACCAAAATTTTTTCTGTTGCGGGGGAAACGCGTTCGGAAAAACACCGAACTCGAAAGAGGCTACGGGGTGTTCAGGCTTGAGAGGGGCAAGCAGAAGGAAAGAGAGAGAGAGAGAGAGAGAGAGAGAGAGAGAGAGAGAGAGACAACGATGAGAGGTTCTTTCTCTCCGGACGATTCTCGTGAGTGTGGCGAGGGATAATATTTTATGGGCAAACGAAAGGAAAAGCGGGTTGGTCAATTTTCAGCGAGAGGGAGAGCGCGATCCGAAGACGTGAAACGCTTGCGCTATATCGGAGCTTTCCTTTCGGTTGATGGCCGGAGAGTCGACCGGTTTGAAAAGAGAAGGAGGAAGGCAACCGTGTCTCCCGTCTCTCTCTATCCAACCACCAATGAGTAAATGACACAGCTAGCCCCTACTCTCGTACGCAAACACACAAACGCACGTACACACCGAAAATTGGACGTCCACCCACCCACACCCATTCGGGGATATGTATAAAAATCAATAACATCTTACGGTTTCCAAGAGCTCCGAAAATAGGGGAATATCTATAGGTATATACGCGTGTCTCGGGGGGGGACCTAATTCTCTGCCGTAAACAAAAGCAATCGCCAATTTCTTATCATCACTCATCCACAGATATTTATTAAAAGTTTTTTATTTAGAAAATCGTCACCATCAAAAAAAAATTTAACATCAATCGCATATTTTTCCATTTACCTTTTATCCACCATTTTCAATTTCGATTTTTAAGTATCCCTGGATACTTTTTTTCAAGTACTACAAATCCGAAAAAATGTTTAGTACGTATCTTTTATAACGCGTTGTACAGAACTAACCAGAAGTCTTGAAATACGAAGGAGAAATATTCTTTAAAATCTTCTTTTATTACCTCGCTTTACTAGCGTCTCCCGAATGAGTCAATTTCATTTTTTTCAAAATAATACAAAGATTTGACGAGGCGAGCGCCACAGAATGTTTTATAAATGAGGGGAAACGACGTTCGGTCTGGGCAGCATTCCCTTCCAGTCCGTGAAGAATGAAATAATCGGAACGGTTGCTTTTGTTTCCCTGTCATTTATTTACGAGAGCGACGGCGGCAGTAGCCGCGTCTCGGAGTTCGTGGTAAATTTAAGAAAGGTATCGAACCGTACGCACCCCTCCCTTTATCCCCGGTCCACCCCTGGTCTCTCCTACTCATCAACCAGCACAACCGCAGCGCTGCTTATACCCTGACAAGGAAGTGAATTGCAATTATCAAAGCCTCTCCCCTCCGCGGCGCCCTCGTCCATTACTCTCCGATACTTTCGTTCCTCCCCTTTCGCCGTCCGCATCCTTCGCCGCCACGCTCGCTTTCTTTCCCCTATCGTCCGGCAAGTTGGAAATTTCATCCCCCCGTAATAATTTCGCCACCGCCGACCGCACAACCACACACACGCGTTCGGACTTCTTCGACGATCAAAAGAATCCACGTGGCAAGACGAGGGTCGGCGAAATATTTCGCTACGTAGCGAATTTCGTGAAATACTATTGTTCGATCTTACAAATGGTAGGCGCCCGGAGATAACGACGACCCGGGGATACGAACTTCCTCCCCCCTTCGATTCCGTCGACCCGTGCTACGAATTCGTGCTCCGAACGGTACGCGGACGTATATTCTTCGCCGTAAACGCGTCGCTTCCAGCCGGGCGAAACAACAGAGGCGAAAAGTCTCCCGTTCAGCGGCGCGAATTGTTTTTTTTTCCCCGGGGTCCGCGCGCGTTTGAGTTTCCAGCGAACGGGCACAGCCGTGGAACGGATATTGTGACGTTGCTGATTGAATGTACCCGTAGCACCGTGATGAACCAGCTACCGCGCGAAGCTTCCTCGAAATCGTGTCGCGACCGAATGAAATATCGACGCTCAACAATGCCCCTTAGCAAGATCGCGTAACGCCGGAGCAAAAAAATTCGTAGCCCCGCGCGCACGCCGAATAAAAAGGAACTCCCGAAATCCTTTCATCGATCCTCTCACCCTCGTTTTTCTCCGCGCGACAAACACGCTGCACCGCGTTCCGCTCGCTCCTCCCCGCGAGATGACGACGCGCGCGTGTATACACACACGTTCCTCTTCCTTTTTTTTTTTTTCCAGTTCAACGATTCCGAAAGGGGTGGCGCGACGAGAAATCCGCGATTCGAGAAAAACTTGCGGCGAACGGGGTGAAAATGCCGAGATCCCTCCCTCATTGTTCGACGTTCCCATTTTCGGGAGTTTCGACCGATTGGGGGGCGACGGGTCCGCGGAAAAGGCGCGCAACCCTTTATTTGTTTAGCACCGTCGTCGTGTCGGGGATCGAAGCGTGCCGGGTGCGCGCCACGGCACACGCTCACCGTTTCGACGAATTTCACCCCAAATTTTCAGCTGGCACGCACCCCAGCCGATTTACACAATATTTTGGAAATCTTTTATAAGATTTCGCCCCTCTCCCCCACCCTTACCCGGCTTAGCACGAGCGCGCTTCTGGACTTCCCTATTGTAACCGACCCGCCTCCCTTCTTCCCCCCCCTGACCTGTCGACGAACGACCACGACGACAGATGGGTACGCGTCGCCGGTCGAGGAATAGTTACCCGCGTCCGGGGGACGCGAGGATCAAGGATTGGCAGAGAAAAAAAAAAAAGTTTGTAAAACGCGTCGAAATCGTGAAATTAGGGTCGATCCCGTGGAAAAACTCGAAGAATTAACATGGGCATTGTGCGCGGGCTCCGTCGAACGGAAGGGTGAACGGATTTACACCCCTTTTGCGCGACACGTGCCTTTTAGATTTCTACGGACCCTGTCTATTCTTCTTTTCGATAAAATCATGTAAACGGGAAAACGTATTGATACATTTGCTACCTTTGTGTTCCATTTTATCGAAGTACCGGACTTCGAAACGCGAACACGATAGCCGGTAATGGTTTACCAATAATTGCGCGGAAACAGATATACGAAAGCATTAGCAGAAATCGCAAGCGCGGATCTTTCGGAAAGTTTGATCTATGGAGCGGCACCTATTTAAAACCGAACGAGTCAAAAGTGTCTTCAACGGGAAATCCGCGAGTATTCATTTTCTTTGGTTTCTTCTTGTCTCCTCTTTAATCGAAACGACTTTGAAACGACGATACATCTTGCGATTGTTGTGTATATTATAGATATACATATGGGAATATAGCAAATTTTATTTTCTCTTACGTAAACTTCGAATGACCATCTGACAATAATAGCTCTGGTTAAAAACGTTACGCAAGCGTCACGAGAAATTCTGAACGCACAGAGAGGGAGAGAAAGAGAGAGAGAGAGAGTGAGAGAGAACGTGAATGAGTGAGGAGGAAGGATAGACGTAACGCGACGGAACGTAATGTGCGTCTACTTTAAATCGACGTAGTGACTAACTAATCGTGTTCTTCTGTGTTTGAGCCGAAACCAGCGCCGCGATCGCCTGCATCGCCGGAATGGGTTAATTAGAGGCGCGAAATTCGGTGACGGGGAAACGGGCATGTGTACATACCGTCGGAACGACGCGACGCGACGGGCGGAATCGCGCGCAAACGTGATAGACCGAAAACCTACTTAAGTTCCTATTAACATAATGTGTAAACGTACGTTCCTAAGTTAAGCTTTAGTTGATCGAGACGAACGCCGGCCGCGTCGTTAATATTTAATTAGAATGTTGTAATTGATGGGAACGGCCCTGCGTCGGGGCCAGACCAACGCTATGTCCGAAACGGTTGTATGTTTACATTCGTCTGTAGGAGTTCTGTTTGTGCGTTCAACAAGAAAAGTATGTGTAATGTAAGTGCGTGTGCGTGCGCGTGAATTTTGCGAACCGTGGTACACAGTTTGAAGTTTAGTAATACGGTAAGCGACGAGCCTGTTTAGCGTTAAGATATTGCCATACGTAAAGCACGTAGATAGATAAGCGTTTGAGGAAAAATCAAAATTAGTTGTTAACTCTGAGCTAGTCGATTTCGAGGAGATTACAGCCAACGGCGATAAGTATTCGAGCTACGATCGATAGATAACACGATTCAGGGTCTTTTTAGTTACGTCTCTTTTAGGAAATAATGAGAGAAAAGAAAGAACAGATAGCGAGGGTTGAAGATGAAATAGTGTAATGAAAACGAACGTGTCTATTCCTATTGAACCAGAAGTACAAGCGAGACGCTATTTCGATGACGAATTATTAAATATAAATATTCTATAAATACATATATGTGTATATTTAGGGGAGGTGCGCGGGCAACGTGTGCACGCGCACGAACAACGGGTAATCGCAGGAAATCAACGTAATTTTGATCTAATCGCATGCAGACGAGTATGCTAATTATGAACAACTGTGCGACGAGGAACATTAAAACGGAAGAGAATTACGTTCGTCTGGTGTGGTCGTAAATTTTAAAGCTGGCCACTTGGCGTGAACGGTGAGAGATCGCGGTGAGAACAAAATAGAATGCACACAGTACCAAGAAAGAAAAAAAAAATAAGATGAAAAATATTTTTCGCGAAAAGCAGAAATATGGAAGATCGTTATTTTTACAAAACGAAACGTCGACGTCGTTCGAGTCGACGAAACCGGTGAGACTTTTTCAAAATATAAAAGGTAGCTTTTGTACGCGACAGAATCTTCTGCCATGGAGAAAGGTGTATCGATCCTTTATCACCGAAGGGGAAAGAGAAAGAAATCCGTAATCTTAAGCGTAACGCTAGCTGTAACGTAACGTTAAAGTGCAGCAAACCGAATGTTCCTAATGTAATGCTTTCATCTAAACGAATGCGTGTATTTATAAGTATTTACGCGATAGAGGTTCTAATATTTATATATTGCGCTCTATATACGTTTTCGTTTTTTCTCACTTTCTTTTTCGAGGAACAAAGTAATTTAATTTCATTGAGATTACAAATTATAAAATATTTATGTTCGCGAATGAGACGTGTGCGTGGAAAGCCGCAATCAACATGATGTACTTGATCCGAATGATTAAAAGGGATAATTTGCGCGTTTCTACCGCATGCAATCTGTGCGCGAGAATTCGAGAGGATTCATGCAATTTTTCGAATCTACATACGGCAATCCGGGATTCTTGCAAACAAATTGGTTGCGCGGTGTTTCGCAGGAATAATTATGCGTTCGCGCAAACGATTATTTCTACCGTCAAAGGAAAAAATATCGTTTATTGAGGCAAACAATCTCGTGTATCAACGTTCATTGTAATCATGTTCGGTATTCTTTCGAGATAATTGTTAGTGAGATTCTAACAAGATCGTGGGTACAAAGTGTCGGAGGAGCGGAAAATCGAGAATCAAAATATTCGAAAATCAAAATTACTATGTAAGTTCATAGGAATTCGTTGTTCGTCGATAAATATTCTTTGTTAGTCAAGAATAGTTGGATACGTCCAATAATATAGTCTAATAATCATTAACGCTGTCGTTTCATTTTAATCCCGATTCCCTTTCCCACTTGCAAAAAAAAAAGAAAAATTAATCCCACGGATCATGCTCTTAGTACGATTATAATACATTACTTAACCCAAATGATAAGCTGGACAATCTCACTAGTTATCAAAGAAATGAAACTTCAATCGGGGGTAGATAGATAAAAATTTCTGATAAAATACCAGAGTAACAAGGTTGATAGAGTAATTAATACTGTAAATAAAAGATCAGACATGGGAATAACTTACATCATGCATCATCGCAATTAAGTCTCAGCATTTATGAATCTTTGGGAAAAATTATGTAACATTATAGTCAATGCGTGTTATTAATCAAAATAATTCTCCCCACTATAAAACTTGAGAACCGTATCGCGGCTGCGTCATTATCAGTCACATCGCCAATTTTAAATCAGATATAAGTAAAACATTTCGCAAACAATCGCGATATTTTTCTCAAGGGTAAAATTTAGAGGTGCTATCGTTATTATCTCTACTAGAGTAGTTGGAAAAAATATAGTTCCAGCGCGTCGGTGGAAAACAAATCGTTTAAACTTGCTTGGAGAATTACCCAACACAAGCTATGTAATTTTTCTAGTGTTTTCCTTGTCAAAAGCGAGCAAAGAAAATAGAAATAAATAACGAGTAGGTAGTTCCCAAGAATTCTATCGACGGTGACGTACTTTTGCCTTCCCATCTATCTCGCAGAACGTATCGGCATTTTTTCCAACATAACATAATGGTTTCATTAAGTAATAGAACGCGATAACTCATACAATGTCGTTTAACGGTGACACTTACCGCGAGATATGGGTTATATACTAAAAATTACGCATTGTTCCACGGCGAAACAATACGTCGCGTTTTATAAATCTGATTGCTCGATCGATTATTGAGCTCATCGGACAGTTAATTATCAAATTCTTCGCGATTCTTCAAGAGAGACTAATTAATAAACTGCGGATGTTTATGCAAGTTCAAATTTTCACAGACACAGAAAAAGAACTGAGCCTTGAATAAAAATTCATCATATCTTTTAAAAATTACAAAATGTATTTCACTTTTGATAATTCATATGTTTTTGCACTTGTGCATGTTCTTATAAGTATTTTGCATAATGAAAATTGTAAAAAATGCATAAACATCCGCAGTCTATTGATTAATATTTACAATGAAAAAATACGAACCTGTCGTCGAATATGACGAGAAATATGTTACTCATCTTCTTGTCAAGAGGGAAACCGACGTCACAGCAGCGTGTCGAGATAAAGAAGATGCTGGAAAATTCAAGAGAAACGTGATTTCAGCGATTCGATAGAACGAAACCGGTAAGTTTGTGGGGATACGTTTTATAGCCCTAATTACCGCAAAACGGATGCGTGTGTTTTACAGCCGACGATAAAGCCAGTTATAAAAGTTTGTTTATATTGTAATAGTCAGATTAGTAAAATATGTTGAACGCCGCAGAATTATATCGTAAGCCAGATTTGCGCGCGTCAACGGTACAAGACGCGCGAGAAAAATATAATAAAAAAAGAGATCTCAGGTGATTGATACTCGTTATAATAATTGCTCCGAGTATATTTAAACCTGTTTACCGCTTCCTATCATAGTAGCATCCCTTCGACAGAAGATGAAATCGAGCATGCGGCGCTCACGTGTCGAAACGTAAATATCGAGACGCGTACTTGACCTATCCTCGATGTTGTCGTTTAGACACGGGTTCGCACGAAATTAGTGTGCTGCCGGTTTTCATGCCCATCGACGGCCCTATAGATTCGTTCAGGCACGATCGAGTTGCGGAACTCGTTTGTTTCAATAGTGTGTGCACGCGCGACATCGCTGACTTTCAATAAAGCATCAAGTGCCAGGCAATTATCAGTCATGACTGAGAGTACGCTGGCCACGCGAAACCTCAGCGCAAGACTCAGCGTTTCCGATTCGCCAAACTGATGAGTAATTAAACACGGAGAGATCAACGGACGTTTTTCGTTACGCGATTAAACCTCGCGAGAAAAGGTGGGGCGAAGAGAAAAAAAAAAAGAAAAAAAAAACACGCGGAAGGGATTAAATATCGTATCTGGCAGTCGACCGGAGTCGGTGATAATCGGATCGATCGAGATTCAGCGGAGACATTTTCAGACAACAAACGCCAACAATCGCTCGCGCGCGAAAGAATCGCCGGCGGCGTTACTGACACTGACATCCTTGATGACTCGGCCTGATACCGTTCCGAGCGTCCCATTTTTCCCCGTCGGAGTGTGTCGCATTTGTATAAAAGTTCAGTGACGATTATAATCGTTTCCTCGGTAATTTATCTCTCCTCGCTTCGTTTCGTAATCGTCCAAAGACAATTGAGTGTAATAATACACGATAAGTCAAATTATCCTTTTATTCTTGGAGTCTCGTCGATGCGGTAGTCTTACACACGGGATTATCTTGATTGACACTAGAAGGATTGACACAGCTCCTCCCGCCCCACGCGAAAGTACACGCCAGAAATCGGTACTTCCCCGTCGAAGCATCGCCGTTGCATTGTCATCGATAAAAAGGTAAATCCCATTCGACTGGCAATCGCGTGCACGGCATACCAATTATTCTACGATTCCCCCGATGACAATCGCAATCGAAGAATTCGCCTTTATCGCAATAGTGTCCTTATCGAGTCATCTAACGAAGAAACTATCGTTCGGCAAGCGTTTGATCGAGGAACCACTCATTTCGCAACAGTATTTTGCTAGCTACGTTAAAAAAATCACTCGAGCGCCGTACGAACATATCTCTTCATAATGCTGAGTCAGTCGCCTTGCGTCTATACTTTGCGCACTTCGAGCGAGAATTAAATTGCAAGAATTTTAAACAATGGGCAATATTAGCGCACTCGCTTATTAGTTTCCCGACGAAGAAAAAAAAATAACTTAAAGAAGACGTTTTATGCCGTAACCACGGACGAATGAAAACGCGGCTTCAAATCGGACGACACTGATTTTCCGACGATCCAGCAGCATTCCGTACCGGAAGCATCTGTTTCTTTCGTTAACAGCGTTTCTCGGTTCGTTATCGAATAGTTTAATTGAGCTCGGACTTATCTCTAATCCGCCGCGTGTTCGGATCGCTCGCGCAGAGGACTGTAATAATCGAAAGTTGACGAATAAGAGGGGGGCGAGTCGGAGACCGAGGGGACGGGGGATCGATTCAAGCACGAAAGAGATACCGGGAGCGCGTGAGCGACATCGCGAATCAATTAGTGATCTACGATCTACAATCTATTTACAATAAGCTCCCCCCACCTCCTGTCGACGGACGAGATAGCGAGTACGTACGTGTGCCCGGGCAGCAACGCTTTAAGTCGCATCTATGCACATGAGCGGCTCAAGTGCCGACAAACGAACCGTGGTTTCTTTTATCAGTCAACCACGACCGCGTGAGGCAAACAGTTGATCGCGCGACGGCGACGGTGGTGCGTTTCGCCTTGCTCAGTCTGCGCTTCGTTTTCGCGACCCGCAACACTCCTTCCGCGTCCGCGAATCAACGACACTGGATCGACCATCGATCGCAGTGCCGCTTGGACACCGGACCAAAACGACCACCGTCCTGCCTCCCTGCGAACCGAGTGCTGACAGGGTTCCAAAGGAGCACCGTGCGAATTCGCAGGCGAGTTCGAGCAAAAGATCGAAGCGGCGCAGGCCAGAAGTGACCGGGTCAATCGAACATCAAGGAACAATAGTAATCGTTTTATTAGAAAACGTCGACACGCTGGCGCAAATTCCTCGATACATCGTTACTACGTAAGTACCTAGCGAGATAAGCAATTCTTCGCTTTCATCACCTATTTTTTTTTTTTTTTTTTTTTTTTTTTTTTTTTTTTTTTTTTTTTATCGCGTCGATTACGAGATCGCACCCGTCTTCTTTTTCCTTTCCAACATTAGTTAATTTATCGGTATCAACGTTTCGCGGCCGCCGCGGGTTCATCGAAGGACGTTTGATATTTTGTACGCTTCGAATGTAAAGTAGATGCAGTAGATTTGCGTTAGAGTTGCAAGGACGTGGAAAATCGTTTCAAGCAACAATTCGTTGCGCGGAAATCGTGCGACCAGTGCTCCTATCTTCCTGATACTCCAATAATGTGATATCGAAATTGTTATCGCGGTTCATCGGGCAAAAGACCCGCGGGCCAACATAATTAACTTTATATCGTCAAATAGGTGGGTTCCAAGCGGGTCGGCAAATAAAAGCGAGTTAACGAGATTCTGAATTGCCCGTCGGAAGCGGTCGTCGATATTGTTTAATTAGCAGATTCACAGGAAACCGTTGCACTTTCGCGCGGACTCTGATTCTCGAAAAATCCTGCACAGCCGTTTTCAGCTTTTTGCACGCGCGTAACATAAATCCACCGACACGTGGGATCAGATTAAATAGTAACACAAGAACCAAGTTCCTCGTGCCCGTTAGCGATACTATGCTGAACGCATATACATATAATGTTTCGCCCGCTATCAAAACGTCTAGACTAAGAGCAACGACATTAAATGGCGAGCAATAAAACGTATCGTGGTTATCTATTAGCGAGTTCTCTCGATCATTATCAATTAATGAACAAGTCATCAATATCGTTCGTTAAACACTTGCGGTTTCGATAATAAGATTTACGGTAACGTTTAACAATCGATAAGCCCGCGATTAGAGTGATTCGATACATTGTAAAAATTCGATCGATCTTCTTTGATTGCGCGCGCGCGCGTTCAATCCCAGAAGGAAAAATTTCACACTGATAATTGTACTTGTTTTTATTCCAAAACCTGATTAGATCAAGGCTGAATGAAATAGGCAGATCAGACGTGAGATTGTCGCAGGTCGATCCCGGACTCTGCGAATTCCGACGAGGATATCACAAGATCGTTCGCCGATATCGAACGCGGTAGGTGATTGATAATTTCAAAGCTCTTTTTCTTGTCGATGTTCGCTTATAAGCCTCGATGCACACGAGCGACAAAAAGTCGCTGCGATACTGCATACCACTATATTTTTCACAAATACAAATAAATCGGGTAACGTCACCGACATGAAATCGCAATGATCGTAGATGATCGCAGCGACTTCGTGTCGCTCATGTGCAGCGGGGCTAAGAATCGCATTGGACAGAAAATTATTCCTAAACGCTGTACGAATTCCGCACATTATTTTGTCGCGAGAGACATTCCTGCAGAATCATTAGAAATAATTGCAGGTATGGTCGCTTTTCCGGACTCGTCGACTGAGCCGACGCCGTTGAACGTATCTGACTTAAAGTTAAAGGATTGCGAGAATCTCAATGATCAATTACCGCACAAACCACACAACATGAAAGTTAAGGATCACGCGTTCACCATACCGCGAACGGACATGTCGAACGGCAAGGATAATTACGCGCTGGATTTCGACTGCGCGGAGAAGGGCAACGAGAAAAAGCTGAACACGCCCGAGATCACGGCGAACGTCGATATTATAAAAAAAGTAGCAGGTAAGGGTTGCACCGAATCCACAATTTATGGGCTATGGAATCGAACTCACGACCTTGACATCGACGATCTATCTTGTCTCTAACTTCGCCGTCGATTACATATTTAAATTCCTCGTGGTGTACATCGAGGTCGAGATTTTTACAGCCAACGTGTTCTTCCGTCACGAAACTACGCGCAAGGTGGACGATCGTATCGCGTATTGTCACGACGATGATAATGTAAATGTTCCCTTTGTTTCACGACCGTTTCTATTAAACAAGCAACCGCACGCGCACAACTACGACATTCGGTCCGATAGATTGACGTTAATAGAAGATCAACAGTACGGTCGATTAAAAATTATTCGTATTTACCGCCGGAACAAGAAGGAAACGCGGCACTATGAGACGGTTCGTAAATAAAAAAAGTATCATCGTGCCGTGCGATAACCTTCTCCATTGCAGTCTATCTTTCGTTGGAAGCCAACATGTTCGCGGCGCGGCGGTGCCTAAAATACGAGGCGTAGAGTTCCGTCGAGCGACAAGCGGGATTTATCGTGTCGTTTTCTATGCGTCGATAAGGTGAATGTCCCAATATCTGCTCATTTAAAACGTTCATTCGTTATGAAAAGGATATAAAAAATTTGTTTGCAGTAAAAAGTTGCAAAGTAATTGATTAATACCTCAATAATGAAACAATTAAAAAATATTTTAAAAAGATGTTTTTTGACGTTTCATTATTAATAATGGCTAATTCAATGTAGTACTCTAAATGTTCGTATTTCTGCTCACTACAAATAACTCACAAAAAATCCAGTAAACATCCAGAGTAAAATACAATAAACGTTTTTAGTATTAGATACGATTTATTTCTGCACACACTATACATTCGATCCGATCATCGAATCACAATGAAATTGCTGTTCTTTAGTTTAAGCAATAAGAATACGATCAGAACGAGGAAGTTCCTTGTTGTAAAATTTTTTTCATTGCTTACGTAGCACTTTCTTTCTAACAAACCTGTGCATCATTCGCATGAATGATCAAACACCTTATAATTATTTTTTTTTACAATTATAGTACAAACGTAACATTTATAATAATAAGAAAAATACGAAGTGATTAGAAATCGGGACATGATCAGAAATTGGGACATTTATCTTACTTGAGGTCAATGAGAATAAAAAAAAAAAAATACGTTCGACTCGACGCGTGCCAGCAGCTATCGCGTTCTATATCGACCGTTCGCGAAATATTCGTAAAGTATCAGAATGCGTTGAGGTGCTGTGCCATGTGAGATGTATTGGTTTCTCGGTAGCGGGTTTGAAAGCGTCTAACAAGAACAAAACGGACATGTCACTGCCAAATCTTGGTGGTGGTGGATCGCATTCCAGTAGATGCTCCCTAGTGACCGACTCTTCCATCGCAAATTCAGATCCCGACCCTGACTTTCCTAATAACGGGACCGGATTTCAAAATGGACCGAGCAGAAACGAAAAATGGTACCAAACCACCCTGCAAGTCGCCGTGCCGTTCTTCATCGCCGGGATAGGCACCATCGGGGCTGGCCTGGTTCTCGCGGAAGTTGAGGTAAGTCGACTCTGCAGCCGTTTCGAGGGGCTCCGATAGCGAACTGTCTGCTCCATAAATCGGATTATCTCGAAAATCAAAATTCCAAGAGCGATCGTAAATCACGTATTTTTCCCAGAACGTCCTCCTTATCGATCGCGCGCTTCATTCTTGTTGTCTGAAGATGATAACTAACAGTACGAGAGCATCGTTTTTTATTTATCACGTCTGTACATTTTATCTGTCGTAGAAATGACGTGTGTGCTACACAATCTCAAGAATCGCTTACATAAATACCCTCTCTACCGCCCCCATAATCACAAATATTTGCAAGATTTTATCGGCTTTCACTAATGTGAAAATTCTTGAAGCATAATTTACATTCCTGGTCGCATTCCCGTTCGTAAGAATACATCCCGAGGAACCAACCTTGCCTTCCCCCTTCGCAACCGCTTAATTAAATGTCTCCTATGCTTTAGGGATGGGAGGTATTCAAGACAGTCACTCAGTTATACATCCTGGTGCCCTCGTTGCTGGGGCTGAAGGGCAACCTCGACATGTGCCTCGCCTCCCGCTTGAGTACGCAAGCGAATCTGGGCAACATGCACTGCTTCCGCGAAATAGCGAAAATGATCGTCGGTAACATCGCGCTGGTGCAGATTCAGGCAATCGTTGCGGCCATTTTCGTGTCGATTTTCGCGTCCATTGTCGGCATGATAGACGGCGTGGACAGTTTCAAATGGGAAAACTGTCTATTATTGGCTACGTCCAGCATGTGCACCGCTACAAGTTCCTGTTTCATCTTAGGTAGTAAATCAGTATCAACAGCTGTCCTTAACCTACATTAATCCGTTCGCGACGATTAAATTGATAACGCGGGAGAAACACGGCGACTATTGAGAACGATTGTTGTCGTGGATCAGCCGATTCTTCCGATCACAAATTCTTGTGACTTTCCTATCTGCAATGAATCATCATGCAATTGTAATAACAGGAGAGTCTCGATAAAAAATTAACGTCATGTTTAATTTATCGGTTCTTTGCTCCGATTTCTTGTCCCCCTTGGAATTTTCTTTCAACTGGATACACGCTCCACCCACTGTGCGTCTGACTCATTAAAATACTCTTCCCAACAGATTTCGTCATGGTCGCCGTGGTTCTGGTGTCCTACCGATTCAAAATGAACCCTGATAATTTGGCAACGCCCTTGGCTGCGTCAATCGGGGATGTCGTATCAATCAGCATGCTGTCGACGATCGCATCGGCGTTGTTCGTCAGAATGGAAAACGAGTTATGGATTCTGGGCACGATACTCGGATGTTACCTATTAATTCTACCGTTTTGGGTCTACGTCGTTCTTAAGAACAAGTACACCAGGGAGGTCTTAACATCTGGATGGGTTCCAGTCTTATCCGCTCTATTCATCAGTGGGTAAGTGATCGGGATCGATATCGAGCGAACAAGGATTCGCGAGCACGGTGAAGTGAAAACGTTCGTACTCTGTCGCAGATTCGGTGGTCTAATCCTGAAAGGAGTGGTCGATAAATTCAACGGATTCGTGATCTTCCAGCCCATCATAAACGGAATCGGTGGCAATTTGGTTTCCGTGCAAGCGTCTCGAATCTCAACGACATTACATCAAACGACGATTATGGGAGTCCTACCGCCGGATTCGAAAATTTGGATCGCTCCGTGGACGGCGCTCTTCAAAGGCTGTAAGTAGCGCGATATGACGCAAGCGCAGCTAATGTTGCCGGCGCGTATTTTTCGCGTGCACGAGACGTTTGCATAATACCGTTCGCTCTCGTTTTCTCCAGCACCGTACGCGAAAACGGCCAGAATACTCATCTCGATGGCGTTGGTCGGCGAAACAGTCTTCATTTACATCGCCGATTACATCCAGAACGGACAATCCCTAATACAAATATACTTCTTGTCCTCTTATCTTCTGGTGGCCGTTTTGCAGGTGAGTAATATGTAGTAGCTCGGGCGCGAGCGCGGATCTCGTACGAAAAAGTGAAAGGAAAAGAAATACACGGTGTGTGTGCTCTCCGTAGGTGATGTTGCTGCTCTATGTGGCGCACGTAATCATTCACGCGATGTGGCGGTTTAAAATCGATCCCGACAATTCGGCCATCCCGTACCTGACGGCCCTCGGCGACCTCACCGGAACCATGTTCCTGGCGTTGGCGTTCTTGTTCCTCGCCACCATTCATCAGGAATATGGCAAATAATTTCGCCAAATATACCGTCCCACAACTCCACTTCGCGAGGGTAACACGCAAAATCAATTGCGAAACGACGTTCCATTCGAAAAGATCGTATGAAAAATTACTGCACGAGAGATTCAACGACACTAAATTCTCATCGACAAGAAGGGAGAAGACGAAATACATATGTGTATGGGTGTGAGCGAGAAAAAAAAAGGTAAAACAAAGACGGAGACTAATTAAGAGGGTGACTAGTAGGTAGGTATAGTGTATTTTGATGGAACGATCTAATTGATCTGAAGAGAACGAGATGATCAGGATCGTTTTTTCTGTTAATTAGTTCTGTCGCACAGATTGAACGCGACTTTAAAAGACAAAAAGAAAGCAACGTGTCATTATTCCCGAAATAGATATTCTCTGGCGAGGAGAACGAAGTATAGCGATAGTAATTCTGATTTATAGATAGAGCGGGTGCAACATTTTGCGAAGATGTAATTTATTGTAATCGTTCGGTAGTCGCGGTTCTCGTGATTGCGTACGAGTTATATTGACGAGGAGCGTGTAGATCGGCGATTACTTAAAACCGTAAGATGTATGATTTTTTTACAACTTTTTAATCGTATGCAATTGTTAGTAGATCAATAGAGTTTAAAGTATTTTAAATATAGTAATATGTCTATGCGTGCACTGTGCTTTCTAAAGAATTTTATCAAGTATAAATGAAAACCCTAGTCAGTATTTTAACGCTGATTAATAGTTGTATTGTGAAATGTACACTTTTTTAATAGTGAGATTGTAGTCAGAATTCAAGAAATAGTGGAGAAAACAATACTTAATAACCATAGGCCAAATTAACTTTATAACATGTTTTATAATTAGTTTTTTTATGATAATAAAACAGAAAAATAATAGACTGCTACTGTGAACTTGGACAAAATGAAACTTCAATCTTCTTAAAACAATCTAATAATATAATGATTCGTGTTCAATACGATTAAAGAACATATATTTTGTATATCGCTAAAACCTGCAACAACCGCATCTATATTAACATACCGTCTCACCTCTAGCAGCGATTGCACAAATAATTTGCGCAATGGAGTTATTTGTGAAAAGAAAGATATTAAATTTGTCTCATTCAGTGATTCCACAACATGTAGATTATAATAAATTATTTCATACAATATCTTGTGATTTACAACGATTCTTTTACTGCAAACATTCTTGAAATACCATAGATTCTTTCAATAAAATTATGCAACTATCATGCAATGTTTTGCTTATATCAATTGTGAAAGAGTTGGACTAACTATAGGAAAATATTAACCTATTTTAAGTACTACTTATGGGCATTCAAAATAGAATATTGTAGCTGTATTTCTGTTGCATTAAAAGGAACAGAAATATGTGATTGTTTCGTACGAGTCAATCTACGCTTAACCTTGCATAGTCTGATTCATTATATTATGCCGAATGTTTGTACACTTCACTGATAATTAGCTTCCCTCTACTTATCCTACACTTTAACTTTGATACTATAATACATTTTCTTTTTTCTAGAAATTTGAGTACAAAATATTTCCAAATGTAAAGCTAACCTACCAATGCTAACAAAAGTAATAGACTTTTATGTACTAATCGTAGTATCATAAACGAAATATTAGAGATACTTCTTTAAATATTGATTAACGTTAATAAATATTAATTTTTACTCGTCAGATCCTTCACCAAAGATTAAAGCCTCGATTAAGCACTGATAAGCTCCATACACTTCGAATTGTTTTTGTTAACGAATACATTTAAACCTGATTATGCAAAATAATCGAATGAAAATATCAAACAACAATTATGTAATAATTATACTAGCAAAGACACGTTTCAAACATTAAACACATATTAATGTATACACATTGCCACGCTTGACCGCCATTACGTGACGTCAAAGCATAAAAAAGCGCGCGGGAGTTTTATATTCCAACCATCACGATATAAATTTTCTTTTACACGTTAACGATATTCAACTTCAACGTGACTTAAGTAACGCAAAGCTATTCAACTTTCGGATGCTTTTAAAAATAAATGAGCTCACTGTAAATCTCTGAAAATTTTCTTACTTAACCAAATAAACCAAGCATACGTATATTTTTATCTTGACCATACTTAATGTTTATCAACCTACACACATAATTATCAGCAGAGGACACCTCATAAATAAGATAATACAAAATCTCCACTTATACTTGTATTTTAAACAAGATCTCTGATCGATTTAATTGCAAACGCAACGATCGCGTACGCACCGAATAGAAAAATGTAAATTCTAGAAAATTCGCAACGAACTATCGACAAATTCCGTTCTCCACGTATGCGAGCGTGTCTCAGATACTAGTATATCGTAAAAGAATGTCAGTGAATGAATATTTCTTACCATTTTGACGTTTTCATGACAGCAACGAAACAGGTGCACGTCCCGCCAAAAAGAACGATCGCTCCTGCGCACGCATTCTTGCGCAGGCATTGGTCACCCCGCCGCGGTAACTTCAAAATCACGTGAAACCTAGTTGCATCGCGTTCACCGAAATGAAAGTTCTACCGTGTCCCCGTGCGAGTCCTTACGAACCTTGGTAACTTGGTCTCTGAAGGTGGGGTACAATAACAAGAAGGGGGATGCTAGAATCCACGCGCGACATTCACCCGAGACATTTAAACTGGAACAGTTCCTGGTGGCGGACAGGAGCCGCAACACGGATCCTTTTTGGAAATTCGCGAAGGATTCTGTTGTCACGATCGAGTGTCAGTGCGAGGACAACGTGACGATCGATAGTCAGTTCAGTCGCGGTGATCGAGTTCCGGAATTGACCGTGAATCTTCAGTGATAACGATGGTGGGTGTCAAGGAATACGTATATTTAAATAAAAAATCATTTATTTTTCATGTACGAAAAAGTAAAAGTCAATACAGTGTTCTGGTACGTAATGGTTTTTCTCAACAATCTCGATTGTTATGACTAAAAGGTTAATGAACACTCGGTTAACGGTAAGTGTGTACAAATAGTTTTTACACAACGAAACGGTGCTTGCATGTTCACATCACGTTTCGTGACTCTCCTACATGCATCCTAAGTGCACTGCATTTAATCGGGTGCAATACTTGACTGGGTTAATTGCTACAACGCTCCTCGTTGACGTAACAGGGCGCCGACGACGCTTCCACGCCAGATAAAACATCGACGAGCGTGCGATAGAAATTTTCTCAATCAGTGATAATAATTTTCGTTCACGTCGACACGTCGACGCGATGCGCCTCACGCGTTTCGATTGCCGTTTCGCAATTTTGCGTAGTAATTGTAGAGATAAAAAATCTTTCTGTATTATACATATTAATTCGATAAAACCTGTAGCTCCTTCCCTCTAGTCTTTTTTTTTATCGTCGCGGTCTTCGCTTCGATAGGATCAACAGCACGTGCTTCGAAAAAAACAACAGATACACATCTAAGATAAAATGACGGCTTCCCGCGAAGAGAACGTAACGGATCTACGTTTCCATTCTTACGTAGGCGTTGAAAAATTCAGCATCGCATCGGCGGTTGCACTTCGTTCATCTGGCTCACAATAGAGACAGAGTTAATAGGAGCCACGTCTACCGCGGCGAGTGAAGGCGAGCGGAAAGAAAAGCGAAAGGGTGGTTTAACACGCACCGTCGAACACACGAGTGTCGTTAGCAGTTTGCTATCTTGGCCACAACAACGCTCTGTTAAACGCAAAAGCGCTCAGATCGTGCGAGGGCAATGAAAATGCACGATCCGGTTTCGATCGCGATATCGTTACGTATTAGATCGGCGCGGGTCAGGGAAAACGTGTGCGTGCAAGTACAATGCGTTCCGCGTGGCGACATTTTATTGCTGGCTGAACGGATCGTTAACCGGTAGCATTCCGCGGGTGCAAATATTATGAATCGACAAGGTTTTCAAGGCGATGCGCGAATGATGCGCCTCGGCGAAAGACAATCGTAGGAACGGCGCATCGTCCGGGATCACGATCGACGAGGAAACTGATGGGACGGTTTAATACCAACGATGTTTCCGCGACGGCGGAGGTATAATTACACCCGCGAATCGGCCGAAGGAAGTAGAAGTTAGCAGGAGCCCAAGCGTTTCACCTAAATTATGAACAGCATTTGGACGTTTACTTTCTACGAACGTTCGCGTTCGAATGTACAACGGAGTGACGAAATCCTGAATAGATATCTATGTAATCCTTTGCAAGACGCGCCGTTGCGAGTCATGTATGAGCGAACCAATTCACAGTCATGTATTGCGTACATCTGCACAGGCACACGTACTTACACACTAACGCAACCACGTTCCTCGTGTCCCGTTGTTACCTGGTTTTAGGCTCGCCTATACGATACCTCGTCTCGGTCTCGGCGAGACATTCGTCGCACGTAGGATAATTGTTTATTTCGGTGGACGTCGATTCCGCGTGATAACCACCTACGGTTGACACCCGATCCTCGTGCCCAACAGTTTGCCCAACCGCTCTGTAATGATCTACATCGCGATGACTATGATACACGACGCGGGATTGCAAACAAATCACTACCGTCGCAGACTCTACCACGCCGTCTTATCTCTGCAAACATCTATAACGAGATATGCGCGTGTCGGCTACGACCAGCGATTACCGTTTATGACTAACGGATTATCGAACTGCATTAGTAATACCATGGGGAGCTTACAATTAGGAATTTTTGTCAGATAAGGATAGAATTCGTTCTTGACTTTTGAACGAACGTCCAGCGAGAGACACGAAAATCCAAGTCTCGGGGTTAGGGAGCGATTTACTAAATTTGAAGGCGAATTAATTAGAAACTAGGCGAATCGTTGTTAATTGCTCGCACGAGCCGCAATAGTTTTTATTATTAGCCGCAGCAAACCGCTTGTGGGCGCCGAGCCTTATAGTTCTCGTTAGTTATCTGCATAACTGTTCTGTGACGTCAGTATTTCGCAAAGTGGGTTCAATGTTCCACTTTGCTGTCCAACCGGACGGGTTGGAATTTTCGTATCCACGTACCATGACGCGAGATCTATATTACAAAATCTGTCAGAATTGACTCTCCACGTTGAACTCTTGCTGGAAAGTAATCCTCAAAATGTACGCGCACTTTGACTCCAGCTGCTATTCAAGTTTACGATAATGGCTCGCGGTGCGCCAGCGAATATCCGAGAATTTTAATTACAGATGAAAGCGGTGGTCTTCCTAGTTGCGATAGCGGCAACCGAAGCTCTACCCCTCGCGAAGGTGCACGTGAAATTCGTTTCCCCTCCTCACATCCACGAGCACGGTATTACGACAGATGGTTAGTCCATAAACGTAATTAATTTTAAAATCCTGCGTTCCCGTCGAGTGAAACGAATTCTTATCTCTCAGGGGATCGAACGATCGACCAGAAATCCTATATTTCTATCGGGCGAAGAAGAAGCGTAACCGGTGGTCCGAAAGAGTTTGGTAGAGTAAATCCAGTAATGAAATTGAATGTCGATATGGTTCTTGTGATCGAACGTATGCATTTTTTCCAGGGCAACGTATGCGATCGTCGAATAAGGCGTTCGTATATATTAAACCGGAAAACGCTGAATCGCTGTGGCCAGTAGGTGTGTTCATCCCTCCGGTAGATATCAATGATCTTGGATATAGTGCGCACGAATCGAGACACCTGACACCGGACTTTTCCAATGGACTCGGTGAGAAAGCCTGCTCTAAGCAAAATACTAATTTCCAAGGAATTTGCAAGGAGAGATGTTATTTCGTTACACGGTAATATTACAGCGTATCATGACCCGTATCTATTGACCGGCGAAAAAGCGATGCTGGCGGTAAAGTATCTTTACGGCCGGGGCGAACTGTTTTACGACAATATTCCGCATGAAAGGGCGCTTCTGAGAAATCAACAAGAGAGGAGGCGAAACGGTCTCCATGACCACGTGCTGAAGAGTCTGAGACCTACCTCTCCGTTCTATAGGAAGGGCGGATACGAACGGATTAATTAATTATCGTGTTTCGTGTTCGTAAGTCGTTAACGAACGGTTCTATGTACTTTTGGCGAAGAAAGAAAATAGCATCCAGAGCCGTTTCAGATCGAGACAAATGAATTTAACACTTTTGTACAATATTTTATATACTAAATCGAATTTTTATCCATTGTTGCAATTTTACAAGCACCTCGAAATCCTAACGACAATCACTAAAATGACTAAGCTGTTCGCATCGTGTAAAGCACAATTACTTCATTACGATTTTGTCAATATGCAAACATAAATAGGGTCATTGCACGCGAACTCGAACACTTTTTGGAGCAACGTCTCGGATTTTGTTGAATCTTGGATATGTTCTAGTTTTTGGGGACACATAAACGTATGCGAAAGGATTTTTGAAAATTTTTAAAATTGTTGATTTTACAGCTCTTTGAAGTTTACTGTTCACTTTTCTCCTATCAATTTTAGCAAACTGATAAAAATGTGCTTTTGGGTGCTTATAGTAAAGGCATAGGAGGATATAATAAAAATGTTTTCAGTTCAGAAAATAATTTTTTTAACCATTTATTTTGCAATTATTTTAAACAAATGCAATTTTCGCACTGAGGAGCCGAATTGAAAAATTTGAAAAAAATTAGTATACAGGGTGTAACAAAAATGCTGCAGTTCCTTGAAAGGGGTAATTCCTGAGATGATTTTAAACAACTTTTTCCTCAGTGGAAACGTTAGGTGGGGCCTTGTTATCAAGGTATTAACGAAAAACACCGACCAATAGAAGCGCGAATACATTGAATGAATTTCAGCGCGGGCTCCAGCTGCGAGTAGTAATTGGCCTGCCATCGTCCGCGCCTTCTTTAGTCCGCTGTACTCGCTCCCCGATTGGTCGGTGTTTTTCGTTAATGACTCGTTAACAAAGCCCCACCTAACATTTTCGTTAAGGAAAAAGTTGTTCAAAATCATCTCAGGAATCACCCCTTTCAAGGAACTGCAACATTTTTGTTACACCCTGTATAATCCTATTTGTCCCCTTTACGGACTACTTTTCAAAAATACGGACACTTTAAAATTGGCGTCGCGCGGCGTCCGGTGGCCGAATCAGTGGATTTTGACGCGCAGCGTACAATTCCATTAATTTTCCTATGGCCATTTTTAAAGTGTCCCTGTTTTCGAAAAGTGGTCCATAAAGGGGACTAATAGGACTATACATATACTAATTTTTTTTTCAAATTTTTCAATTCGGCCCCTCAGCTTGAAAATTGCATTTGTTTAAAACAATTGCAAAATAAATGATTAAAAAAATTATTTTCTGAACTGAAACAATTTTTATTATACACTCCTATGCCTTTACTATAAGCACCCAAAAGCACATTTTTATCAGTTTGCTAGTTTAAGAGCTAAAATTGATAGAAAAAAAACGAACAGTAAACTTCAAAGAGCTGTAAAATCAACAATTTTTAAAATTTTCAAAAATCCTTTCTCATACGTTTATATATCCGCAGAAACTAGAACATGTCCAAAATTCAACAAAATCTGAGATGTTACTCCAAAAAGTGTCCGAGTTCGCGTGGAATGACCCAATACCGTGTCTGTTTCAAACAGAGGTTTAAATTGATGTTGCCCTCATTCGATGCGTTAGAATTTATGAATCGTGTACACGGCGTAGATGTACTGGAAACGTGTGTAAGTACTTTCATCATAGAGGTGGGCAGTCTGCATTTAACACTTTCATGAGTATGATGTACACAAATTGCAACTGCACTCTGCTGGTAATACAATAAAATGTCACACTAGATTCCGGTGAACAAATCGTTGAGATTTATTACGTAGAACGCATACGACGCGTACGCACCAATTTCATAAAGTACGTCATAAATACATTTTTACAGACTTTGTTCAAATAACAGATACATTCACGTTTTTGTTCTTTTTTTTTTTCTTTAACACATTGACTAAAGTTAAAAACTAAAAGTGTAACGTTAAATATAGATATAAGGAACTTTTTATACAAGAATATATACATTGGATTATGTTCTAGTAATCTCAAGTAAACCATCGAAGTAGAATACAGAGAGCCGCGAAAGTCAGCCCATTGGACACGCTTAGTTTCGTCGTTCCGTTGCACAGATCTCCGAAACAGAGGCACATGTAAACTTTCTTATAATTCCACACGGTGTATGCGCACCTCTCCTCGCCGTCGTCAGGACCCCGTTGAAAACAGAGCCTTTGCGTCGCAGTGCCATATTCTACACGAAAGAATGTATTCGAAGCGATTAAACGATCTATAGACATTTTTATAAAATCACTGACTGTTATCTCACCATTGCTTATACCCTGCCTCTCGATTATTTTGCCGCACCATCCAGACGCGCAATGGACCGCGTTTACACCCTTTTCCAACTCGATCTCCGTCGCGTTTATAGTGAAAGGATCCTTGCACGATCCTAAATCTCCTCTAGATCTACAATCCACACATCTCCGGAGGAGTCCTAAAACGGAGCGTCGATAAATTAAGACCCGATTGAATCGCCGCGGCTCGATGATAAATCTCTCTCTTTCTCTCTCTCTCACTCTCTCTCCCTCTCTTTCTCTCTCTCTATGTATCGTCAATCAAACTTTCCGATGCCCTAATACGTTTACGCAATCGAAGGGAGAGCGCGAAAAAAAAAGAAGCGAATATAATAGCATCAACACTTTGCGGAAAGGATGCGCTGTTCGGTATGCAGTGAAAGTATGACATTGCCGACAGTCCGCCGCACACATATAGATCCGATCTTGCATATACTCACCGGTTGCTCTTTGAAGTAAAACCAGGCAAAGGATTGCGAGCACCACGGCAACACTTGTCCTAAAACTCATTCTACCGTGAGTTCGTTTTGCAACTGCGGCTTATTTTTAATTGGTTCCCTCACTCGTGAACAGGCTTAAACGCTGCTGCGGGACAGGAACGATCGAACACGGCCATTTTGGAACCAAACTATGACTACGAGAAGCGAACCACGTACTACTCCGTGCAGTCGTCCCTCCCAGACTCTCCTTTCACTTGGCCACCTTTAAGGTCATCGCATGTTTCCGAAGATCGGACGGAGAAAATCGCGTCAGAAAGCGAGCTCGGTCGGTAAATAGGCAAGCCGATGAGATACGAACTCTATAAATGACACCGCAGGGTAGCCCGATGCGCAAGGTGCGATATTCGTCGGTTCTAATGAATCAACGCCGTTGCTTCCTCCTCCATTTCTTTCTCCCTTGTCTGTTTAATCGGAGGACGATTAAGATCGAATACGTCGAATTTGTGTTTCCGTCTGAACGTGTGGATCAGTCCAGTGCAATAGCAAAGCGAACAAAGCATAAATACGAATCCCAGATAGCCCATGTGTCGAAAGAACTCTGTTGCGATGAGAAAATGAGTAGTAAAATGATTACGCTATTGCCAATCGCTCAATCAAGATCTCACCTTGCGTTAACAATCGAACCTTAGGCGCAATAATAACTCTCAATTGCATCATGTTCGCGTTATTGATGTAACACGTATAGTTTCCCTCTTCGTGAATGGAAACGTCTGAAAAGAAATGCGAAACATTAGGAAGTTAAAGGCGCAATATCTACGTCGAAATCACCTATCAGATAAAGCGTCCCAAACGCGTCCACTATCACGCGAACTTCCGGTTCCAATTTGCGAGAAGATTGACGAACACCTTTCTCCAATGTAATCGAATCTTTCTTCCACGATACCTGCGTGTCCAAGCTCGATCTACAACACGATCCCGCTGTATTGTAACCATATAGTGGAAGCGCGGCTTAAAATTTCAATTACTCCGGACAAATGACAGTGAGGTACGCTCCTTCCGCTAATACGAATCGTTTCACGTATCGAAACTGTCGACCCTTGTGCTTTTTCGTGCGCGCACATTTTTTGCACGGTTCTTGTAAAAAATAATCTGGCACGTATCGAACGGCCGTGCTGACAGCGGGGAATTCCTCCATCAGTAGAACGGATCTTCAATAAAATACAATTCAGAGTATTGCAAAACAAAACGTTGCGCATTCCGCTTTAATCGATTCATTTACTTGCAGGGCAACGTTGGAGCGCTTCGGAAGAACTTTACTATCGTCGAGTCCGCCTCGTTCACAAGCGTCTGTGGCAATAATGTTACGAATCATTTATTTATTTATTTAAATATACGGGTGTAGGCCCTTTGGTATCAATTACAGTAAATTGAAAACGAAAAAGACAGAAAGAGAAAAGTACAAAATACGTAGAGTCATTCGGGGTAAAAGTACGCACTTTTGCTGTTTAAAAAAAACCGTTTGGCCTATCGTTAAATACTCGTTGCATTTTATGAGACTATTAAATATGCTACCGATAGCACAAAACAGTTATCCTAATATCATGGTACTTTCGGCTCAGTGAAGCAACAACAGCAAAAGTCGTACTTTTACCCGCTGCGTGCTTTTACCCCGAATGACTCTACATCTTTCAACAAAAGAAAGAAAACAAATATGATAATTTAAGAAATTATCAGAAGCTGAGATTGCGCTTCTCACCTCGTTTAATGTACGTTTCAGTCGACACATTCCCCTGCTCGTTCGATACCCCCGACGACCTATACAATTCTCGCACGGTCCCCAAGGCCCCCATTCGGATATTACTTGCAGCGTTACTCCAACTTCTCGAATTTCAGCCAGATCCGACATTTGAGAGACCTAACGCAATGTGACATCCATCGGATAAGCGTGGTCGTGTGTTATAGCGACATCGTGAGTGAAAGTAAACAGGGATCGATGATCCTACAGCAAATCGCGCGTTAATCGACGCCAAATATATTTCACGATACTTTTCCCATTCGGTCAGGTTTCCTTGCTCCTTGTGCGTGATTCCGTACTCTTTGAAAATTGCTATCGCAAAATATGCACATATGCATGTTTAGATAGTTGCGCGGACGCGCGAATATAGGTGTTGAAGATTTATTTCGAATGGGAATTTATTGGGAATTTAAATAATTACGTTCGATTCTGTAGTTGAATTTATTTTCAACCTCCTGCCCCTCCTCGCCGTGACACATGTAAATACCAGCATCTTTCGCCCCGAGATCTTTAATTACTAACGAGAGGTCAGGGGTCGTGTAAACTCTGTTGTATGACGAGTTATTGTCCATGTCCAGTTTCACTTCTCTCTTGGGATTTTCTTTATATCGGTCCTGATAGTACCAAATTTTCGACTGTCTCTCCTCCTTATCGTGGCTGTTTCGCGGAATGGAACAAAACCGATAAAATCATGTTTATCGAGAAATCAGGACATCGTACCAAAAACGACATTCCATCACGACGACCGCATCGATCCCGGCGCTGATGAGTAAATACTCGTCGTTTTCTTCGGACGTTATTAATCTTTCCTTCTCCCTACAATATTTGGTAGGTGCTACTGATTTGTCGATCGAAACGATTTGTTGTGCACTGGTAAAGGAAATAAATAATGTTAAAATACAATTGGCTTGCAACATGTTTACTTTTTTTTATTAATATCAAGGTGAAGTTGTGAATTTCATGAGTTACAGGTGTTAACTTAACGGCATATGAAATTATTAATTATCGTATCAAATTACGTCATGCGTATAGGAATTATAATATATGATTTTAAGTTTGATAATAATTATTGGTTTCCCCAAAAGTTTCTTTCTTTATTACATTTATTTTATTATAATTTCTTCGTGCAATATGCCACGCATTTCTTGAAAACATTTTCAAAAATTCCACCAGTACCGTTTCGTCGTTCAAATGAAGTTTCAACCAGCCAATCACAGAATTTGGAACGACGGAAAAGAACCACTAGCGAAATTCACCGCGAAGCGGGCGAACTCGACGGAAATACGTACCCATGATGCATCGTTGATAGCAACATGGCGGAGATGATTGAAAGTGAGTAAAAGTTAACTTATTCTTGATAAAATTAACATAATTTGCATTAATTAAGTTGAAAAAGTAGCTGCACAGGAGAAAGGAATGTTTCGAGTTCTACAATATCGGTATACGAGAGTTTTCCGAAGGACGTTTACGGACTTACAGTCAGTGTTTTAATTGCGCTCGGAAGGGTCTGGTTTAAAATTTCAAAAATGACCAATACACAATTCAAGCGGGACGGCGAAACTCTTTACCGTTTAAGGCTTCGTTTATCGAATGATACTTCCAAGAAAAACACTATTTGATACGCTTAACCATATTCTTAACGTCGATAATTCTGTGACTTTGACTTTTGCCCTAACGCAATAAGTATACGTACTGTTTACGGAACTACGTATAAAGTTTGGTTATGTCGATGTCTGAGAGCAGAACGGTCGAATTCTTACTCCTTTTCGCAGCACGAATTCGAATAAGCAACAATGCGATACGACGAAGCACAGAAAAAAATAAATAAATGTTACGTTTATAAACAAATGATCGTATTTAATGTTACTAACCATCTTATACATAGATTTTTTTACAAGCAATGTATCTTCAAAAGATAATAATACAAACTGTGATAAAGTAGTAATTTAAACCACTTAAAAAAAGAATATAATGTAATTTTATTTCAAAACTATTTTCCTATTTCTAATTAATTATTTTCACATTAAACATTTATTGTACATGATTTATTCTAAAATGTCTTGGAGGTTTTTCAAATCGCATTGAACGAAGAAAAGTGTTTTTAAGCTTTCATTTTCTCATACTTGTTATTTTAAAATATTTTTTTGTTCACTGTATAAATGATCCTATTACCGTAGGTGAATCTGCTGAAACGCTATTATCCATGAAAAATGGAGGCTATCCATCGATCGATGAAAT
This sequence comes from Perdita meconis, assembly GCA_030770465.2. Classification (NCBI taxonomy): domain Eukaryota; kingdom Metazoa; phylum Arthropoda; class Insecta; order Hymenoptera; family Andrenidae; genus Perdita; species Perdita meconis. The sequence continues at coordinate 5,553,644 of JASKOS020000016.1, forward strand.
CAAAACTGAAGTAATTGACGATGACACAATGGATATGGACGATCAACAAATTTCAAACACTTCAATGGACTCCCACATGGACACAGAGGAATCTGATCCGATCCCTGAACTGGGACCAGCTGCTTTAGGATTGCAGAGAGTCGGTACGCAACCTCCGCCAAAACCGAATCCTCCCATTCAACCAGTTCAGGTTTTAAATCGGAGAGGAATGCCAGCGAGGATAAGAAAGAAGAATAAATTATTTTACGATGATATATTAGTTAACCATCCTCATCATAGGTTAGTTCATTTGTTTTATAAATATTTAGACGAATGTAGCAGATATATTAATCGAAATATAATTTTAGAATAAAAAAGGATCCATCGCATCTAGATACTAAACAATCCCCTAAGAAAGTAGCTAGGCCGTCCCCAGCGAAAAAGCAAAATAGAATTGCCAATGAACCAAGAAAAAATAGCATGCTAAATCAACCGTTAACGCAAGCAATGACACCAATCAAACAGGAAAGGGAACCCGACAAACCATTACAACCTTCTTCGCCTGACCGTAAAATTGGACAAAAGATTGGTATGAGATTAAGAAATTTATTGAAATTACCAAAAGCACACAAATGGGTTTGTTACGAGTGGTTTTATAGTAATATCGATAAGTATGTATAAAAGATTCAATGTACATATATATTTTTATTTTGTAACAGTGAGACTAAAATTTTCATTGTTTTATGTAGGACACTTTTCGAAGGTGATAATGATTTTATGATATGCTTGAAAGAATCGTTTCCACAATTAAAAACTCGGAAGTTAACTCGTGTCGAATGGTGTAAGATAAGAAGAATGATGGGTAAACCTCGGAGATGTTCTCAGTCGTTTTTCGAAGAAGAACGACGGGAATTAGAAAGGAAACGGCAAAAGATTCGAAGGTTGCAGCAGAGAAAAGCTGCAGATATTAATAGTTTCAAAGATTTACCTCCAGAAATACCGTTACAGTTAGTAATAGGTACTAAAGTTACGGCAAGACTGAGAAAACCACAAGATGGATTGTTCACTGGAAGTATTGATGCAGTAGATACTAGTAATAATACCTATAGAATTACGTTTGAACGTGCCGGACTCGGAACACACAGTGTCCCAGATTATGAAGTACTGGTAAGTATTCATACGTATCATAAAAATTATTATCAACGAAGGAGTGTATTTATATATTTTCCATTATAATTTACAGTCAAATGAGCCTCCAGAAACCATAAGCGTTGCCTCGTTCGCGCAAAAGTTCAGGCCTCGACATGTACAGTACGTGCCTTCTCCGCCATACGCGATGAAATTAATGTCTCCACGTTTGAACAGTGATCCGTTAATATCAAACGCTTCTGTGTCATTACCAAAGAAATCTCACATTGGTGGAACAATGAACGGCTATCCTTTGAAATTACTTGAATTCATGGTAAAAGTAAATAGAATATTAGCGGCTAAAAAAATAAAAATTAAAAAATTAAGAGAGATGAATAGCGAAGCTGAGAAAAGACGATCTTTTGGAGAATTACTTCCAGTAGATTTTGAAAGAAGATACGCAGGGTATTTTATTATTATATTTTTAATAATCGTAACGTTTTATACAATATTTTTTTTTTAATATATTGATACTATTTTCAGAATTGTGGTTGAATTAGAAAAAATGAATGTCGCTCTTCAAGACTACCTTAACGAAGTCCAAGAACTGTGCCAAGAAATGGCTCCAGAGCCTAGCGTAGCAGCCATGCTGGCCCCGTCTCATCTTCGAGAAAAGTGTAGACAGGAAGCAGCAGATATGGTTGCTAGAAATAATATCATCAACGATAAGGAGCCTGGAAAAATGAATCAATTAGTAACTGATTTAACAGCTCTCATGCTACAGGTGAAGGTAAGCAAATTAATATTTTGTATAACACTGTACAACAGCCATCTGGACTTGTAACATTCAATACCCGTGTCTTGTAGATTTTTTATGCGCTGAATACGAATCGGAAAACCGTCTGTCGCCATCACCCTCAGTTTTCGAAAAAATCGATTTTGAAAATAAATGCAATTTTTAAACTTTGAACATTTGTTGTGTTTAAACGGTAATAGTTATTCAGTTGATTTTTGCGTCAGATTATTCTATGAACACTTCCGAATAAAAGGATATACATTATTATTGGATTATAAACATTTAAATATGTTTAAACAAGGATCAAAGTGAAAAGGACACCCGAAATGCATCAATTTTGGCAGATATTTTTCAATTTATTTAAAAAACTAAGGGTCTAGCAGAAAATCTGACCCCACTCACACCCCATTCAGCGCACAAAAATCTATAAGAAATGATTATTGAATGTTACAAGTCCGAAAAGAAATTAAAATTTGTTGTATAGTGTAATTATTTTTAAATGACATTATTTATTTCGTTTTTATCGTGTTACAGAGTTTATCCGATTCGGATCGAAATGCGTACGAATTGAAAGTGTTACAAGGTACCATGGAACAGATACGTTCGAAATTGAGTCCACAAAACCAACAAGTTTTTCAAAATTGTATTGAAATACACATGCAACACATACAGTTAGGGCTTGGACAGAGAGGTGCTTTAACACCATTCATGGCTCAAAGGGCCTAGCAAATTGAAAAGTAATTTTCACAATATTTTTAAAGTATGTACAATACTAAAAGAAATGTAGAACGTAATGGCTACCATATTTTATAAGGAAATCCAACTTTATTTTATTATCTTTTGTATAGGGCATATTAAAGAATACCTATATTAATAGATGCAAATATGTGTTACACCACTTCTGTACAAACAAAATATTTCTAAAACTGTTATCTTAAGTCACATTTTATAAATGCTTCTTAGAATAATATGCTGCGCTGTTAATTGCGTTGATTGTTCAAAAGTGTTCACGTTTAAAAGATTTATGTCTTAGCTTTGCAATTTAAATATTATAAAAATTTGCATTAGCTACGAATTACTAAGTCGAATTTCAATCGATACTGCTGTAAATAAACTACACATGCTTTACAGTGGCAGCTTTCATGCACTTTATACGAGGAATTTTACTTTAAATTATCTTATTTTTATTGTGTAAAGTATAGTTTAATTTTTCTTGCTTATATATAATTGCAGAAGTTAATATATGATTAATATACTAATGTTATTGAGAATATTTTTCAATAGTGTTCTGTACATTAGATACATGTGCTAATACTACATAACGAATTGTAAATACACTATAAATGATAAAAAATATACGCTTTAAATTTATTTTACTCACAGTAATTGCCATTTTTCACCTGCATCACGTATTTCTGTTTGTATCAAAATATATCGATTTAAAATATCGAATAAACGTTTGCTTTTCCACTTGGATGGGTTAACAGTTCTTCAATTTCAAGAAAGTATTTTCATTACTTTTGGATTAATTTTCGAGGTAATTTATTATTATATACCCAATATAATGTAATTTATTTCAATTTTCATATAGCAGTATTATATACAGTGTTTTCATATCCTACTTTTATATACTAAAGAGCAAATAATATAATAGGACAGAATACAAACATTATGAATTCTTAATGTTTATATTTAATATAATTCTTAAACTTATTCACAAAAATTTTTCGATTATTCTTATTCTCTACGTATTGATATTTCAAAATTATTTTTAATTTATTACATGGCAAAGAATAAAAATGACTTGATTAAACTTTATTTACATCAAATTTAAATGGTTTTTAGTATAAACTATTTTACTTAAGAATGCCTCCTTATATGTATATATTGTAAAAGGATACATATGTATCTTTTTAATACATATTAATAGAAGGAACTACTCAAAAAGGATAAGGGAGTCATTTTGAAATATTTTTTTCATGATTCTAACACTAGCTTTAAGCTCTTTAAATTTATAAAACATGGCAAAAGAAATAATTTTGTAAATATGTATTTACACTTAGAACTTTGTCGAGTAATGAGTGCTTATTTTAATTAATCTAGTAAATGTAGTTCATATTTATTTGTTAATTCACGTATTCATGTCAACATTACTTGTAGTAATGATGAAAAAATATTTCGTACAATGGAAAATAAATGTCTAGCTCTATTTTACATCACATTATATACTAAATATTAAAATAAGACTATTACAATGAACATGAAACTTATGTCGAATAACAACAAACTTATGGATTTATCCTTAAAAATTCGTCAGTCACTTTTTGCAAGATTTTATTACATTTTTTTCATTACTTGTGCCATCTTATTTCCTTGTGTTGTAAAGCTAACACACGTTTTTTTATAGCCTCCAATACGATTTACAATTCTGCCTACTTTTTATGTGAATTTAGTGCATTAAATAACGCATCTGCATCTTCGTCTGTTTTAACTCTCAACAAAACTGCTACCGGAGGTGGGGAGCAATCCGGTTTTGGTACACAAACCAACATTATTGTATTCTTATTCATACGTTTCGTTGGAACACTTTCAGTTAATAAAGTGTTCAGTAATAGATTTCCCAACGAATTTTCCGCACGTACTATTAATTGGGTTTTGTCGTTTGGCGTCGATTTCAAGAATAATATTCCCACACCTCTGTCAGTAAAATTACCATCTTTCTTTATATACACTTTACATCTGTAAAAAAAAAATATATAATAAGCTTTTCTATCGCAATTAATTTTTTTACTTTACGGCGACCAAGGATTAATACCTCTGCTCGTATATGGCACCTTCTTCTGTGACTCGTTTAATCTCCGCTTTCGACTCATCTTCATCGTCGTCTTTCGCTTCATTATCTCCGTCTTCCTCAGATTCTTGCGGTTTCACTGCTTGAGCTCCAAATGTAAATGGTTTGGAGCTAAAAATAAAAATATTAACGGTTAAACAAATTGATTTAACAGTATGAAACAATTAAAACAAATAATAAATTTGAAGCAATTACCTTCCGAAACTGAAGCCAGTCGTGTTACTAGTAGTTGAACTTTGCCCAAAACAAAAAGTATTTGTTGTACCGAAAGTACTACTAGTAGATTTTGGTTCTGTCTTTGAGTCTTGATTTTCTGATTTATTATCCAACACAGGCGGTTTGCTAAGAAACGGATTTTTCTCAGAACTGACATTTCCAAATATACTTTTACCACCGGGTTTGTGCTCGATATTACCAAACACAGACTTCTGAGTGTCTTTCGCTTGTTCGGTGCTGCTAAAAACAGATTTATTGCTATCCGCAGTGTGCTCAGATTTACCAAATATAGATTTGGACTCTGTACTAATATTGCCGAAGATTGACTTTTGAGGCTGCCATTCCGATACCAAACCAGTCTTCAAAGCTGCTCCTCCTTGCGGAGAACTATCAATTTTCTTTTCCGTGCTTGAACTCTCTTTGCTTTCGCTAGTCAGCACAGGCTGCGTCTGCTCTGATGCATGCGCTGTCTTCTCGGCTCCTTTATCATGTTTGGATTCAATTTCTTTGAGGTACCTTTCATAATCCTTGAAAATGGGCGTTAAAATACAAAATGGATTTGAATCGACGTGAGTTTTTATCCACTGCGCGACGCTTTCGTTTAAACCTTTTAACATTGCAAAGTAATCAGAGGATTTCTTAAATATGCTTCGATCTTCTTGTTCGGAAGTAGTTTTTTTAACTATAGCTGTGCTAGATGATGTTTGTACTTCTACAGTTTCTGTTTTATTTGTGCCGTTTTCGTTGCCCTTAGGAGTTCCATTACTCGCAGAAGGCTTAGTAACGCTTGTTTCTTTTTTTGAAGGTATATTGCTATTAGCTAAGAAGCTAAATGGAGAATTGCTCACAGTGGATGCTGTTGGTGCTGTTGTTGTTGCTGTTGATTTAAAACCAGTAAATGTACCAAATGCACTCTTGACAACATCACCATCCTAAAAGTAATTTGTTAAAACAAATATAACACTTAAAAGTTATAAAACTTTAAAATAAGTAATAATAAAATTGTTTTACCTCTGCAGTTTGTAAACGACGTTTAGCTCTCTTCATAACTCTTCTCTCAAGTATATCCTCAGATGCTTTTGTGAATACTCCAGCTTCCTCATGTACATGCTCTTCGTTCCAGTTATCGTGATTAAGTTCTGTAGTCGCAGCTCTCTTAGCACTCATTTTCAACACTATCTAATAATGAAAGTTTTATCTTTGTATAGGGAAAAAGAAGAGTATTTTGTTACATATATATTGTTAGATATTTTTAATATGGAGCTTAAGATCGGAGGTTATGATTTACAATGTGTTACTTTATTGCATACTCATTAATCTAGAAAGTTGTATAAATGTTTTTCGGTTTTAATAAAAACAGGAAACTAATCACTTATATACGAAAAGGAGTAAACATTTACTGTATAAGTAAGACAAAAATAAAAAAATGCAATATAACCTCAATCCTTTCGGACGGATTATATTGATTTTCCTAATTAATTAGGACAAAATTCGAGTAAAGTTATATTTACCGTAATAAAATTAACCCTGAAAGTTAATAAAAGTTAGTTTAATACGTTGATATTAAAGTATACGATAAATGTGCTTAAAAACTTGTACAGACTCAAACGGCAGAGCACAATTTTCGAAGCTTTGAGCATGCGTACTGTTTCTCTTCAACTGTGTGCTATACATCCAACGAAGAAACTAAATCTTAAAAGGTTAAACGACATATTATAATAATTTCAGTTCTGTTTTATGTAATATCTATGTGACATAAACATATTTCTCACTCTACGTTCACGAAGAAGGTAACAAAACTTGTATTGAAGTTATTTCAAGCATAATAATCATAAATTTGCAAGCAATTTCGTTACTTTTGACGCAACATTTTTGACGACTATTTAGTTAAAAATGATTCTTTTTATGTATTTATAGAAACAAATGTGAATTTTTAACTAATTGGCATAGACTACATACAAAATTTAGTCGATTCAGAGTTTTATGTAATTCAGATTTGAAGTTTATTGAATATATACATATATATATAGTTTCAAGCTATAATTATCAATTAGTAGAACAATAATATAGGATTACACGATACTTTAAAGTCAAAGAGAAAGCTATCATCAGTGAATTGTGTTATTTTCATATTTCTGATATTTCCATTTCGTTGTTTGTTTAGAATTAAAATATTTTTCAAACGCAGTGCTGTATGTATAGGTAGTATATAAATGGTTGAAAGTTGAAACAGGAAAAAAAAACGTATATTTCTTTCGTAAATCATAAGGCGAAGTTATTTTCACATTTTTCTGGTCTGTTACTTTATATACTCGATACGGGTATGTGTTGAGAGATCACGTGATATATCATCACGTGCAATTGATCGATTTAAACTTCCCAGTTTTGTATATATTTTAATACACGTATAAAGTCCTCGACATTACAGAGATATAAGATCACAAATAATTTAATTTAATGAAATATATACATTCAGTTTTCATAACTTATAAAATTGATTTCTCTGGATAATTACAGTGCATATATTATACACAAATTTATTTTTAGAATATTTAGTGTACAAAAGCAGTATATGTTTTTAGATGTATATTAGGCATAAATATATAAAGACGCGTTGTAGAATAGTACAATAACAATGCAAAACCTGTGTACATCAACGATTCGTTTTTTTAACAGGATGCGGAGGAATAGGAAATCGATAGAAGTATTTGAGAAAACAGGATCGCGTCTGTTATATCATCGTGTATCAAACGCAAAGCATTCAATAAGTACGAGCACGTTAAGACGTGTCTTCAAATGCGCAGAGATTCCGAAACCGAAACGCGAGTTTGGGCTTCGAGGAAACGGGCACGCTTGTCTCCTATCGTGAACGCCGTTTCGTTTCGTAATCGCAAATATGCGGCGCCACTATCGCCGGCATTACCAACGTTCGCTATCGTAAAAGATTCGTCGCCGAGAAAATCTTTTCCTCGGACGTTTCGTGGTTTCGTCGATTCCCGAGTGGACATCGCGTCGGGTGTTTCGCGAGGCCAGGAAACTCCTCGGACAGTGCCGTGGTCGCCTGTTCGAAAAATTGTTCCGCGTGGCACACGCACCGGTGTGCAGAAAAGCTTGGCGCGAAAACTCGCTTTCAAGGAGCGCGTCGGGATCCCTGGGCACACAACGCAGCAGGAGGGACGAGGAAACGGGAGAGGGAGAAAGCGAGAAGGATCGAGGGTTAGGGCCAGGGGGTGTCAGGGGATCTCGAGCAACTTGGCACGTCCGTGCGTCCGTGTACGGAGGCAACAGTGCTGGTGGCAGCACAGACGCTCGTTGATGAGCGAACAATTCACTTTGGTACGCGGTTTCGCGACGTTATTTCGTCCGGTCGGCGACGTGAAATAAGGGTGTGCATATGTACGCGCGCAACGAGCCAGCGAAACGTCCCGGTGACACTTTTACCTGTTCGATTTTTCCAAGTTAAAGCGAGCCAAGTGTCGTCGCGGTGGCTCGAAGAGTTGGTGGCTGGTGCGCGCCGTGCGTGCGGTTGATCGGAGCGTATACCGCTGCTCTCGTCAATTTGGTGGGAGAGTGAGAGTGAGAGGGAGGAGGGGTTTCCCGTCCTCCTCTTCTCTCGCTAAAATCGGCCGGATTTTTGAACAGGGAGGAAAAAGGAACGATCGGCACGGTAAAAATATGGAGATATCGAAAAGTTTGCAAGAGGAGATACTCACGGTGCAAAACAAGCTGAAAAATGCCATACGCGATCATCAGGTGAGTTCTCGCCGACTTTGTGCATGTATGTATGTCGATAGCGATTTAAAGATTGAGAGTGCGAAGCCGAACGAACGAGCGAGCGAGCAAGTTTAACGAATGATTCTTGACCGACCAACCGACTTTTTTTTGCCCCTTTTACACGCGTTGTGCCTCCCTCCCCTATCGATTGAAAAATCGAGATTGCACGCTCGATAGATAATCGACGGAGCCAACGAAAACTTTTCAGAAAGTTTTTACATATTTTTCAAATGTTTCGCATCACGCTGCCGGGGAGGTATTTATCGCGAAGTAGACGAAAGTCAAACGCGTATTAAAGTTTTCTTTTTTTTCGTGATTGAGTTTCCTAGCATTCCCACGCACAATGCGTGCACGAACGCGTGCAACGCATTGAGCACGCGCGCGTATGTATAAATGCATACCTTCATACTATATTTACGGGGGGCTCGTTGCCTCAGCGTAAATTCGACGAAAGTTCCGTAGAAACGGTAATCACGATCAAAGATGTCCGGTTTATGCGACACATGAACGGAAACTGAGCCACTAATATGGCATACACGTACCCCGTCGATCTATTTTACAAAAGTATCCCGGCATTCCTTTCACTCGTATTGGGACATTTATAAGGTCTATTCCGTCTTCGGCGGGCGCCGCCGATGTGTTGTTGCGCGTTATCGAAAGTGAAACAAGCGTAACAAGTTCCGTAGAAACTTTTGCTCGCTTTAAATCATGCCAAGCGGTTTCGTACCCGCGAGCGGTGGTCATTTTTTTAACGAATCGCCACGAATACCGAAGGTGAACGAGTGTTCAGACCTTAACCTTTGTTGGTAGAGTGCTTCGACCGATGCGTCGCATGACTTTGAGAACCAACATTCTGTTTCTCTCTTTCTCTCTCTCTCGCTCGTTCATTCAGTTACTCACTTGTTCAGTTTGTTCCCTACCTCCCGCCCCGTCTTTCGCTCCTAACTTCTAGTCTTATAATCTTTCTTTCTCTTTTCCCTCCTTCACTTTTGTCTTCGCGCAGTTCATTCTCCCTTTCCGAACGTCACCGTAAACTTCGATTCGGCGCTCGTATACCGCGCACTTTTGTCTCGACAAACGAGACACTCGAATTCCACTCCGTTTAATTTACCCTTTATAACTGTTTCCGTGCCGCTTTTCTCTTTACTTTTACCTGATTCGCCTTTCAACTTCCCTCTGCATTTATTCTTTCACTATCTATTTACGATTCGTTTAATGCAACGAATTTACCAACCGAGCAACTAAAAGTAATCGCTTTTATGCATCTAAATATCGCGCCTTCGTCGAAACCGTTTCTTAACACTTGTTCGGCATAGTCGGTAAGCCGTGCATTATGAATGTCCAAAGGGTCAAGGCATTCTATCGACAGGACACGAGCGTTGCATTCGAATGTACGAACCGATATTGGAATGTATGTGTAAGTATTAAGTATGGTTGTTTCGTCCGTGGCTGCGGAGTTTTATTAATTAGCTGGAACACTGGGGGGAAATACACGTGCAAGGGAAAGTTTCTCGTCGTGCGATCGGCATTGTGCCCTGCTCTACCGACCTTGTCCCAACTTCTCCAAATCGCAAATTTTGTCCTGCTCGCAGTTCGAACCGGTTTCTCGGTCGGTATTGATCCGATTTCAGCTCTTTTCCGATATCTTTTGCAGAAATGAACGGTGTCGAATTATATGCTTATTGTAATAATGCGACGTATTCTCAATGCATAATTAGCAAGTAATTGCCGAGTAATTTGTCGTTAATTCGGGAATCAAACGGATAGATCGATACATTCGTGTATGACGTATTTGCAGACCGGATAACGCAAACCTGTTCTGGTTGCTCAGTGGGCATTTCAGTTACGGGTTGATTGTCGAGAAACAGGTGCGGAATAACATTGGTTCGGGAACGTCAGAAAGTTTTAGAAATTACTTTTTACGTTATTACGCATCGCGTTACGCGTCTCTAGGCGCTCCTTGTACTGCTACAAGCGCACGTAAATGAATAAATGTGCGCATGTGCAGGACGGATACACCGTTTTTATCCTGAAATTTTTGTAATATGATCAGGGCTAAGGTAACATTGCATCATCGGGCAGCTAAAGAGGCGATCAATGCCGCGAAGGAAAAATTGCGCTTTTCTCAAACTTTTCAATTTGAGTAATTAATTTCAAATTTTTCTTTAAATTACAGATCTGCGTGGGTAAATTGAAGGACGATCCAAACGTAAGTTTCAAATAACATTTTCCATCCTAAAATAAACAACATCGAGATATCGCAAGGACGGTATTCGCGTCAGGATTGCAGGAAAACGAAGGCTTCTTGCTATCGGATATTTTTAGCGTTAAAATTGATCTATAATGAACTGTACCGAACCGCTCGTATCTTGACTTTCCGAACACGTCAATGTTTCTCGAGAGAAATTTTTTTGTATTTCGCGCAAAACGACTCTGTGCAGTTATTATTAATCTACCTTAAGTATCGCGCGTATATTATCCCGTGTCGCACAAAAGCGTCGCATACAGGGAAACGTTCGCATTGATTGAAAACGCTTCGTTATCTACTATGTGGAATTGTAATTAGGTAGTGGCCATTGTTGCATCAGTTACGCCCGCGCGTAAATTACTTTTCGCGTGTAACCAACTCTCGTATCGTCGTCGCGACGCGATGGCTACTTGTTCTTCTTCGTTCCGCTAAAACGACGTTAGTTCTCATTTATGTTTTATTCCGCGTAATCACGGTAAAGCGTCGACGGTTTGCGCTACAGTATTTTTAACCGTGCGACGTCTTGCGAGCCCGAAATGACACGTCTTTCTCTCTTACGTTGCAGAATACAGACATACTCGGTCAGATACAAAAGATTCACTTGCACATTGTGTCTTTGGGAAGATGCCAGGTAAGTTGAGAATTGATTTCCTCGAGCATCACTCTTTCGTGATGATTCAGGGCAGGCTTGTTCGTGGACGTTCCATATTTATGCCTGTTCGTTCCGTATGGATAGAAATGATGTTACATTACATTATCTCATCGATATCGGAAAATTCTTATAGAAAACGTTTCAAAGTCGAAGCGACTCTTTTAGGGTGCAAAAAGGATTTTACTTGCTCTATGGTAACGGTGCTCAAAACTATAATCCAATGTTTGAGGAAAATGTCGCATATTCTATTCCTGAATTCCGTTGGTTATTATTTCTTTTTGATGTCAATTTTTACTCACTGGAAATTCACGATAATTATTTTAATTGAATGAAACAACGGGGAACAATTAATTATATCATTTCAACTCCCTCGTGCAGAATCGATCCAATATATGAAAATTAAACGCGCCTCATTATTTAAACAAAGCAACGTATGAACTCCGAGGATATTCAATCGTCGTAGAATTTAATGAAACAAGTTGAAGAATATGTACAGTGGAAGTTTCCCAAACATCATAAGATCTTTCGCGTTTCCCCGTTGCTTCTCGAAGAATTGTTTAAACAGAGTAATATCTATCATCGAATCTAACGGGATAAGTTTGTTTCGACTATATACACGTTCATTAGGAACTTCTTAAACGCTATCAAATGAAGCTTCTGTATCGACCACGCTGGCTTGCAGTTTTTTCACGGGGCGTTCGCTAGAATGAGTAATGCACAGTTATAATTAAATAGGGAACTCGTTGAACGAGTTTATCGACCACCTTGCCAAACTTCTTCGATCGCGTCGATGGTGGAAAAGGTTCGCTATTTTCTTTCCGAGCGTCGCAGAATGCGCTCTTTCTTTCTCGCTTTTCGTTGACACGCTCGCGTCGCATTATCGACGCCCGCTGCACCGTAATCGTCCGGTATCGTATCCGGACAGTCTCGTCTAATCGACCGTTAGAAAAGGAGAAAAGGATGGAGAAGTTAACGAATGCGTTCGGTGGAAACGGTAGTACGAAGAAAGTGAAGAAAATTTTGTCGAGTGGCAGCTTTTCTAATATGCGGGAAACGCGTTGGCGAGTGTCCTCGGTTGAAGGTGAGACGCGCTCGTGTTGAATTATTGAATCGATTCGCACGCGTATCTTTCCGGATTCGCGAATCGACGTGGAATCGATAGCCGGGCAAGTCTCGCCCCGAGGAGGCTGGCTCCGGTGGATGCGCTTTGCTATGTCACAGCATCCTTTTCTAAACATTTTCGCGGTAATCCCGTCGGCGCGGATACACCCGTCGCCGACCCTCGCCCGCCGCCCGCCCCCGCCCGGCCCTCCCCACGTTTTGCCCAACTTCTTCCCACGACTCTGTCTGCCATTTTTCTTCTTTCTCCTCGTTGGCAATAAACGGCCGATCCAGGTAGATTGCCGCCGGAGCAAAGGAGATACGTAAACGGATAGAAATGGATAAGGAGAGGGAGCATCGGAGGGGGAAGAGAGACGGGTGTACACACGGATACACTGAACTGGAGTGGTTGCAGGGTGTGAGCCGAAGAGAGAGAGAGAGAGAGAGAGAGAGAGAGAGAGAGAGAAGGGGAGAGAGAGAGAGAGAAAGAGCGGAGAGCGAGAGAGAGAATGGGACTTGGATGAAAAGGAAGGAGAGAAGGGGCCGAGCATAGGCGAGGGGCTCAATCAATAAAATGTTCCGCAGAAACGTTTTCAGCTCTTTACGAAATCTCTGCGTTTTTTCTGTTCTTTCTCTTCTTTTCTCTCGCCCTTCGCCGTCGCCTTTTTCCCCCAATCTTTTCTGCCGCTTTCCACACTTGTTTCGCTCCTACTTCGACCGTTGTTCATTGTTTCGCGAGTTAAACATCGCTTCTGAAAACTTCTGGAAGTTGCCCGCCGCTTTTCCCGAGACGTACTATTTGTTCTAATTGATCATTCCGGTGTATCCTTTAAGGATTATTAACCAAGTGGCTGTAAAGCGTAAGGATTCCTTACCCTCCGGATGTAAAGTAAGGCAAATCTTCTTTCGTGATTCTTACCCCTGAAAGTTGATAGGGACGATGAGCATCCAGAGTAGTGTCGGTTTTCCGTTGGGAACTTTCGCGGAGGATGAGAAAAATGCGAGCTCACGGGACGTGTAAGCCTGTAGCTGAATCGATGCGGAACTCTTGTTATCTTTTCATTTATTCTTTACATAATTAAGCGCCTTTTTAAACATAAAATAATCCTGATCAAAATTTTCTTAATGAAATTGAATGCTCAAAAATCCATCTATCTCATTTTTCTTTTTATTTTTCTCTTTCGAAATTTGTTGATGTGTATTAGGTTTGACACCGTTAGCATAATTTATAGCATAGTGTTCGCTAAGAATATATTTGTCCGTTGCTTGAACGGAACGAACTCGCATCGAAACGGTCCCTGTAACATAGTCTGCCAAGAAAGTTTTCCTATGATCGCGTCAACCCAGCAAAGCCTCACGCTCATAGTTCTTCCAATGTTAACACGCAGAAGCAAGTTGTCCAGCGGCTGCGCAAAGAGGTTGAAACGTTTAAAGCGGAGAATGCGAACGGAGCGAAAGTTTCCATCGCGACGCTTCTTGGCTTGAACAACAATAATCATATTACGAATAACAACGAGACTAAACTGAAGACTGGCGGCAATGAGTTCGGCAGGAGGAATTCGAAGGAGGACTACGAGGAGAGCGTCAGAAACGGCGATATACCTTCGCCCGCCCGTGACGCTGTTCCGGCAAAGTGAGTAATTTTAATTAAATTCTAATACCGCATCCATTCTAGGACACGGTTTACCTTTCTTTTCTTCATTTAGGGAACGTCCCAGCTCGGTGGAGACGATCTCCGGCGAGGACGATGTTATCGAGGTCTCCATGGATGAGAATTCCAACGAGAAATCGGAGAAAGAGGAGCCAGAGAAGGAGTGCAAGATTGAATCAACCGAAAAGATCAATTTTCTATGCGCTCTCGGTCTCATTACTACCATGTCGTGCGCCGAATTGCAAAACAAAAGGGCGGAGAGGAAACGTCGCAGCACCGCCAATCCACAATTTGTATATTCCAGTCTTGAAGTGCCAACGGTAAATATTTGCGTTTGTGAGCAATGTTTTTGGAATTGAACATTTCGTTTGATTAATCGCATGTTTTCTTTTTTTTTTTTTTTTTTATCTAGAAACGAAAGAGACACTCGTACCTGCAATCCGGTAATGTTCCGCAAACTCGACAAACAACTGCGCGTCTGAACGGACCGTCGCCACCTCCTGTTAAACCTGTAACTCAACCGCCAAAATCAACATCCCCACCGTCGTCGAGAACTGTGATGAAGTCTTTGATCCCTGTTCAGAAGTCATCCACGCGGCCAAATATTCTTAGGAACGTGACAGAAAGTAAAGTGTTTTCGAACAAGGCGAAGATTGAGAACGGACCCAGTCAGATTCAGTTGTCCGTGCCTACTGTAAAGACTGTTCAATCGATTGGCAACAAGGCTGTTCACATACCTGGTTTACCATCCAGTTTGACTATTGAAAGGATTAGCAACGATTCGGCCGTCTGCATAAGTTGTAGGAATCCAGGTACGGTATAAATAATTCATACTATACAGGGTGTCCCAAACTAAGTGCCGAAGCCGTTGAAGGGAGATTCCTGGGGTGATTCTAAGCAACTTTTTTTCCTTTGCAAAAATGTCCTTGGAAGCTTTGTTGACGAGTTATTAACGAAAAACACCGACCAATCGGGGAGTGAGTACAGCAGATTAATGATGGCGCGGACAATGGCTGGCCAATACTACTCGCAGCTGAAGCCCGCGCTGAAATTCATACACTGTATTCGTGCTTCTATTGGTCGGTGTTTTTCGATAATAACTCGTTAACAAAGCCGCAACGAAAATTTTCGCTAAGGGAAACGTTGTTTAAAATCACCCCAGGAATCTCTCCTTAACGGCTCCCGCACTTAGTTCGGGACACCCTGTATAACATCAATTTAGTTTATAAAATATCGAGATCTAAAATGAAGAAACTTATGATGTATTTTATTTGCAGGCACACTCACTGTATGTGAAAATTGTGCATCAAATTATCACGTATCCTGTCACTCTATATCCCCGGCACCGCCACGAATATGTCCAAAGTGTGCGCTAATCGAGGAGGAAGAAATCGAAGACGGTGAAGACGGGGAGGAAGACGAAGAGGAGGGTCATCGGTCTTTCAAGAAGAATGAAGAATTCGGTAAATCGTCCTTGGTTTTTGAAAGGATGTGTACCTATAGTAAAGTTGATCGTGTGATTGACAAAAAAGTTCTTGTTTCCTGCAGACAGTAGCTATAATGAATGTTCGTGGTACGCTTTATCTCATTTCGCGGCGGCACCATCCCGGTTCATCTTATTCCATGTATCGTGAACCATATATGTATACCTTATAGTAAAAGTAATATAGCGGTGCTTTGGGTTATGTTCGATGATCAAAAGTTAGCGTATGTCTCGATGGTGAAGAGCGAAATTTTTCACGAGAGAAAGATAACGTGGAAAAGAAGTACTTGTAGATAATGCAGGCACGTTGTTCCTAAAGAAGAGCGGGAAATTGTGTAACATGGGTCCACAATTTCTAGATATAACGTGCAACGAGGTATCGCAGCGTTGCCGCAGACTTTATTGAGCGTAAGCACACAGAGAGAATAAGCGAGTGAGCAGCCTGCCGGAAGAAGTGTCCGCGAGTGAGACCGGCTCCTCGAATACGGCAGAAGAATTTGCAATTAAGAAGAACTTTTTGGTCGATCGTCAGTAATAGAGCACAAAAAAGCAACGTGTATTGAACGCGAAATATCTTGCAGAGGAGAAAGAGAGAGAAAGATATGAGCTGCGCGAGCGAAACTCGGATCTGAGATTGCAGGTTTACGAGTTGGAAAAACGCTCACAACTACTCGGCCAGTCACTTCAGGTTCGTCCTGTGGCCTGCGTAGAAAGAAATTCATAAATTTTTATTTTCATTTGGAATGCCATTCAGTTTAATGAAATCGTACGCAGACATTTTCCATGTCTTTTGTTTTTTCATCAGTGAGAACCTGCAAGATCTCTACGTTTTTCTTGTTTTCTTCGTTTTGAACGTTATTTTCTCGAAGACGCATCGATTTTTTTTTTTTTTCAAACAGATACTACTTCTCCAGATTAAAAAGAATCGATTTGTCTCTGTCGTTCTGTGACTTTTATTAACGTTATTGCTGTAGAGCCTTTGCATTTATGCCGTTGATAAATTAGACGAGAATATCAGTTACATGTAATGTCCGTCTACAGCAATAATTCTTCTCGTTAATCCGTGAAAGCACGGAATGCACGACGCTTCCTTCACGTACAGTTTCCAAGTGTAATCTTTTTTCAAAAGGAGTGGTTGTAATGTCTCATCTTTTCTTCGTACATATGAATTATATGCTTTATATTGCTAAAATTAGATTCGTGTATGAGAAATATATTTTAAAATAGTCTATGTGTAAGTACTAGAACGGAAATTATTCGAAATCAGTTTATTCACTAAATCATATGTCAAGAGCATGCACATATTTGTCCCGATATTATCGTTTAGAAGAGAAATATAAACTTTAAGTTTCAACTCGTTTTCGTATTTCGCGGCGTGGAAGGAGATCGTGTAACTGATTATTAAATTTCTCCTTTGGCAGCTACAACACCGCACACGCCAGGAATTATTAGGAAAACAAGAGAAGACTCAGAGATCTATAAAACGGCTTGTGGACTTCATAAAGCTGATGCAGCTCAGAAAAAACGGGCCTTCTCCACAGCCATCGGCATCAGCCAACTTCCCTCCTCGACCTTCCTCATCCCAATCTCCTCAAACAACGTCTCTTCATCAACCGTCAACCAGTCGGATGTCGGACCCTCCACAACAATCAGCGCCGAGCAACGAGAAAACGCGGTGCCCTACTCCTCCATCGTCCTCAACCAGCTGCCCCGATCGAGCATCGCCTACGTCGACAGGGCAGAGCCCCAAGTGTCCTACGCCTATCAGCTACCAGTCAGCAGCGTCCAATCCGAGAAGCATCAATCATACCTCATCGTCAAAAAAATCACAGAGCCAGCCAGAAGGGCAAGCCAGTCTTCCGAAGACCAAAGTCACGCCACAATGCTCAACTACAAGCTGCCAACCACATCAGGCTACAACTCCCGCGTTCAGACCGAGATCTCGGTCGCCAATTCCCCCGTGCTCGTTGGTAAGCAGTTGCCCAACTCCGTCAATCGTAACCGTAAGAAGCAAACAAACCGCGCAGTACCCGCACTCAACCGCATCATCGACACAGAGAATCTCTCCATCACGGCCGAGTATCAATTGGAACGATCGACCTTTAACGGACGAAAAGCCCGGGCCAAACCGCCAAGGAACAAGTTCGGGATCAATCAACTCCGAAACGCCAGAGCCACTGAAATCCTACTGCCTGCCTACGATAGTACAGAATCCGACAAGCAGCTGCAAATCACCAAGTCAACCGAACCCGAGGAGGCAACCCTATTCGGTGGTCGTACAAAGTACCGACCAAGAACCGGCGGTCTTCTCCACTCACTGTTCGCAGGCCATAACAAGTCCTATATCGTCACCGATAATTCTCGAGAGGCGCGAGACTTCGGTCCAGGCGACAAAGACGTCGCAATCAGTCGGCAACAGCAGCGGTATCATCAAGAGTACCAGTTGGAGTCAGGCGAGCGAAACGAGTCTCCGGTCCAATTGCAGCGCGGTGCCCTCACAAAATTCTTCGAGCACGTGAAATTGGAAGAAGCGCATATACCAGCGCCACCTAGAGCAAAGCTAGTATACAAAAGCGGCACCGCTTCCGAACGGAACGAACTTGAGATCACCGAAGCCACGGACGAGGATGCAAACAGCAACGAGTACGTCGGCAAGGCAACGTTGACGCCTGCTGGATGCTTCGAGGATGATTTCGTCGACCGAGACACGAAGCAGACCAGTTGGCTGTCGAAGAGGATCATAATGAAGAAGGGTCAGAAGAGCGAGAACGATACCACGCTGAGTCCGATCACTAGACCGACCGATATTATTACGTACGAACGCAAACGCAACAACGCGTACGTAAAAGTCGCGTGCACGGCTGACGACGACGACGAGGGCAACGTACTGACCGGTACGTTCCAAGCGGACGTGAATTATCCGAGGCACATCGCGTCTCTCGCGGAGATCGTGCCGGAGAATCGGAGAGATCGATCAGACTCGGCATCTCTGTGTAACGCACAAAGCAATTTTTTGGAGCTTCGAAATGAGGTCTCAGTTCCTGACGATAAGGCTGACACCGAGAGACAAGACTTATCCAGTGGCAGACGTTCAACCAGCAGCAGCAGCAGCAGTACGAGCGACAGCGACACTCCGGAACAAGCGATGAACGACACGATCAAGTATTCACGGCGGCGATTGTCCGGAAACGAATACAAGGAACGTTTGGGCATTAATGCTGTCTCACCGGAGAGCATGCAGGTGCTCGAGCAGTTCGAGTCGGCTATGCTGGAATCTGATTGTAGCAATGCTGCCACTTGCTAGAGTTAGTTAGTTTAGAACGCGGTATTAATGCGCTGATTATGCTCACTGCTGAAAACTTCTTTTTTTCTCGTTTCATTGGATGCGTTGATCACTTCTTAAACGCTAGGATTTCGTGCGTGAAGTACGTTTAGTTGATGAAACTCCTCGTTAAGAGATATGCGAGACATGGTTTTCGGGACGACTTCAAATTTGTACATGATTTATTATTGCATTTGAATCTGTTACTTAAATAGGATACCTAAAGGTAAAGAGAATTAGCTTACTTGTAACTGATACAGAGCTTGTTGGGCAGTTCCTACGTTCACTGACTGCCTTTGACGAACAATGCAATCGTTTGTATACCACGACTATTATGACTATAACGATGGCTATTAAGTACCATTTATTATGTTTCGCATTACGAAAGTACGTACGATTCTTTAGATACTTTAGAATTCTATTGGCTATGTTTATTAGTTTATTTATTACTGTTGTTCACTGGGCTTTTCCTTGATCATTTTGTAACAGTTAACGAAGCGTGAGGACCAAGTTCGAGTATCTTCCATTTGAACGATACGTTTTGATGAGGAATTAGAGGGGGAGTCTGAATCACTGGTGTACAGTTTACGCGGTAGGTCAGAGAAACGGTAACAAGTTCAGGGTTATTCTGCGTAGGTATCTTAATGAAATTGTTCGTGCAAACTAAGTTCCGAAAGCTTTAAAACGTTATATTTTGATGACATTGGCAATATCGATGTGTAAAAAATACGCACATATCCAACAGATTCTGGGCGATCTATGAAAGAGGTAGGAAGAGTCGAAGGAAAGCCTACTAATACGTAAGCTGAGTCATATTACCATACTGCCTTAATAGTAATTTAAAGAATGGTACTTTTTACACTAATTTCTACGAATAAGCACGGAAAGTGTGTACGATTCAGTAGACTGATTTGGATACGTCGCCATACTGAAATTAAGAGTGAGGAAGGGAAAGAAAAGGATAATCAAAATCGCGTTACCGTAATCGAGAAACGTAGGCGTAAGGTCGCGTGTACGTTTAACAGATAGATGAAAACGTTAGTAAACGTTACTACCTTTAACTTTACGGATTCAAAGTTTCTTACGAGTGAAGTGCAAGGAAACCGTGTTTTTTTTTTTTTTTTCATTTTCGGAAAGACGATTTACATCGAGGTAAATGCTTCGACCGGAAACAAAATAGAGGAACATTATTATTTTCAGCGTACCGTTTACCAAGTTCGCAAGCATTTCCTTCGGTAAATTTAAAGTAGCAGTATTCACTACAATTTAAGCCCGCGATATAGGCGGGCGATTTCTCATCAATTAGATCGTGCCGAACATTACGACTTATAATAACGATAACCAAATTACGATGTTATAAACAAAGATTATTTGTCCGATTGAGAATTGGACGGTCATTAAGCAGTCAAGTTCGTTAACCTATTTATTGCGTTTTTTTGTCTTTTCTCTCGCGGTGATTGCCGCCAGCTTGTCCAACACATTTAACTAGTGTATAAAACGAAAAAAAAAAAATGGTAAAAAAGAAATTGTTATGCAATGTAGGCAACGAGATTAAGATCGAAATTCGTATTTTTATGAATAAAGTGAAACTGAAATGTAATACAATTCGAATTGTGAGTCGTTCACTCTTGTAGGGTTGATTGTTGACATGAAAAGAAAAAAAAAGTTATGTCGTCGAATTTGGGTAATGAGAGGGGAAATCATTGAAGCGATGAACGACGAATGCGACGCATCCTCTCGTGGAACGATTTTCGCGAGAGCGATTTTTATTGATACGGTTATTTTATTATATACGGCGTTATAACTTTTATTTCGCGTATTGACTGACGAGTGATGCGAAGGGGGGAATCCTCGACTCGGGCAAACACTCGGCTAATGATATGTAAATATGGCGGAGCTAATCAAGCGGCTGTGCCAACAGGCTGCAAGAAGAGATCGGTAGTGGCGCGCGAGCGTTCGATAGCCAATGCATTTGCGTTGGGTCTGCACACACGTATCGCGGCGCAGTAAACCCGCGTACATATTTAATGGTCGCACGTTAATTGCGCTCTGTTTGCCCATTTCCCATTCTACCTTCCCAAACCCCATACCAGCCATCCGTTCTCGTCACCCTTTCTCTACCCGCCCTTCTCCTTTGTTAGTTTCTAGCGGAGTTTAATTCTAACCAATTTATCTCGAACGCACGTTTGTTCATCATCGAAATCGAACGCGAACGCCACTCCTCCCCCTACTTCCGATGTTTTCTCGTCGCTTATTTTCGATCGTTTAACGCGGCCGGGAAATATCGTCGAGTAATTAAAACGTTTCCTCTCGGTTGTATTATAATTAGAACGCGAACAATTTACCCGAACGATAAGAAACGGAAGTGACTGCGCACGATTCGGAGATAATGTCGTTTCTCTGAACGTTACCGCGGGCCTGTTGATTTTCTAGTTCGACGTTTAGTCGCCAGATGGACGAACGTCCGTAGGTGTCATTTTTCCTACGTGTGAAATTCAAATCGAGGCAAAGTTAACGCCTCCTTTCGCGTGGGTTGTGCGTGTTATTCGTCTTCCTACGATCGATCAAATTGTTACATCGCGATAGAATGTGTGCAGTGAGACGTAACCGTTTCCAGTATCATCGATCAGCTGGCGACTACGAGGATCTGGTGCATTGCCACGGGACACGATCTTCGACGAGGATGACACAGGTATTTTTATCCACTTTTTTTTTTTGGTTACTACGATCTTCCCGCTTTTACAGTCGACCGTACGAATTGAAATTAGGGGTAGAATAGTAATTTCGTATATATTTGAAGTGGTTTTAGAAGCTCGAATTTATAATACGTTATCATGAAGCGTTGGTGGCGACGTTGTTCGTTAAAATAAAGCGTTTCAGATCGTTTTACAATAGATCATATGATATCCCTTTGCTTGCGTTACGTTAGCCCGCGGCCATGTTTCATGGCTCACATCTGCGTACCATTATTTCACTACGACTTACCGCTGTTTGTTAAGTCCATTTAAAGATCAGTCGCTACATCCTTGACCAGTTCAATGTTTTCGTTTCTGATCTACTTCTTTTTGGAAGTAACTTGTCAAAATGGAAATAACTTGTCAATTTGAATTTCTGTTTCCGCTTTTTTCATTTAATTAAATAACAACCCATGTATTTCAAACTTTCTTTTTTTTTAATAAAAAAAAATTCCACGGGAAGATAGTGAATATCTTGCATATTTCGACGTTTTATGGTGACCGGTAATGGCACTGCTTCCGGCGCAATGAATACGGTCCGTTCAAGCGAAGGAAAACTCGTCTCAGGCATTAATTCCACTGGTTCCGGATAAACAAATTACCAGTCAGCGTTCGAGTATTGGTTCCCTCGACGCGCGACGTAACATTATATTCGATGTAGGAAATGACGGTCTCCCACCAAAGTGGGAAAGTACCATATCCGCAATTTTCTCGGATTGACAGCCAGTCGGCTCCCTTCCCGTCAACTAAACAACCTTCCAGAAAAGTGTCGTCGATTTCACGCTCGAGCAGACACTTGGTTTAACAAGCTGCCGATTAAGTTCCAGCGAAGAGAGCCGCGTAAAATTCTCTTGGACAATACAACCGATTCCGCGTGATTATCTTACGCAGACAGGTTTATCAGTTTCTCAAGCGGTAGATAGTTCTAGAATTGCCTATCGAAGGGGAACGATCGGTTTCCAGACGAAGGCGTCAGAGTCCTCGAATTATTCCATTTTCCTCAACGTCGAAGGCCGTTCGACATCATTAACATCCAGTAAAATAACTTTCCAAGGATACGTCTATGATATTACTGCATTCCTGTAACGGACGTACAACACTTGGGACATTTTGTTACCAGGCACTTCCAATATCGTTTTATAATCTATTTTTAGCCTTCGGTAGCCTTCCGCCATGGGTCGTTGGATTCAATTCAAGAGCGACACTTTTTTTTTTTTTTTAATAAAAGGAGCTTCGCGGAATTTCCGTGTGGCGAGATTTACTCACGTTTATCGCCGTTCCATTACCGTCGATGGACAATTCAGTCGCCATCAGCAGCATCGCCAATCCCAATTAAAAGCCTTTCATCGTCGCTCCGAAATTGATATCGGGGAAACAAAAACGCCAATTCCAGCCGTCTACTTCGCATGTAACGAACACGCGCGTAGTCGTCGCTACATGCATGCACGATGACCTATTCCACGAGCTGGTCGCGTGAGCGTGTACACACACACACACACAGAGAGAGAGAAACCATACGCACATAGGTGCCGTGGACGCGCGAGTTTTCCTCCTATTGCTCGCGTGCACGTGCGTCTCGAAAGTGTTAATTGACCGCTGCCGGTCATTACACGGTTGATCGCAATTAAAACACCGCAATTTCGCGAACGAACGTTCGGTTCACGGGCAAATTAAAATTGCACCGCTACGCAAAGTAACGCGCGTGACTTGTTTTCCGAGGCGTCGAACGCGAGTTCGCGCGTATGCGATACGTTTCATGCAATTTCGTCGTTGCGTTTCCTCTTTCCTTCTCTCTCTTGGCGCTTGCCGATTCATACGCCACGTCGACGATTACAATAATTGCATCGGCAGCGGGACGATCAAATTTCGGACATTAACGTTTGCCGTTAATCATTACCATTCCCCCTCTCGCTCGCGCTCCCTGATCCCTTCGGTTTTCAACGGACCCGCAGAGCCGAGAGAGAGCGCGCGCGCGCGCGCGCTATGCACCGCGGGCTAATATATTCGGGATTCTAGTCGTGTCGCGACGTTATTATTCCGTCGCGATGTGTAAAACTAGTTGACGCTTCGTAAACCTCGATTTCACGCCTCGTCGACCTCTAATTAATGCAGTAGGAAATTGTTATTCCGTTACGTGCACTCTACGTTCTATGCATTATTTCGGATAGCCGATCGTGCCCGGTCGCGGCTCCTGTCCGTCGCTCTTCACCGTCCATTTGCGCTTCGTGGGATATTAATCGTTCTTTTCGTTACCATTGCGATCTATTCCTCTCCGACTAGTCACCGTATTGCAACGAGCCGCAGGTGAAATCTTTATGACGCACTTACCTCCGGCCACGTGGAACCTTTGACGAATAAGTAAAAGCAAAATGCCGCGTCTTCGACTCTTCCAACGAGATTTTAGACGATCTCAGTGTTGGATCACATTTTTAGTTGAGGCCGAACAAAATTCAACTCCGCCGCGTTGCAAAATCTCTGCAGCGGCGATGATTTCTCATTTTCGTCATTTCGTAATAAAGAATTTCCAGCACGAGTCCCGGACAATGACAAAACCAAATCTAAAAAATTACTTCTGTCCCCGCTATGTCCTATTGTCAGACGACGAGCTCCGAAATCCGTCCGTTGGAAGGGACAATAATTGATCAGGCCCCGAATAATTGTTCGGGACATCTTCGCGTCGCGATTGTTCCCTAACTAGAGGCTGCGGAGGACAAAGAGCCAGGCTAACGCGTTGATAAGGGAGAATAGAAGGAGGTGTTTCGACGGGGTGTAGCAATAACGAACGATATGTGGTCGCCTTAATGACAGCCGGGGGGTTCCTTCCAATTTGAAGTTCGTGCAAGCAACTTACCGAAAATTCGCTCGTTTCGCTCATTACCTGATGCCGCGCGCGCGAGTCTCAGTCTCTGAAACACACGAGTAGGCTGTAGGCAGAGCGTAACAGGCCGAGCAGGTAGACAGGCAGGATGGGTCGGCGCTACCGTTTCGTATACGTGGATGTAATGCATGCTAAACATGTCAGGTAATTAACGTGAGCATTACATGTATGCCGTCCTCTCCCCTCCCCCGGTTTCGCACACTAATTACAGCTAGATATAATACAGGCCGACCGATCGAACGGAATTTGAAGTTGTATAACTGTACCGGTGCGATCAGCTAGGCGCCGGGGATATCCTCGCGGTCTTGGGTGTCGTTCCGCAGCGGTTATTACCGGGCGATAGTCGACGAGATCTCGCGTCGATCGGAGGGAAGCTTGATTTATTCGTTCCTCGTTTCTCGCTCGACGAGTCGAGGCTCTGCTGGCTGAACTAACGAGACCCGGCGTAACGAACGATAGGGATTCTATAGAGGGGTCGTCGCGTCGGGACGATCATCCGAAGGAAGGCGTAGATCGCGCGGAATTGATCCGATCCACGGCGAAATGTGGGCTCGTTTAGATTTAATGTTAATAGTATGTGAAACGAAGAATCGGGGCGTCGTCCCGTAGGAGCCCGCATCGGTCGACGAGGATCCTCGACCTGGCAGACACGGACACAGGCACTTTGTATGAGCCGTGTATGAGGGTTCAAAGAAATTCTAATCGAGATACAGGCGAGCGTGTGCGCGACTGGTCCTCCGGCAAATTACACATACGGGCCCCATTACGAGAGGGTGACGGTGCCAATCGAAAGCTTTGGTCTCCCTGAATCCTGTCGCGTAGATATCTTCCAACTAGGACGTAGGTATATGGAATTGTCAGGTTCCGGAAAATATTTTTCTTTCGAGCTGAAAGGGTTCGTTATTTTTTATCGGCACCGTTGCTAATTAAGTTTCTTATTTTTTTTGCTATTTACTTTGCTATTTAGTGCACTCGTGACGATAGGCGGGTAAGAGGCGAAAGGAAAGGAGGGATACGGTGACACAATCTTTTACAATCCTTTAACGATGATACATTGCTTCGGAGACATCCCAATGGCCACGGTTCTGCCCACATCACTTAGAAGCTGAAACCGGGAATCCGTCTCGTTTGATTCCGATTATATTATTCTCGACATTCGTGCAAAGTATATTAATAAAATAGATACTCCGATTTGAGACTTTGGATTTATAATCTAATAACTCTTTTCTACATTGAATCCTCGCAAAGGCTTAAACAAGAATTCTACTGTAATATAAATTAGGTTATGGGTACCAATTTCGCGGAGCAAAAATTCTCGTCCCCTCGAAGCAAACAATCGTGCCGCGGCAATTACGTATTCGCGTATGGGACTAGGACGTGGATCAGGGACAGAAAATCTGAAAAGCGGTAAGGTAGAACGTGGAAGACTCGAGTATCGAAACGAGGGGGAGGGTTGAAAGGGGTGGAAGAAGGGAAGGACCTTTAGCCTCTGTCCTTGTCGCGATCGCACGGAGCGAGTATGGTCGTCGCGACGCGACGCGTCCACAGGACCGACGAACGGTTAGTTAAGGAACACGGGAAAGCACTTCTGAATCACTCTCGACGACGCGCGTCCCTTCGCTCGCGCTACTTCGGATACCACGATACCGTACACTTTTCCACTAGATATCACTCCGTGCATATATCAATTTTCCACTCACGTCACCGGCCCGGTGGTATAAGACGCGCGGCGAAAGTGGAATTTGCAGGCCGAGATACGCGAGAATCCGATACGCAACGATGATTCAGCTGCGAGCCCCGTTTGTCGAGCAACGTTTCTAAAGACCCTGGTCCTTTTAAGGGGTTCGTTTGAAGGGGAACGATTAACCCCCGCGCATAGCGTCTTTTTCTGCCCGGTTTTATCCCCCCCTCCTCGCGTCGTTAAATTGTCTTCATTACTGCTGAGTTATATACGATTGCGACGATGTCACTCTTGTTAAGGGACCGTGTTTTTGCTCGATCGGAGGGAACAAACTAAATTTCAGTCGATGTTTCGCATAGCTTGTTAGACGCTTCGGGGTAATGGGATCGAATCGAGAGGAAAAAGTGACCGCGCGAATAAATTTCTGGTCAGCGTAGCGAACTCGTTCGACGGAGAACTTTGCTTTTAAGAAAGCCAAGAGGCGGTCGTGATAAGCGCGCGCAACCGGTAACTCGAGAAATAAATCGCCGGGAACAATCCTGAAAGCGTTGCGAGGCGCAGGAACGGGGGGAGCGTCGCGTTTCCTTCCTCGCGCAGCTTTTTCCACTTTCCTCCTTCGCTGGAAATCTTTTTTTTCCGCGAGTCGTGCCGCGAGCGAGCGAACGCGCGCGCGCAAATTCGAACTCGGAAGCGATGCATCATAATCAGGCGGTCAACTTACTTAGCCCGGAGTGCTACGTGCTTAAGTTAATTAGCTAATTACTAATTTTAATCGGATGACGTATGCGCATCTCCGGGGATACAAGCAAACCCTCTTAGCAGGGGGAAACTGAATTCCCATCGCCCTTCTACTTCTCTCTCTCATTCCCTCTCTCGCCCGTCGTCGTTCTCTTTCTTGTCCTCTCGTTCGCACCTCCTCTCTCGCTTCCGATACGTTGAAGCCGCGAGTCCCGCCTAGCTCTAAGATAAAACTCGTCTTAATTGGGTTCGCGTAATTTCGCTAAAACTCCCCCGCTTATTTTTCACCCATTTTCGACCGCGGCCACTCTCGCCATTCCTCGCGCGAGGGTAAAGACGACCGCGGGTCACGATCTTGAAACCGCGAATATTCCCGTAATATCCGGCGCGTCGAGGGGCATTCGCGCTATCGTCCAAAGACTATCAACCCGACGCTGCCTCGTGAACGAGGTTATTCCTCGTTAATGACGCAAAACGGCATAAAAAATTCGCCGCAGGTAGCGCGAAACAAATATTTCAGGGCGATTTAAATGTCGGCGGGAACACGTTAAACCGGTACCGAGGGAGTCCTGGCCGGGGCGGTCTTGTTAGTCGAACTGCCGCGATTCAAGTCCGCTCATTTTCCATAACGCGACCAACTACCGTTTTATTTCCCTCGGACGCGTCCTTATTCGCCGTCGATATTTCGCTTCGACTCCACCGGAGCTTGTTAATATCACGGCGCGGCCGGTCGGACGCGAGTTCAATTCCTGATACTCGTCCTTTTATACGCATTTCTAATTAACTGCCTCCGCGACGCTCAGATTCGCCTTCGCGATTCTCATTCGACGGCAATTCCGAGGCTTCGTTCGATTCGATTCGGGAACAGATGATCACGACGTTTCGCTCGCGATACTTTTGTTAAGATCGTCAAGTGAGACACCGAGGAAGGCAACAAGAGGACGATGCACTTATTGTTCCATAACGAAGCGCCCCCTCCCAGGCGGGCTTAATTACAATGCGTATCTAAACGAATTGAAACAAGACCGGCACGACGACCGACCATAAAACGCGTCCAATAATATATCATCTCCGCGCGGAGAAAGAATCGAGCGGAGACGTGCTGCGACGTCTCGACGTGCAGATACACGGAACGCTGAATTAAAGGAAAAAATCGAGGGAGCGGGGATCCGGAGAGGAGGAGGAAAAAACGAGCAGGAACACGGAGCAGTATATCTCCCGGCGCGCATGCGGTTTAAGTGCACGCGCTTAATTAGCTCGCCGTATCCTCCCCTTGCATAAAATTACTAAACGCGTTATAAACCAGATATCATTATATTTCGACGTAATAAGATCAAACTTTAATTAGGTTCTCCGTAAGAGTGCTCGTACACCGGCGCAGCTTCGTTCCTCCTCCGCGTGCACGTACACACACGTCCGAGCCGTCGTTTATGGATCGTGGAAGCGAGCGGGTTACCAGGGGAGCGGGCGCGCGTATAATGCCGAACGCGAGATTAGCCATCGAAGAGTCGGCCGAAAACAATTATTAATAACACGTGGCACCGCGAGACGCGCCGCACACAAGCTGCGCGATTGATTGCTTACTCTCCAGAAGAGAATGCTGCTCGGTTGAGTCTGTTAATGAGGTGGGAGTTAATTAACCGAACCGAGGCGAAAGAGAGACGGAGCGAGCGGCCGCGGAGGGACGCCGTTGGAAGGGGAGGATGGGAGAGAGAGCCGGTTCTCCTCCGGGGGGAAGCGGAAGGGAAAAACACGAAGTCGTGCGCGAGAAGGAGAAGGAGGGAAAAAGGAGAGCGACGGATGAGCCGATAGAGCGGGCGCGGTGCGAGGAGGAGGTTCGGGATTGAGATACGGGTGGTAATAGTAGCGCGAGGAGACGAGACGCAGTTAGGGTTGCAGAAAGCGCGACTGTGCCGGGAGCGAGGGGGTGGAAATGAGAGAGGAATAGGTGTACCGAGCAGGCCGCGCGGCTTCGTAATTAGGGATCTATAATTGCGTGGAGTCAGCTAGAGCGGTTGAGTCGAGTGGCAGGCACCCAGCGTCACGTCGTTCACACGTGCGCGCGGCTGCGAACGTATACGTATGTACGTGTGTGTGTGCATACCTGCATGTAGCTCGGACGTGTGTTTCGCGCGTGTGTTCGTTCGCTCCGATTCTGTGTCCTTCGCCGCGCCGCGCCGGCTCGGTTGACTCTCGACGCGGGGGCATCGGTCGCCACCGGAAATGGACTCGGTCGCGATGCCCGCAAGTAATACGGCCCGTTGCCGTGATCAGCCTCTGAATCGAAGATCGCGCTATTATCGCGAACACAAAACCACGCGCAAAACCTTCGGTCAGCGTTTTTTTGCGAGACCATTTGCGAGACGATGCTTTCGAAGGTTCTTACCTGGAGTAATTCGTTGTTTCTTTCATCATCGGTGAGAAGGAATCTTGTCATCTGTCGGACTCCTCGGACGTGGAAAACCCCGGAGCAATAGGATTCTCTTCTTCGTTCCCTTCCTTCCCCTTTCCAGAAATAGTATTGCATCAATTATCTCGAAATAGTGTCCTCGATTCGTCGCCCTTGGCGATAATTTAACGAGCACCGTGTACACACGCAGGTGGAATTATTACCGCGGAGATCTGCGCGCGCGCGAGCCGACTGCTGGGTAACAATATCGCCCACTAATTGGAACGACGAAAAGTTTCGGTCATTACGGTTAAAGCGTTCGCCTATCAGACAGACACACGTGGTTGCTTTTCCATCGTTGCCGCACGTGTAGGTGCGTGATCTGCCTCGCGTAGGCAGTGCCCGGCTTCTATCGGCGCTGCTAATGAGGCAGATTATTCCCGGCGCGGCGGCCCAGACTGACAAGAAAGAACAAGAATGTGCATAGGAAGTGGGCTTGTCGTTCGCATGCTGATAGCGCGACATCGCGTTCAACCGAGGAGATAAGTGCATCTGCCCGGCGATGCCGTTGCCCGAGGCCAACGTTTCCGAAACTTCGCGGGACGACAAGCGCGCTTGAAAGTCCTGAGATTCGGGGGTTAATTTAAATACTGTCGAAGCTTAATTGCTCTGGGGTGGGGGTGGGGCGCGGCCGGAGGCTGTCCGCCGAAAAGACAAAACAAATGCGTCGTCGAGGCCGATAAATCCAGCGGAGGCGGGCAGCATCGTTGACTTCGATCCGTTTTAACGACGAGAAACGAGGCTTGCAAAGCTTGCAAAAGCTCGCTTCACAAACGACCGGCAGGAGAAATGATCGCGCAACACGTTTGAAATTTCGCGGTGTAT
The DNA here is from genome assembly GCA_030770465.2 of Perdita meconis. Lineage (NCBI taxonomy): Eukaryota > Metazoa > Arthropoda > Insecta > Hymenoptera > Andrenidae > Perdita > Perdita meconis. The sequence continues at coordinate 5,584,151 of JASKOS020000016.1, forward strand.
CAGAATTAAATCGAGCGAGGCGTAAGATCGGATCGCAGGCGGGTTCCCACCGAAAATTTCCTCGCGGAGCGTGAATCTGGCCTGGGCTACGGTCGAAGACGCCGGAAAAGAGCTTTCTCCGGTGCGGCGCTTTCTTCGGCTTGGCAATCCTTCACAGTTAACGCCCCTAATCGTATTCATTAAAGTGCTCTCAATGCTTTTACACGGCTCTCAAGCTCTGCCACCATTTTCTCGCTCCCACACTTTAAACACCCACGCTACCCGTCCTCGCCACCCTCTTCCCTCCGCCCGTCTCTTCATCCGCCCGCGCTTTCTCTCTCTACCCCTCTCGCTCCCTCTGCCTCTTCGCCGGTGCTTTCAGCGGCCGAGATCTTGAGTAGATTCTCTCTCCCTAGTCTTAGCCCGTTCTCTATCCCGCTTGTTCGCTCTCTCGCCCCCCCTCGCTCACTCGTCGCGAGGGCTTTTAAGTTGGCAACAATGCGCGGATTTATAAACCAGACTGAGGGCATTGTTATCGGCGAGTGATTGGAAGGCGGCGTTTCGACACTAGCCGAATACCAACCATTGGTTACCGTCCATTGTTGACCCCTTTATCTTGGAAATTCGTTGCCCCGCCACCTTACCTTTCCCGCTCGTTCGCCCAGGGACTCGCTAAATCACTTGGTTTTATTGATGGACCGCGGAGACCAGAAAGCCGCGACCACCGCGGTATCACGACTTTTGACAAACGGCCCATTGTGGGTCGTCTTTTCTTCGCGGTTACTTCCTGTCGCAGCGCCGTTTGCCGCCTCTCCGACTCTCGATTCACTCTCCTTCGCCCGTCCTGATCGCGCCAATCACACTCGCGCTCCTTCGGTTCCCAAATTTTTCGCCCCCTCCACCCCCCGGACGATTGATGATCGCTTCCCCCATCTACTCAACCGTCTCCCTCGGATTTTTTTTATCGGACGCGAGTTTTCCAGATGGATCCCGAAACGCGGCAGCTTCCGCTGCGGCGTTTAATGGTTCGCGTTCGAATTTCGATCGGACTGCCCTCCGGCTAAGCGGGAGAAGAGGACGCGTCCCGTCGCACTCTGCCATTGCCCGGCTACCTTTTTGTGCTCGAAATTAATGCCGAAGCGTGTGGATGCACGTGGATCCCTTCGAATTATACGCATCGGTGACAGTGCTCCGCACAATAGGATACGATAGGATGAATCGAGTTTCTACCCTCGGTTTGCGAGTTGACTTTCCCATGATGCGGTCGTAATCAGATCATCTCTACCCCAGCGTCCTGCATATCGCCGGCGCGCGTTGTGCCGTCGATGCCCGGGCGTGCCCGTTTTTGTTTATTGCTTAAGTGGCCCCATTGTTCGTCGGTGCGCGGCGCGTTTGCTCGTCGGTTTAAAAATTAATTAAGTCGCGGACTGACGGTGCGCGCGATTCAAACACGCCGAATGCTTCTTCATTAAAACGCGGAAGTTGAATGCTCCGGCAAAACTTATCTCTGCCTGGCATTCGCTCTAAGGAACCTCGACTTTCCCCCTCTTTCAGAGACGAGATTACACGAGTCCGAGGATGTTTCCAGATGAAAAAATCTAAATCCCGTTTAGAGACACGTACCGGGTGATTCAAAATTATAGGTCAATAGGAAATGTTTAAAAAGCCTTTCACAAGCTTTCTATAACGTTTTACTAAAAATTTTAATAAGAAATTCCGCACGCACGATTAGAAAAAAAACGGTGCCACTTAAAAACCACCCTATACACGCAATAATAAAGCAAACGGTTCAATTAAATTTCTCTCTCCCTGCAACCGACATTCACAGCGCCCAACATGCATCCCGATCTCGCTAACAATGCCTCTGTCAAACGGCGAGCACTTTACCCCAAACCGTCGACGAGTGGCCCGCACGCGGGCGAACGAAATCTCGGGCGAGCGTATCGAAATCATTAAACGATTACGCGTCATGGGAACCCGGCTGGCGCGATGATAGACAAATTTGCCGCGCGCGCGTCCGTTCGCGATGGGTTGGGGGTGAGAGCCGAGCGGGAGCTTAAAGCGCGTTAAAATAATATACGACGTCCTAGGCACTGTAACCGAGGCACGGAAGAATATCGATTTTCGGCGGAGCACCGCGTCGCACGTGTCTCGGCCTTCGACACGTGCCGGCGGGTTCTGTGCTGCGCACGGGGTACGCCGAGATACGAGAAGGTATCGTTGGCCGGGGCGAATCTCAAGCGTGTGCGTGCAGAAGTCTATGCACGCCGATTGATCTCGGTCGAGGGGGTGGTGACGGTCACTCCGCCGCGATCTCCGGCCACCCTTCGCGCCATGCAGTTAAGGGCTATCTTCCGTTCATCTAATCCGTAATTATGCCGGCCGAGAAGCGGCTATTTGTACGGATAGGCTGGCATTAGCCAGGGGGGGAGCACGCATCCCCGAACTGATCCCGCGATGCTAGTTTTGTTGCATCGCGGGGAACGCATTACGATGCAAATTGTCTTTTGGTCGTCATTGCTTCATCCTCTGTGTTCATCTCTCTCGAGGTTCTATCTTTTTTTTGCTGTAGTATTAGAAAGTCTATGGACAATTTTTTGAGATAGCTTTACTATTGTGTCTTCGACTCGACGGTCTCCGTTAAACTGTGTACATCTTTCTTTAACTTTGGATTCAGTGATCGAGGCTCAAACGATCGAGAAGAAGCTCCCCCTCCATCTCTCAGTTGGACAGAGTAGCGTAAATAAGCGAACGAGTTTTTCTTTGCACAATATGTTGCGGGACCATTACTTAGGCGGGGTGAAAGTGGGTGAAGAGGGGTAGCTTCTGTACGGGGAGACCGGGCTCTTACCTAAATAACCACTCAGTCACTCGCAGACTTAGCTGGGAAACGGTGGAGAGGCCAAGAGGGTGGTTCGGTCCGAAGAGTTGTCGGAGGGGGTGGGGGTTAAGGCCAGCTGGGGGTTGGCCCGATACTATTACGTGATGTAAGAGCAGCCGAGCATCCAGAAACCACCCCGCCAGATTAACGAGGCCATTCTCCGATTGATTTCTCGAGAAACGCTTCGATCGTTAACTTCAATATCCTGGCTCGTAGGTAAAGTAACTTTTCGTACGGTTCCGGCTCCGTACCATCATCCTTTGCGTTCGCGCGTGGGGGGCATAAAGAATGCCCATATCGTGTTGTTTTGCCTCTTAAATCAAATAAGAAGGATCCATTCGATTTCGAGCAATTGTCTATCTGCGAACTCGTTTAACTTAGTTTATCCGCAAGGGAGACTCGCGCTGATTTGAAAACTAATAAATTATGGATCGGTTGACACGCGCCACGGAAATTTCGAATGTAGTCAAAGTAATTTCGTTCGTTCCCGAAACACTTTCAGTTGATTAAAAATTTTCCGGAAACAATTTGCTTTTGTTGCGGCTGCGAGCGAACGTCGCGGCCAGATACTATAAAGAAATTCGATTCTCTTTGATCAAGGCTTGGTGGGGAGTCCCGTAGCGGTGCTATTTAGAACGCCTGTAAACGATTACCCATTAATTTTCCATATCGTTCAGTCTGCCGAAGGATTAACCTGTGATCTTTGCCACCTCGACACGGGAATAGCTTCAAACTCATTTTTACCAGTGATTTAACTTTAATCTCATCTCCGACGCAAATGGTAACGTCGATCAGCTTTACTTTTGTTTCACTCGACTCAGAAATTTCGTCAGGACTACGTACGTATCTAAGGAAGATTCGCAAAGGCAGCGATCACTGTTTTCCAATCGTCTACAAGTTCTACCTGTTCGTTTTAAAATGCAACTCCCCTAGAAAGTCACAAGTTCCCGTACAAACAGGCTACCGAAAGTTGCGCGACAAGGTCTCATTATCGGACTTGGCGAGCGTACGCGCGGCTTTACGAATCGCGCGGGGGTTTAAGAAATTAGCATCTCGATGGGCGAAGGGATAGGAGTGTAGCCCGAGGTATGCGAGTCGCGTCAAAGCGACATTGTGCAGAATAGACGGAGCGGCGAGGACGCGAGGGCCAGACGCTGCGAGGCAAAGTGAGGTAATGGCGTGTTGGAGTTAACTGGTTGATAACCATCGGTTATAATTAACTCAAGCTAACCGGTGAACAAGCCAACCCTGTTAACTGCGCCCAAGCCGCAAGTGTGCGTTTCACTTTATGGGTATCGAGCATGCGGCGGCTGCGCCAAGATTCCCCGCTCGTCCTTCGTTGTTGGTTCTCCCAGAAGCGGTCTATAATTAATAGAATCCTCGGTGTGATCCTCTGCGCTTCACGCAACGGCGATTCGCTTATTGAGAATCGTCGGGCGAATCGCCATCGGCGGCGAGTCCATTCATCCGGAAATGACTCGAGGGTAGGAGACCGGCGCGGCTCCGTTTCGATCCGGGACCGGGTTTTCTTGAGAACGGACCGAATTCCCCCGATTCCTCGCCAGGAACTGTAAACAAGCCGTCGCTCGGAAGCGGCTTAAAAACGACACCCGGTGTACGATCGCTGTCACGGCAGCCGTGGCTGCTTTCTCGTTCCATTTTCCTGAAGGTTAATCCCCATTGTCGGCTGACATAAGCCTCTAATGGATGGAACCGATCCGCGCGGCGAACGGCAACGGGTGCCCGTTGCTTGCACGAACGCGCAACGAATTCGATTCGCTCTGTTTGTTGGACGAAACGTTGCGAGGCGCAAACAGAGGGTGGAACACAGATTTTTTCGTGAACAATGGGATGACCGAGGGCTTGTTCGCCGTCTTCCAACGATGCTGGCAGCGGATCCTGGGTCGACGATCGAAGAGGATCCCCGGGTTCGAGGGAACCGGCGCGATTCGAGAATCGCATTCGTCGGAAGACGCATCCGGCGGAATCCTTTTTCCGATGATCAGTGGTCAGGCGGCGAGGGAGGCTAAACAGGGTGTCCGTTTCGGACGCTTTAACGAGGCGAAACGAGCCACGAAGGAGCGCGGCAAAAGGGCCAATCCCAATCACTTTTCCCGACCAATTCCGTAATTTTCGCTAAGCAGAACGAATGCCTTCTCTCTTTTCTTTCCCTGACAGGGGGTGAGGGGGTCGAGGGTGGGAAGGCCAGGCCGGGCCGCGCGCAATCATCGCCCAGTCTTTTAATTTCCTATACTGGCAGGAGAAGGAGAGAGAGCGAGAGAGACAGTGTCGGTGCGAGTGTAGGTGTACGCGCAGCGTTCACGCGCGCTTTCCCGCTCACGCGCGTGTGTGTGTGCGTGCATTCGTGTGAAACGGATGTAGGGAAGATAGGGAAGAGAGAATGGGAGAGAAAGTTTCAAGTAAAGGACGAGGAGAGAGAGAGAGAGAGAAGGAGAGAGCGCTAAAGGGCAAGGGAGAGACAGAGGGTGACTGAGAGGGCGAGAGAGAGAAGGGTGGCTCGTGCGCGAGGGTCGGCACGGGGTGGTAATTGGCTGTCATGGCTTCCCAGTTCTACCAACCGCCCAACAACCCCGAGAGATTGGTATCGCTTATAATTAACTTCTCCGTGCCACGAAGCCACCGTTTCCATCGCGGTGTCCAACGAAAAAGAGAGATAGTTACAATGGGGCCGAAGGGTGAGGTGCGCGACGGCGAGGGTGAAAGTTTCGGCTGTGGCCCGAAGCCGGGGAGCTTACGGGAGTTCGCGAGCGTGTGACGAAAAGAAAGCGAGAGCGTCGGTGGTCGGGGGGACAATCGGTTTTCGCGACGCGGAGGGTGGTTCCGCGAAGGCATTTGCACCCCCTTTCTTGCTTCTTACTCGCAATATTAAGCTCTCGTGGCGTGCTGGCGCGTAACGGGGAGGAGGATCGAAATCCCGTGTGCCCGGGAGCGTCGAACGATGGTCTCGTTATTTCGTAATTTTCCTTAGGCACCGTAATTGGAGCCTTTTGTACGCGCGTCGCCACTTCTAACGAAGAAGATCATTAGCTTTGAGGAAATCTGGTAGTCCCGCAAGTTTCTCGCCTCCGAACACCTTTCAAACGAACTCACCGACACCTTTAGGGTGGCTGAACGAGTTGGAAAGAAGCTGCGCCCTCTCGTGAACCGTGTGCGTCAGGATTCGAGGAGGATTTCACGGGACACGGGGTAGCGGTTTGCCTTTCGCACGCGACGCCAGAAGGAAGGAGGCGACAGTGACGACAGAAGAAAAGCCCTTTCAGCGCGAGGGACATTTCGCGCGCGCGACGGGTATCGAGGAGGCTAGGTGCGGGATACGGGAGGAACGACGAGGGCGGGCGGAGAGGATCCGTGCGAGAGACACAGGGCGAACGGATGGGCGGGAGGGATAGAAATGCTCCGAAGTCTAAGTAAGTAACATCCATTTCTATCCCCTACCCATCTAGTCGCGCCTTTTACTTTGGTTTACCTTATACTTTACGCGCTACTTCTGCGACTTTTTATTTGCAATTCCACTTTCCTCCACGACTGCCACCTTCTCGGCCGCGGTTCTTGAGACCGTCTCCGCCCGACTACATATTTCATGTCTCGTTCCCACAATACCATTTATTCGTTACGGAGCTTTCGCGCTCGGAAGGTCGTCCGTTCCCCGCGGTATCGGTCGGACGGGAGGAACAATTTTTAACGAGATATCGTCGTCCGCGAAAAGCGACGCCGTCGACTGGCGCATCGATGTTTCATTTTGCCTCCGAAGAACGCGTTGTCCGCGGAACGAATCCCCAGGCAGGAGGAACGGCGAGGTGCATCAACCCCTGCACGCGCTCAATGTCGCGCCGGGTCCATGGAATGTCGGTACAGTCCTTCCGTAACTAGTTTCTGAGCAGGTCACCCCAATTAACGTTTTCACGTGCAGCCTGCGCTGGCCCCCTCGCCTTTCGTCCTCCGAATCTCTCTCGCTCGCACCCAGACCTTGCCCGCCACCAACATTCGTGCCCTCGGCAGCCGGCCTTCCCGTGTTCCAGCGAGCACGCCGGCACGCCACGCCGCTGCAAGTCTCGCAGAAACTTATAATTGCGAAAGGAGTCGGCAATTATAATTGCCCCCGGCCGGGCAGAGACGGATGTAATTATCCAAACACTCGCGGCGGGCTGCGCGTCGTCGGGCGCCGCCAGAATCGGCCGTGCGAGCTCCCTCGTGTCATCCGTCGTCGAACTTTCGGCGCGCGGAACGTTCGATCCGGGTCAAGGGAAATCGTGTTCGCGGACGAGAAAACGAGGGAGGACAAAGGCGGGAGAGCTGAGAATGTCTGTCGATTAATACCGTCGCGTCGCGAACGCGTCACGGGCGAAAAAGTTTTCGCATCGAAGCCGCGAGGGACGGTCGAGCCGTCTTCCTCCGCCGGTCGATTTACGAGATCGAGGGAACCGACAGGAGACGCGAAGAGCTGTGCCGGGTGGAGCGGGGCGCGCGCGAACTCGCCCGAGCTAAGGAGCGAGAGAAACCGAGCAAGGAGGGAACCAAGACTCCGGTCAATTAAGCGCAGGAAATTAGAGTTTTAATTACGCAGTCATTCAGAAAATTACATCGGGGACCGTGAAGAAGGCATCCGCAATCAGCAACGAGCGACGAGGGCACGGCGTGCCCTTTCCTTCCGACAGACCGTCCGGCGATTTTAAAAACCCTAAATACGAATCGGCGAGAGCACGCGCGTTCGCCGCGCTATTGTCGCGCCGTTCGATCGTTCGACCGAACTGAAGTCAGCCTTGCGGAGCAAAACTTCATCTGGCTCAGATAATCGCGCGATGTAACGAGTCTGGGACCCTGGCCTATCGCGCGGCTGAACGTCCCTTTCGAACGAATAAATTACACCGTGCTCGCGGCTCGAGTCATTTTCCTTAACTGCTGCATTTAAATTCCAACAAATGAGCAATTCAGTCTTTAATTGCTTTACAGCCATGCTCGATGTCTGTAACTGCTCTCCCGCGAGCCAGTAACTCGTGCCCGCTTCCGGCGAAGGCTGTTTTCCATGAAATTCGCCTGCGACCGCTATCCCGTCCGCGCGTATTCATCCGTCACGCGTGCCAATTTCGAGTCCCGACCGGCAAACGAAGTTACCGATCGTTTCAGTATGCGACGCGCGATCCTCGATTTTAATAGTACCGCTGCCTCCTCCCCCCTTCCCTCGCGCGCCACCCCGGCCTCACCTTCGATTCGATTATCAAATTGAGTTCCGCGTAGTCGACGGTATCAGATACTGTGTCTATCGGACGGGAACCGCACCGGTTCGAACTGGGTCGACGCAGGAAGTGGTAACAGAGGAAAAGAACACTCGGAATAGGACACCGCGGAAGTGGGTTAGGGGATAGGTCAAAGGTAGCGCGTTAAATTTAATTACACGTGGCTGTGACGTTCGTTTGAATCGGGGATCGTCCGAAAGCTTGTCCGAATCTCCGGGATTCACAGTCGATAATGGTATATCCGAGGAAACGCGGTCGATATTTGGTTTAAATCGGCATCGATGGTCCTCCTCATCACGACTTTGCGACGCGTCTGCATTCGGCCTGTCTGTTCCCAGCGCGCGGACTCGTCCAGTCTACCTCAGGGCTCGCGGCGAGAAAAGAGAGGGATAGAGAGAGCGAACGCGATTGAGCTCGATTCCAGCAGCTGGATATTATTAGCGATGTATGTTAAATGGAAGAGGAGATTGGTCGTTCGCCGCCGGAACCGAATTATTATCCTTGTCTGTCTCTGCGAGACGTTCCTCGTCCATCGACGACATTTTCTCTGGAACGATCGTATCAAGAGCTATGATTAACTTGTCGCTCGAATGGAACGTTTCAGGAAGCGTTTGTCCTTCCGGTTAATTTAGAAAAGGCAGGATGTCCAGTCGATTAATGTCATCGGGAGAAATAAGTAACGGGCTCGAGTGACTCTCGCTGCGGAAGATTAAACGCGTTCGGCGAACGTTGAATGCTCGTCGACGTTGCGATCGCGGACTCGAGGCGACCGTCTCGGTCCGGTAAGTGGCGAAAATGCGGCGGTGGATCGAAAGACAAATAAAGAGGAATGGAATCGGTCGCGTCGCGTTTCGGCGAAGACGCGAGGAGGACAAGTGGAATTCGAGCGTGCTTGGTCAGGCGGCGCGGCGGAGGCAAGAAAAAAATGTTTTCGGCGGTTGGCAGGTAGCAACGCGGAGTGTTAATTTTCGAAATGAAAACGAGACATTCATCTTTCGCGAAATACTTGGCACTCGACGCTTCAACTCCCGGCCTATTCTCTCGCTCAACGCATTAGAGTAATGAATTAATTTCCATCCGAGTCCCTCCCTCCTCCCTGTCCCGGCCTGCCCCCCTCTACATCTCGCAGTCCGGCCTTTTACTACTCGTTTAGCCCGCAACGACTTCCCTCTCTCTTTTTCTCCCACCCTCCCCTCTACTCCGTCCCTCGCTTTGCATTCTGGATTTAAAGTCTATTTTCTTAATTATAACGGAGTGACAATGCGCTCTCTCTACTTCGTCGCATCCTTCTCCAACGCTTCCATTTTCCTGGAGGTCCCCTAAGGATCCCAGCTACGAGGTATCGTCCTCGATGTCAGTTTCATTAAACGCGGAAGAAGGATTGACTGTGTCGCGCAACTTGCCGGAATTTATCTTGAGGTTCGGAGTATACAATGAATCCGAGATTCACGGGGTTTCTTAATCATCTATTCTATAGAACGAGTCTCATCATTACGGAAACAATAACTACTAATCAGTAAAACACAAGGGGATAGCAATTGCTCGTCGAGTCCGGTATTATCGACAGAGCTCGCCAGATTCAAACTCTCTTATCTCCGCACTCACAGATTACTCCCGTCGTAGGAATACAGTCCCCAAAGGTGGTCCGCGTTTTTTACCAATGATCCACGAAAAAGGTGCGATGATTTGCAAGCGATTGCTTCCGTAGCGTCGAGTCTCATCATCGCAGCGCAACGTATTCGGAAGCAGACCAACGGGGGAGTTTCTGAAATCTGTATCACGTCGCGACGCCAACCCTTCTCCGCCACCGTGGGTTCGTCCCGGTGGTCGCATGTGCACGACGGAGGTTCGTCGATGGGCTCGCCGCCTCGGTCCCCTTTCCCTCGGCGCCACCGCAGCTCCTTGTTCTTTGGCGATGCTCGCGAGGCGCACGGCGCGCTCGTTAACGTATTCATGGGTTTATGGGACAATTAACCCTTTGAGGGACAGTATAATTACAGAAGCGATTAAACATCTTAACGTATAAACACGCCGAGAGCCGGCGACGTGTACGTATACGAGAGTCAATGTGGCAGCCAGCCGGCTAGGCAGCCGGAGCGTTACCAATTAACATACTAATGACACGGGGCGCTTTTCGAGAGTCACTGTAACCGGCTGGCCTGCAAAGCTTCCTGAGCGCGCGCACACAAACGACACGTGGGAATGCGTGCGTACGTGTACGTGCATACACGATGAGACGGCGTGCACGCGCGCTCGCGCGTAGCCGCGGGAACGGCGGCAGAGCTTCGGCTTAGGATTATTTGCGATTAAGGATCACGCGATCGGGACGTTTCCGCGATGTTCGTTAAAATAATTGACCTGGAAACTCCTCGAGGTGTGCGCTGTTTTCGGTGGGACGACGAGGAGGGCGAGGGAACGCGAGGAACCGTCGGCCTTCGACGAGCGAGCGTAATCGCGGGTTCGTTTTTGCGACTCCGTTCCTCGCTCCGCACCGCGGCCGGGATTTTAATAGTTTTTTAAAGACGAGAAAAGGAACTCGTTTCCTTGATTGGATTGAAACGTATCTCGCGCGCGGACTTCCGTAACGACTTTCCTAATTACGCCGTCCATTAATTTTAATTGACCCGGTTTTTCTTTCCAAAACGCGCGCGCGGATATTTTTCCGCGATGAGAGGGAGGGATCCGATTGAAAATCCGTTGAATAATCTCTGGTCGGATCTGCCGTGCGGAATACCCTCCGCTCCGACGGAGAAATTTCAATCAACGTTTTGGAGGTCCCGTGTTTCGTGTTAAACGTTCAATGTTCGATCAGCCGTTACACGGAACGCCCTAATGCGACGCACGCCCCGGTTAACAATACGGGTTCTCGCGCCCGCGTCATTTTGTTTGCCGCCCGCGCGAATTTGATTATCGCGTAATCTCAGCCGTGCCCGAAATCGGTCGGCCTGTAAAATCATGGAAAATCTAGCCGGACAACACCGCTTACCGGTGTCATTGTGAAACCTTTATCGCGTTCTGCGACACGGGGCACGCGACCCGTTGCAAAATCACCGACCGCGCGGTGCGACCTTCCTGCGCGCCATACCAAATGCTTTTGATTTAATTAGCTAATTATAATGTTCATTTAATTAATATAATTGGACCGGTTGGTGGGTCGCGGACGCAGCTTGAACGGCCTCGTGACAGCGGTGACTATTTTGCCGCGTTGCATTTAATAACGCCCATTAACGAACATTTACATTAGCAGTAATTATCGCGGAACCCCACGTCCGCCTACCAACCGATCGGGGATATTTTCCGCTCATGATGCGGCGACAGTTTCATTCAATTTGACGCCACCATTCAATCCTGCCTCTGCGTTTTATGGCAATGACTTAACAAACACAAATGAGGAAATAATGACATTCTTAATCGGCAGCTCTTAATAACAGTTTAGTTAGACCTTGTTTTAAATGTAATAACTGACCGAAGGTTCTAATTATAGTTTTTGGAGTTTCAATAAATAGCTCGGAATTGAATTTATTTACAGATAACTTGACTCTGAACGAGTGCAAAAGGATGTGTAATAGATTCTGTGCCTTCATACTATTGATCAAAATACTTATTATTCTACTGCAGAAATATACCTGTGGTTTTAAAATAACATGACCCAAATCCCATTTTCAGAGAATTTTGGTTAACATCTTAACTGCGGTATAATTCATCCCATTTAAAACCATGTCAATTGAGATAATCTGTTCCAAACATTCCAAATTCATTCAACAGAAGACGTTTAAATGCCAATTGCCAAAAATCGTATTAATAAATAGTAAGAATAAGAAACAAAAAACGTGTAAAACTTTCAGTTGTAAAGCCACAAATCTATGCTTCACCTTCTACTTTCTTTGTAACAGAAATTAGTGTATCTGTGTCGCGGATACGGACAGATGCCATGAATACGTCTACAATGTTCGCCAAGAGATCGTTTTATTGTCATTGGTATCGAAGGAAGGTAGGAAACAAACAATAACAAAATGACAGCCACTCCGTCCCGCGCGTGACATCACAATTCCTATTAGGTGAAATAAATTCTTTGATTCTTTAATTATCACGTGGTATACTTTGATTTTCGATATAAACAATAGCTTTGAGTTGCAATACGAAACTGTATCCCCTGATTTCGTTTTGCTCCCAGCACAAGAGCAGATTTATAGACGTATCCACGTCAAAACTTGAATTTCAATTCAGCTTCGCGAATCCGTTCAAAAATTCGCGCGATCGGAGGAAGAAATCGGTATCGCAGGGATAGATAAGGACGAAGGGTCGTTGCCGTGAATCGCGTGTGCGCGTTGGCCGGCGAAGGTACACGCGACACGCGCCGAACAGGCAACCGCGACTGCGCAGAGGCACGCGTGACGCGCCGAACGTCGTCGTCGCAGTATGGAGCGAGGAGCGGCGACCAGAGGAGACGAGAAGCGAAGGGACGTCGGACGAGCGCGTCGAGCAAAGTCTAGAGCCGAGAGTGCGCCGAGTGGTTGGCGGTCCCGCGTCGCCTCGCGTCTCGCGTCGCGTCGCGTTCCTCCTCATTCCGAAGTGAGCTGCCGTCGCGAACTAACCGGCGCGGCCTCTGGCATCCCCCCGTCCCGGAGAGTGTCGAAAATCGCGCACAAACACCCACGCACAGAGACACGTACCGACCGCCGCGCACCAGCAACAACGCAACCGTTCGGTGGCAACGACACGCACGTCGCACCGCGTGGAACCCTGGACGCTCCGTAACGCGCTAATGAATTGAATTATTTTCGTGCCGCGGCTTCCGACCGTGCACGCGATTCCGCGGCACGCGCGTGCTCTCGATCGATCGATATCGCGCGGCGAGTGACTCCGAAAGTGTTGAAATATCGGGAACGTTGCTTCCGCTTTCATTGTCGCGGTCTCTTTTTCCCCACGTTCGCTTTTCAATTTCCTTCCTTCGCGGCAAGGGGAACTTCAATCCGATTCATCGAGTGTGTCTGATGAGTGTCGTCGAAAGCTACTTCCGCCTGTCCTGCCGAAGGATCGAGGGAACCACGTACCCTCCGCTGCCGCTGGACGAGTTTTGAGGATTTCCGCCTGCGGCTTCGCTACACCCCCGTGAGTAATTCGCATTGTCCGCATGAACGAGCGTGCTTACGCGCGGTTAGGAAAACTCCGCGACGAATAAATCGGATGAATCGATCCGAAATTGAAGGATCTTATTACGGAGCGCGCCGGTGTGTGTGCGAGCGGCGCGGAAAGGACGCGGAGACATCGGTGTCAATACTCTCCGTGATATTTAACGCACGTCCGGCGATGTGCCGGTTCCGGATGCGGGACGTTTCGATTAACGTTGGAACGCACGAGTTTTTCACCGCGTGTGCTCGCGTTGCGTCACGTCGCTTTCGCCGTTGGTCGTCGCTCCGTTTTAAAACTGGAACGTCCGACGCGGGCGACGCGACGTCTGACATCGGCGTTGTTTACGTCTGGCAGGTATCGTGACGCAGCGCGAGTCCACGGTATCTTGTTTTCGCGAAGGCGGCCAATTATCGACTCATTGTTCCCGCGACTCCGACGAGCCGCGCGATTAAGTCCTGCGAGGATTGATCGATCTTCGCCGCCACGCTGCGAGGAGTCTCGTGTACGACTTTTTTTTTTTTTCTCTCGCGTCGCTTCTTCGCCTGCTTTCGAACCGGTCGCGCCGTAATTTGAGACGGAATCGAGCGGGCGCGCTCTCCTGACCGCCGCTTGCCCTTCGCGAAATAAATCCGAGCTCCAGTTACGCGTTCGTCGCGTTACACGTTACACGATATATAACGTCGTTGCTTTTGAATTCGACCGCGGGTATAAATCGAGCATTATCGGGCAATCCGCGGCATTCAACGGTCGAATGAAATGCACGCCGCGGCGTGCATTTACGTTTCAATGGTCGAATGAAATTTCCGTGCCGCGTCTGGCTGGCAAGAAGTCGTTGTTTGCGAGAGAACCGACGCGGCCCCTCGCAACGCTCACCCGCCACCTACCCGCCCCCGCGCACCGCGCCGCGCCGCGCCAAGGCATTAATTGGGTGGAGCTTTAATTGCCTTAGCACGACCGACCGCCGTTCCCGTCGAACTTCGAGGAAGGGCGCTGGAAAGTCGCTTGAGCGCGTTTGCCAATTTCTTCGGCGTCTACGGTTGTCCGATTGACCGGAGGAAATTGTGCGCCGCTCCCGGCAATTAACGGCTCACATTTTTTTTATTGCGTTCGGGGGAAATTAATAAAATTTTATACGATGCAACCATAGTTTCGAAAAATTGCAATTTTGAAAAAACATAAAAATATATATTTTAGAGTATTTCACGTAGGTCAGAGTTCAGTGTATAACAATTTATTTCAATAGACAACGTTTCATTTCGTCTCGCAACAGTAATTCTCTCGCGTCAAGGAATGTGAATCGCTCACCCCGTTGTCTGAAATGTTTTCGATCCACTCTGGTCATTATCCAAGAAGTTCGATCTCAAACGAGCGATACGAAAGGTTAGTCAGCAAAGAGTGGTCAACGTTCTCCCATTCAGCTTCGATTGCGGGCACTTCTTGTCTTCAAAGTGCACCCCCATCCCCCGACGTCCCCGCACCCTCATTCTTCAGCTTTTCTATATCAAACGCGGCTCGCGCGCCCCTCGAAGCGCGGAGACGACCAACCCCTAAATGAAATCCCGGAATTAAAGCCGTATATTAACCTCGTGGCGTTCCCTAAATTAAAAAACAACATTTTTACGATGTCGGGATAGAGGGAGAGGGTAAGGTGGGCGGAGGGTGCGCGGAAGGACACGGAAATCGGTTCGCGGCTTCGCGAAAATTCCTCTCTTCCATCGTCGGCCGATAGCATCGTGGCCTAACGTAGTCCTTGTTCTACACAGCGTCCGCCTATCCTCCACGCCGACAAGGTTACCGAACTCACCGACCGCTATTCTATTGTCCGTAAATTGCGTTTTTAAATTCGTCGGGCGCCGAGGCACGTGGCTGGCCCGCGCGAACTTCCGAATCCTGCGCCACCCGCAGTTCCGCGACAGTGTAAATTTGCCTTGATCCGAGCGAATTCGCGACTAATCTGATAATTATTCCAACTGCCGCTTAACGCCGCGCGCCGTCGCGTCACGGGGATTTGTGACTTTCTGATTTTCAGTGGAATCAGCGGGACCCGTTCATCGAGTTATTAAAGGACATTAACTTGTAATGGGTACCCGTTATTATTCCCGATATTAATATTTACTGGATATTGACGGGAAACGTATTTAGATTAATTCAACCACAGGACAGGAAGTTATTAGTTTCGTTATTTGAAAATTGAACATGAACCGAATTTGATAAACATTTTTTGCGAATTATTGAAGAGGTGGAAAACGAAATATTTTACTACTTGCTCAAAAAGTACAAGAAAACAAATGACAAAATTGTACACGAAAAAAGATGCGCTACAGAGAGAGAAAAGTCCGCGAGTAAAAATAGGGAGCGTAAAGCGTCGAGATTACCATGGAAATCCAGATCGGGCGCTTTGCATACTTTGGAAATACGTCCACGGAATCGAGAAGGGTGTATAATGGAAGTTGAAATTGGTTGAGCCTGTCCCGTCTGGGCAAGCTACACCCCTCTCTCGTATACGAGGTATCGAGGGAAACGCATTCCTTGCCGAAATTGCTTCGCACTCGATTCGACGGAAAACACACGCGAGCCTTCCAGCTGGAGGTTACGTTTTCGCGCGTCAAAAAATCTACACGGTCGCGCGTCGGTTCGGCCCCGGAGACGGACACACACGCGCGGATTGCTCGCGCGCTCGGCTACACCCCTCTCTTCCCGGTTCCTCGGTTTAACTTCCTCTGTCTCACACTCGTAAAGCGTTGATTAAAATCCACCCGGCATTGCGGAGAGACGGGCGGAGTGCGAGCGAGAGAGGGGTTCGCGAGAAGGACGAACGCGCGAGCGAGAGAGGAGGAACGCTCTCGCGAGGGGTTGAAGCGGGCGCGAGCGGGGCGCCGTGAGCAGAGGAAGTTGGGTGGGCCGGCGTGTGTGTACGCGTAAGTGGGTGCGTGTATATGCGATCGTACGAGGAGAACGAGCGCGAGCGAGCGCGCGCGTGCTCGGACGCAGGCGCAGGAGACGCGAAACGAAGCGGTTGTGTCCGACGACGGCGGTGTGCGGAAACGGGAGAAGAGGGAAATCTAGGAGGGTAGCGGGCGAAGAAGGAGAAGAGACAGGGTGGCGAACGGCGGTAGTTGGTATATACATGCGGGGTAGGAAGGGGGAGAGGATCGTCGAGAGGGTAGGGGAGGTCCAAGGCGTTGCTTGCTTAATTACTAAAAGCTAATCAATTCCGGAGGAAGTAAAGTTTAAATTGCAAACTAAAGTATAGCTAGCTCCCGGACGTAATGCTGCAAAGCGATATTACCGCTCGCTGCATTCCGCAATTAGCCCGTGGTAAATCATTGAAAACAAATTACGGGTGGAACCCGTGAACGGCTTTCGGCCTGTCGAGTCGCTCCTTTCTATCCAGAAAAATATGCCGACCGCGGATAGCCTAGCATCGCCGGGATTGGAATTTCGCCCGGTAATACAACCCGGCTCTTTGGTTCGCGTTAATAAGCCCAATTAATCTCGCTCGGTCGCAATTTTTCACGAACCGTTTTTTGTTCCCCTCCGGCATCTCTGCGACCGAGCGTGATCGCGGCCGGAATCAAAAAAGCTTCCGATCCGCGGTGATGATTCGCCGCATTAAAGATCGCTCGTGCGTTGCTGATTCCAACGATTTCTTGCGACGGATCGTTCTCTCGGAATCCCCTTTTCACGCTCCCTCTTCCTCTCGCGTCCGCGCGTGTAATGTATTCGCCGCGGCGGAAGTTTCGCCCCGCGACTGATGGAACGTGGCGAAGAGAACGGAATCGAGAGAGCGTGTGGCGGGCGATTCAAAGCGAATAAGAGAGGGAGAGATCGGTCTCAGGTCGGAGGCTGAAAGAAGGAGAGTACGGGCACGGCGGCGGTATACAGCACTGAAAACAAGCAATAAAATCAATGTCGTTTCCGGCGATTCAATTCGCAAGACACATCGCACAATTTCACATACAATTTTACGGCAGAACGGCCAGGACTCCTATTTACTTCACGGCCGTCCTTTCCCTCCCTCTATAACCGTTTACCCTCTAGCCCTTCGCCGGTCTTTCTCGCTCCCTCGGACTCTCGTTTTCTTTATCTTAAATCCCGAGGCGGAGGGGTGGTCGCGGTACGATCATGCTCGGCCAGATCGACGATCCGAGATTCTCTCGCGCGAGCAAATCGGGGCCCCCGTTTAATAGCGCGAGAACGAACGTCCGCGGAAAGAAACGGCCGTTTCGATCGTGCCCAGTCGATTTCGATGCTGCGATATGCTAATCAAACGTCCCTGTATCGCGACGGGTTCACGGCCGAGGCTCGAATGAACCGCTCGTTCGATATAAACGGCTCACTACGAGGGCGAACCCCCTCGCTTATGAAGCTCGTTTCGACACGCTCGCGCACTCGCGTGCCCGATTTTCATTTCCTATTATTTAGAGTTGTCTCCCGCCCGTCAATCGTCGTGACAGTTGTCAATCGCAAATTACGCTCGAATCGCGTTCGATATCCGGGATTATGAGCACCGCGCCGTCGCGTCGATGCGGCGCGTGCAATTAATCGGCGAATTAGTTGGGACTGTGCGCGACGAGTTTCATAGTAAATTGGTACGATTAATTTTGTAACAAGCCCGGGCGTATAATAAGTCGTCGTGGAGAAACGAGCCCCGGGAGCGTAACGAGGTGCGCCAACGGAGATATGGAATAGGCATCGATGTAAGGAAATATTTAAACACTACATAATGAGCGGTCTAATTAGAGCTCTCTCGAGTCGAGATAATAGCGTGACGTGGACGTGTTTAGCCACGGTCCTAATGGACCTGTTAATGAGTTCGTAATACGTGTTTATAAACGTTCCTTCTGCTCGGTCCCTTAATCTGTATACCCTCCGCACCGCTCGCGAACTTTGGAAAGCCACTTTCCCAGTGGCCATCGTGCGTCAGCCGGCTTTCATGGACTGATCTAGCCGCCCTCTGTATCCGCCTCGCGGTCGGACCGATCTTCTCCGCTCGGATATCGCGCTGCCGATTCCATTTATCAGTAAAAATATTTGATCGGTCCGCCTGAATGTGACGCCCTCGCCGAACGAAACAAAGGAACTGGGCGTAGCTATCAATTGGATATCGGCTTCCCGATTAATTATGCAACGTTACGCGCTCGGCAGGGCCGCAGCATTGTTGCGCGGGAGCGCGCGACCACCAACACCCGCGCGATCCACCCCCCAGAACGGATGGATTTCAAGGTTATTAATTCCCTTCCGGTGCCAGTTGGAACGGACATATTAGTTTTCGGGCTGACCGAAGTTCCAATTTTCCTTTCGAACAGATCTCGGTTCCCTCGTTGCGCGGACGGTATTGCGCTCGAACGGATATCCAGCTGATCGATCGCATCGCGGGGTAATCTAATTCTTAGCGGTAAACAAGCAAGGGATAGAACGTAACTCTGGGCGACCGAGTCGTCTTGATCTCTCGGTAATTAATGTCCGGCCAGTTCTCGTTTCCTGCACACACCGTCCTCTCCTCCTCCTCCTGCCTCGCCTCCCTCTTCAGCCCCTAATGTCTCGGATTTCTGTACGGACTCGCCACCCGTATATAGAGAGGCTTCGACGATTATACCGGTGTCACGATACGAGCGTTGACCGCAATAATATCGCATTACCAAGATTAACGTGATCTCCAATAATAGTTCGGACAGTGAGCAACCGTGCTGGATTAGCTGACAAGAGAACGCCCGTACGCTTGTCTCGGTGTATTATTCTCATTATTCGACGCCCATTAATAATCGCAGCCGGCCGTTCCTTTGCTCCTCGACCGCAGCCGATTCGATTCTCCTCTGCGAGCCGCACAATGCTCCGCGCGCACGGTGTCTCTTAATCTCCCGCCGTCGAGAGTCCTTTGTGCAGGCCGAGAGATCGGCAACGGTACTTCCGCGACAAAGAGGCGACGTGGAAAAGGAGCGACTCTCGGTCGCGTCCCGAGGATTCAAATTGTCTGCCGCTCCTTTGGCGGGGGAGGGATTCGATTTTTAATCGGTGAGCAGTCGGCGGAAAATAGCCACTTCGTCCCAGCGCGTCGTGTCTGCGGCCGGCTAGACCAGCTGTCCTTTCCGCCGCCAAACAATTGTCCCTCCCCCAGGTCCGTTCATCGAGCGAATCGACCGACGCCGCTGCGAGCACGACGCTCAGAAAACGTCCGAACGGATCTCGGCGCTAGCGTTTTCGTCGGCGCGTTCACGCGGACCGCGCGCCGTTCCCCACCTCGTTTCCCCGTTTTCTTTTCGCCGTCTCTCGCTTCGACCCTCGTCGTCCTGCTCTTCGATTTTCGAGGCCGAACCGGCAGCCCCTCGGCGCGGCGTCAGAGGCCACGTCGCCGTGTGAAATCGATGAGGTCCGGCGCGAGAGTATCGCTCCGACAATACTATCACCGCGACCGGTTCAAGCCGAGTGTAAATAAATAGATTGCGCTCCCGTCCCATTTGTTAGATTAGAATCAAATATAATTTCGCGAGGCCTCGACGCACACCGGGATCTTGATCGAGCCCGCCCTCCTTCCTCTCCTCCGTGTATCCATTTTCCCGCGTAAATACGACGGACCCTCGCCCGGAGTAATCTTCGCGCCGCGTTAGTTTACGGAGTTCGATGAGAAAGTTCACCGCTCGCGCGATTCCTTAATGCACTTTGCTTGCCGACCCAGGCCCGAGACCATTGAAATTTACGGGGCTACGCGTCCGACAACAATGAGGCGGTATTTAATGCGCGTACGCGGGCTTATCGCCTAATTGGATGATTAATAAAATTATGACGCGTGCACCGCCGCAGCGATAAAACGATGACGTCGAGGCGACAACGAGCGGTGCCTCGATGCCTCGCGATAATTTCCCTGCGGAACGGAGGATCCTTGAAAATTGCGACTTTCTGATCGTTTTTTTTATTATAGCACACGCTTCCCTTTCGTTCGAATTTCAACTCTCGTCCAATTCGAGGCAACACCTTGCAGTATAAATTGGATGTACAACTTAAGATAATTTTTTTTTTTATTAAAAGAAACGGTTGCCGGTTTTTACTGTCGCGCGATTTTCTGACGAGATCCTGGTACACGATGGAAGAATTAAATTTAATCGCTATGGTCAATGCACATTTGGTTATCGTGTACACAAAGTGTTAGAGGATATTTTCATCAAAGTGGTACGCTTTGTACCGGCTGCACGAGTCCCAGGGAGGTTTAGTTTTTAATTTTTCTAGAGTTCAAGGCGAACGTCTTCGAGAGAATCGATCGTTCGACGCGAACGAATTCGGAGAAATTCGTAGATAGGATTAACGGCCACTTCTTTTCCGTCTTTATGGTTCATCGCGCTCGGTAGCCATTTTCGCAATTGCACAATACCGAGAGCTTCCACGAGAGGAATAATTATTTCTGTGTAAATGACGATAATCGGGCTATTATTACATTTACGGCATTACAGTGGCACGATATTACAGTGGTACGTTATTAGAGAGTATCGGAGGATGAATATTAATCGGGCACGTACGAGTGCCGCTTGTAATTAAAGTAGACGCGTCATCGGACGGAAAATTAAATTAAACGGCGAGATAACCGACTAATTACGCAATGTCATTTCGATGAACAAAGCGGGATTTCTTTCGCGCGCTCCCTTTATGGCCGATTTTAATGATATCTCCCTCGACGTTTGACGAAATTTCGCACGCCAAGGCTTGCTGTTTATTCGAACCCGACTCGTGCATTTTAATTTCTAAATAAACGTTAAACAGGCAATTTATGGTTTCCACGCGCCTCTCGTTATTATAGTTACCGATTGGTAATCCAGTTCATTCTGTAGCAACAGATTAATGTGCGCGCAATAGCGACGGTCAATTCAATCCATTGCCTTTGCAACTTTTTAATCAACTTAAAGCTCATTTCGAAAAATATATAGAGTGATTCAGAATTGTAGGACAGTCAAACAAATCTTGCTTAAGGTAATAAAAGAATTGTTTTTGTACGATAAATATACTTCCGATGGTATTTAATTTTCTAGAAATTAGTTTCGTTGGGCTAATGTTTTGAATCATCCTGTACGCATTTAAAATATCTTAATTGGTTTCAAGGAATTCAGGAATTCAACGTTTCCCAGCCAATAAAGTGAAAGTTGGTGCTGGAAAATAGCGAAACTTGTCAAGATTTCAAGACTTTCTACATTCCTAATATTCGAGCAGCATTAAAAGTGATTCGAATCACCTTAAATTGCCCGTAATTTATATCGATGATCAAACAACATTATCGATCACCGACGGCCGGTCTTCTAAGTCACGTTCCTCGCGTACGTGCGCCGACGCGACGGCTGAAAACACTGTTTTTACCAATTACCTGGCCATAAATTTCACGGGGTCCGGCCGGCCAATTATCTTGGAATTAGCGTCGCGGCTGGCGTCCGTCCTCGCAAACGATCCCGCGTCTCTGTCTAAGCGGCGCGTTCGCCGCGCTAATTAGAAGAAAACCGAGTAATTACACCGCGCGAACCTTTCCTGAAAATTTCGCCGCGAATTAACGTTCCCAGGCCGACCCCGCCGATCGCGTTGCTGTCGCGCGAACAAAATTATCAGGAATGTCTGTGAACGGCGCGCGGTGCACACGCAGAACGTTTAATTAATCTTACGCGAAATCAACGCGCTTTTATTGTCATTAATAGCCGTTGGGGGGGGGGGGGAGGGAGAGTTCGTGTTTGAACGCGGCTCCCATTTTCGGGAAGGGCGCTCAATGATTCCGCGCGGTCGAAGCAATTTCGCCGCGGTAATCGGAAATATGGAATCGGCCGCTTGATAAAAGACATTAGTAATGGTGCTGTCGATCCGCGATAAACTATTTATTACGGCCACCGTCCGATACAGCGGTGCGGCGTTACACGCGGTCGAACCGCTCTGCGGATTGCCGAGGGTGAGCCGTGGGGGCCGAGCCCCGACTCTCAAAACCAATTTTCGGGATTTCATTTGGAAAACATAACGTGCCTCGCGCGCTGTTTATGGGTTCCATTAGGAACCTGTCAGCCGGTGATCCCGCGCTGCACTCCCATACTCCACGGAGGAGCACCATGCGATGCCGCAGCCGGTACACCAATCGCAAGGTTCTCTGCCATCTTCTGGGACCTCGGCTTATCGGATACGCGGCATTGATCCACCGGAAAATCCGTTAGATATCGAAATGGGGATACCTTTTTCGAGCGCTATCGCGGTGCGTTAATTTTTGCGAATTAAGTCTACCGCTGCCTTCAAGTGTATTTCATTTACATACATTGATTTTCGATTCAGGAATATTCTTATTTTTTCAATTTATATATATGCTAGATCTACTGTTACGGATTTCGAAGCTCAATTTGCGTTCAGTATTTTTATCCAATTAAACTGCGCAATCTAATAAGCTCCAATAATAGTAGATACGTATTAGTTATCCCTCGATATGTTTATTGCATATTCGGACCAATGATAGAAACAGTTATTATCACAAGCAGCGCACAGCGATGCCCTAATCAAATTTTAACAAACATGCCACTGTACGAGGGTATAAATTTACCTTGTCACGCGTCAGGCGTCAACGAGGCGACTGCGTTGGCTAATTCCGCAAGTAATTATAACCCGGTAACGGTGCGGAGGGTCGTCGGAGTTGTCACGGAAACTTGGAATCCTTAATTTTCGCAGCATCAGGTTCGATCAGCAGTCAGATTTGTTCCCTGTCCAATCGAACGCCGCTTCCCAATTAAGTCTACTCCAAATTGCGCGATCGTAATTGCTGTTTTTCTTCCACCGCGCAGCCCGCGCTGTCAGTTCGGATTGCTCTATGGAAAAAAATGCATTTTGGGCAGAGCCGATCGGTCGCTGCGTATTTTTCGCGTCCGATGCCGCTAGCCCGGATGACAAACATTTTCGGCGAGACGTTACAACGCGTCGCGCTTCTATTCCTCCCCCCCTCCTCCTCCAACCACCGGACGTTAATCGGTTAAATCTATTCGTTGTTGCGACGCGGACCTGGTCGCTAACAAATCGATGGAAACCATTAAATTCGCGGCCATGGAGTATGACGTTCGAATTATTCATCGTTGCGAGGAAAATTAGCGATTATGTCGCTGAACGCTCAAAATTATATACCATAGCACACGCGTGCGCTGCCATATTGGACACAGTTTCTGTCTAGTATTGAATCGAAACTAGCGCAAATTGGAGTTGTTAGGTCGGGAAACAAAACGCGGGGAGGTGGGGCGGGAATGTGAGTGTAATTTAGCAGAGTTACATCCATCTTCGAAATGAAAAACACCATGCCAAAAAAAAAAACATTCGCACAGACGCGCTACACTCTCTTCAAACTTTGCAAGCGATATCTCAATCCCATAACGTCCCGAAAGTTAATTCGTTTCGGTATTAATAAGAGAAAGTGCATCTCCGATAATGATATTGCTCCGCGCGAGGGGGATGATATAAGGGGTCGATTACAAAGCTTGTTCGTAATAACATATTGTTCACTCAGCCGCATAGATGTCGGGAGTAGTCCCGACGCGTCGCACGCGCGCGGACGATCGAAAGGTAAATAAACGAACTACGGAATGCAGTAATTGATTCGTTATTCTCGCCAAGAACCGTCGACGGATCTTGAACCGTCGATTGTTCTTCGACGACTCGGTGCTGAGACGTAGATCGATCCGGAAACGTGACGTTCGCCGGATTAAAAACGAGTCTGGACGTCCACTGCAGCGGAGTGGACGTTTGAAAGATGAAAGTCGCAAGTCATCCGCCTAATTCGTTCGGAGCGTTCTCTAGCTGTGCACGCTGACCGAGTCCCCCGACGACAAAATGGAAAAAGTGTTAAACGAAGATCAACCGCGTAGCGAGTGTAGCGCGGCGAACACAGCGTCGGCGTTCGCGGCTTTCTTCTGGCCTCCGTCCTCCTTTTTTGTGATACCGAGAGGAACGGATTCATCGGCGCGACCGCCGCGATCCTTGGTTCTTTCCGCGAAAATGAGACGTGGCCGTTCGCTCGGAAAGGCTGAGATAATTACTTTTCGGTTTTCGGGCGTACGCTTCAGCGAGCGCGAGCGAAACAGGCGTATCTTGCGGTCGTGAATTTAATTAAATATTTTCGTGGCCGAATGTCCGTCGGCCGTGATCATCTCGCCTCCTTTTTTTTTCCCCCCCGTATACGGGGCAATTTACTTTTTTAATGTCTGTAATGAATTAAACGCTTCCCCAGCCGTACCCCCTCGGTTCCCTTTTGCTCGCCGGCATTTACCAACCCCCGCCGATCCTCCCTCCTTCTTCCTCGTCGCGGCTCTCTCGTCCGCCTCCGTTTTTATCTCAATATTCTCCTCCATTGTCCGCCGTCGCTCTCGCCTCTTTCCCCGACCATTTCGCCTTGCTCCTCGAAGCGACCGTTGCCATTTGTACACTCGTTAAATTATTAAGTGGCGCGATTACTTCTGTACAACGCGCCCATACACTCGAGCTTTCGCTCTTGAGAATTGTGACTCGGTTGACGTACCCAGCTCTCGCGATTCATTCGTCGGCTTCCGTTTGTGTCGCGTCGACAATGCGAATACTCTGTATCAGACCGACGCGACGCTCGTCCCTCAAACCGTTATCGAGGTCCCAGTTTGTCGTCGGGCCATTCGAAAGGAATCACGATCTCAAAAGGAACCGACTCCGCAAAACCTTATTACTTCTTAACCAGATCTCAACGGAAGAAGCGACTTCACCCGGAGACAGTCGATTCGCGAAAGTTCATTAACGAGTCGACCTCTGCTCCGATAAACTCGCAAAAAATAACACGCGCGCCGTCGACGCTCCGCTGCTCCGGGTTATAAGATTCAATTCTATCCGCCTTGGTTTCGTTCTCGCTTTTTCGACCCCTATAACGCGAAATTGAATTTGACGACACTGGACACGGACGACGCAATACAAGGGACGGGTTACGGTTAGCCCTTTCCGCCGCCGTACAGGGAAGCCGGCCAATTACATTACTTAAACTAATGTTATTGATGTCGTGGAGCAGAGAGGATTGTTTTTACCGCGAGTCCACCTCGTTACAGTAGAACGTTTCGTCCGGAGGACGCGTCGACCGCGGGAATCCGCTTGCGGCGTACGTGTTCGCGCCCTTTATCCTCTCCGCCGGCGCCGATCCTCGATTCTTCCCGGAATCCTAATCCCGAACGTATTTAAAATTCCGTCGCTGTGCTCGATTTAATCACTCGGCAGCACCGAAACGACCCTCTTTGTATCCTCGCCGGTGGAACGCTGATCCAAGTGCCGGGCGATTGTTTAGGTTCGAAGCGATCTCCGCGTTCCGGTGCGCGGAACCATCCCATTCGATAGATTGGCCAGTAACGGTAAGGAGTAGATTTTTCGTCGTTCCCGCTACGTGGAAGGGGAACCCATGAATAGGTGGCCGGGGAGCGGGGAATCCGTGGCGGAGGCGGCAGCGGAGACGCGGGGAAACGAGGACAGCGACATGCGTGTTTCCTCTTCCTTTCCTCGGAATCTAATTTCGTCGAATGTCATCCTCGAGACTCGAGAGAGTGCAGCGATCTGCATTCGAGGTTGAATCGCCCGATAGCAATTTCCAGGTGGAGGGAAGGGGACCTGTCGCGCGCGCCAAAGAGGGACGGAGAGCGAAACGGCGATCAAGGAGAGTCGGCGAGGATGGGAGGCCGTGGGTGGGCGGGAGCGGTTGAATCCTGCGGGAGGATACGCTGTCCGTTCCCGGGGAAGTCTCGTCGAAGTATCGAGACCTGTATCATGGCGGCTATAATACATTTTTTATCTGATCGAGGGGATCTTCTTTATGGAGGGTGCTCCGTGCACGCTTCTCCGCCGCTCTATATCGCCCCCCGCGTATGTACACGCGCGCCACTATTCACCCCGCGCCGCCTTCAGAATACGCCGCGTTGCCCTTCGCGTTCCTCTCTCTATTTTCTTCGCGGATCGCTCTAGACGCCGCGTCCGTCGACGAGCCACATCGTCGCGCGGTAATGGACCCCGGGGTTGCTCGCGGATCCCTTCGGTTTGCCGCGCCGTCCGCCGCGCCGGAGAGTTTGCACGCTTAGGGTGCGATTCGAGGACACGGCGAGGCTGCGAGCGAGGGACCCCGTTCCATTCGGATTTACGACGAGATCCTCTCGCGAAATAAAACAACGGCGTTAGAGATCGAAATCGACGAAGGGGGTGAACGAGAGGGCGACGGAGAAAAGTAAAGGCGGAGGCGGGAGAAAGGGCAGAAGAAGCTGGGCGAGCGACGCGGAGCCGGAGACGGATGGTGGCGGCGGACTCGATGGTGGGGTGGCAAGGAGAGAGCTCCCTATCATGTGGGGAAGAGGGAGGGCGGTATAGGGGATTGAAAAGCAATTTCCCCGCGAGGGACGCGCGGTGTGTGGTCCGAGCTTTATATTAATGATCCAGATATATTATCGGACGTGACCGAAATTGCTGTCAAAAAACTCGGATATTGGATCGAGAGGAGATTGCAAGAAGGTCGCTCTTCTCCGCGCCGCTCCTCGCGCTGTATATAGGTACGTGTATGCCGATCGGTCAATGCGGGGAACGTCGTTTCAAAGCGAAAAGTCACTTCGCCTCGATATTTCGACGTTTAACCGTGCGCGTGCTCTCTCCGCCGGGGCGAAAGAACAATCAGAAAAGGGTGGTTACGTTTCTCGATGCGTCGATCCATCGATGGAAACGATCTAGACGCGCGACCTTCCGCCCCTCGCGCGTTTCCTCCCGCCTCCCCCCCACGAATTTGTATCGCATTTCATGCACGAGTCGCGTTCCTTCGTGTACCATGTCTATTACCTGCGCATCACGAGATAATACAACCTGTCGTTCGTCGGAGGTTGGACAGATCAATTTTGTTCGCGGATTTGCTTCCCCGGCATCGCTCGCCTAAAGCATTTCGCGTTCATTCGAATCCCCCCGGCAACACGCGAAACGCTTATTTGTTCTGCCGCGGTTCGGGAAGATATCGAACCGCGGCACCGCTTTGCGCGAGCCTCCAAAACTCGAACGAACCGCCGAACTTCGAGCTTACTTCGATCGAGGGTCAATCGCCGATGGTTTCGCACGCTTCCACGACCACGAAACTCGCGACAAAACGTTTCCAAAGCTCCGCACGGTGTTGTGGAACTTCAGGGGAACCGATTTCGCGGGCGAAGGGGCGACCGTGTCTCCCATGCGGGTGCGTTAAGTAGCGGGCTCCGGCCGCGTTGCGTACACTCGCAAAACATGTTTTATGGAGACTCGCGATAAGCGATTAAACTGCAAACCTAGTCGTACCGGTTTCGAAACGATAAGCTAATGCACGCATTTTCTGTTCGCTGAATTCTGCTATTATCTCTATAAGCTGTTTCAGAATCGACGGTCACGGCTCGGTCCCTGCACTCTTTGCTCGTTTGACTGATTACTGTCTGTCGGGTTTGACTTGTTTTCACATTAATCATAGATAGGGTAACTGTTCCTATTTGTATGCCTATTCTTATTAGTGTGCCTTTATATTTAAATAAGTTTCAGAGAAAAACGAGTGAAAATTAGTGGATAAAGTATTTTTTTTTTTTTTATTTTTTTTTTATTAGAGTTAGGCTATGAATACATATTTATAGAACACACATTTTGTATTTACAAATTGTAATATAACTATTAATATTAACTACTAATATTTTTTAAAGATTTGTATCATAATTTCGCCAGCTTTATCGAATTTTCTTAACCAAAATGTTAAGGAATGGTTACTATTTGTATATAAATAAATGGACCGTTAATATGATTTATGACAATTGAAACGTTAATTACAGAAGAAAAGGGTTCGATACTATGAAAAAGCAGTATTCGGGGCACTTTTAAAACCTTTTAACAGGTTTCAAAGCATTTCCACAAATACATCTATTAAACTGTTAAACTTAACATCATTTAACCTAATTTCTGAAGCAAAAGTGCAGTAGGTTAGAGTACGGAGAATTTCAGAGTGGTTGTAAATACATTGATATTTCGAAAATATAAGGTTTACAAAATACGTACGATGCTTAAAATCAGATATTAATCAATAATTATAGGCAAGTACACGAATTGGGGGCTCATAATTTGGGACAGAAAAATCGAAAAAGCACACAAATAGGCACAATAACTTCATTTCTAATTTTAATGAAAACATAATATTTTTTATCTTATAAAAATGTCTTTACTAAATAAAAAAGGATCAAAGAATCAATACAAATTTTGAACAAATGAATTTGAGACCAGATAATTGAATATTTCCCTCCTAAAGAGAACGTGCTTGCTTAACAGCACACTAATAGGGACAGTTACCCTAATTTATTGACACTTTTATCGGTACACTCTATTCGCAATAAATTGTATCAGGTGTAGAGGTATGTAGGAATCTTTGGTTTAGCTACAGGTGTTCCAAACGTCTTCCTAAAGCACTTGAAAGTGGATACAAAAATAATGAATTCTTTTAGCTGAATTGTT
This sequence comes from Perdita meconis, assembly GCA_030770465.2. Taxonomy (NCBI): domain Eukaryota; kingdom Metazoa; phylum Arthropoda; class Insecta; order Hymenoptera; family Andrenidae; genus Perdita; species Perdita meconis. The sequence goes on from JASKOS020000016.1 coordinate 5,612,873, forward strand.
TCTTTTTTAGTTTCGTGGAAGTACTAAAAGTCTGGTGATACCTACAAATACAAAAACTATCGCTCGCCTCTTTTCACGAATATTCCCCGGAGATTCGTATACACATCATTTGTATAATATGTATTTTCAGACATCATTGGAATCGCTTGTATTATTCAACAGTTAAGACTTCTCTGTTCGTCTCCGACTCTGAAGCATCCTGTATGTCACTAACGAGCACTCCCATGACTGTGCCCGCAGAGGAGCCGTGTCTTTGATTCTCGTTACGAAGTTTCCCTGATTCTAAGCGTTTCTTCGCGTCGCGTTTCGATCAATCTCCCCCCGGCGCGCACTCGGGTCGATCCAGAAACCCCGAAGAGCAAGATTGGCTATCCGAATGCAATATTGGATCGGCGTCGGACGCGTTTCTAATACGCCGACGGAAATTCACGCGGCGATTTTTCTGTTAAGACGGCAGCGGCGTCGGCGCGAGGTCACGTTCGAGCTCGAAAGACCAATTTCCGCTGACTTCTATTTACATAGTTAGGTATACGGCCTGGATAATACGGCCCTGTCGAGTCGGTCGTCGGGGTGGAGGCGCGAGGGCGACGAGGGGCTGGCTGTCCACCGGTGGAAGGATAGCTTGGCAGGAAGCGGGTCGAGGAGGGTATTACGGTAATACCCACAGTGTTTCCAGGACGGTGGGTAGGCGTAACTAAATTTCCATATCTCGCCGATTGTAATGCGCGTTTAGCGACCGGGCGACGACGATAGATCGAATTAGCGTTCTCCCCCCCGCGGCCTGCTTCTCATGTTTACACTTATACTTTCTAATTCCGTGAGCCGACTTCCTTCCGGTTCCTTTCCGTCGACCATCGCGTCGCCGAGCTCGAAACTTTCCCAACGCGGAACGATAGAACGGTTCATTACGCTTTCTAATTTTAATTGCCTCGCTCCTTTTATTCTGATATATCGCGGCGGCTGATACAGAGAGATCGAAAAGACGGGGACGATCATAGTCGGAGAAACCGAATTGACTGTTCGAGGTAATCGAAAGCCTGGACCCCACCACCTTTTGTCCCTTTGTGTCAAATTGCACGCTTCCACGCATAGAATGAAAGTGGAGTTCGATTGGAACCGGGGTTCGACAGGGCCAGTCGATTTTATTCAGACTATGCCGGGCTTATAAATTTTCGTGACTATTCCGTGCGCGTATTTACATGGTCGCGTACCGACGTTTGATTGGCCGTTGCGTCGACGCTCGAAAGTGGCTTGCCAACCACTTGATTGGATTCTATCCGGCGCACGATGAACCATGCATCGTACGGACCAATTAGATCAAACCGAGACGCGGAGAAAGAGGAAGGGAGGATGATAGATAGAGAAGAAAATAACCGAGGAACGTAGAGAAATATTATAAATTATTGTGCGAGCTTTGTATCAAAGCTGGAATGTTAATGAATCGCGTACACGATTGTCCCGCAGAACCTATTAACTTCCATGCCGGTATCTCGTGTCCGTGTGGCCATATTTCAATGCTCGGCTTTCCATGGAAACTGAATCGATATAGGGCGATAGGGCAGAAAAGAGCGAGGAAAATAAAGGACGGAGGGAAGGTCGTATATTGGTCACGTTCCGAGGGTGCGCTCGCACATTTGATACTGATTGACGCTTGTTCGCGTGCGGAAGGATTAGCGATCTGACTCGTGGTGGGTAATCGCGCTTGCGCGATGCTCCATTCCCGCGTAGCCGGTACCCAGTCCACAGGAATGCCCGACGAGCCTTGCTTACCGTTGCTCAGGATTCTTCTCTTATTTCCCTTTCATTTTCCTTTTCCCCCTTTCATTACCGACACAATCCGTGGGCCCTCTTTTTCTTTTCTCGTTCTCGCCCGGCACCGACAGAATAATTGTTTCTTTTAATAGTACGTCAATTTAAATCCAATTTCTTCAATTAATCCGCGTACGGTGCTCGCTTAACAGACACTAGAACCCGTTATCAACGCTTGGACGGAACCGCTCGTCCGAGTCGACCTTAATTGTACTGTCCAAGCTCTCGTCGATTCCGGAGGGAGAAGAGAAGAAAAAAGAAAAAAAAAAGATGCCTTAGCCCGGGGACGCGAGTCGTGATACGTCACTGAGAGGCTCCCGTTTCGCCCCCCTTGGGAATCGAACGCGGTATAGTGTCGGAGCGAGAGCGAGCTATACACAGAGTAGACACGGGGAAGAGGAATCAACGCGAGAGCGTCGAGAGGGTGAACGAGGGGTGGGATCGCAGGATGTCGGCGGTAGTCTCGGTTAAGAAGCGACTGGGGCAAGAAGCAAGAGGCAAACAACGCGGCGACTGGCAAGAATGAGCGGACGGAGGAAAAAAAAAAAAGACGCGGGGGTGGGCGATCCGGAGGGGGTTGACGGTAGCGTGAACGAGGAGCAACGACGCCGTGGCGCGGCGATTCGATCGCGGGGGTGAAGAAGGGATTTGTGGAAGTCGAGGGGGCTCGGGGATCAGTAGGTTGGTTCGAGGGCTGTGGGAAGGGGTGACTGTACTTAGTTAGCGGACAATGCGGCCCCTAATGAACAGCCAGGGGCGGCCGACAGAGCAGCCACTGGAGCACGCCATCTAGTCTGAGACAGACAGATTACGTTGCGTAACGTTATACCGCGTTATCCTCCCTCGGCTGTTGCATTCGAGGTTCGCATTGCGTGGCAATTTCGATTACGGCCCGGCCGTTTCGCCGTTTACGACGCGAGTAAACCGTATCGACGTTCCTAAGTACCGCTCAGCGTCCTACCGCGTCGAAAACGCTCGACCGTCTCACCCCGCGATCGACGGCCCCGCATTCGATACGACACGTCACGCCGATCCCCAACCGCCTAGGTAATTATTTCGAGCGTGAATTACTGTATCGCCGGAAAATCGAAATCTCAAACGGAGCTGTACGTTTTTGCAGTCTCGTGTTGCTCCGAACGCCGCGGCGCGGCGGCTTGAATAAAAAAGCTGTCAAGTTGTCCCGTAGTTGCGAAATGGAATTAACGCGGTGAAAATAGATTTCGAGCTTCGCCGCGAAGTAGCCGTAACTTCCTCCGCTGGCAACTTTTGGTAACGTCGTTGGGGGTTGACGTTAACGAGACGCGGCAGCCGCGGAACGCGTCAAGCCCTCTGTCTCGGGTTTGAAACGTCTTCGCGCGGCACGCAGACTGCGCCCTCGTAAAAAAGGAGCCGGTAAAAAGTCGTGGCCCAGTTCGAAAGAAGAAACATCGACCGGCAACACGCATGTGCTTTACGACGTTAATCTTACTGCTCGCGGATGAACGCGTACGCAATTAAAAGTTTCAGAAAAAATCGGTGCGAAGCGCGGGACGCGGGAAACGTTAGCGGAGGGGAATTTTTAATCGAATAATTGCGAGAAGGGACGGTCGGCGAGTCCGCGAATTGAAGAAACGAGCCGTGTTACAGTACGATTGAGATCCACTGGCTGCTGCGGCGGTTGTAATTGGATTCAATTGTCCCGCGTTAAATCAGTGACTGCACTCTCCTGCCAGTTCTCCATTCTGCGTCTATCCATCCGCTACTCCTACGACACAGCTCATTGAAACGACTCGGCTACAGCGCGCTCGGGGAAACCGAGTCCTTCACGACACTCGTGGAAGCTTGAAAAGAGCTTCCGCCGGGAGTTCCGGCTACCGCATAGAAAAACACCGATTATTTGCATAAATCTTTGTCTCTGCTGTACAACCGGCGAACGGTCCGATTCGCGCGTTAGCCATCCTTTCAATTGAAGAAATCATCCTTTTCGTCGTTTCTCGCGCGCGTTTTCATCCATCGAGGCCAACGTTCGACTCGTTACTTTTTACAATGACGGGGGAAATTCTTCAGAGAATTCTCTGTGACGCTGGGAAAGCCTCTAAAAATTGATTTGCGAATGGAATGTTGATGGAATTCACACGAATTATTCGTTTGAACTACATATATTTTATAAAATTGATAATTATGGGTTCCGGACACTGGATCGATCGACGTCCCTTGCAATTATATGCCAGTAATGGCTAATGGCTTATATTTTATGCCGTTTATGTCTTCCATCCGGCTCCCCTTTGGCATTACCCATCGCTGATTCTTCCACTTCCGGGGATACTGCTTGCGCTACTTGCGTGGCTTCTTGCTGTCTATTTACCTTCCTCAACATAATTATAGGTTTTGGTATACATGTCACCCTATATACAGTTCCCTCACAAATTGCAAGTGCATTATTACGCACGTCGTAGCGATCAGTTTGAAAAGGATGAGTAAATCGTAAAATTGTCAGCGGAAATACTTGTCTAGCTTCCAAGTCGCTATCACCAAAGATCCCCCGCGAGGATGCGAATTGCGTCTATTGAACCAAGTTCCTCGCACTTACGCGAATCCCCCCCTCAACGCCCTTAACTATTAATGCCTTTGATATAATCAGGGGGTTAGACGCAAGGCGATTGCACGCAGCCAAAATCGGTGACAGGAGCGAGCGTCTAGGTGTGGATCGATTCCCTGCGCGGCGGCATCGATTGGTCGGATGTGATTTTGAGGCTGCCGAGCAGAATTAATAAGAGTTAATTAATAATGAAACGTACCTGGGCGGAGCCGCCGCGCCGTTTCTCGTGTTTCCCGATTTAATCTTCCTACTACGCTCGCGCACAAAAGCGAAACGACTTTTCACCGCGGGCTTGGCAACTTTAATGAAAATAGTTCTTACGTTTTTACCAGCGGGTCTCGAGGGGGGCTCGCGCGATCCTTTAACGAAGATTCTAATTAAGCGAACCTCCCATATCGCGGCCCTAATTCAACCCTCTCCCACCGGCGCTCCTCCCTTCCGCCCGCCCCGCGAACACCGTTTCCAATGAAACCGAACGGAGAATACTTTGGTCGATAACCGTGCATCGATTTCGACCCCGTCGATATTCGCATCCAGCTGGAAGCTCGTCGCGAGAACTGGAAGCGAGGTATCGTCCCCGATAAATCGAGATGCTTGCGTTTTAAGTTCCTTTCGCGCGTCTCTTGCCCATCGACGTCGCGAACATAACGAGCATAACGAGCAAACAGGTTGAGCAATCAATTTAATTTCTCTCCTCGTGCCTCCTCCCTCCTTCGTTCTCCCCTTTTTTCCTGTTACACGCGCCCCGCCGATCCCTCGCGTCTCCTTCTCTTTCACCTCTTTCCGAGACTAGCTACTCACGTGACGTAGCCTAGCTGTTAGTAGTTAAGAGCAATGGTTATAATGAGACCCCATTACGGGCGCGACTTTTAAAAATCTGTCTCTGACAGCTGGACCACGATGGATTATTCTTTATCCGCGGGCAACAGTTTATTTAAAAGTAACGAGACCGCCGCGGATAATGAGCCGTCCTTCTTTATTTCCATCCACCGCTGTCTATGAAGTTCTCCGGGTCTCTCCCAGGAGAGAGAGTGAGAGCGGAGGGAAAGGGTAGCCGCCGTGTCTTATATGGCGAGCCGTAATTGAAGTTTGTATCCAACGTAATAAATGTCCTCCGCGTGTACCGTGTAATTAATAAATTCCGGGATTAAAGAAGCCCGGCTGCCGGGCGTCGCGGATTCTACGGAAGTCCGGCATAGTTCTCGCGGGGTTTCTCGCTTTTCCTGCAGCTCTCCTCTGAAGTCTAGCGACCGCCGCGCCAAAGGAAAACTCGACGAATTGTCCAACGTTCCACCGAGTTTCTCCGAGATCAAAACCTTTCGCGGAAGAAACGCCGTTCCGCGCTTTCAACCTATCGTCACAAGGAGAAATGATTTTATCCGTTGCTCCGTTTTTTTTTCTTCCGCGCGAGGAAAAGAATTCTGCGCGAGAAGTTTATCAGCGAGACATTCCGAGCGTCGTTTTTAGGACGACGCGACTCGAACCGGGGTGGGAAACTCCTTTTGTATCCGCGAATGCTGAATCCGATCTTCCGATTAGGTCGCAATATCCTCTTCCTTTTCCCGAGGAATATTCCTTCGCTCGACTTCCACCGCTCGTCTCTCGCGGCCTCCGCTCGTCCAGGTCTCTTTTAATTATCGGAGTCGAATAATCGCCCGTTTAAGGCGTGAAATTAATGGATTCCACCCCGACTCAACGACGGCTACATTTATTTTCCCTCGCACCTCCTTTCACCTTTCCCTTCGGCGTCTTTTTCAGCGGCGTGACAACGGGGCGAACATATGGGGGGAGTGAGAGGGGCGAGGTGCACGGGTAACGGCACCATGGAATCTCCATAATTCTGGCTTACAGAAAATGACAGCTTTTAGCGTTGATGCACAGTTTATACCGGGCGTATTATTTTAAGTGGCGCTGTCTGTATAATTCAAGACTCAGGGTGCACAGACAGAGAGGGCCGACAGGAGCTGAGAAAGGAAGAGACTGTGGTATCAATCCGTGGCGGAGAAAGAGAGAGGAAGAGGAGAGCACGCGAGAGGAAGCGAGAGAGACAAGGGTCGAGAGAAGAGGCGAGCGAGAGGTGAAACGAGAGAGTGGGTTCGCGGGGAGGCTCGGGGGGAAGGTCGACGCGGTAATGGCATCGTCGTGTCGCCAGCTTAAAGCTCCAGTGATTCTCAATCACGCGAATCCATTTTCCGTGTCCATCGCGTTGGCGCCAGGTCCGCGCCGTGAGCGGAACCCCGCCGACTCGGCGCTGAGATATACTCCCGCGTTTCCGTCGATGCCGTCGTTTCCTACGAACTGCAAAATAAATAAACTCGACCATCAGCCAGCCTCTTCGCTCGCTCTGTCGAATTTGAATGCCGGTTGCTGGATGGAGCAACGCGCGTGCGCGCGAGCGCAAATGGATCCTCGCGGGCGAACCTCGCGACGAAAAGGAGGAGAGGAGAGACCGGTCGCTCCTTTCCGGGAGGAGGAAAAGAAATAAAGAGTAGACGAGGAAAAAAGAGGCGCAGAAGGGGACCAGCTGCGGTCTCCTCTAATCTTCGTCCAAGCTCGGCCCCCGCCGAATTAATACGAGAGTCCCGAAGAAAAGATAAACATTCCCGTGAATGCTCTGGGGTATACACGCGAAGCGGTATGCACATGCGGGCAACCGTGGGCCCACCATGTGCTCCTCGTTGCCTGGCAAGATGTTTTGACCGACGGGATCCCGTCGTCGTCACGGACGTCGTCTCTGCTTAATTGTTCGCCTTCCCCTTCGTATCTTCCTTCTCGGGTGGCTTTGCCTCGCCTCGCCCCGCCGCGTCGCCACCGACCAAACGAACGCGATTCTTCCGCGGCGCGCCGACGAGCGCAGACCGTGATTCCATTACGCCTGGATACTAAAGCGACCGACGCGTCGTTAATATTCCCGGGCGCCGCGGACTGCTCCGGAACGAGGTCCGCGTGAAAATTCCGTCGGCGTCGAAAAGCCGTGGAAAAATCCATCTTCAGCTCTCCGGCGATGGGCGCATTTAACGATATAAGTAACTCGATGGAAATTTAAGGGACGATTGGGGTACCGACGCGTCGCGACGGTGGTTTAAGCCGGCAGCGGGCAGGGGAGGGGTGGACAGGGAAGAAATCAAGGGCGGGTGAGGGTGGGAGAGGGTCCGATGGGGAGAGAGATGGGAACTGTGTGCCGCGGGGTGGGACAGGGGAGGGTGAGCGAGGGCCGATAGATGTAGGCGCCGGCCAAGTTGCGCCGCTGATTGCACCACAAAGGGTGCAATTATGCGGCCCTCCAGCAATCACCGCGCATTCTGCCCGCCATTTGACCCCTCGACACCCCTCGAGCCCCTGAAACCCTGCCACGCTCCGAGCCACCTACCGCCCTGACTACATAGGCGCGCGGCTCCACACTCGCCGCGCACGACAGACATATCACCGTTCGGGGCCACCGTCGCTTTTTATTTAAATGCGCCCCCGTCGACGAGCCCGACACCCTGAATGCCCCGCGGAGTCTATGCAATTTAACCTGGTGTCGAGAAAAAATCTGTTAATGAACGATTGTCGGCTACTGGGATTTCGGATGAAAATATCCTGAAAATTGGACGCCTTTCTTTCCTCCTTTCTTCTGCCCGTTCGTCCTCGTACCCTTCTCTTTGAGCGTTCGCGTCGCTCTCGATCCTCTCGCGCTCCGATCAAACGTTTATTCGACGTCTCCGCGTGCCACGTGCTCTAGCTTCCGTTATGGAATACAGGGTGGTTTCAATATTATAACGTCACCTAGAAAGCTCGCGGGATTATGGAATTTTTCGTAGCACAAATTGTTCAACTCTGCAGAGAGTTTTTCCGCAAAAAATATGTGATGGTATTGAGAATATTTTTTGTCAACCCATTAAGTCTGCTCTACGGATTTAATCAAACCTCCTTTTATATCGGTATTTCGATCGGGCCAAGTTCCCCTTCTATCAACCGCGTTCGTTACCGAAGATGGCCTTAACGAATCGTTAATTACGCTTAACGGGGAATCCACGACGGCGGTCGATTTTCATAGGGTGAGTTCTCACCCTCCTTCAGCGACCAGTAATCCATCGGATGGTCCATTCGATGAAACCCAGCAGCGTATCGTAGACGCGAACCAAACGAGCGTAATTTCTGGCTTTTTGCCTATTACTCGAGAGCACTCACGATGTACCGATTATGGAGAAAGGGTGAAGGAAGGACGAAAAAAGCAACGACAGAGCGAGAGAGAGAGAGAGAGAGAGAGCGAAAGAAGGCAGTACAAAGGTAGGGAAGACGATCGTGAGACGACGGAGGAGGCATGGCGGAAGAAATGTTCCAGATGTGTTGCCGGCTTCTGAACAAGTTCAGAGTCAAGTTGCCAGACCTCGGCTGCGGTCCCCTCGTAGCTCGTAGGCAGGAAGTGCCGCATTAAAGCCGCTAATCTGCCTGTTTTCATAGCTCTTCGGTCGCTCCCGCCTCCCACTCGCTACTCTTTCTTGCTCTCACGATGAACGTCGCTCGTAAACCGGCTGTTTATGCTGTTAGTTAAGGAAACGAACGGCCGAACGATCGATACGCGATGTCAGCGACGGGACTGCGACGACTTATTGCACGGTCACGCGACTAGAAGAATGTTCCCGCTACGGGAAACGCCGTGGCACGATTGTCTCGGATGTCTTAGGCCGCGTTCCCACGACCCGCCATTTGGAAAAGTGGCGGCACGCGACGGATTCGAGGACGCACTTTCCGCTGTGTCGAATTGCGATTATCAAGTACATGCTAGATTTTCAAAGCTTATCACGCGATGGAGTTGACGAATCACAGTCCGTGGGAATGCAGCTTTAGCCAATCATCCATTCCACGCGTCAACCGATCCCACCTTCTTCCGAACGCTCGTCGAGCTTCTTCCATTAGCGAAATCTACTGTAGCCTTTCCAACGAGCTCGTATACTCGCGCGCGTATTTTTAGACGCGCGCCAGAGTCTGAGACTAGGTTTAAAGTAAATTTTAAAAACGTATTCCTCGGTCCCCGACGAAAATCTCTCCCAACGGCCCGTTTCTGTAATCCGAGGACATTAATTTGTTGGCAGGACGGAGTTAAGAGTGTCGACCCGGCCGTCTCCCCCCAGGGACACCATGTATTTTCTCAGGTTATCTGGGGAAGAACCCGGGAAACGGTGCGGGATGCGCTGGCCAAATTTTACGATGCCCGACGTCCGTGCTGCACGACGGGAAGACCGTCTGTGTATCTGTCAGGCTTTTCAAATATTAGTTTTTCCATTTCGCCCATGTGTTCGACTGGCGCGACAATTGACCCGTCCGGGAAATCCTCTTCCAGATAAACTAAAACGATGGAAAATGAGTGTTCTTGGCGAAGCTCACTGACTCGGTTCTGGAGTAAGTTGATTGAAACGAAGATTAGATATGCTCTTTAAGAGTTGCGATATCGTATTAATAACAAATAATACACCATTTCCTTAAAGTAAACATGATTGGCGATCCCACGTGGAAAACTGGGCTGCACAAATTTTATTTTATACTTCCCATTTCATTTTCGCGTCATACCGTCACCTTTTGATTGTTCCACGGCCTCGAAGACATCCTACATTCTCTGCATTACGGTAAATTAATCTGTAGAACTAAAGTGAATTTCTTGCCGCAAGTAAACAGTGCAACGAAGCGGGAGGAAAGTGCATGTTGGAGCGATCGCGCGACGATTTCGGCTCTGTCGGCGCGTAAAATCGGCGGTCTGGTTCGCAGGGGCTCCTTTCGGGCGTCTAGTGGCGAACGGGAGCGTATCAGTGCTGTCGACGGCAGAGATCCCGGGGCAGAGGTGGCTCGCAAGCAAGAACGGGCGGGCAGGCGGGAGGTTATTGCCTGTTGGGTGATTTATCTAGTAATACTAGCCGACAGGCCACGAGGCCGGGAGCACGGGCATGGGGGCAAACCCGTGCCTTCTACCCCTACCCCGTGGGGCAAAACCACCGGCACCGGTGGAAATTAAAAACTCACTTTATTACACGTCTCATTCTGTGCTCCCCGGCCGCCTCTGCCCTCGGCACCCCTCCCCCGCCGTGACGGCCGAACCGTCTATACGATCCTCTTGCTCCCGTTTCCTCCGTCCGCGCCCCGCAGCCCCGACTCTCGTCACATCCTGCCGCCCCTGCAGCGCCTCGTCCACCCGCGGGCCGACTTAATATGAGGCCGGCCATACCTGATGGAACGAATATTATTAAAGTTCGCCAGCACGCGAAACCCGTGAAATATCGCTGCTCCCCCCTCTCTCCGTCTCTCACCCTCTCCTTGCCTCGCACCGCGTCGTCTCTTCTCTTCGCCGCCGTTGGACCCTTCACCTCCTCCGCTTTTGGTCCGCGCCGCGCCGCCTCGTGCCTCTTGCTGCCTTTTATTATCTGCCTCCGGCTTATACTCGAGACGGTGGCGGAACTCGCGGAAGCAAAAATAATCGCGGGTAAGCCGCGACGCAAATATGCTCGGTCTCACCCCTTGTCCTCTCCCCCCTTCAACCACCGTCCGCCCCTTACGCTCGCTTTCTCCATCGCCGCGCCTCGTTCCCGATTTCCTCGCGCGAGGAGATCGAGCCGCGGGCTCGCGCGGAACCTTCCTCCGCGCGATGGATTATTTACGATTCCATGCTTTTATCCGTATTACTTGGTCCAGGGCGGCGGGAGGCGTCGCCCGGCGTCGGCAGTGCAGTTATGTATTAAGGACGTTCCGACGCGGTGTCTTGTCGCGGGACAAAGTGCTCCCCGTGTATCCGGAAACGACATCGCGGCTCGGGTTCTCCGGCGGATTGCTCGCGGTACGACGACACCGCGCGCGATCCACCCTCGCGATGACGTTTCCCGATTATTGCGCGACCGACGTCGCGAGCACGCGACCCTCTGTTCCTCGGTAATGCGATTCGACGACGGTTCCGTGCTCGGAGCGGAATTCCTCCTAATTTAATTAAAAATTCAACCCGTGCCCCGGCGTCGCGCCGCTCGGGACCCTTCCTTTTTTTTTGCCAGGCGCAAGGGTGAACGACAGTAATTCTCAAATTCACCTTGAAACTCGCTCTCGAGGCAAACATTATCGGCCTCGCGCCGTCTCTCTTCCGCCGACGGCTAAATCTTCCCGCTCGCGGGGGAGGGACGCCTCTGTATAATCCGCAGACAATCAAGATCGGGCGGATGGAGCGGGTCGGAGTAACGCGATTGATTCAATTTCCAGCGCAAAAGGGGGCGGTTATGGAGGGAAAATTGAAGCACGACGTTGATCGGGCTCAAAACGCCCGTGGAACATACTTTATCTTACCGGGAGGCATTGGCGAGGAACGCGCCGCGCTTCCTCCTAATCACCCCGCGTCCCAGCTGCGCGTCTCTCGTGCTTTTTCACCCCCTTCTCAACGAGCGCCTCCACGCAACGCCCCGCCGCGTGCATAGACCTCGATGACGTACCCGTCGGTATCTGGCTCGTTTTATTAATGCCAATAAGGCAATTATTGTCGATGAATGGCCGTGGGTGGGTGTCTCGCTCATGCCGCTGTCGTGCCGAGTTACCTGCCGTCGCTATCGATGGCTACGAACGTGTTTTTCGTGCGATCGATTAGAACAACTTGTATCCGTCGTCTGTTCTAGCCCGCGATCGGTTCCTCGCGGATGAAAATTGAAGGTTTCGATCGGTAGAAGGGTCCGCGTAAATAGTCGCTTAACGTTTCGCAGCGTATAATTCCGTGGAGGAGTGCAAACAGTGCTCAGCGAACGAAATAAAACGACAAGTCAAACAAAAAGCGCAGAAACAAATAGAGATGTAACGTTCGGTCCGAAAATAGGCACCCGATCGACGGCCGTCCGAACTCCGAACCCCTCCGTGGTTTCGCCCCCCGCACCCTTCTGCTGTACGGATCGTTCGCGCATGCAACGATCCACGATGGGAGGCTTATTGAAAATTATTCACGGCAACCGCTTTAAAACTAATTTCTTTCCTGCCCGACTCCTTGAACGGTTGCGCGTTGCTCGGCGCGCTCGCTGAACGAAATATACGAGGGATGGGGAGAATAATATAGGAAAGAGGGGTTTCTCCAGTCTCCGCTAAGCAATATCCATCCACCCCACATGCCTGCCTGGCTGCCTGTCTGCCTGTTCGTATTATCGGTGTGTACAGACGGGTTCTCAGCAATTTATCCATTACGGTCCCAGTCGCGCGCGCGCTATTATTGCATTTTTTGAAATTATTGCCCGCCGCCATCGACATCGCGCCACGATCTTGATTGACAGGCTGCGCCTTTATCGCGTACATGGCCCGCGCAGAATGCGTGCCGCATCGATTTATCGGCCCTTCTGCCTCCGATCCGTTTCCGCCGGAGAACCGAGCGGGTTTATCGATGATAAGGGCTCGCGACGAAGAATGGTTACCAAGGTATCAATGATAACGTTCAGACGTTTTCGAATGCTCTTCGATCACTTGTCGGGGATGAAACTGCTCGCCGATCTTCTACTGCGGGCTGAGAAAGCGTAAAGAGCTTGTGACTACAGTAGGGGAGCAAAACAGAGGCATGGAATACGATTCTCCTCAACTTTGGCATATGAATCTCCTTGGCATTTTAAATCTGTTATTTTCTTATTAATCCTTGACTGAAGAAATAGTTTAGTCCACACATGTGGAAACTTCGAATCAGTAACTTTTCATTAAAATTATCTTGTAGGAATCTTAGAGCGCGAGTAAACTTTAATATCACTCCATATGCAAAAGAAGCAGTATTCAGATATATAAAATCTCACTTCAACGCGTTCAAACCACAGGTGAACTCAAATTAACACTAATTGGTTTCACATTATCTAAAAACCGAGGTATCTAGGACTTCGACTTGTTCGCAAGATCAAAGCTCCACCGTGATGTTGTTCTAGGACCACCTGTGCTATTCCGCATTTTTCGTACGAATGATAGAAGGCACACGTACGTGTAAGCTCAATTATCCTGAGTGTGCTGGAAGCTGATCGCGTCCGAGGAGACTTCACGGGACCGGAAAAGCTGGCTCAAAGGGGCCGGAGGAAGTGGGGAGGGGGATAGAGGTAGACGTAGCAGCGCGGTAATACATCGTGTCCGAGGCAACTGGAAGGATATACGTGTTCGTTTGGGGCAGCGAAGTCCGCAGAGGCACGGTAAAGGTTGGCGCGGTAAAAAATTCAGAGGGTGAATAAATCAAGGAACGTCGCAGCAGCCCTGCGCCCTGCTCGCTCGGCTCTCGGCGTACGAGGACCGGCGATGTGTGCCACCGATCCCCAGTACTCGCTCCGGCTCCTCTTTCTTTTGTACATACTTTATGGCGAATAATGCGTGAAAAGGGACAGGACCAGCTAGACGCCTCGCGCGTCTCGTTTCACCGGGGACATTCCCACGTGAGCGTACGCTCACGGCGTAATCCTCTGATCCGCCTTTGGGTACGGCGATGATTTAGAGGCACCCCTGTGTTGTCCTCTATTAAAAAGTACGATTAACCGCGGTGACACTTGTGCATCGGAACTCCACAATGCACCCGGGTCTCGGTACACAAAGCGGGTTCTAAGAGCAATCCATCCTCCGAACTATACAGCTCCCATTTCAGCACCCTTTCCCTTATTAAAATGTGCGACCGAGGAGGGTTCGCGCGCTGGAACCCCGAGTGACGTCGTGTGTCACGCTGGTCGAAGATCGTGGAGCTGTTTTTTTTGGATCGCATTGGAAAACATGAGTTTCAGTGATCAAAATACTCAGAAAATAAGGCAATTATCCTTCTCTTCGGATATCTGGTTTCGAAGATCCATCGGAGAGATCGACAATTACACGAGAATAAGAAGTAATGCCCAATACCTTTTACGCTGTGATCTATTTGCGCGAGAAAGGATTAAGAGGCTGGACAAGAAGGATTGAGAAGTTGAGTAGGCGGGAGGGATGTCAGAGGTAGCAGAGGAGCGGAGGCAGAGAGGGTGGCAAGACGGGAAAGAGAAGCGGTGAGGGTTGAGAGGGAGAAAGAGAAAGAGAGAGGGAGAAATATATCTATACGGTGGGTATAGATCGCACCGTATCGTTGAGTAAGTTGGAAACGGAGGGTAGGAGGCTCGGGGGGATGGTGGCTCATCTTGTAATGGACTCAGAAGACAGGCGAGTCGGCTAATGGACCCCTGCTCTTCCAGAAAAGCTCTCGGTATCAGTGCCACACGAGCATCGATGCCATCGGGCTGCGTCCTTCCAAAATCCGCAACGCGCATCAGCATACACCGTTCCGCCCCTGGGGCGACCGGCAACGGCCGGACCAAATCGACGACCGTTTTCCATCGATCCGACCGAGGTTGTCGCGCGACGCGACCTAATAGGCGAAAAACTGGCCCGGCTGTTTTCCAAGTTCACGCTCGGAAAAATATTTGACGTGATGCGGCGGGCAGAGGCGAGGAAACAGGCTGGACGGTTCGCACGTGTTTGGATAGCGACGACAACGGTGCAGGAAACCGCGCGGTGGACTGCGCGCCACTCGCGCGCGCTTTCGGTGCACAAATATTTTCTCGCGGAGATGTAAACGAGTTGGCATTTTTAAGAGGGTTGCGTCGCGGGTTTCCCAACGAAAACACGTGCTGACCGTCCGGTACCACCACGGAGGACCCTTCCACCGGGGGTCAAAGGGGACCGTTTCCCTTCGACGAGACGGGGAAACAAGACTGCCGGGAGTAATTAACGAATAATTAACAACGGCGACAGAAACGAAAACGCATTGTCGATCGCGCACTCGCGTGTGCACGCTCGCGTGTCGCGCGACGGATAGGATCGTCGAGGTGAACGAATAGGGGTTACCTCGGCGACCGTAAGGGGGAAAGCGAGAGGAAAAATCGAGGAAAAGGAAGACGGTGGGGACCGTGAGCCGGTCGAGCTACTCTCATCTACTCCCACCGAGTCGCACCATCTTTCTTCTTATCCTTCGCAGTCGTCCTTTCCCGGTCCATTCTTGCGAGTAACGTCTACTTCCCTTGATGGGCAGTGCCACTTGAGCGGCACTCGTACACATCCACGCACACACGTGCACGAAGGCGGGTGCGCTCGCGCGTTTAACGTAGCTGTCCAGTCGATGTCCGATACATCAGGTCCATGCATAATAAATCCACGGAGCAACGTCGCGAGTGCGAACACGCGCCGAGCCTCGGTCGACGTTCGGTGGAACAGAGATGGCAGAATACGACTCCGTCGGGGGACGGAAGTTTGAAAACACGGGGACATCGGACGTCTCTGCACGCGTGTTGCGTCGCGTCCGACTCGTCCAGCGGCTCCTCGAGATATCAATATCAGGGGACGCGTGTATTACGATGGTGGAGGGGACTTGGCCATCGAATTTTTGCGAATACGCTTCCCGTGTCTGGCCGGAAAGTTCAATACACCAAAACGATTCGATCCTCGGACTATGTGTTCTCTCTCCTTTTCGCTCGCTTCGCGTCCATCCGTCGAGATTGCATGACAGCCGACTCGAACGAGGTTCCAGCGACGTTGCACGGAAGTTTCGATGCTCGTTGACCGGATACGTAATTATCGTGACGGTCTCGTTAACGGAAACGGACACTGAATTGTGTTTTCGTTTCTGGCGTACATCGAGGCAATTACGGGGAACGCCGGGATGTATCGCGTGACTACGCTGAATTTAGGTTTTATCGAAGAAAAGCTCGATCGTATTTAGAAGTTGAAATCGTGCGGAGCTCTTAATTAACGAACGCTAAATAAATCCGTTTGGGAGGTAGGCGAACCGCCTCCCCCGTCGAAAGGGGCGGCGGTCTGGGGGCAACTCGAGCGTCGAGCGCAGAATTTATTTCGGCATCGACACGGAACGTTTCTTCCACGGAGACAGAAGCGCGAGCTACCCCGAGCGACCGACCCGAGTGCCGTTTAGCTTAATACACGTAACGCTACTCTCCGGCTGCTTTTTCTCCCAAATACTCTACTTCCAACCGGTTCGAAGTAGTATAAGTCGTGGACAAAGTAGACGGCGTACAGAAAACCTCCATTAAAGTCCCTAGAAGTGATTAGTACCCTCCCCATCTTTCCCGTTCTCTCTGCTTCCTCCATCCCTGCCCTTTCCTTCCTCTCTCCCCTTTCTCCTCTCTTTCTCTATTCGCGAGCATCCTCCTCTCCTCACCGACCGATCTTTCACCCGTTAACCCCTTTACAACAGGCATTTCGGTCTATCGCGCCGATCGAGCTTTGAGCAACCGAACGGGTCGAAAGCATCGCGCGCCGGTAACAGGCGTGAGAAAATGAATTTCGATCGGCGGAAAACGATCCCCCGAGCCGCCCCCTTCTCGATGTTTCGCTCGCCTTTTAAATTCCACCCCGTGACCGACCCTTTCCCCTGCGCTTCACGCTCCGGGTCGTTTTCGAGTGGGGAAAACGAGGCGTTCTAGTAGCTCACGCGCTCGTGCTCGCGCGCGGCCACCGCGACGCAAGGCTTCCGAGCGGCGGAGTCGTTGGTCGCCGCGAGCCATAAAACCCCCGGCAGACCGCCCGCGACACTTCTACGAAATTAAATTCAACATAGATGGTTTCGTTTCCCGATTGCAGATGAAACCTGGCAATCGCCCCAATTTCATTTTGCTCGCGAAAAATAGAGGGAACGAGTCGGGCAGGGGGACGCCGGACGGACGGGGGAGAAGAAGGGGGGTTGGATGCGGATTGTAAACCGATGCGTCGAAATCCCGATTCGAAAAATAGAGCGGCGCGTTTCCCGCGAACCGGAAAACTTGGCGGACGTTAAATTTAGCCGCGCGGCGATTGGGGCCGATGGGGTTGCCGGGGGTGGAGGAGGATCGGGAAGGAGGGACGCGGCGGGAGGAAAACTATAACGGCGAATCGAATAAGTTCCGCAGGGAATGTCATTTCGCGGGAGTAGTAATCCACTCTTTTTCCTGATTTAATCAGCGGCCGGCCATAAATCAGGCAGTAATTAAAAGAGAGACCATCGGCGATGGCGGCAGTAAACATGGCCTAATCCATTTCGTTGGCTACGCTCATAGGTGTGGATAGTACAGGGAGTGGAAAAAAGGTCGTAGCCTTTCTAATTTAATCTGGCGAATGATTCCGTGATTCTCGAAGCCGGCGGCAACCCTTTCATTACTTACGTTCCCCACCCCTGGGCCACGAGGCACCCTCGCGCGCCACGACGGTCGTCGTGCCTCCTTCGCCCCGCGGCCACCCACCACCCCCCGAAGAACCGGCGCAGAACACTAAATCAGCGACCAGTGTAATTTTTGTAATGGGAGGTGTGGCCTCGTAGGGGTGGTAGACGCGTTTCTCGACGGGAGAACCGGACCATATAGTAGGGATGCCATCCCTCTGCGTTCGCCTCGCGTCGTGGAATGGTAGGGTTTCGCAGGGGCGATTTTAGGGGTGGAATTCTACGATGCGAGCACGCCGCTTCGGTGGTTAATCCTCCGTCGCTATGTCTCGACTCGGGTTACGATCCACCGCGCTACTCTCTCTCTCTCTCTTTCTCCTTTCTACCTTTCGCTTCTCTCCCCTCCGCTCTTTGCCCCGCGCGCGCACACGCTCACACACTTTCACTCGATACACAGGCAATCCTTTTGCCGGTTTATCCGCGAAAGGACGTTAATTAGAGACACTTTTGTCGTTCCTCCGGCTGATGCCCGTGTGGTTATTAAATCGTGCATCAAGGAGAACGTTTTCATCGTAACGGTACGCCTTTGCCGCTCGATCCCTTCACCCCTTTCTCCTCCTCGTTTCGCCCACTCTGTGGCTCTCGACCTTTAATTAACTTACATCGAATATGCAAGTCAAATGCCCAGCCCGTATCGGATTCCTCTTAAAATTGTTTCCAACCGAGCCTCCTTTCAACCTACCCACATCCTCGACCACCCTTCGCCGCTTACCCCTCCGGTATCGGTATCAATCGAGTCGGTGCTCGGATCGATGGAACGCACTCGGTCCACCGTGACCCGAGGCACCTCGCGTCGATTAATCCCGCCGTCTTAATTCGACCGCCGCGCGACGAATTCCGCTCGAGCGGCAGTTGAACCGCGCGGCAGCGCGAACGGTTCGATGATAAGCGTCCGGAGTGGGGCAGCGGCAAGTGCTGGTCTGAGCCTGATGGTGGGTGCAAATACGGGTTTCGACTCGCCGCGAGTTTCTCGGGTTCGGATACGGGTGCGATGACGATCGAGTGCGACCATTCGTAGTGGGGGCCGCGCGAAGATGGTAGGGAGAACAGCGGCGCAGGGGCGAGAGTTATCGCGGTGGAGGGGTTCGCGATCGAGAGGGGAGCGCTCAGAGGGGTGGCTGACTCGGAGTGGGGATTTATCACTGTCGGTGGCGTGGCACGGTCACACGCGGCACTCGGCAGTTTACAACCGACCGCCAGTCCGGCGGTTTCGCGAGTCTCTCGTCCGATGCTCGGTCGTTCGTTTACGGAGCCTGCAGACGCGGGATGACTCGCTGCTCGGAGTAAACACTTCGTCAAACGTCAGGGTCGAGGGCAGCTTCTTCGCTCGAGTTCCGCTTCGATGACGGATGTTTCGCTTTGATGGGGAACCTGGCGCGAATGTCAAACTGTGACGATTGTTCTGTGAGGCTGGTGTAGTGTCACGTGACGGCGGGGATCCGGCGGATCGTCAGTTGGCGAAGAGTGTTCGGAGGTTCGCTCGAACTTCGAGGATCGTGAGGTAAATTTTTAAAGCATACTTAGCGATATTACGCCGCAGCGTGGGTAGCGATGACGAAGAAAAATATACATCAACTATTCGGTTGATCAATTCGATCACGTGACCTTCGAATGCAATATCTCTTCCCGATATTTCAAGCTTATTACTTCGATCGGAGCAGGATCGCCGACGCGGCCGGATAATAAGAGTCAAATCCGTAATGCGTCGCGTAATTGAAATTTCGTCGGTTCGCCCGCGTATCTCTGCTCAAATGCAATCACATGTTCAATTAAACAAGGGCTCTCGCGAAAAACCGCGCTTACCCTCTCCAGCGCGGCGCGATTAACGTGCACGCGCGAATTCAACTTCGTTCCCGCTCGAACCCGGCGGTTTAAAAAATTGTTACTAAATGCCGCTTAATCCGCTTTGCCGTGCAGAGTGGCCCGCGAGAAAAAGTGTACCAGAGATAAATGGCAGATTACTTCGTTTCCCTCGCCCGCTGTTCGATTACTGCCGCGTTTTTCGGCCCCGGGCTCGTCCTGTACGAGCGTTTTGTCAGCCGAACGCGGAACTTTGTTCTCGTTAGCAGTAACACCAGAGGCGACGCGATCGTATGGTTGCCGTTAGCGATACGGATTCCTTAGAAGCGAACTTAATCTGCATCCCGTCAAATGCTGGCGCATTGTTACGCTCGCTTTCGCGTTACGAGGCGACACTCGCTACTCTGGCGGCGCGGCGGCGGGAATTTTTAATTAAAGGTGGGAGCGGAGTATCGCTTTCGCCGCGAGCATAACTGCGGCGGTCTGACAGTGCGACATAAATCGCGTGTTTTCATTTTCGAAGAACTGCCGTTTAGCATTTGACTCGTTTAACAGTATAGATTGTATCTGTACAAAGTTAATTTGTTCTTTGTATTTTAAAATTTTGTGTTGAATTTCTTATAAGTTAAAAATTTTGAAACTGGTACTGGAAGAATCAGCGGTGACCCAGTTTCAAAATCGCATCTTAAAGTAGATCTGTCTTTTTCAATTTTATTCGTCATCAACTGCTTATATATTTATTTATGTGCACTTGTTTCTCGTCTTTTCCCGTTCAGTCGTCGCTCAGGACACAACGCGACCGGATATCGAGGGGGTGTTCGGTGATCGTCCCGATAGGGCAGTGACGCAAGGGTATCCGGTCGTTTGAATTTCAATAATTGGCGCCAGTTTTAGCAGCGGCGGTCTCGTTAGCCGTCCGCTCGAACGGAGTGACTTAATTATTTCGTTTGAAGTTCGTGAACGGGGGGAGGGGGGGAGAGACAGAGAGAACGAATGCGACGGAGGCGGATAGAGCGAGAAGCTTTTCGACGCTGCACAGGCAGAGACGATCGCCTGTGTGCGGAGGTATGCTCTCCGCGCGCGACTCACAAATAAATTGAGAAAACTGGAGCGAGGGAGACGGTGGAGCGAGGCAAACGTTTATTTTACACCGACAAATTGGTGCGGCTAATTAGCTCCGGCTAAAAGCAGAAGTATGACCGTGACGCCGTGTCGCGGCAGCGAACGTTGCTGCCGCTGCACCGGCGCGCGCCCGGCTGCAAAGCGGCAGCAACTTTTCGAGACGCTTGATTCGGGCCAATTGTCCCCCTTGGCCTTGCGTTTGCTACTTTCGCGCTCGACACAAATTGAATCGGGAACGCGGCGACTTCGTACACGGTGAGACGCGATAACGAAGCAATTAGCGTTCACCTACACCTTTTCGACCGGTTCGATATTCGTCTCGGAGTGCCAGAGAATACCTCCGCTCCCCGCTTCCTCGCGCCTCCCCGCCTCCTCGCTTTCCGTGACAGGACGATACGTTTCCTCGAGGTATCTGTCGGCATTGCCGAGGAAATTATAGGGGACCGCGGTAGCGATATAATTTAATAATAGCGGCCACGCGTAATGTCTTTCGACACGCGTCAGCGATAATTCCGAGGCGAATGTCCAATAAAAAGCCACTTTGCCCGATCGAAATATCAAATGTAATCCTCTTAACTCGGGTGCACCGGTCGAACGTGTATCTCCGGGACTGACCATCACACGCTATCCTCTTTCATCCAGCGGAGACGGTCTCACTCGCGCTCGCCACCGACTCGGCCTATCTCCCTCTTCGTCGCGTCCACGCGATCCACCCGCGAGCTTCCAAGTTAACTTCTGACCCCTCGCCCGTTCTCCTCGCCACCCTTTCCTATCCAGAGGCGTTGCTTTTACGGCGATTGAAGCTTCCCGCGGGTCCTTGGGCACTCCGCCAGGTGGCGGTGCCGCGTCCTTCTGGGCGTCGGCCCCAATATTCCATTTACAAGATTTTTCAGAGAACTCTCGAGGCTGTCCGGACGCGCTCGCCTTACCGCCTTCGCGCGGCCACAAATTTTCTTCGAACCGGCGCCAGAGGGGGAGAGGCGAGGGTGAACGGGTTGATCCAATTTTTAGCGTGCCGCCCTCCGCGAGTGGGCGGGCCGGCGTTGCACGCGAACGCGAATATAATTAACTCGAACTTTAATTCGTTTCGTCGGCGGGCTCGATAAGGCGATCGAGGATAATGCAAATTTCGGGACCGATCGACCTCCGAGACGATCGTTCGACTCCCCTGACGGCTCGCGGCCGTTTATCGCGCCGCCGGATCTTCCAAGCCGCCCGCTCGATCCTCCGCGGATCGAAGAGGAGCGATGCTCCGACCGCGCGACGCGATATCGAGCCGGCCGATCATTAAAGAACCATTCGCAGTTGCACCGATACCGACCGATGTTGAATAATTAACCGGCCGCCGACTAAAATCGATTCATTAATTAATAAAGCGGCTGCGCTGCCTCTACTAATAACGCCGGTCCACAATTGAATAGAGATCGCGTTCATTAACTGTCCGTGTACTATTAGCCGCGGTTGCGTTACATTACCGATCGAATCGAGTCATCCGACGCGAATGATCGAGTTTGCAACCCGATAAATAATTTTTCGGGTGGTGACCGCGCATCGGTCCTGACTCATCCGCGCCATAGACGACCCCGAACCTTCGCGGAGCCGCGAACGCGAGTTTCCGCGCCCTAAACCGCGAACAATGACGGCTCGTTTCGTGTCACCGGGGCCAAAAAGACTCCGTCCCTCACATTGTTAACCGTTCTCCTTCTCCGTCCCCCTATCGGCGTCGCGCGGTCGCCGTCTCTCCGTGCCGCGAATTTTCTTCTCCGTTCGCTCATCCCCATCCGGGTTTCCGGATCGTCCCGAACAAACGAAGGAGGAGGAAACTTCCTTCGCTCGGCTCGCTCGTTCTCGGTCGTTCGTCGGGTGTGCCGACTATTGGCCAGGATATCTTTCGATTATCAAGACCATCCGTAGCTACCGCCTTAGTCGACCGGGCGCCGTTGTCTTCTCGGCTCTTTCAATTAATGTTTTGATTGATTTCGGACCCTTGCCCGGAGGCCGAGACCCTCCCCTTCCGCTCGCTCGCTCACCCATTCGCCTCCGATCTTCTATATCGCGCGTTTCTTAGTTCCTCGCCACTATACTCGCGTCATCGATCTTCGTACTTATCTTTTAAGCTGCCCGCCAGTGCTTCGTTTGCCGTGGTTCCGCGTTATTTGCGGAAAGTAACTCATTAGGATTAGGGATCAAGATCAATATGTACTCACGGCTCCCGACCGATTCCGGTATCTAAAGCTCGTTTCGCGGCGCTTCGATATTCCTCCGAGAAAACTGTTACTCGATTTTCCGTATTTCCTTGGTAGCCGCGGATTTCGCGAATGCTCGACGTTAATGACAATTCCTGGGACGCTTGGAAATCAATTTCGATCAGTTAATGCCTTCGATCGCTAACAAGGTGATTACCTCGCACTCGGTGCGCTTCCCTCGAACTTTACGCTCCACCCGGCCCCCGTATTAACCTCCTCGACGAGCAGCATCGCTACAACGTTAAGTACATTTGGGAGCGCGAGTATCTCCCGCAGAATCGACCCAAACTTAACCGCGCTCTTTCCCCGTGGCTCCTTAAATCAAAGAGCGAGCGATTTAAAGTCGTTGGGAGAAACGGTCGGATAACCGATAGCCGCAGCTTTCTCCCCGGATTAACCGTGACTTCCGTTTCCGGGGTTCGTGTGTACGTGCTGTATCCACGCGGAGAATGGACCCCCTGCGGAGGGTGTTTGGCAACGTACGAGGAGAAAGAGGAGAGAGAGAGAGAGAGAGAGACGGTGGCGACGTCGCGGGCGTCTACGACGTCGCCGCCACCGACGATCCGCCGCTCTAACCCGCTCTATACGCTCGCTCGGATCGGTGTTATACCGGTGGCTGTTTTATTGCGAGATTTGCGGCGTGGCCTCTCCGTGTAACAAGACTTACTGAGATCTTAATAGAATCTGAGACCACCCCCTCTCAGCGAGTCCCGTACCACGGACTAACGCCGTTTTCAGCCCCGTAGCCTTCGTTTCCTAACTTCCTCTCTCGCTCCGATTCTCCGCCCTCTCTTTTCTCCTAGGTTCCTCGCGCTTTCTTCTTCCGTCCCAGAGAGCCTTTCCTCGGTCCTTCCTCCGCTGCCCGTTTTCCGTGCCTTTCGCGAGGAAAAGCATGGTAGGGGAAGGGAGTTGACCCCGGCGCTGCATCCCTCTATCAGGAAAAGGGGTGCTTATTCTAAGCGTATATAAGAGGGGCAGGAGAATGCCCGGGGTGGGCTGAAGGGTGATTTATGAATATTGCCTACCGAGAAAAGTGTATCGCGCCGCCGCGTCGATTCCGCCCTCAACGCGGAGGAAGCTTTGAAGCGGCTGCCGGCTCCGGTGCGCGAACTTTCTTTTATAACATTCTTGTCGTTCCGATTAGCGGGACAGGCGAAATGGAAAAAGGGCGGCCCGCGGTTCGATCCGATCGAAATCGAACCTCGGCGATCCCGCCAACTTTGCCGCTTCGATGAATTCGACCGCGTCTCGCCCCCCGGAATTTCCTCCGACTATTGACGCTCTCCTCGCGACCGGCGAACGATCCAGCCGCCGGATAGCGTCGACGTTGATCCTTCCCTCGACTATCGTCCAATTGAATCTAAGGAACAATTCCGAGCTCGGAAAGAATTACCGGGTCCCTCGTTTGACGAGACCGACGAAAATTGCTCGTCGCGTCGCGTCGGTCCGAGCGAAAATCCGCTCGCCACGACGATCGCAGAGATTACGCGAGCGCGGCGAGGCCGCGGATCCGGCTCCCGCGGCTATTCTTCACTCCGCGACGTAATTAATTTCGCGTTTTATCGTTGCATCGGCTATTAATTACGCGCAGGACCGCGTGAAATGAATGAGCCTTCGGCGACAATAGAGAAGCCTCATTAATAAATATGCGCTCATGCGCGTGTCGCGTGTCTTGGCCGGGTGGCGCGCCGGTAATCAGGATCGCGAAATTCGAAACACGCGTTCGTGTGTCGGTGTCCCGGTCTCCGCCACCGCGCGGACGGAATATTCATTCAATGTTTTGTTGTGCAAATATTTTGACCGGCTTGGGAACAATAAATATCGAGCAGCGGTGACTCAAAGATCGATTTAGATTCCAATAAGTCCGCTCGCGATATTGGTATAATCACAGAGAGTTTTAGATGGAAGGGAATCGCTAGCACTTTAACGTTTAGACCATCTCGGCGATGCTTTACCCTCTTTTTTTATGTCCCTCGTCTCAAATTTGTTTCGTACTTAAAAAAAAAAGTACGTAAAGATGCACGAAGAAAAGTCGGCGATGCAGAGCCGCCGCTGTAGGTGATTGGTTGGCAGAAGCAATTTTATATTTTATTCTCCTATTTAAATTTATCATTTCAGATATCGCAGGAACAAAAATAAGTTTAAATTGAATTCTGTTCTCCCCTATCCGCGACGACATCCACGTGCATCCGCCTACCATCTATCCCCGTATTCTTCGTACCATCGAACAATTCTATTTCGCTTTTCCACCACCCACAACTCTGCCGTCTCGATAGAACGTCGTCGTCGTCGTTGCGTTACGCGAGCCGCGTTTCTGGGGGACGATTTAATGGGACACGCATCAAATGGAAAACGATTCACATTTGCGACCGTTGTTACGTTTCAGTCAACGCGGCGGAAAAGTGGAGAAAGTTAAATTATCCATTCTGAAACTAATCTCGCTCTCAATAATCACTCGACGAAAGAATAAACAACTATCGGCGAAGTGAAAATATAATTCCACGTTAGTTCTTATTTGCTTCCTCGACGCAAACTCTTTTCAATTTTCTCCGCATTTCTCTCCTTTTTGTTTAATTTAACAACTACGAAATATACAAACAAGCGTCTAAGTCCAACGATGGAGTTGAAATTTAGCGTCGGTCGCGGCGGCATCGCGTAGATAGCACGGTTGCTAATTGTCGCGACGCTTTAAAAATACCTAGACACGCGGAAACGAAGAAAAGAAGGGAGTGACAGAGAGAGAGAGAGAGAGAGAGAGAGAGAGAGAGAGAGAGAGAGAGAGAGAGAGAGAGGGAGAAAGGAGAATTACGAGAAGAATATTTTATAACGAGCTCGGTTCGTAAGACACCGGCATCGGAACGGTTGCCTGCTCACATAACGGCAGGATCGAGAGTAGATCTGTCTCCCCAGGAAGCTTGTTAGGCGTCGGCGAGCTCCGCTATCTTCTAATTGGCGATATAATGATTCTGAAGGATGAAATACCATGGTCCTGAAGGGGCCGAGGAGCACCCTACTCCTTGCCTTCCCTTGTTAGGGACGAAATTAAAATTTGGCTCTACCTACCTTCCGCCTCCTCTCTCCCTTCAACCCGCTACCGTTCCGCTCGCTCCCTCTCACTCTTCCACTCCATTCACCTCGTCGCGGCTTCGTCCTCCGCGATCCCCTTCTGCCGCCCTCGCGCTGCCATTTCTTCCCCCGTGGATTCGTTACGCGGTCGCTGTGAAATTTATACGTCTTGCTGGTCGGGGATTCGCGTTCCGCGGAGGACGCAGGACCGTCGTCGACGCGACGCGTCGTTGCTCGGCTGTCGAGCACCTTTCTTTGGGACGGAAGGTGCTCGACGAGCCGCGTGATTGCGTTTGTTATCCCTTTCCGTTCGTCCCCGCCACCCTCGCCGCCCTCTCGAACCTCGCGCGTTACTCCGCCTCGTTTGCCGGCATCCGTCGCTATCGGGGAAGGTCGTTAAGAGATCTCGGTACGATTCCGAGGATGTTTGCGCGGCAGACGACTTGGCGCAAATTTTTGGACAGCCAGGTCTCCGCCGGAGGCGGGTCCGGGTTATAATTGCGTCGATCAAAGGCCTCCCATTAGCGTCGGTTAATTGGATGGGACGGATCGAAAGTAGTATACCGAGAGGGACGATTTCGTTTTATGTCTCCTTGGAACTATGACTCGGGAAATCAACGAGCGAGGCCGTAGTTAAGCGCCAATGCTTAATTAAACGTTAATCTCGTGTACGGACGGCGGCGCGGGGCGCAGCGCGGCACGCGGCGGCGGAGTAGGGCGAGGGGGGGGGGGGGGTGGTGGGCGAAATTAAGGCTTGCCGGTTGATTCGAATTCTCCTTGAGAAATTTCCTTTCCCTGAGAACGCCCTTCGTGCGCTCTCTAGTAGTTACTAAACTGGTCGTCTCAATTAGCGAAACTTGCAGCCACGTTACCGACTTCCAATTAGTCATAGGTTGTAAACTGTATCGCGCTTACTGGAGTGAAACTAATAACTTCTATACCATGAAATATATGCGTAGATACGATGCAAATTAGTGGCGCGCCGTCGACTGACGTTTATGAAATATCCGCCGTCCGGAAAAATTTCGGTTCTCCTTCCCGCCGCGACTCTCCTCCCCCGGTTCGTCGCCTTCCGCGAAGAGGGGAAAGAAAGGAAATTTTCTCGACGGCCGATGCCTCAACCCGACGCGAAAGTTCAACGTTCCGCGACGCAGAAGCAAAGGGAGTACGCAACGCGTACGTTGCGGGGGTGTCGCGCGTTTGCACGGGGGCTGAGTGCGCCTTCGTACGGGGCGCCGACGTCGATCCTGGGCGAATTTACGAAGGCCCTTGTCGCGGCGGCTGATAGTTACGGGCCTGGGTCTCAATTAGCAGAACTTACGTCGCTAGGGTCCAATTAGACGTAGGCTAGAAGCTACACCCTGTTTGCTCAAGTTTGCCCGTGTACCTGTGCACCAGCCGTCCGTCGTCAGATGGGGTTGCTTGCCCGTCTGCCCCCTCCGTACCCGTGCCCGCTACCGAGCCCCGTTGAAGGTGTCTTTTTCCTACGCTAATGACTAATTAGCAGCCTCTCCACTTCACAGTATAATGACACGGGGATACAGCCTTGAGCCGTCGCCGGGATCATTATTAAACCCCGAAATTGCAGCGGTGTCTGTCGCCCCGTGTTATGCGCCGCCTCGTGCCCTCTAGTTTGCCCTATCCTGCGCGCCGGTCCCTTACCCTTGCCCTCCTCATCCGACGACGCGCGCTTCATCCACGGCTCGAAGGACACGCGGCAAGATGCGGAACGTGACTCAACGAGGACGAGGGTGCGTTCTGGGTCTTCCCGCTTCTCTTCACTCCCGCGTCATTCTCCTCCTCCCGCAATCAGCATCAGCACAATTAGTCGCATTTTGCAAAATTGCTGGACACTGGCTTTGCTTCGACGTTGATCGCATGGAATTCCAGCGCAAACTGAAAATCAAATAACACATAATTTTGATCATAATATAGGGGGAGAGTTGCCTAAATTAAGTTATTATTGCATCTCCATAAGGGAATATTAAGAAATACTTGGAGTTTTTTCAATAAACAAATGAATATTCGCCTCGTTGTTTTCGCATGTTATACCTTGATTTCTTAAATTAGAATCAGTTAACAGAAAGACTGCAAATATATTTTTTTATGGAGAAACACAAATGTTTGAATTTATCAGTCGATTCAATATAAACAACCGCTCTTTAATTACATTATAAAATTAGATGAATACAGAGAAATGTTTTCTTTTTGAAACATTGATAACGTTCATCGGTTACTCATTTTGCAATAATGTGACACTATGTTAACGATTGTCAAAGTGTCAGAACACTCTCCCAAAAAGTTCGCATGGCCGCACAAAGATTTCCCTATGTACAAATGTGTATATGGAATTCAGAGTTATCCTTCGCCGAAGCCACGCGAAGAAAATTCCATAAAATTGGAGAATGCAAGTCGGGTTTATACGGAGCCCGGAGACGCACTGACCCCCGCCGTAATATTATATGGAGGCCATTCTCTTACGTACGGACAACTTCGTCCCGTTCCTTCGAATAATATTTTCTGTCCGACTCGGCGTGTTCGTCTCCTTCGGACTTCTCTCTCTCTTTCTGGGTGCATGCCCCCTCGCAGACCAGGGGGGCGCGGATCCTCCCCCTCCCCGGCGTCTTTTACATTTATTTATTTCCTAAACGTCCGTCCCCGCCGGCTACTTTATATTTGACATTTTTATTAAACCAGCCGGCAGCCCTGTCCGAAGCGACAGCGTATCTCAGGAAGGACGCGGCGGCGATCCGAGGTCCGGGACGGTCGCTGGGTTATCCCATATTGCTGTTAGGGCAGTTTCGTAATCTCAGAAGGGTGCCTCCTATATTGACCGAATAAAAAGTCGTATCCGTGGCCAATTCGTCGATCGGATATCCCCGTTTCTCTACGCCTGTGTACACGCTCGGTCCAAGCCCCTCGTTCCCTTTCCGCGTCCGAAAGACAGTCAGTCGACGTGGAAACGATGGACCTTGTATCGCGTTCGCCAACCCCCCAGCCCCCGTCTATCCGCCCCTCCTCGCCCAGCCATAAATCAACTTTTCACTTTACGATTGCGTTATGTTCGGCACAGGTTCGTGGCGTAAGTCGTTTCTTGCGAGAGAACGATTTTACGCGGTCGACATGAGTTAGGTGGGTGGGGGAGGAGACGACGGGGGATCGCTCGGTAGTCGAGGGTGTTTTTCCTCCAGCAAGTGGCCGCGTAAATCAGAATCGCGGGGTCGACCTGGTATCGTCGGCCGCGGTCCGACCAATATATCGCTGCGCATTGTCGCGAAATAATGGGACGGTAAATTGACGGGATTAATTTAATTTTATCTAACGTTTCATCGGGGCAGCGGCCGATAACGGCGGCGATCCGACGGCGGATTGGAATTGGATATTGCGTGTGCCCGACAAATAACCGCGCACCCGTGAAAAGTCTGATCGGTATGCGCTAATGGCGACGCGACGGTTAAAGAGAATTCCGTCGTTATCGATCCAGCCAGGACGGCGCGACCCGGTCGAGGGATCGCCGTTTCCCGGATTCGATCGCCTCGATCGACAAGTCGATCGCGAAGCACGCGGACGCGCGAAATTCCGTACCTTCGTCGAACCATGGCGCGAGATTTTCCCCCTTTCGCCGGGCGCGACGATGGTATCAATCGAACCGCAGGAAACAGAGCGATAGAGAATCGTTAGAACGGAGCCGAACACGTAGCGGGGCGGGAGAGGGTGGAGGAAATAAATCCAGAGAAAAAAAATGGAGCGCACAGATCGTTTGACGAATCACGAGGCGTCTCTTGGATACCGGCGTAGGTGGGGCACGCTAAGAGGGGGCCAAGGGGATACGCGGCAGAGGGATGATGTTTTTTTCCTCCGCGGCGCCTCTTTAATTTGCCCTCCAATTAACGGACGGGGTCCTATTTGAAAAATACCTGCCACGAGGGCTGGCAATTATACTCCTTCTTTTTTTTTTTGCGCCACGAGCGCGTTATTAGCGCTATCCGTCGTTCCTCTTGCTCCTCCTCGTCCCCTGTCGCTGCTGCCACTGCTGTTCCTTCCCTCTTCCTCCTCCTCCTCCTCCATCTCCTCCGCCCTGTTCGCCATCCCCCTCTCTCCCCGCCGAGCTGTTCCTCTTCGTTTCCACTATCCATCCCCGCGTCCACCCACTAACACTCTGTCACCCTCGCTTTTTACGTGCGTGTGGCCGCGTTTGCGTATCCGTATCCGCGCGGTTGTATGGGTTTTATGTGCATTGCAAAGTGCGCGGGGGGCGCAACGGGGTGGTGCGTGTGTGTGTACGTGTGCGGGGAGGACACGCGGGCCTGTACAGCGGAGAGACGAGTAGAACGAGCGGAAGGAGTGAGAACGCTCGACGACAAACGTCGACGGAGCGAAAGAGAGACGGACGAGGGGGCTCGGGGGCGAGGATAGAAGGAAAAACGGGGAGGGATGGAGTCGCGGGTGGAGGGAGGGGGTGGCGAGTTAGAGGAGTGGCGTTTATAACTCGTGCCCGGGTCTCCAAGCTTTGAGAAAGCCAATTAGCAGCATAAAGCTACAGCTCGGCCCCCGGGCCGAGGATGTTTGTATGTAATAATGGATTGTTACTCAAAGTATCCGGCTAATTAATTAAGCCCCCGCGCCTCGCCCGTGCACCCACTCACCATTTTAGCCGGCCGTCCTCCTTCTCTCGGATCGCCTTTAGAACGCGCGCTCGTTCCTGCGAATGTGGTCGCTCCCCCGTTCCAACCCCGTCCCCTGTCACTTTTCACCACGGGGCCAACGTCGCCACCGCCGTTCCCGCGATGATCGATGCTTCCCCCGTGGTCCCAGTCGATCTCCGAAACGCGGTCACCAGATTTCCTCGTCTAATTGCTCCTCCAGCCGGCGAAATTAATGCAACAAACGCCGATCGGGGTAATTTAAAAATTGGCTTCCTCAGACGGGACACTAGAGACCAAATGTATTCCTCGATGCTCAGTAGATGGTTGCGTTCGTTTTGTGATTCTCAGCGTCTTTGGCTACTAATCCGAATCGGTCGATGAGACACTTGAGGATATTCATTGCGCTTGTTACAGGTTTTTGCAACGTTACAATTTTAGTAAAGCGTTGCGTTTCTTCGTAGAGTTTCGGTAGTCTAAGTCTTGATAGTTGTACACGAATTATGTCTATTCTATGAATGACGATTGAGTAGGCACTATTTTAATAATTATATGGAGCTCTATAGCTGTATAATTTTGAAACTCATTATGCGTAATAATGGGAGTTTAATTGCACGCGGTTTGAATTAAAAATTCTCCTGTCTCGAAATTGTATCTCCACTGTCTTATCCTGTCGAACCGCTTCGGCGCAGAAGATTTAGAGAGTAAATAACAATCCTCGGATATCAGCCAATTAAGGCGCGTAATGATTGCTTAAATTTTCCCGGGATCCTATATTGAACGTCGATTCGTAGAAACAGGCGAGTGAAGATTTGCCGCGCAATGACGACCGACTGGTCCAATTAGCGTGGATCATTATTGCGCGTTGTCGACCGCTTACCGCGCGCAGACGGTTATTATTACGACGTACGTGTGTACATTACGCGCCGACTGTCTGCGGGGCCATTGTTACAAGTGCACAATGCCAACGAGACACGATTCACGATGCCGTGGATTTAACGAGACGGTGTTTCTTTCTCTCTGTTGCAGACGGCGTTCTAGCCGAAATCACGATGACTATGGATGTGAGCAAGTCGGAGACGAGCAAAAATGGCACCACGCAGCACGAGTGCGCTGGTTGTGGGAAAACGATTACTGAAAGGTGAGACTTTGAACTTATTAACCGATAGCCATAAAAATTCAACGTTCACGATTAGATCGGCGCGACGCGATTAATGATACACTCGCTTGAAGTGAAATGTCGAGTTCGAGTTTGAATCTTACCGAATCGAGCGGAAGTTGCAGGAAGTACGGAATGCTTGCGTCAGAGATAAAATTTTCGTGCAAAGATCGCGGTAGATCAGCTCAAAGGATGGTAGACTGGTCGGTAAGAACGAAAACTATGGTCGGTTCTTCAGGTTCCTTCTGAAGGCTCTGGATCTCTACTGGCACGAGGACTGTCTGAAGTGCGGGTGCTGCGAGTGTAGGTTAGGAGAGGTCGGTTCAACCCTGTACACCAGGGCCAACCTTATCCTCTGTAAAAGGGACTACCTCAGGCTGTTCGGAAATACGGGAAACTGCGCGGCCTGCAAGAAGTACATACCGCCATTTGAGTTGGTCATGAAGGCCAAAACGAACGTCTACCACCTGGACTGCTTCGCTTGTCAGCAGTGTTTAAATCGGTAAGTTCTAATCCAATGATCTAATATCATCTCAATATTTCCAAAAAACGAAGATAATGCTACTGAAAGAATTTGGATACTGGATTTTGGATTATGGAAGCAAAAGCAACAGTAACAGAATTCTTTTCTTTATAAATCCTGGTTTCTATCAAGTAGTCAGATATTTTGAACTTGAACAAAGCTCTAAGGGATTTAATTTATTGCCATCTACGACCCATAAATCGCGTCTCCGATCGACAAGAGGCAACGGAATAACCAATCGTTAGGGCATCCTTTCAGCTCTTCGCGATTGCGTTCGTTCACTTTTCTCCTCGCATGCCGTTGTCGAGCACAATGCGAAGGAACAAAGTGTGCCGTGAATACGTGGACATGCAAAAGTAACAAAGACACACGCGGGGGGTGGAACGGGCGAAGGAACGCGGCGGAGGGAAATGCAGGGGGAGGAAAGGAAAGAAGCGAGCACCGGTTTGCGAGGCACAGTCCGCTCGGGAGTTGCTTTACAGGTCAGTTGGGAAATCACCCTGCGCTCTATCCGTCGCGCGACCTCTTCCTCCGCTTGCGCCAGCATTCTACGCAAGAGGAGCCGCCAACTTCTCCTCGCGTTATTCGTGCCCCGCGTCCCGGCTCGTCTCGTCCCCTGTCCCAACCCCTGGGACCAGTTACGTAATTATCTAGATACTGCTGACATTTTTGTATCATATTGCCCCTCGCCGGGCGAGCGAGACGGTCCCTAAATGCCGAACGGCGCGGCGTTCTGCCGGCGACCTTCCGGAGGACTTTGGTGACGGACGACGCGCCGGTGGAGATGATTTTAAATTCACCGCGTCCTCGTTTCGCCTCGTTTCCGAGTCCGAGCAAAGAATCTCCCCTCCGAAGCGTCTTTCCCACGCGCGGGAAACGGAATCGCGTGATCGTTCGGCGCCCTCCCCCGCACGACAGCCGATTTTCGGGATTGTTTTCTCTTCCCCCCCCCCCCCCCCCCGCCACGTCCCACCTTCTCCCGAGGCTTCTCGGTTTTCATGTTTTATTAAAGTTCTGCAATTTGGCTCGAAGCAATTGCTCCGATCCGGCCTGCCATCTGGCGCGTAAATTACAACGGACACCTCCGTAGTAATTTGCTCGGGGATCCGAAATTTTATTGCCGCCGGTAACGAGACTCTCCCGAGTAATTCCGCGTCGCGACTTTCGTCTCCCGCCGTGTTGCTCTTCCGTGCGTCGCGCGTGGAAGATCACACGCCGGAGAGGAAGGTCGATTCGGAGTCTTCGCTCGCGAGAAAAGTTGAAGAGGATAGTGACTCGCGAGGATAGGAAACGGAAAGGGATGAAAACGGAGGAGCTCAGCTTGGTGAAACGGTCAACGTAAAACGCTGAAACTACGGGACCGTGGCGGAGCACAATACTGGCTTATTGACGAGACGAAAAGGTTCGAGGGTTGTCGGCGAGCGCAAAAGCGAGTTGGCAACGCTTTGGATAAGGGAGCGCAAAAGAGGAACGAGGCGAAACGGTGGACGAGGTCGCCGCGGCCAGCGGGGAAGAAGAAACGGGACAGGAGAATGTAGTTTGGAGCCAATAACAGTGGCTCGTCCAGGCGTGCGACAAACGTTGTACAGCTTCTCAAACAATGCGAACAAAAGAGCATCAATTTTACGTTTTTATCGCGTCGCATTGTCTATCTTCGACAATGGACCGGCGAGCGTGCGCGGCCGGAGCTCTCTCTGCCCAAGGCATCGTCGCGTTCAACGTCACAGCTGACTTCAACGGAATCAACGAAACTCGCTTTTGTCTCGTAATTCACCTCCCCCGTTTGCTCACCCGCCTTCCCACTCTCCCTCCTCCCTCTTTGCACGCGATATTCTTGCGGTTCGGTGAAAGCTTTTTCAACGGGACAAGGCCCAATAGTCTCGACGATTGCCTGTTTCGTCGAGCCGTTCGACGAGCGTAAAGTTCACCTACGATTTACTCCGACTCGACCGACCTACTTCTTACGGTAGTTTGCATTCGCAGCTTTAACCATTTGGCGGATTAATGGGAGAATGATGTACGATAAGGAGAGTATTTATTTTTTTTCTTAATTAAATTTCGGGATAATTCATTCCCTCCCCTTTCCATTAGAGTAGGAGCGTGATTAATCGACTCACTTACTGTTCAAAATTGGAGTAAACCTCTTGACGTTTAATCTTTTTAATTTTCGGCGGATCGTTATCAAATATGTGGCAAGTTTTAATTGAGGTTCTACTACTCTCTCTTATCGCTTGTGCATCAAATAAACGAAACCCTAGATAACAGAAATCGTAGGTAATTGTAACCCGGTAATAGAACTTTGACTGTACTTTAACAAAACAGCGTATTACAAATCTTGCTCGTCGATGTTCCCGTTTCGATAGCACACACTCGCCGATAATTATTATCGCAATTACGCTCGAAATTCTCGCCCTGCCACGACGCATTTCCCGCAGACGTTTCGAGGGGGCGATCGTAGAAACGATCGGAGGTGCGCCCTCGTTTGGCAGGATTTAGATATTTGGAGCGGAGGGCCCGGGGATCGCTTCCAATTATTTCGGCCGGTAAAAAACGAGCAGGCGAACTCGAGGAGGGCAATTATACGCGGGGCGCCGCGACGTGTAACGCGACGACTTAGAGTTTGCAATTAAACAGCAACAATTACACGGGGTAACTTTAGACTGTAATAACACAGAATAAAGGGTTGCCGGTGGCGGTGCCTAGCCTACCACCCTCCTGGTTAGAGGATGATTTACCGATCCAATTAGATATCTCTCTCTCTCTCTCTCGGTCGCACACGCTCGCGCGCGAGAGTGTGCCACCGTGCACCGACACCCCCGCACGCTTCACCAACACTCGCGCGCAACCCCCGTTCTACGCGTCCCCTTGACGTTTCTTCGATCCTCTCGAGAAGACGTCCGGTCAAATTTAACGACCGCCCAGTTAATGCCCCCGCCGACTACAAATTGCAGCTCGTCGCCGCGCCGTGACGTTGCTAATTCGACGCTCGCTAATTCTTTGAGCGCGCGTGTGGGGTGCATTGAACCGCCAAACGAGCTCAAAGCTTCGCCTCGCGATAGACAGGGTTTCATTATTCGAGGAAGACTCGGACAATCAATTTTCGAATCTCGCCAATCCTGGATTCAGGATTAGCGAATTCGCAGAATACAGTTTGTTGTAAAAAAAAAAAAAAAAAAAAAAAAAAACAGTTAGGTATTGCGTCATGCTGAATACTCGTCGATATTTCTACCATTCATCGGAAATACGTAAAGCCGAAACAGTAAACAGAGCAACAAACTGTAGGCCACATCTCCGAAAAATCTCTCGGAGAGGACAGAGTAAGCCCATTCAACAATTTTTTATCGACAGGGTTCGACGCGCGAATAGAAAATCGATTATCTTTCCTCTCTCGGGATTCATAGTTGTTACCATTCCACGACTGAACTCTACGTACTATACCGAAACGTTCGAATTATTACACACGGTGTCCCCCGATAATACAAGAACTGTACAAAAACAACTTGGCTCCAGCGCGATCGCGGGATTCAATGTTGCAGCGTATGCAAATTTTATCCAAGAAACCCGTGTCCCCCTCAAAGAAAAGGATCCACAGAGGAGCGGGTGGGCGAATATTTTATTTCGCAGGTCCTGGTGCAGGGGCGACATTACTCTGAGAACGTTACAACTGCACCGTTGCCGGGCATGTCCCGTAAAGTGACTCTAATGGGGTCACGCATTGGCACCGCTTATTTTATTTATTTATTCGAAGCCATCTCTCCGACTCCGCCGCGCGTCGCTGTCCATTTCCAAACCTGATTTTTCCCTGGATTCCTGGGCGACCCGGGCCTTCTGGGTCTCGCAAAGCCGGCTGATCCGCGTTAAAGATTCAACCGAGTTATTTGAGTCCTGGCCCATCCTCCGTTCTAGATTGAAATTTTCCATGCGAAACTCTTCTCGAGCGGCACCGGTGTATCGTTGTCTCACTTTTCTCTGGTCTCCAGCCGCGGTCAGTTAATATTTCAAGCAGTATGTTGCTGCGGGGTTGCGCGGTATCGCTCTTCGTTCTTCCAATAGTCGCGCGACGGAAGGAGCCTTGGACATGGAAGGAGACGGGGGAAAGAATTACGACGGCGATGCGTGTTCCTAGTGCGAAATCTTTCAGGAGGGTGAATACGATTTTTAGAGGGATTTTCTAAAATGCAAGTCACTTTGCTGTCGGTTTGCGGTGCCGGAGGGAAACTGAGGAGACTGAAGGAGAGAACCGAGCGTGATGCGATTTGATTCTGAACGCTGAACCAGCCCGAGCACGCGGAGGCACGAAAACGCTATAGGAAAGTGGAAAATCTGCGAGTATCGCGGCGCGGTATCATGGCGCGACAGGTAGCTGCACCGGTCGCGGGAATTAAAGGACTGGGATTCGCGCGGTATTATTCCCGCGATCATAATAGGATCCCTGAAACGAGTGCGCTCTCGTGCAACGCGATAATGCTGCTGGTCGCGCAATTATGAGGGTATCTGCTTCGATCCAGACAGACAGAGGAAGAATTAGAATCTGACAGTCGAATGACCGAAAATGTCCGCTTTGCCCGATTCAATTCGGATGGTAATAGGACGAAGCGAAAGCTATTATCCCTCGAAAAGAAGGCGATACAAATGTGTACCGTTTTGGTGTCGTCCTGGACTTTTGAAATGAACAATTTTAAAGAAATTCCGCGAATTCCGCCTTCAAAATTACTTCACAGATTCCACTTTGCACGAAGAGACGCGCGAGGGACAATGACTTCCTGTCAGCACAGATCAAGAGACAGTCAACGCGAGAATAGGTGATTCAATGTAGACGGGATCCCGCAGAAACTGAATTAAGACTCGAACCCAAATCGTTTAATTAGACTACCGGCAGACTTCTCCGAATAGCTATCCTTACTAGGACGTTCTACAATTATTGAATCAGAGCCCGAACCGTAAACCACAGTCTGCTCGCAAACTGGACGCGGAGATAGATACCCCAGGTCTGCAGACTCTTTGTATCGAGTCTCCACACCGCAACATCATCGCCTATGTAATTCAATCACACATCTGGTCGATTCTAAGAACCACAGGCATCGAGCGACGCACGGCGAAGAGGATCGGTGGCGGCCGCGAAGGGGCGGACAGAGTAAATAGCCTTGTGTGGTTTAGCTGACAGCCAATTGGCAAGGAGAGCACCTTGAGAGCGGGGGACCGGTCGTGGCGAAATCGTCTCGCGCGCGCGGCGGAGGTGAACAGAGGCCAGAAAGCGGCGAGAGCAGGTGACGGTCAGCTGAATAGCGAGAGGGAAAGGTGCCGAGAGACAGAGAGAGGGAGAGAGAGGAGAAGATTGGGAAGAGGGCGATGAGGGAAAGGGCGAAGCCGGGGGGATCGCAGAAGGGAGGAAGGATGGGC
Source organism: Perdita meconis (assembly GCA_030770465.2). Lineage (NCBI taxonomy): Eukaryota > Metazoa > Arthropoda > Insecta > Hymenoptera > Andrenidae > Perdita > Perdita meconis. The sequence continues at coordinate 5,650,393 of JASKOS020000016.1, forward strand.
GAGGATCGGAGTACAGCGTCATTTAGCAGACGACGCGTATAATGGGGGAAACGAGCGAAACCCGGTATAAGCTATGCTCACCGGGAACGGCCGCGCGCAACGCGATAATTCTATTTGCCGTACGATTATGAGAGTATCTACCTCGAACCAGACTCTGCCGCTCTCGTATTTCGCTCTCGTATTTCCTACCCGGGATCAAAGCGGATGTGAGACCGCTCGCGGACAGAAGCCCGATAATAATTATTTGTCCGACACGTTGCGATACGCTCGTTATCCAACGCGCGCCTCCCCACCCGCTCTCCTCTTTGCCATTGTTTTTCATTTTTTTTTTATTCGTCGCGACGATCAACCGATTATACGAGCTTTACCGCCACAAGCCTGACTCCCCAGGGCTAACGTGGATGAATTGTTGGGATTTTCAGGGGTTTTTTCATTTGTTCGCGCGTTCTGACCGGATATTTTTTCATATCCTCCGATCATTCTACCGCAAGAAAAGTTTAAAACGTTCATTTTTTTTTTTGATACGCGGGCCTCGGGATAGTCGTAAATTTTATCGCGTCGGAATCTCGACGCTAGTTTCACCTATCAAACCCTGAATGCTGGGATACTGGAAATTGGCGCACTAGTTCCAAAGCACTATACTTCGAATCGAAACTTTTAATCGAGTCAGTCCCATCGAGTGTTGCTCATATGTTCAAACAGTCGGAGGTGTACGCAACTTGAATCGCGGAGTTGGCTGCTTTTTGGTTACAGATTCTGCGTGGGCGATCGATTCTATCTGTGCGAGAACAAAATCCTCTGCGAGTACGACTACGAGGAAATGCTCGCATTCTCCAATATGTCAGCGCAAACACCCGCCTCGCTGGCGTACATCAAAAGGCAACTGCCACCGACGCCGACGCCGCCTGGTCAGAACATGCATCCGGGTCACAATCCGCTGCAACCTCATCAGGGACTTGGCCAGTCGGTGGGTCAACATAATCACGTGTCGAACGTAAGTTAAGAGGAGCAGCGTTTGTAGCGTTTCACGCACGCTTGCGTAAAAGCGCTTCGGCCGTGTCGTCGTTGTTGTCGTTTCATCGATGACAGCAAAGACGTGTTTTAATCGAAAACCTGGCGCAGGCTTCTCCCGCGTGACCGGAGCCACTTTGCGATGCATACCGCCCCATGGACCCCTCTCGGTCCTTTGTCGTACCGGCCCTTTGCTACTATTTTTGTCGACGAGCAACATTGACGCGGGCAGACAGCTACTTTTTAAACCGATTCGATGCAACCGCGCGAAACAGAAGAGGAACCAGAATCGCTAGATTCTCGTAGCTTGTCCGAAATTGGAGGATCTCCGGTGTGTATCGCTGTGTTCGCACCAATTAAATTATCCTTTCGCCGTGCCTAATATTCTGCAACGCGCGCGACTAGAATTTCCCCGCGTTTCAATCGACGGTAAACGCGTTAATAGCCGTGATCCCGTTATCACCATTGCCAATAGAGATCTTCTCCATTTGCCCGCGTTCGTTCGGCTATGCCTCGTGAAATTTCACCGCGCGATATTCGGTGTATTGAGAACGATCTGTTTTGTATGGCTCCAGGGTCAAATGTCGGGGGGCACGCCAACGGTGAACGGAACCGCCGTAGGTGTCGGCGGTCCAAGGGCTCCCGGAGACATGAACAACAACGGGCTGTCAGGTCCGGCCCTCGGACCGGTGAAACCACCGCCGATGTCTATGCAGGCGCCGACCAGCTGAAACGAGCTCTCGCCCCCCCTGAAGAAGCTCAAATGCCTCAGCGGTGACTAAAGGCTGACGGCTACCCGGCGAAATCGAGCTGCGAACGCAACGTTGTCGACGAAGTGAAAGGGGTACGCGATAGTGACAGCGCGTGACGCGATTGAGGGGGGCTGAGGGTGGGAGGGTACACGATTGAAGGACGAAGAGAATCTCGAACGTTCCCCGGAACGCCGTCGGGAGGTTCGGGAATTATTAATCACTGTGATCGCGAAGAAGAATGTGAACAAATTTATGGTACGATATGTTAATATAATAGGACTGGTTACTGACGTTTGTGCAAACGTGATGCGTCCGAGGGACACGCGCGACACGCGTCTTGTAATATACCGTACGACACGTAACTATAAGATAGACGATTCATGTAAGATATATTTCTAGCGAGAAGCGGCGTGAACGTTTATGAAGAGTGCATGGGGACGAGAGAAAGTGCGAGAGTAGCAGAGTTTTTTTTGTAAATATTCCTGTTGTTGACTCTGCAACACCGAAAGACTATCAGTATACGCAGACCAATCGACGAGTTCTATGATGCTCGCGATTCGTCGTTATTCCACGCAGCAGCTGACCGAAGAAGCGAGACGGAGGTCACGAAGATCAAGAGGAGATCTTCGCGCGGTGATATCGAGTTAGCTCCGAACTGTTAAACCGTTGTAAGTTTTATTTATTCCCTGTAGGCTGTTAGATGACTGTTTTGAGATCGTTGAATAGTAATTGTTTTCTTTTGGCGATGTTTTATTATTATCACGCGAAAGAAGTTTGTTAGCGGTTTGAAGTCGTTCCTTTTAGTGCAAGCTTCGCGTGAATGCGACGAATCCCGAGGAGCTTCCGAATCTCGGTATATGAGCCAAAATCACGGGCGAACGTTCTACGATGGCTGATACCAAAGATTAACGATGTAAGTTTCGATGCCCCTCGGCAGGCAAGCCGAAGTCTCGGTTTTCCGGATTCCTTGCTCAGTGATAAGCAACCATAACAGGTGGCGAGTCTGTCGACTAGCTTAAGAAACCGTTCCTTTCGAACGAAGCTTCCTTCCGAATTCGGTTTTCGATGTGCGTCCGCGGTCGAAGGCTTGCTGAAAGAGGGGTTTAGTCGCGGCTTTACGCTTTAATGCCAAAAAAAAGGAAGACGCGGAAAACAAGGAGAGGAGCGAAGAGGCGGCAGGGCAAACAGGCGACGTCTATACCAAACGATGGCTGAAGAATCGGAGAAGCGATGGGTGCGCTCATGAAGGATCCACGGTACTGCGAATTTCACTCCGCGGCCACGCTGGAAGATTTCCCCGCCGGTGATAATCGGCTTTCCCTTTCTCCACTTTCGCGTTGATCTCGTTGTTCGTTGTACCATTTCGATCGGGAAATTTTTCCACGAGTCGCGGCGTGATCCGACAATTGTAAATTATTCAAGATCGCGAGCCGAATCAGAAACCACCGTATCGATTAAGTACAAAGAGGTTACAAAGAGAGATAGAATGAGTGAGTGATTGAAAGAGAGGATGCTGTAAAAAAAGAGTTGACGTAGCAAGCGGTATGAGACGGAGAGAGCAAGAGAAGAAGAGAAAAGGGACTACTGCGATCGCAAATCAAGGCGACAGAGGGGCAAACTCTTTCCTCTTTTCTGTTCTTTTTCTAAATACATCTGTATATAAATATCATTTATTAGCGCACTAATAACGTATTTACGAACCGCCTCGATAGGGGCCCCCATTACTACCGAGAAAATATAACATTCTTATAAATACAAACACGGTGAGTTTCAACAACAACTTTATTGCACTTCCAGGTTTTCAGTTCGCACGACGCGGCCTCATCTCGTAGGTTTGTCTTTTGTTTTCATATTTACGGACCCTCCTATAACGCTTCCCCTCTCCTTCCTCAACCCCGCCGGAGTCGTAAGAAAATCGACGAGAAATAAAATCGCGGCACGCCGCTCCAAGATCCACGCTGATTTGTGAAGGCCGTATTGTCCGCGTGGCACAGAGAAACGGCTAGAAACCGAGACGGGACAACCGTGGCGTGGCTGGGGTGAACAGGGAAAGGGGTGAGGGTGAACAGCCAGGGGGAGGCAACGCGATTTCCCTAATGCCTTCCAGCCCACGGAGTTGAATGTTATTATGCACGGTGAAGACTTTATAATAGGACGTTGAAACTCTTTAAAACTCGTGGATCTCTGTCGCTCCCCCGCTGAACTTCTTCTTTCCCCCGATGCTGCTGCCGCAAATACACGTCCGGCCCTTCGCGTTCAAATGGTTCCAGTCATTCGCGAAAAATTGGGGGAATGGGGTCCCGCGTTATGGCCTGTCGTGTCATATACCGGAGTTCCCATGAAACGCTCTTAATTGAAGTATCTTTGAAGTAGTAAGATGGTGGTGTTTGGTATCCTCCAAAAATTTGGTTATATTAGTTTAAAAGTATTTATAAATGTGGAATTTTTTTCTTCGTAGAGAAAAATACAAGGTGTCCCAGCTAAAGAAGCCCACCCAAATATCTCTTTCGTTTTTCGTGATATGAAAAATGTTCGTGTGATAATTTTAATGGTTTCAATGAAGGAATATTCTGAAACACACTTTTTTTGTCAGATAATTTTTTGTTTTTTCAAGGTCATTGGTATTTTTTATCCGAAACACGCATATTTTTTTCAATCGCATCTTGTAGCGAATGAAAAAATACATTTTAGTATATTTGAATCATGACCTTCAGATGACCTTGAAAACCAATAATGTGATAAAATTGCTGCGATTGAAAGTAAAGGAAGAAGTTTATCAACATCGACCTACTACTCCAGAAGACATGATGAATCGCAGAATTAGTGCTTGTGTTTCCCACCGGAAACAATAAAAAAAGCATCACAACCTACTCGTGTCAGAAAGTGTATCGCTGCGAACGGACATCACTCTGAACATTTAACAATCACAGCAATTTAATCACATTACTGGTTTTCAAGGTCATCTGAAGGCCATCCGTCTGACATACTTAAATGTATTTTTTCATCCGCTATGAGATGCAATTGAAAAAATATGTGTTTTTTTAGATCAAAAAAATACCAATGACCTTGAAAAGACACGCGAAAAATGTCATGACAAAAAATGTGTGTTTCAAGGCTTCACTCAAGCCATTCAAATTATACCACGAACATTTTTCATAACTTGAAAAACGAAGGAGATATTTGGGTAGACTCCTTCAGCTGGGACACCCTGTATGTGTGTTTAATGAAACTTTTTAAACGTGGAGAGTATCCATAAAAATTCTGAAAACAACCCCCAATATGTTTGGAAGAGAATATCATGAAACGAGGGTATACGAAAAACACTCGGGGTGTTCATTAGTGTATAATTCTGAAGTATCCCCTATCAGAGGGGCCGACTGAATCGGCGTCGAGTCGAGCAAATCCCGCTCCCGTTTTCGCGCGCAGATATCCCGGCTCCCAGTAAGCGTGCGCACAAATGAATCGGTTAGCGCGCGAGCGAGCTTGAAAGGTAACGCGACTCCCGATCGGTTGGCAGCCGTTCTCTCTCTTGCCCCGAGTCGCATTAATCACGTCGAAGCCAGGGGACGCGGAGCGTGGCGACGCGAGCAGGGGATGGCTGGAACGCGGAAGAGGAGGGGAAAGAAAAGCAGAACCCCTTAAAATAATCTGGTCCGAAATGAAATCAGCCAAGGCAATTTCCAGCCCCTGTACCCAACGGTGATGTTAACAGCGGTGGCGGTTTTATCCACCCACCCTGGCCGCCCCTCTTCCCGGCCGCCTCTTCGCCTCGTTTCTGATTTGAGCGCGGTGCAACCGACAAATGACGACGCGGCAACCCCCTCGCGGCGGCTCACGGAATTAAAGATCCCGAGATAAGGGTGTCATCCTTCGCTATGCATTATGTGTTCGGCAAAAAGCTCGCCCTCGGGCTACACTGATGCTCACCGCTTCCCCTTTTTCCCCACCCTTCCTTCCTCCGTCTCCTCTCAATTTCCCCTCTTCCCTTCTCCGGCTCTCCTTCGCGGTCTCTGTTTCGCACGAAGAAGGTTCCAATTAATCTCCCTCGTACTTTTTTCTCGCCTCCCCCCGCAGAGGATACTCCGCCGCCGTCGGGCCGCCTCTATCGGCGTCGCGGTAGTCTCGACATGTGTCGGGTTGCTTCATTCCCCGGCGTGATGCTCCATTCTTCGTTCGACAAGCCGTATCGACGTTGCCGTCTGCTCTGAACGGAGACCAGAGCTGATAGGGGTATCGGTAAGTCTTTGGTAACCATTCGTTAGACGCGACGAATTACTGCGACGCCGAAGGATCTGCGAGACATCAGTTACAGCGTTATCTTTAGCAGAAGAGAATCTTTGGATACGCGTACATAAGTATGAAAATTTCGTAGAGAGCATAATAATCGACGCGTGGAGAAATACGCGCATTGTTTTCATCGCCGATCAAAACTGGCACAGAGGGTGGCGAAGGACTTGAGAACGAGATCTCCAAAGAATCGAGGATCTCCTTTTGAAGCGGTTGTGTAAAGTAACTCATAGAAGCAACGGGGTGTACTAGAGCGCGGGCGTTATGATCCGGACATCCTTTTCGGTCGAGGCCGAATAGAAGTTCGACCACCGTGCACGCTCGTATTTCAGGTTTTATCGCTCGAAAACGTGGAGGGTGGGCCGCGTCGGTCGTGCTCGACAAACCGTGCACCGAAAAACGGGAGCTTGAACTTTGAAGGAGGACCGCGGCCCGCGGCGCTTTCCTCCGTAGTGGATAAGCTAGGGCGCCGATCGAGCTTCGCAGGGTATCGACCGTACCGATTGTCCGTAATTCCGAAAACGGATCTTGAAAAGAAGCGTCTGAAACGGCTCGATCGCATCCAAGGATCCCGGAGTCGCGAAAGAGGATTAGCTTCTTTGAATAGTTAACATCGGAAAGGATCGAATAGTTTGATAAATCACGGGGTTCTTTGTTTTTCAGTAGAATAGATCAATGGTAGCAGATCCTAACAATAAGTGGACGTACCTTTAGTTTAACGGTGAATGAAGTAAAAACTGAAGTAAGTGTTTTCAAATGTTTCAAAGAGTAATTATGGAGTGGTGATACCATTGAAATGTAGTGGTAGTTCGAGAAATTGCAGATTTGGTTTTCTTTCAGTAGAGTAGGTCAATAATATTGGATCCGAAAGCAAGTATTTTGAATGTAATGATTAGACTTTTGATGTAACGGTATTCTAGAACCTTTAGTATTTCTTATGTATTCCTATAAACATAAGTTTGCATAAACATTTGCAGTCCAGTAATAGAGCTCGTAGATTTGAATTAAAAATGATACATTTGTGTCAAGTTGGTGTCGATGTTCGTGTCATCAATGTCAGATTAATGGTACGGAGAATATAAGAATAACCATCTGCGTGGGCGCATAAGCTCGAAAGCTTTATGTCAGACCATCATTCAGTTACTTCTTCCACATGTTCGGGGAAGCAGAAAAAGAACAGCTTCATTGTGCAGCTGTTTTAATCATGTCATTAATACCTATCCTGTTCTCTCGATTGGCACTATATCTCCACGAGTCTAAGGAGAAATGATTATCTTGTCAATATGATCCTTCTTTGACGTTGTCGTATACGTTTAGCGTACCTTTAACTTTGACGCTACAATATTGCCCATAATTGGACATGAAATACTATACTTCTAACTTTAGTCGAAATAGAATAACCTCAGGGAACATTTTAACAACGGTAGATTAAGGGCTGATTCACACACGTTTAGTAATATAGTCGAGTGGCAAGTATTTTAGTAATTTATTATGTATGAACACTAAAATTTAGCAGTTACTTGCCACTCGACTAAATTACTAAACGTGTCTGAACCAGCCTTTAAAGCAAGTTTAAAAACAGAAAAAAATAGTGTTTGCAATATGTAATCACTTGTACAGTAATGCAGTTAATATTTATCATACCGTGTGCAGCCTTAAAGAATAAGCGAGCACAAAAGGCAATCGACGTTGCAATAAAAAAAAGAGATGCATGGGGGATCGCAGGATTCATTTCGGCGGTCATCGCGAAGGAATATCGAGGCAATATCGGCGTAGAGCGGAGGAGAGGTGAAAGGAGGGCCAGCGAGCGTAACTGTCGGTTCGAAATCGGAGTCGCTTTATTCCGGTGTATTGTCGGCGCGCATCCTAAAGCAATCACACGGGCGGCCGGCCAACCCGCCATTACAGGATATACTGCCTTAACTTTGGACGGAGGAGCGACGCCCGGCGTCGTCCTGCGTCGCGCCGCACCGCGCCACGCCACGCCGCATCGCGAACGTTACGTATAGGGTGTACCGAAGGAAATAACCGTCATCTGTATTCGCGATAACATCGTAATTGAATGCGGTTGACGGGGATTTGCTGTACGGCAAGCGACCACCAGGCCCATAACCGTTCCCTTTTACCTCGACTGCCTCTTCACCCTCCGTCATCCTTCTCCTTTTTTCCCTTCTCCCCGCGACCAACTCCGTTTCCTCCTTGCCCCGCTTCGCAACCCTCCGCCCCTTTCGTCCATCCTTTCTTTCCTCCTCTCCCTTCTTCCTTCCTTCCTTCTCCTTTCCTCGCCAAAACCCACACCCCCTGCACTTTGCTCTCTCGATCCTCTTCCCCTCCCTCCGTCGCTCTCCCGTCCGCTCTTTCTATCTCGCCCGGGATATTAATCATATCGAGGTGCGGAAAAATCTACTCCAGCGACGTTTCGAGCGTGTCGCGCTGCCGTCACGTATACAGGGGCGCGTAGGGGCGAGCGTCCGCGCGCGGGGACTGGAGGGTCTGAATGGCGATACGAAGATAGCGAGCGCAGGAAAGAAAGTTTATGAGGGGTGGTTCGTGAAAAGGGATTCTGTATGATCTCGTGGTGGACTAAACCGCGCGCCATGGTATGGCTTGTATATCTCTCCGCGGGGGAAGGAATCCCCGAGACTCCCACGTCGCCTTCGAGAAGAAACTTCTATTCGTCCTTCGGCAACGAAATCTATCCGACGAACTTCTCGATTACAATTAACTTCCTCTTCATTTCGTCCCACATGCCGTTTTCCTTAACCACATAATATCGCCTCTCACGGTCGACAGATTTCCACGAATCCGCGGAAATAATAATCCGCCGTGGAGTAGCGTAAAAGGATACTTGTCAGGGTGAAAGTGAACTAACAAAAAATAAAGTACGCACTCGGGCGTAAGAAATATCGTGTGATAGCCATTAGGTTTGCGGGGGATGCTAAACGGGCAAGGTAAGAGGACGAATTGCGTATCGGAATAATAAACAGAACGGAGATTCGCTCTCTCGCGTCCCGCCGCTGCGATATATATCGATTCCGTGACGCGCGGTCAGGTTGATGGAAAATACTTGTTTCCTCGAAACTGTCACGAGAGCTGATTGGCGCGTGACCGTCGCATTTCGCGCTCTATTAATGGCCGTCCCTCGTCTCTATTGCCCACTCCTTCCGGCCCGCGTTCTCCGTCTAGCCTGCTTTCTCTGTGTCCTCAATCACCTACGATCGCAAATTATTTAGCGTATCGAATTTCCTCCACCCACCGACTCGTACCTGCGAGCGGCTCGTCATTGCGCAACGGTTCGCAACGTCGTTTCGAAATCACCTTCGACGGACGTCTTACGCTCTTCTTGCCGAACCGGAACGTATACTCGGTGCATTATTCGGCGATACGTCTCTGCGACGGGCAAATAATTCGGTCGGCCAGGCGGTCGGAAGATCGATAAATCGTGTTACATATAAATAACGATCGCCCGTGGCGGCGATGTTATCCCGCAATACGTTAGAATGAGCTATCTTGCAGCGTATTACGGACGATACCCATGATCTGTGGCTCCGGCTTCGACCGAGCGCCTGCCCGCCCTCTCAGGAATTATAGTTCTGACACTTTTGTGCAGGAAGAAATGGAGACAGAACGGATTTCTTTGTCAGGGGTTGTCGCATCGACGGTCGCCCGTCTCCGGCGATATTGATAAACGCATTGTTCATGATAAACGGTTCCTCGCTCGAACGAGTTAATTGGATAAATTTTAATTAGATGGAAACAATTCGAACGCGCGCGTCGACTGTTGATTGAAATTTTAAATAATTACCGATTGAGCGTTCGAGATTTTTTCACGGCGCGCCGGAGAAACTTAACGCCCGATTAACTGCAACACTCGCCGGTCTGCTTTTCGCTATTGATCCCCGGATCCAGGGATATTCAATGACGAATTAAGATTGAGTGATTGAATTGCGCGATTCGTGCGCAAATACCTTTTCTGAACGGGAGAGATCGTTGCAAGGACGACGAGTCCAAGGGCAAAGCTCGTTCTTGACAATGAACGAAGGGGCAAGCAGGGCATTAAGGGTAAGCTAGTTGCCCGTGAGACCCCAAAGTACGAATTAGTGTGCGTGAAGTGCTATTGGCGAAGAAGTTCGAGTTCGAACTATACCCATCGTTCTTGGGAAGGTCCTCGACCGGCAGGATACTCGCGGGAACTAAACTCATTGTAAGAATATTACCGTTGGGATTACTGCGCTAACTATCTTGCGATACGTACTAATAGCAACGGCTACCACTAACAGTCTCAGTATTTCAATTTCCGCCAACAATGACCACGTTGCGCGGCAGGTTACAGCCTAACTTTGGACCACATAGGACGATACAAAGCGAGGACGAAGAGGCGGATATTAATTTGATTCAGAAATAAATTCCAGGCAGAAGAGACGCGTGGAGCTTTGAACGAAATTTCTACAGACCGATTCGAAAACGCAGCGGCAAACCTAATGGGCCAGCGGAGGACAGACAACGTTTCCGGCACGTCCCAGGGAAAAGCGGTGCGTGCTAATTAGCCCGAGTATTCGCCAACGCGCAACCGCCGTCATTCTTTCGACGAGCGTAATCTATAAGTAATAATTCGTGCGTGACGGCTTTGGTCTCACTCGAAAGTGCAAACTGCCATGCAGCGAGGCGTCGGTATCGTTCCCTTGTGCAAACAGGACACATTAATGCGTTTCGTTTAAGCGAAGGTATTCAACGGGTTTTGATGTCGGAACGAGCTGTCGGGAATAGAAAATCTGTAATTACCGCGTCCTCGTCGAGATGTAATTTGCGCTAATTAACTTGGAGGCATTTTTTTCGCGGCTCTCTGGATTTCGACCCGGCCTGACTCTTCCTCCGCGGATCGCGTTTTTGTCAAGACTCTCCTTTCTCGCTCTGCCAGTAACTCGAACGCTCCCGTAATTGAGGATCTTGGCTAATCGAATGACGCAATAACCGCCCGTTTCTCGTACGTAAAATGATTCGATCGCAGTGTAATAAGACGAGTCCCGGCCTCCTGTCGAAAACGTTCATTCTTACGGGCAAATAGAACTTTCTCTCCCCTTTTGTCTCTTTCTCCGTCCCACCGTCGATTCAACCGCGTCCCTCCGGTAACCAACTTCTCCCTCCTCCTCCTTCTTTCGACGTTTCTCTCGCCCCCGTAAGCTCGACGGGGATCGTTCACGATTTTACGAGGGACTAGAGTCGAGTATCGGTGGGCAATTATCCGCGAAACAAACAGGTCCGCGAGGGAAAGTCTAACGACTGCCGGGGTCTTCCCAGCGATTACCTCAAAGCAAACCGCCTAACAAGACATTGTTCCGAATAGCTTAGCCATTCTCCCCCGCCGTGGCCCTTTTCCACCCTCACACCCACTCCAGCGGAACCTCTTCCCACATGGAAGAACCACCACATCCAGCGGGACGAGGACGAGGAGGACGACGACGACGACGACCGAACCCGACAGCAGTTAACAACCCTGGTCTGGCGACGGTCGTTAGCAGCCAACCTCGTCTTCCTTCCCCGCCTCTTGGGTTTCAGGCTCCGCGCTGCACCGACTCCTAATTCAAATCCGTGCTCTCCGTGACTGTACACTGTACACCCTGCGGACGCTGATGAGTGTGCGGGAAACGTCCGCGTATCACGGAAACGCTCCGTTAATAGCGTTTCCTTGCTCAAGGTTAACCGCCCCGCTTTTCTTTCCTCCCCTTCTTCCAGGATTTCTGCATCTGCCGGCGATTCTCTTCGCTATTCCGCGTTCCGAGAGTGAACCGATAAGTTGGTTGAAAGTAGGAATCCGGAATATTGCGGGCTAGAGCGACGAGACGAACGAGTTTCTAGTTGATTGATATCGTACCTGTCAGCAATTGGGAACAGGTAGCAGGTCGTATTGTAGAAGCGAGGATCGTATCGCGACTGTAATTCAGTAGATTGAGACTGCACTAAGCGGCCCAGAGATAAGCCCTCGGTGGTTACTTTGTATGAGGAGCAAATCAGATCCAATTAGACCATCTATGGGTGTTCCGGCGCCGAATTTTCAAGCTCCCATTGTTTCTCGTTTACCAAAGGGTAGGTACAAAGGATACCAGTGACCTCGTAACTGTAATTCAGTAGATTGAGTCAACACTAAGCGATACCAAATCTGTTTGATACTTTCGACTACGAATTATCTACTTACTAATTTTCCAAAGATTTCTCCATTAACACAAAACCTTTCTCATCGGATCTCATTTCGAAAGAGCTCCTAGATCGGAAGAAATATCGCGGCCGGCTACCGAAGTTCCTTTAAAAACTTCCTTCGAGTATATTCGCGCGTTAACGGCATTATCGCCGCCGCGATAAAATCCCCCGGGTGATAATATATTCCGGTAGGCGGCACGGGAAAAAATACAGATTAAGGTATCCTAAGCACGGATTTAATGCTTATTTATACGCCGCTAAGCACCAGCATTACCGGCGTATTACGATCCTAGCAGTCCGCGAACTTTTTACCGGTGCCCGCGCTCCACTCGATTCGCCTCCATCTCCACCCGCACCAGTCTTTCTTTCGTGAATTATCATCGACGATTAGCCTCGGGAATTTTCAGCGGGCTGCTTCTTAACGACCAACGCGCGAGAACTTTACGCGCGCCTCTTTGCACGCTTGACGCGAAGCACGTTTTGCTAACACTCGCAGTTCCTGTCATTAATGATCGTCGGATACGACTTCTTCTTCTTCGCTCGCTCGTAGAAGATTTGCAGGCTGAGACTCTTAGGACGCTGGTTCTCAAACTATCATCCTGGCTACATTTTTGTATTCTATTAAAAATCTACTTCAATTTAAATAGAAATTTATAGAAATGCTTTTAAATCCACCCTCGATGAATTGTGTTAAAGTGGCGATCCCTAAATAGATCCTATAAAATGTCAAGGGTAGTTCAGAATTATTTTTTAATTTTCATAGTAGTTTCACCTTAATAGAGCTCTTCAAGAATATTACCGTAATTCGCGGACGTATGCTACCCTTTCACCATCCCCACGACCTGTGTACATACCCGCCGGTTAGTTGCTCTTAATTTCAGTTATATTCCAAACGAGCTTAAACGAAATATCTGTCCGTTTGCTCCACATTTGCGGGAAGAGATTAAGATTCATAAATTGAGAACTCCATTTCTCTATGACATTACGTTCCTTCAAAGAGAGGTGATAGTTTGAGAACCAGGGCTCCAAGGAAACCGAGAGAACAAGGGACAAAGAAGCAGTGGTTTACGAGCATGTCAGTCTCCAAGGATCGAGCTCCACCATCCAACTGCATCTTGTATCTACCTCCCTTTCCTCTTTCCTTCGGTTGCGTCAACTTTTAATCATTTGATTACCACCCTGCAAGCCCGTAACGCGTCCGCGTTGAACGAGCCACCGTTGCTGTTCGTTAGTAGCCGGAACGCCAACTCCGCACGCGATTCGAGCCCCCTTCTCGACAGACTTACGATACTTTGTTACTGCGCCGTTAATTTTAACGTCTTGTACGTGCCACCGATTTCCCGGTCTCGCCGAGAAGTCCACTCCTTCGAATGCCTCTTTTTCTTTTTTATACGAACGTTGACCGTCCAGTAAACAGTTTGATACAGGGAGCTTTAATTGAAGTGGACTCGCAACACGGATCCGACGCCTGTGTTTCGATTTTTGTAAAATTCTTTCACGCGAGAAAGAAGGAAAATCGTCGGGCTACTCTAAGGATTTTCACGCGACGAAGTCATCCATGAGAGACGGATGGTGTACAATAGTTTGTCTTGTTTGGTGTGCATACGCTCTGCTTCTCACTGAGGCTTGGCCACGAAAATGCTGAAAATGATTTCTTGGTACTCCGCGGAAGATAAAGTAGAAGTATCGATTCTTGGAAAAGAGACAGTATTTTCAGAAAATGTTAGTAAGAAAAGCAGTATTCCTACTTCTGTATAGTATATGCTAAAGCCGAATAATTTGTCTTTTATTCCTACTACAGAATACAGTAGCAAAGTTTGATCGTTTAATTCCGGGATGCTCCGTTTAAGTGGTCACATCGACGTAACCGAGGGAAATTGCCGTGTGACGGCAGTTTGTCATTCAAGGGGGAAGACGTCCTCGACGAAAATCGAGACGCGGACACGTAATTACCCGTTCTCCTTAACGTAATCGGCAAGGCGATCGCCTATCTCGCGGCTCGATTCGGCGTCGTTAAAGGAAATGCTTTCACGCCACCCTGGGGACCAGCTACGGAGCAGGGACATTATCACCGGTAGGCCTACGGAATTAATATGAGGGTGGGTCCTCGCCCTCTTCGTTCACGATACAATGAAACTTTCCAATTTTCCAGAGCGATCGAAGATCGCGAAGATAGCGGCGGTGATAAGACCATCCGACTGATAGGCAATTTCGATGAGATCAAGTCGACGTCGCTTGAGCTGGGGCGCGACAAACCTCAGGAAATTCTTCGGCAATTTTGAGTTTGCATCAAAGTTTCTATAAGCAGAGCAGATTCAACTTTGCCTTTCACTATTTGATTGCTATAGACGGTCGTATAGCATTGGGATAGTGTAAATAGGAAAGATAATGTTACTTCGAAACATATCTGTCACTGTTATATAGAATATTGGACGTGGTGAGTGATTTCGGAGATGAATAGTTCAATTTCTATATTCCGGTGAGTCCAGACATCAGTCAATAAAGTAATCATGGCACAACGCACTTTGCAATACGCGTTAGTACATCCCCTGTTCCATGAGTTAGATGGGCTACGATATTTACCGAACGCGGAACTTTTACGAAATGGATAAACATAGGCTGCTATTTGAACTTAAAATGAAATGGATAAAAAAATGGGAGTCCTGAAAAATTCGACTCAATGAACGGTGGCTGATTGATGTTTTATCACCGATCCTTCTACCCTTGGCTTCCCGAGATAATATCTTCTGTTTTTAACCCAAAACGAATATAGAAAAACAAGCTACGACAAACGAACAAAAATATACATCCGCCTATCTACGATTGTATCGTCCTGTCTACTTGTCAACTTGACTTCGTTTTCTAAAACAAATGTATGATCAGTGTCTCCACTGACCTCGCGTTCATTAAAAGCAAATCTAATTAAACGATTGAATGTTAAAAAGCAAATAAATTTGCAGATAATAGTAGAGCACGTTTCTATCGTTGGCACTGCTAAACTTGACGCTTGTTTCGCGCTCAACGAGCGTAATTTCACAGCGAATGGAGCGATAGGGTTCGTGAAACGATACTCATCAGTGTTCCGCGTATCTATTTCAATCCTAGGCGAGCGTTCATGGGTCCGCGTGAAACGCGTAAATTGCGTGGCGCGGCAATTATGAGGGGTGTCATAATGTTTCTCACGAAAATCCAATTTGTCCCGAAAACCTCGGCGATACAGGGCCGCGCACGGATCGTTTCGATATTGCGACGCTCGTTAATACCGCGACTCTCTTCCGTCACTTTAATAGATGTCGCCGGGGAAAATCAATTTGTTCCAATTTGCGTGTTTCGCCCGAGCCTCGCGAGCGGATTTGAACGGTTCAACCGACAGCAACAGCAACGACAGCAGCGCCGATCGACGCAGGCACGTACGACGCGAATCGCTCATCCTTAACGAACGTACACACCCAGCCTGGTAAACAAATCGCGTATCGACCGTCGATTCTTTTTTTTTTTCCCCCGTCCATGTTGATTTTTATTCACTCCGATCCTTCACGGTCTGCGTTATAATTTTTATTGGCCCCCTCATCCCTCGCCTCTGACAATATCCGTTTCGAGCCGGCTCTTCGATTCGAAATGAATTGCAATATTTGCCGTAGATTGTCGGGCCATATTTTTGAGGCGTGCGCGATCGATCGCGAGAAGGTAATAACGGAAATTTCCGTGGAAAACGTGGAAACAGCGGTGGAGAACGCGAATCCCGCGGAATTCTAATTTTTTAGAATAAAAGGAGGACGGTATCTATTCTCAGTTTAAAGATTCAGAGACGACGCTTTGTTAGTTTAAATTAGGCAGGTTTGGCGAGCGGGAATTTTCGATTTGCGAGCAACAGGTCCTCAATTTTGGATAGCACTAACGCACTTGGAACTAATAGTGACCTTCAAGGGAGTGATGAGAAAATGCACAGCCATGTTGATTGATACCGGAAATCACAAATCGGAGGGAACATTCAAAAAGAACATACAAAAAATTAAGAAGCACAATTGCAAGTCCTTAAAAAAATATTTATCAGCTATAATTAAATTAACTGCATATGATTATATTTGTATGGTATCAAATACATTCTAAGTAGAATTGATCAGCTCTCTTTTTTCTATTTATCTACTTTCTCTCTCCTTCCGGTTTTAATCCACATGGTAATGACCAATACCGAACACGGACATCGTTTCTTATCTTACCTTGCCGTTATCTTATCTTACCTTATCGTTTCTTACCTTGAGGGTCACTAAAACTAATGCACACGAGCGACGCGACATCGCTGCGATTTATTTGTATTTTCTAAAAATGTAGTAGTAAGCATGATGTACTTACATCATGGTGGTAAGCAGAATTGCAGCGACTTTCTATCGCTCGAGTGAATCGGGACTTCTAAAGCCAATCGCGTGGGTATCGACCATAAATTATTATCAGATTTCTGTGAATTTTTATTTTATCGATGCGGGTGGTGTTATGGATTTCATTCTCGACAATCAGATCGCTGCAGACGGTGGGTAAGAGATATGCGAGAGAATCGCATAGAGGGAAGGAAGAATAGGAAGAACAGGTTGATTAGGTCGCTATGGGCCTCTGGATAGCAGTGAACCGATCGGAACGCGTCGCATAACAGCGGCCAGCTGCTATGTCAGGTCCACGGAGTGAAGTAAAATGAACTCGAAGGGTTATGGCCAGCCATCCGTGGGCTTATGGGCTGATCGCGACCGATAGAATCAGCGTTCTGCCTCCGTGCTTTTGCTCATAATCACTTTTCGATTAATTAAATTTTACGCTCTCTGTCGTCGATAAACATTAAATTTAACGGGCCGCGCCTGCCACGCCATTACTACTCGTTACGGTCTATAAGCGCGCCGTTCGCTCGTACGAAATACGAAGCGTTACCTGTTTCGCGCCTGGCCTCTTCCCTCCTTCCTTTTTTTTCATTCGCCCCTACCATTTTTCGGTTATGTTTTTCGTTGTGTCCAAGTATATTTTGATCGTGTGACGTCAATGTCGAGGGGAGCGAGGGAAAAAGCCGAAGCAACGCGGTGACGAGCCTCGCGACTAGTTCCACGATGGAGCCGGGCCGGAGATCGGCAAGGGTGAACGAGTGTTAATTGGATCGAGCGTCTGCAAGAATATTGGTTCAATTAAGAATGGTAAGTGGCCCCGGTAATTTAAATTCCCCGAAGGCACCGCGAGTCTTCGGCCCGTTTCCTTTGGCCCGCGACGCGGCCACTCATAAATATGCGCTCGATAGTTAACCTTTTTCTCGTCGCTCTCGTCATTCATGAGCCCTGTTCCGAAGAAATCGAGCGAATAAAGCGGGGGACGCCGAGGGGGAATTCGATCGAGTCGTTTCGCCCCCCGCAGGAACCGAGGCCAGTGGAATTATTGTGCTCCTCGGGCGAAATCGAGAAACACAGAGCCATTCTGGAGTCGGGTATGCGTGGAAGAGGGGTCGGGGGTAAATCTGGGGAAGGCGGTAATTAAATTAATTAGCCTTCTCGAGGATGCAAGGATACCGAGCAACCGAGAGCGTCGGGTGGAACGGA
The DNA here is from genome assembly GCA_030770465.2 of Perdita meconis. NCBI lineage: Eukaryota > Metazoa > Arthropoda > Insecta > Hymenoptera > Andrenidae > Perdita > Perdita meconis. The sequence continues at coordinate 5,668,208 of JASKOS020000016.1, forward strand.
GAGGCAGAGAGACAGGGCGTTCGCTTCTTTTTCCTTAAAACGGTCTTAATTATCAGAGAATTTCACCCCACCCTCCGCGTTCGCCTCCCCTCCACCTCTCTCTCTCTTCCTCGGTCTCCCTCGCGGCCAGCCTTTTCTCCTCACCAACTCCATTTTTCTCTCTTCCTCGTCCTCCTTCTCTCTGTCCGCGCTCACACTTCCTGTCTCGGTCTTTCTTCCAGCTATTTATTAAGTTTTTACTTATGGCGGCGACCGTACAACAATCGTCCCGGTGGGCTGTCATCGCGATCGGAACCGCGCGCTTTCACGGCTGGACGAAACTTTCGCCGCGCACCGGCCATGGGACGGCTCGCTTTCCATGAAAGAAGCAAAGCACTCAGAGTAATTAGAAGCGGAATTATATTCCGCCGCGTCCTGTTTCAGTTTATAAACAAGGACGCTTAAATGAAGTTCCCTGGAAGAGCAGGACGCTTTAATGCCTGAACGCTGCGCGTTCACGTGTTCCGATCCTCCGCCCTTTCCTCCCTCTCTTTCGCCCCCGAAATTCGGCGTCGCGATTCTCCGATGCTACTTTACGATCGTAACTTTTTGCCCCCTTTTCCCCGTTCGGTATCGATTAACGGCGGCGGTGGTCGAGCTATTAAACGGCGACAAATACGCCTGCTATTCGGGCGCGCATCTCCCACCAACGCGCGAATATTGCGATTTGGAAATGATCGCGAACTTGGGGCAATTTGTTATTAATAAGATAAATTTCGCGAGGAACGACCGAATGTCGGGATGGCCGTAATTAAAAGGGCACGCCAGCGCGCGATTTTCAAAAGGTATTGTACCTACTTTCTGTTATTAATTATTGTTTACCAGTGTATCGATTGCCTCGCGCCGGATAATTGGACCCTCGGTCCATTAACAATGCCGCCCGCTCGTTGAGTTAATATTCATAAATTAGCTTCACAATAGAGTTAGTTACGCGTACGAACACAAACACACCGCTGACGACGTAGAGCGATTTTCGTTGGCGTATTTCCGCGAGTCCAACATCCGCGGATAAAGTTGCCGCATCGGTAAACCCGCGTAGGATTACGCGAATTGCGAACGTTCTTGTGGATGTTTGCCTCCGATCTTCGTGCCCTAATTCGTTTATTTATACGCGAACGCGATCGTGCCAACGGCAAATGCATTCGAACAATATTTGCCGATAATTGCGGGTTAATTAACAAGGATACAATGACGTCGATTGAAGTAAATCTCGTCGGAAGAAGTCGCTGGAATAATGCAGTCCTGTGTTGATTATTATTATTCACTCGTTTACCCGCTTCAATTATATTTTAATACAAGGAAGGGAATCACACCAGCTCGTTTTCAGAGATTCGTTTATCCGCAGCGTTAATTCCGCCATTAAAAGAGCCCCAAATTTTTCCCTCCGCGACGTCTACGCTCGCGCGCTACTCGCGAGGTAATATTCGCGTAACGTCGCCGCGCCCCGCTGCCATCGATCTCCGCGTTATCGAATGCGCGTGTACTCCGAACGATCCCACGGGAGCTCTATCTCGATACGCAGCTAGGTTCGCCGCGCGACTACGAAATTAGCGCGAAGCCCCTTCAGCACAGGGGGCTGTTCACCGAGAAGCTCGAACTTCCTAAGCTCGACCTAAGTTCGCTCCTTCCGCCATCTCATTCGACCCCTAGTCTAGTCTGCCGTCTCCTCGCGTACTTCGCCCCTTGCCACCGCCACCACCTGACTCGCTGCCGCTCGCTCCGCAGACGCGACGATGGTTCCTAAGAGCGGGGTAAGGGGGCACGCGTTTTAGTTTTTAATGATTATTGCGTCCCAGCTCGGCCCAGGTAGCCTAGACATTAGCCCGCGGTCTCCCTTTCGCGCATTTGCATATCTTTCTACTCGTTAGGAATTGCCTGCTGGCTGCTTTCGTCCTCCCTAACCAGGCTATACCAACCAGCCCGGACGCGCTCCAACTTTTAAGCCCTTCCCTCACCTCCGTCCCCGTCGTTCTCGCCGTTCGTTCTACGGCTCCTCTTTCCTTCCTTCTTTCTTTCAGCCAGGCGGGTTCGGTGTCACCCTTACTCCATCCTTCTCTCTTCCACCTCCGGCGTCCGCGTCCGTGTCCTCCTTTGCGCGCGGCAGCCGCGCTTGTAATTTCTCTCTTCCTAGCCTTCCGCCGCCACCGCCGCCTTCTTCCCTCTTCCTTTAATGGCACTCAGTTTTCGAGTGCTTTAATTAACGTTTTGTCAGGCGTTCTTTAATTAGGCCGCTTTTGAAAAAATCAGTCACCGACGCGGTGCGCTTCGCTTCCCATCCCGGGGGCGCTCTCTCTCGCCGGGACGAGCTCGATCTACCTGCGAGCCGCTGCTCGGACCGACTGGCGCATCTATTTTGTCATTCGCTTATCAACCACCGCGGTGATTTTACCAACTTTCGTCCTCGTTTCCGACACGCTGTGCCGCATTTGGAACGTGGACGCTGGAACCTCGCGGCACCCTGGTTTGGATTCTTTGGTTGCAGAATCGCGAGAAGTTATGGATAATCATTCTAGCGAAACATAGAGGGTGGGTTTTGTCAAACGATCGCCGTCTATCGTAGTAATCGTCGCATTGTTGGTTTTGATTATTATAATTACGGAGAATTGAAGACAGCAGAAGAAGTTATAGGGGAGAGTGGGGTAATTACGAACGCGGGGTAATTGCGAACACAGCTATTTCAGTCTATTAAAAAAGGAAAATAGATCAAGTCCAACCGCCAATCGATAGGTCCGAACGCGTTCAGTGTCAGGCAATAAGTGATAGAGAGAAGCAGCATGTACGGTTTAAGGTAAATACACTTTAAACTTTTCGTTACTTTTTTATCTCATTTTTCGTGATGTTACTTTGTCATACGTATAGCCTCTATAGTGAGAGTGTATTTTGTTTTCAAATTTTATCGATATTGATTACTGTAAGTTATAAATGAATAGTTAAACTACAATTACAATCAATAAAAAAACTTTTTTCATACTCAGCTATCGTTTTATATGAATTCTTGCTTAGGTGTTTGTAATTACCCCACTCTCCCCTAAGGATTTCTCATTAACAGAGTTTCCAAGAATTAAAATTTTAATGAGTATGTTTTTTCGCTGGTTTCCCAGTTCGGAAAGGTAATTAAAGCCCACACCGTATTTACGAGAAGTTATCCGAGTTTCGATGAAGCCAGTATATGCACGAATGAAACTCCTTTTTCCTGGCATGGCGGAGAATTCGCGATTCGTGTAATGTTTCACTGAAAATGGAATCGCCGAGCCCGAAAGAGATCTTCCAGTAGCGGCAATACACCGTCGTTCCCCGGGAACGATTCTTCGCCGGGGTTTCCCGATGCTTACGCGCCATTAAATTTTCACGCCGCGATCGTCGAAATTCGCGAATGCTTCGCTCTCCTTATCATCGAAGCGAGTAGGTTCATAACCTTCTCGTATCGAGCGCGGTGTGGTTTACACGTTATTTAGCTGGCTCCCGGGCGCAAGTCGACTCCCGCGGAACTATTGTCGATCGGGAGTTTCTTAGAAAATGCCTCTGTTCCGCTCAATCACCTCTTTCCATATTTTTAGGCATAACATCATGGGAAAGGGAAATAAATGTAGCGAATCAGAATTTATGACGATCGCACCGCGCGATGAGAAATGGTGGGAATAAGCCAGGGGAAGCGCGAACGAAAGGGACAATACTTGAACGGCGACCGCCAAGGTCCCCTGTATAGAGATAATATCTGTATTTCATTAACATTATTCTCTGCGGTAGACTCGGTCCCGTCTCTGTGTTCCGTGTGCGCGACGAGACCCCAGCGAGGTAAACGGCTCCTCCAGAAGGGACTCGATTGTGCGTTCGAAACCCTTCCACCGCCTTGGCCGTTGCTGCACGATCTTCCGCGAAACCTACCCCCCCCCCCCCGCCTCCGAGATCCCCGACCCTACTATAGTCTCGTAATTAGAAACTGATTGCGCGAGGAGACTCATTTAAATTTCTCCTTCCCTCGTGGAACGCCTGTGTCGCCTCTTCTAGGGTCGCTTTAAAAAGACGCGACATAGTTTTCTTTATGAATCTATTAACACTTTCACTGTCGCGCGTCGCTCTTGCAGTAGTGAACGATAACAAGAATTGTTAATGAAGGTTATTAAAAGAACAGAGGCACTACGAAATTAATGTAAAAGTTAATTAAGAATTGTTAGGCTGGAGGACATTGTCAGTGTACTCTTAATTTTATTCTTTATTTTTCTTCTTGTTCCTCTTTTCTTTCAAATATCTTTGTATTTTTTTTTGTGCTTAGAATTTTACGTAGTAAAGATGGTAATTGTTTTCTGCAATTAATAAAGCGAAATACAAGCAGGAAACTGACACAAAAGAAAAATGTCTCTGGAAGTGGTCAGGGAGGATATCCGCGAAGCAAATCCGGCGGAGCAACGACGAGGCTCGGTGCTCGTACTTTACCAGGATCGTTACGGAATTCAATAGCAACAAACTCCCGGGCGGATATTATTCGGCAGTAAAATTTTATTTCGCCAGCATTTATTGTCGCATTCGCAAAGCCGACCGGACCGAGCCGCCTCTGTGCCACCGTTATTTGATAACGACAAATTATTGTTACGAGAAAAAATGGCGACGACCTTTCTCTCTCTCTCTCTCTCTCTCTCTCTCTCTCTCTCTCTCTCTCTTCGTTGTTCCCCCGATTTCGCGGTGGTCTGCGACGCGTGGGCAGAGAAAGAGGAGCGGATCGGACGGAGAGAGCGTCGGCTTTGGGCCTGAGCCTCGGCCGGCTATCGGGCGACGTGTCCGAACGCTAATCTCTCGATATTTTAGCGGATTTATATTTTCACCGGTTGCCCCGTTGCCGTGGCTCGATATCCCCCCGAGATATCCGCGGGGCAAACGTACGACGGGCATATCATTCCTCCTTCGAGCTCTTCTGTCTGCCTCGGAGAACCGCCTCTCTCGCGCGACGCGTAGGTATCGACGTTCGCAGAGGGAAGAAGCGATCGTTCGTTCGCATCGAGCGCGAACATCGATAACGGCGTCTCGCGGAGTCGCGTCTCCCGAAACGCGAGCGGTTATTAAACCGTAATATGTCTCGTTACGTCCTGTAGTCTCGCCGTTCGCTTCATTTTCGGTCTCGCGTTCCGGTCGCCGCGTCACGCGTATAATCACTCGCGCGCAGTTAGATCGTCACGCGATATTTTTCCAATTCGCGGCAGGGATTTCGCTTGTCAAAAAAGCGGAGGATCGTTCGAAACGCGGGGCGTGGGTCGAGCGGGAACAACCGGGTGGGCGATGCGGGATGAGAATTCTGGCGTTGGCAGCGTGTTAAGTTGTTTCGCGTTATGGCTGTGTTATGGGACATTGGACGCGAGCGATAGAGGTTCGCGGGGCTGGCACGACGAGCGAAGGGGGCTCACCGTTCCATATAGGCGCGCGGATATATCCTGACTGCCGATGGTGCTCGTTGCACCTGATCCTGGTCGGCTAAATTGATGATATAATCCGCCATAACTCAGGATTACCACGGAAGCTCGAGTATGTGCAAGCCGAGGAGCCGCGCGGCCTTCGACTTGCACCGCGAATATCGAGCATTTTGCACGGATATCTGCCACGCGGGTAATCCTCCTTGTCCTGTCGTGCCTGCCGACTGGTTCGGCTCGTCTGTCTGATATAATAATCGTTAATTGTTGCGCTGTAATATTCTAGATTCCTTGACGTGAATAACCTCCAGTTATTAGTTCTAACCCGGCGTTTCTTGGGCAATATTAGTTTTAACAAGTATCAGCGATCGTTCGAATAAATTTCTCTCCCTTTGACAACCTCGATACATTCAGTTTTGGTCTGCAGAGTCGCTGATAATCCATAATAAATTCAATATATATATATCATATGCGCTCCTAATTGGCGTAACTTTGCCGCGCCGAAGTTAAATCAATCCCGCTTGAATCGCGCGGAGGATTTATTGCCCCCATTCATAGAACACTTCGAGAATCGTATTAATCACCGCGTTGGTCAGAATTTGATCGTCACAGTTGGCGTATCGCGTAGTCCCGCGGGTGTTAAATCACGCGCGCGACGTCGTGTTTGATTTTCCGGGAGACGAAAGCCCCGCGGTTGGTTTATAAAGTTAATTTAACTCGTGTTCCCCGCGGCCTGTGCTCGCGGCCATTGTTCGTTTCGAGAGGATCCGGGGACGAAGGGAGGCCTCGGCGTGTCCTCGACGACGCAACGTGTCCAACAGGCTTTTTGATTCTCCCCAGCGGCCTGACGACCGTCTCATGCCTCAACGATTGTACACCGCTATCTCGCGGAGGATCATTGCACCCCTGCGAGCCTCTTAGGTACAGTAAATGGCGGCACGACGGAGGGGCTGAATCCACGCCGGCTCCCAGCCGACTACAACTTGTCGACCTGCGTTCGCCTCTTGCTGCCCGGCCTTCTCGTTCGGGAGCTATCGCAAAAACCTACTTAAAGCTCCCGCGCGCGAATCTCCCTCTGCACGAAGACACACCACCGTGACGCGCACCCTTCCCGTGTGTCGGCCAACTGGTTTGTCTCATTGTTATCCAACGATCCTCGAGGTAGCACGAGGAGGAGGAAGAAGAGCAGAGGGGGGCCAGTTCGGCCAGACTTTCTGCGGCCAACGTTTATGGCACTGTCGTGAGTTAAGACCCCGTTAGTTCTGTGGGGCGCGACTTCCGGCGAATCGACCAATACGGTCGTCGCGAAAAAAAAGTTCTCGTTCTATCGAAACTCAGCCTCGTTTCTCCTTGTTTCTTTTTCACCGCTTGTCTGGTGTCATTCGACGACCGTAGGTAAGTCTTCGTGAGGAATAATAAACTAGTTCCCGATAATCTAGCCCCTCGGCGAGGAATCGGCAAAACGCTATTAGCATGAGAACGGTGTTGTCGCAGATGTGTGGAGATTAAAAAAGCGCGGAGGAAAAATGACAATGAGTAACGCGGAATCTCTCGAACGCATGGCACGGAACGCTTAAGTCCCGCTATAAATAACCGCTCGTTTGCGAGTGGCGGCAAGCATGAAGCACGGCTAGAAAAAATCCGTTCCTCAAACACGCGAAATATCGAAATTTACAGCCTTACGTGGCGGACGAAGGGGGCGGTCGGAGCGGCTTTATACAGATTTGTAGAGACGTGGGAGGACGTTTGTCGGCGGTTTGGAAGCTTTCGTCGTTTGCAGATTAGGCGAGCAAATTCACTGAATTCTAAAATAGTATTTTAGTCCGTTGTCCCTCTGTTTTCCGGGGCAGCAAGGATTAGTTACAAGGCATTCCGCTGTGCAGAATGGAGGACTGCGCAATCTTTGATCCAGACTCCTGGCCTCAGCTGCTACTCTGTGGAGGGGTACTTAAAAGCTAAGGAGCCGATTGGATTAACTAAGTTTTCATTATGCTCCGGTTGGTCGAATCGATAGAATTAACTTATTGACTGAGTCGAAACGAGAGCAGGTTAACCCTTCTCCAGCGTCCCCCACCTCGAACACCCTTACGACGTTGTACTCCCCGTTTTTACGAGGATATTCCATCGTGGTCGACGATACGAATCTCGCATAATTGCGTTCTCGTTGTTCTCGAATGGCCCTGTGGCGCGGCCTGGATACGAATCGAATACGGAACGAGCCTCCTTCGAGGTTCCTTTATGACGTACATCGCGGCTCGGTTGACAAAGAGCCAGCCGAGAGGATTCAAGTCGCTCGCGAGGATCGTGAGCCGAGCGATTCGATAAGATCGTCGTCTGAGGAGATGCACCCCGAGCTGGTGGAAGCCAGTTTGACGACTCATAAACTCTCTTTCGCCGCCCTCGTCCTTGGCTCGCTATTGTCTATGACCCTTGCCACGCGTAGGAATACGACTCCTTGCGACGAATCATCTATATCCTCCGCTCACGTTCGCCCAATTTCCACGGCGAACATGGAAACGATTTCGCCTAGAAACAGAGAGTCTTCGTCAGTGGAACACAAGATATTCACGGTTCGGTCGGTTTATCGGCTAGTCGCGAGGGACGCCACACTCCGGAGCGGATATTTCGACGCGCGACACGCGCCTGCAGGATCTCGGAGCGGGAGTAAATATTTGATTGCCCAGTAAAGGAATTGATTATGTAGGGTCTGGGGCGAGGTTAGAGCGACGGAATATTTGGCCACGTTTTTTCGACGACGAGAGTTTAAACCCGGCAGAAGAGACGGAAAAGATTACGGCGCCACTTTGCATGGTAATTCTTCGTCGAGTGTTTCCTTCTGACGGCGGTAGTGAATTGGTCGTGTTTTCAACGGTTAACGAAAAGCGATGACAAAGTTGCCTTCGATAATGTTTCTTCAGTTTTAGGGGTTGCTTTACGGAAAGGCTTCGACTCTGGCGCCAACGGCTGGCACCCTTGCTCGGTATGTTAATTAACGGTATAAGCTTCCCAAGCCACGAGTCTGTAAGGAGCCCTTTATATAACTAATTAGTACCGTTGGTATTCAGACTATTTACTTCATTTGGCTCGGCTTAGGCACGGCTACATCCCGCTTTTATTTCCTCCCCTTCTCGTCCCTTCTCCTTCCATCCTTTCTGCCACCCGTTCACGGTACATAGTCATCCGCTATTCTTACTTTTTGCTGAACCGCTGCCACCGGCGTAGTTACGTTATTCGCGAGCACTTTGATCCCTGCTAATGTTACAGACGCCGCGTTGTTTCGTCCCCGAAGCATCCAAAGGATTTACTTTCATCGTTTGTTTTTTACCGATCGACGTCACGGGAACTGATGTAACTCTTATTTTCGGTGCGTTTAATTTAATTACGTAATTCCTCGAAATACTTGGACCGCCTTTTCGATGTAATATACTTTCGAAATGGCAAAGTACCAACATTAGATACAAAATATAAAAAGATCCTAAAAAAGTCCATTTCGATTGTCATCAGCTTCGACATGAAACAGCATCGCCGAGCATAAAACGATATATTTTACATCCTTGGCCGCGTCGGAGTTTCGTAACACGGTATTTGTCAACCGAACGGCGGAGAAAAAATCCGTATCCGCGAGTCCTATTTTCGCGTCGGACGATTCGAGACACGCTCTATATTCCCGTCCCTTCGATTGCGAAGTTGGAAACTGCGGCGATAAAACCGCGCGTAAAAGCATAATAGTTTATAGACTTAACCAGCCACGGCGGCCCAATAAAATTTATCCACGTCCAACGTTCTCCTCACGTCGTCAATCCGCTCCGGCGTCTTGCGAGACGATTTTACTCGCGAGGCGAGCACGAGCTGCGCGGCCAGTCATCGATTCGACCCCTCTCCTCATGCGTGACAATCGCGATTAGCTCTCTTTAACCCTGGCGATCCTATCGCCCCAATTATACAGGATTATCCTGGTCGATACTACTTTACTGCCACTTTTCTCCTCGTAAATACGCGGTCGTTTAATCATCGACATTCGCCACTCGGAATTCCGCGACAAGACGGAGACCTGCACGCGACGAGATGCTGAAAAGTCACGGGCCACGCTGAAGGGACGCACCTTTGGCCCTTGGCTGTTTACCGCTTGATGGATGGATGCTTCGCGACGAATCGGCGTGTGGACACGGATCGTGACACTGTTGTCTGATGACAAACGCGTACAGGAATGTCGACTGAAATATGAATACCCCGGGATGCGGGTGTTCTTCAGACTTTTAAGGACCTTCGAGGCAGAGGCGAGGGTAATACGGTAGAGCAAGCGCCATACTTTAGCACGGTATTCGGATTAAAGTCTAGGATGACGGGGAAAGAAAGTTCCGTGCTTGAAAAGAAAGTATTCAAGTTTCTAGTGGGGTGGTTGATGCAACTGCTACGTGAAAGCATCGCCGACCACATTTCAGGGGAACCACGAAACTTCGACACAGAAGCTTTTGGATTGATGTTAACGGCTGACGCTAGTATTCCTCCCTTCTGACGCGCTGACGATTAAGGAACCGTAAACCTATTCTGGGTGTCCTGATTACCGTATACCATTTCGGTAACGCGGCTGCCTCATATAAGGTTTCCTTGACCGTTAATTATGAAATTTTCTCGGCGTTTTACCGAGTAGCATGTGGCTGACAGGCCCCGACGAGAAAGAGAATGGCGGACCACAAAGGGAGGAGCGAAACAATTTTTCGCGGCAAGTAGAATACTGCCGTGGCGGACGGACAGACCGGACAGGATTAATGACCATCCTTATTATCGCCGGTCGGAAGAGGGGTTGTATGCGCGACGCGGGCAAGTTTCGAGGCTGCCGCGTCTGCGGCGTCGCCCGGCGACGATGCTGTGCAAGATTTTTAATTAATCGATCGAGACGCCAGCGTCGGGCTGCCGTCGTTTGCGGTGCGGCTGGTTCATTAGAGACTCTTAATTAACTTGCGGCGCTCACGCGACTTCGCACAATGGGATATATATGTATATACGCTTCGGTGCAAGCTTACGCCATTCAATTACATGTTAATAATATACAGCGGAGCGGAGTTACACTGGCTCGCTTTCACGCCGGAAACTCGACGAATCGAATTCCACTTCCACGTAAAATCGAGCACCCGGGTAATCTCGGGCGCGCCGCGGCGAAAGCGGGCCGCGTTCGAACGGATCGCCGTCGATCGATTCGGTAATTGCGCATTCCCCGCGACGAATCTTTCCATCGGCGCGTCGCTGCGATATTGCAGGATTTGACCGACGGCCGGCTCGCGTTTTGTACGATTAATTATTAACAGACGCCGCGGTACGGGAGACCGAGCAACGCGGCCGACTCGTATCCGCGAATAATAGCCGGTAATCGGGCACGAGTGAAATCTAATCGCTCGTCACGTCGGAAGCGGCGCGTTCGTTTCGCTTCGCTTCGCGTCTACGACGAGATAAATAATACGGAGACGGAGCAGGGGTCGGCGAAGGCCACAGTTTCAGGGGACACGTTCGTGGCCTCGCGGAAAAAATTCAATTACTAGGGAAACCCGTTCGTCGTTTAAAGGATAAAATTGGTTCAACGAAGCACTTGAAAATGAATTCGCGTTCAATTAAAGCGTCTCGAACAATTTGCCAATGCGATAGGTACCGTTATTTACCGAACGATAATTAACGATCGCGTCGTTAATCGTGTCTATTTGATTGCGTCCGCTCCAAGTACGCGTGCACGCGTGTGTGCACGTAAATTTATCAAAATGTCGGTGAACGCTCGCGTTCAATAAACGGATTCTCTAACGATTGAGGGAACGACCTCCCTCCGACCCGTAGAAACCCTGCCGGTACTTGTTCGTACCTCGAAACCATTTGCAATTTAAATAAGTCTCAGACTCTTCCGCTGTATCTGTTTTTCAGGTGATTCATCGATCTCGGACAAATATTCATAAATTTATATACTGTGTGTTTCTTCTGTAATGGGTCAAGCTTACCGAGGAATTCGTGTCGGTATGTTTCATAATGATGTGATTCTCATTTAATTAGCGCGCAGTTACAGAAGAAATTACTTATCCTCTGACGAGTTAAACGGGGATTATTACGATCTTTGAGAAATACGGCACAGGCTGCGCGCGAAATGCAAGAACGATGCCAAGACTAGTGGAATCTGGCAACATATGCTCAGACAGGCTCGCCACGAACGCGACCCGTATATATTAGAGGACGACATCGGTGTTTTCCGGTGGGATGGTTAACCGCACTCGTTAAACGCCCCATAACGCGCCGGTTCCATACTGCGCACGACGCACTGTTTGTCGAACTACAGCGTACACGCGTTCTTCATTTTCCCCATCCCTTTTCCGTGTCCGGGATCAATTTTCGTTCTGGTCGTTTCAAAAGTTTCTAGGACTTCAATTAACCGAATGAATTGCTTATACCATTTCGAATTTTAATTATTAATTTTGCTGACAATCAGAGTACAATAGAAGCTGTAGTAAATCTTGAAATATAATTTAATAATGGCCTGTCGAAAATAAAAAAATGTTCCAGTCATTTCCTTTACTGTCTCAGTATTCTTATATTTCAAACAATTTTAAATTGCAGTACCTAATTTTAAATGAAGAAAAACGGATCCACGCAGACCAATTGCCATATCCACTCGCTTTCTCAGCGCGAGCGTCAATCGCGATGATCGGAGCATTAGACGAAACAATTGACGAGTTTACGACGCGAGGAAAGAAAACGAGCCGATAGGCGAGAGCAAGCAACGGTTTACGCGGGACAGATCGATACGGTGAATCGGTTTACTGGCGGCTGAGCGGTCCGAAAGAGTAGCTCAACAGCTCATAAAAGGGCGCCCGCGGAAAATATATCTCGACATTGAAAAGTTTGTCGAACAAGCCAGGCGACATGTTGCCAGGATAGCGCCATAACTTAACGCCACCGTCGATATGGGAGACGACCTGCTGCGCTACTGTACACCCTCTTCCCCGCGCTCTCCCCCATTCTCACAATTCCGTTCACATTTCTGTCCCGTCCCTCCGGTAAGGTGCACCCACGATAGTGTGTGAACTTAAGACCGGTCCCATACAATATTTTTGTGCGCGGCGTGAAACGATAAAAATGTGTCGAGCCGATTTACAGGCCTCCCTCCCTACGAATGTGACAAGAAACGTTACCAGGGGTTTCCGATATGGCTGATATTGAGTCTAAGAAAGCTCGACACTTCGAGAGGATGATGGGAAAAATCGTCAGACACTGTATAAACTTCGCACTGCGTTGATTTCTTGATGGATTGAGTAAAAATATTCGACGATGTTTCAATATAACTAAAACACTTGTTATTGATTCCCCTTTAAGATTATGCTACATATAGTATACTTTGGGGATTCGTCAAGTGTGTGAAGATTTGGATGCATTGTGATGGCGTTTCAGAGTATGTGGTCTGATATAAGCTCAGATATAGAGAGCGTTGACGAGATTAGACAACATTTTCAAAATTAATTCTTGGTGAAAATAGCTCGTAGGACCCTACGTCCACAAGCAAATATTAAACTATGAAGTGTTGACGTCGAAACATATAATAAACAAAATATATACAAAATAATGGAAAACCCCATATAAAAGTGTGAAAAACTTGAAACAGAGTTGCATCCCAGAAAAAAGCTTTCAAGAATTGATTTTCTAATTTCAAAGTACAGGATTGGTGTTGAGAGTTCAGCCTTTTCCGAAGCCCTGTATGTATTTACCAAGACATAAATCCTTCAGCACAAAAGCCCGCCCCACCCGCTTCCCCGCAAAACAAAGTTCACCACCCCACCTTCTAACTTGCATAAACGAACTCACGGATCGACTTGTCCACGGATAACGAGCAGAATACCGTTTACCAGTTTCCGCGTCGCGACGGATCCGAGCGAGCTTCTAAACCAGCTTACCCCTGCGGGTAGCCGGATCGAAGCCGGGGGCATAGAATTCGACCGACTCGAGTGGAGCGCATCCACATTGACAGGGTCCATCGAAGACGACAAGCGAAGCGACGATCGGCTGAAACGAGTTCACCGTGGAGCATTCTAGCTCTACGTACAGCCCTGGCGGCGGCTGTAGGCTGGGGTCGGTGCAATTAAGGGTATTAATTAGCGGGTACTTCATGGCCCCCCTTCGCCCCACCTCGCTCGGTCTAACCCCCGCCGCCCCGTGCCCCTTTCCCAGACCAGTTCCCCTTCCCCCTCGGCCCTCCCTCGGCTTTCCTCTACGTCGACCGACCCTCTTCTCTGCACCCCTCCTCGTACCGCTAAAGTGCACCGCACCGCACCACTGACAGAGCAATACGGACAAGAGCTATATAGCTAATTACATGATTTTATAGCGGTGTCCGGGGGGGAGTGGGGCAGGTTGTGGGGGCAGGACGGAGGAAGGGGTGAAGCGGCACGAGAACGCTCAGAGACGCTCGTGACGTCAGTGGCGAGCGGCGCAAACCGAGCTTCCGTCGGCGTGACGGCAGCAAGGGGGGAATCAAATGGGGAAGCGGGCTTGTTGCGGCGCGTTTTTCCTCGTTTCCCCCCTCCTTTCTACCTGGCACCACGGTGGAAGTCGGCGTAGTCGTGCCACTTTGTTAATCGAGACACACGTTTGATTTTTAGGAGCGCCACGCGCGACTGTCGATGCTGCCGCCGCGCCGCGCGGAGAAACGCGGCGTTCCGCGCCCGATGAAAGGAGCTCGTCGTCACGGTAATTACGTCGCCGCGATACTTTTGGGCTTCCTCGTCGCGCGTGACGACAAAAAATAATGGTTTCTTGAACGTTAGTTAAAGCGATAGCTTCCAGTAGAAAGGGAGGTAAAAAAGGGAGGCAAGAGAAAGGAAATGCGGTTCCGAGTTTGAAAGGTCGCTCTCGCGCGGCGCGACGGTAAGAAACGCGAACGCGTCGCGAGATACCGGAAGCTTCACGTCGGAGGAAACCAGTGTCGCGTCTCGTCAAGATGTTGTGGCTGCGAATCCATCGGTATCTGGTATCTGTCGGATGAACCCGTAAACCCCGCGATCAGACCGCGGCGTATCCGGGGGTGAGGTTAGATATTCATGTATTTAAATTTATTTATTGGCAGGATTTTTGCTCTCCCGAGGGTGTCGCCGGGAGGAAGCCCTGGACTCGGTCCCTCCCTTCCTCCTCCAGCCGCCCCCACCGTCCCTCGCCGCCCCATCTCGCCGGCCGACTGTTAAACCTTTGCCGCTCGACAAGCCCTTCTGGGTAATTTTCCCGCTTAAAGAGATCTCGGCCAATTACGCGGCCTGTCCGACGGGCGTTGAATTTTAATTGGAAAAGAAGAAAGCAGAGACCCTCCTTGCCGGCTCTATCGGTGCAACCGCCGCCGCCACCAACACACGCCGACGCGGTCGCCGGTGAGGGTGTCTGCTTCGAAACGTTTCCACCGTCCGGTTTTGTTCTTGACGGCGATGTTCAGCCGTGTACAACGTTCTCAACTCTCTCTCGCACCGAACTTCGCTGGAACGCGAACAGGAATTTCTACGATTCGTGGTCCCGTGTCCCTGGCAGCTCTTTCCCCGGGAACCGGGGAATTCCAAATGAGAAGAGGACTTTGCCGGCTAAACCCTCGTGGCGGCAGAACGCCTATTAAGTTTTGCGATTAATCGCGACCTGCTGAATCTTTTACGCAAATCGCGGGTATTAGCTATTCAGAGTTATTAGCGGACGACTTACATTCATTTTTGTCCTGCTTTACTCCCCATGGGTTCGCGACGCCTAGTCGAGCTCCTTTTAATTGGTTCTGCGGGGAGAATTAACGACGAAACTATTCGTTACGGTTCTTTTAGCCCGGGAAACTTCTTGGAAATTTGTCTTGCAGTGATAATGTAGCGCAACGTGGGGTTTCATTCAAATTACTGAATATTTTCAATCTCTCTAACACTTGACTCTGGCTTTATGTCATTTTATAAGTAAAATATACAAGAGTTAATAAATATTTGTCGTGGTTTAATATGCAGAAGATTGAGTGACAAATGTTATGAGTATTATATATACACTATAAATAAAAAAAGGCAATATTTTTTCTGAATCCATGTCCCGTAAGGAGGACGTATGTTTGTCAATAGAATTTTAGTTTAACAAATTAATGCTAAAACGTTCGCAGAGCCGGAGAGCGAATTTAAAATGGATCCCGTCGTGGCAAGGCACGGGTGCTGCCACGTCGCGGAGGAACAATAAACCATCTAGCCACCCCCTTACCACCCCCGTAATCAATTTCCTAAAGTATCCACATACGATCACGATCCTCCTTCGGAAATTTAGCTCTCGTCTTAACGTGTCCACTCCATTATCCTCATTAGAATAACTGCCTTCCTAAAGGTAAACAGCGTTAAATAAAAATTTCATCTCTTAAAAAATTTCTTTACTCTCTTTGACACAGAAACTCAAAATCTCCCATTTTCCACTCTGCCGCAATCTTCGATACCTTTCTTACAAATTATATTCCACTCCCCCAATATCCTCCACCTCTCTTTGTATATGTTCGCGCATTCTGCCATATTTCCGGGAAAAAACAAAGAGTCGAACGGAAAGTCATGCGTTCCCTACACCTTCCTATATTACGAAACTTTTTCCTCGACGTGTCGACATGTCGCGCGAGTACGTGCGAAAGCGATCGCGCGCCTTCTCCCGAGCAGGGCTAATAAGTATCGAAAAACACGGACTCCGAGTAACTTTTAAGAACTCTGTCGAGAGACTAACCGTCCCTAAAGGGGAGGGAGGGTTTGCTTTTCAGGTTTTCGCGGGGTTGGAACTCGGAAGGGTGGGGGGGGGGTCGGGGCAACCGGTGGGGTAGCCGGCAGTACTTTATGAACACGCTTCACATAAATTGTCGCGGCTCTTTAAGAAATTGGAAAAAGGCGCGAGATCCTTCGTGAAACAGCTTGCGTCGAGAGTGGCTCGAGAACTTTTTGAACTGCTCTAGGACATTGAACGGAGGGTAGCGAGTGGAAGAGGGGGGGTGTTCGGGGACGCTGAATGGGGGAAAGATTTGCGCGTGTAGAGGTGGGCGACGAGGCTCTTCAAGAGAATGTCCGTGAGCAGGGAATGCGAGGGGTAGAACGTTCGAAACGGTGGAATAAAAGGTGACAAGGTTCTCCCGTGGATTTACGTAACGTGGATTCACGTGAACGTGTCCGTAGCCTTCGAGGACCGAGAAAATGCCCGATGCTTATCAGACTCGCTTCCAACTGTGCTGTTCATCCTTCGCGGAGACAATTACGTAACGTCGAGCAATCAAATTGAATCCCACAGAATCTGTTTCGTGTTCTTGACAAATTAATGATACGCCTCGTGTCCGAGGACGATTATGGATCACGAAGGAAAACTGGAGAGAGGGGATTCGCGTCCCGGGAACTTTGTCTACCCGTTCCATTTCGCTCGAACGCGTCGATATAAAAACCCCTCCGACTCCGAGTACAAACCTGGCGTCGCCGGGGGAAAAAAAAGAAACGTCACAGCCGATGTGGAACTTTTTATTAATGCCTGTCGGGAAAAGATAATTCGTACGAAAAAGAGGAGCACGGGGTCGGGATGACGAGGAGGCAGACAGCGACGGGGCGTCACGGCGAAGGAAAATCGATGTACCTGTGGGACACATTTTCCAAGCAGGTAATCTTCGTTGGCGGACAAGATATTACATTTGAATAAACGTCGGCGTCGATAACCGCGACGGATCGCAAATGCGGTATCGATCTACGCGAACTGCCGCGTATACATCCCGTGGGAAATGTTTGCTAATATTGATCATATTCCCATTAATAGTATATGGTCTTAGGGGGCGACGGAGGAGGGCACACGACATCTTCCCGCTTCCCCGTCGATACCCGATTCCTCGGCTTAATCGACACGATACGATCGAGGAACGGGTGGACGATGTGCCGGGGGGATGGATAGACGAAAGAAGGAAAAAACGCCGGCGCGGAAGGCAGACGCGGGAGCGTGAAAAGTTCGCGCGGGTGTGCGAGCGTCGGCAACAAAAAGTTTCGTGTAGGGGTGGTGTGGCGGGCATTTATCTCGGCGGACGATGATAAAGGGAAACAGAGGTTCGCGACGTGTTGGAGCGAATAAAACGTAGTCGCGGGTTGCGTCGAATAATGCCTATCACGGAGGGTAAATCGGAATTTACCCCAAACTCGAGCGAGTCAGCGCCGCGCGAGCGAACGAACAAACGTGCGACCATA
Organism: Perdita meconis; assembly: GCA_030770465.2. Lineage (NCBI taxonomy): Eukaryota > Metazoa > Arthropoda > Insecta > Hymenoptera > Andrenidae > Perdita > Perdita meconis. Next base: position 5,685,858 of record JASKOS020000016.1, read on the forward strand.
TCTCGCCAGGTCCGCTTCCCTCCCCCCCCTGTGGCCACTCGCCGCGTCCGCCGGTGTTTACCGCAATTATTAAATGTAAACTCATATTTCGTAATTGCCAAATATTGGCGGTCCGATCGGTCGGCCGTGGCCCGATGCATCTCGCGAGGGGACGCTAGTGCTCGCGCGTTTTCATCCCTTCTCGCATAACAATCCTTCTCGGCAACCCTCTGAATGAATTAAACCTCGACGAATCGATAAATGGATTTGCCGCGGCATTTGTTCCCGGATACGGTTCGCCTGCTGTGTCCCTTAACGGAGAACCGCGCGAATCTCCGGCGGGAGGGAAGCGGGGTAGATGATTCGAAAAACACGCGACGAATGGGAACGTATTGCTTTTTAATTTCATCTAATTTCAACTTACTCGTTTCGCTCGGAACGGGGGATAAAAAAAATCCACCGTTTCGAAGAAGTTAATCGGATACGCGATTTTCGATCGGCGAACGGGGGTGTAAAGGTCCGCGGCGTTGACGAGGGTTGTCAACGGCGCGGCGTCAGCTTGTGTAACTATCGGTAATTAATCAGAATCATCCCCGTATATCGTGTCCGTCGGGTGTGGTGAAGGTAACGGGGGGTTGGCGGAGGTGGTGTTGGTTGCGAAAGGGTAGTTAACCAGTGACGTCACGCCCGTGGCGACATCTGGTCCGGCACTAACCACCGGACACTGCAGGACGTTGGACACTGGACACTAGCCTGGCCCTAACTCTGGATCGGGATCAAAATTACCCTTGCGATAGCGCTTAGGCCTCTCCGCGTCGACAGCTGCTCCTAATTAATTCCACGTTCGGCACGGTCTACGACCTCTCTCCTTTGGCCGAAAGGCGGCGACGGGATCCGCACCGGGTATAACGACCCGATGAATTTTTTTCCTTGCGGACCGGTGAGCGTTCGAATCGTATTCAAAAGGGCGACAACAGAATGCCTTTTCGCGTTGTACGTGCGCTATGTCGTTGAATTTTGCTCGAATGTTTGCGGTCCGTCGTTTTTCGTTTTGCGTCGCGTGTGCAGGTTGCGTGGACGAGTGCAGCGACACGCAAACTTTCGGGAACAACCGAAACGCGGATAGTTTGGGCACGGTCGGTGCTCTGGTGCGTAACGCCAGGTTCAAGCACGTTCCTCCCAGCTCGTGGCTATCAATTGCGGCTAATCCTTTTCCAGGATCGCTGGGAAACTCTTGTCCCGCGTCCCTTTTATTCCCCTTCGCGAATTCGACGGCGAAGCATACGCGAAACGGCCGCCGCGGCATTTTCCGTCTGGCACGCGACCCGACCCGCGTCGCCCGCGCGATCGTATCGGCGCGTAATCGGCGAGCGGTTCGCGCGCGATCGCGATTCGCGTCGTTTTTAAACGGCGAAACGCAACCCCCTGGTGGACAGTTAAAGTCCGGCCGGCTCGTGGAACCGGTCATGTATATTAGATACCCAATTCCAGCGGTAATCCAGCCATAAATATCTTTGAATTATATTTTCCACCGGGCTGGACACCATCACGAACGATTTGTTCTAAAAGGGAGATAGAGAGGGAGAGGAAAGTGGACAGCGTGCGCGGAAGGGAGAGACAGACAGAGAGACAGAGAGGGAGTGAAACGGGCTTTATTTAGCCGTTAATCGCTCAATTAAACTGGATCGCTCGAATTAGCTTTTAATCCCGAGCGCGGCAATAGCGTGCGCGGTATTTAAAAAAATCGAAATGAAATTTTCAGACCGAGCCCTTTTTCTCCTCACCCCTGTCCATCCCTGCTCCCCGTTCTCTATTCGGCTAACAGTTTAACCCCGACCCCCTCCCTGCCCTTCGCCGTTATTATATTGTATTATCGTTTAACGAATATCGGCGCGCTCCTCGCGAGAACGGCCCTTCTAAAATAATAAAACCGGCGTTTATTTATTTATTTAGCGTTTAATTTTCATAAAACAGCGAGCCGACGGTGGAGCTCGCTGAGGAGCAAGGAGCACGGCAGAGGAGAAAAATATCACGAAAAAAAAGTCTCGTTGAAAAATAGAGAGTTGGTGTAAATATTTAAAATCGGAACCGTATTTGCCATCCGGCAGAAACAATTCCGCTCCACTTTAGGATATTCGATATCGGCGGAGGTGGGGACGGGTGTATTTTTCTAGGAACGAGAGTGAAGTGCCAATTTTATCTTCGGATTCGTAACGCTTTCCGTATCGGTCGCGGGTCGAACACGGGCCGATCTAATACCATTTACATCGCGCCGCGGGATTGACGTGCACGGAAATAAATCCAGACACGGGGCAACACGCGCACCGCGGCCAATGTAAATCCGTGCTTTCTATCCCTCCGAACAAATCGAACCTCGATCGATGTAAATGAATTCCACTCTAATTGCAATTATGTGTCGCGAGCGCACATAAATGTTCGACGTTGCTCGATACATGACGCGTCACTCACGGCCGATTCCCCGTGCGTCATTGCGAATTTATGAAATACCGTTCGGCTGTATCCGTATCGGCAACGCGTACCGGTTCCACGTCATAATTTTCAATCAATAGTTGACGTTACATATAATTGGCTCTGCCGTCGAGACGACGAATCATTATTTATTCACGTTTAGTCGTCTGTGTGTCAAAGACGCGCGACTCACACGAAATCGTTTCCGATCTAATGCATCTTCCACATTATAACGGTTACGTCAATCACAGACTATTAACGCCAGCCTCTACTCTTCGAACAAATTATCGTCTGTAGGGAATATGAAATTAAGATTGTCACGTACTGATATTTCTGGCGTTAAACAGATATGAAAGTGTTTAAATTTTAAGAGCTGTCTGATATCGGAAATGATATTAGGTGAATTTATTAGTTTCCTCCTTGGTTAGAAACGGAAGAAGCTTAAATTTTTTATTTGTTATTTTATGCTTCTGAAACTAAAAATACGTGTTGTATATTTGATTTGTTGTCACTGTCGCTTATGCATAAATATTCATAAACTGCTTGAATAATACAGTAAATGTACTATTTTCAGTATTATGTAGATACATTGTACTATCTGAGATTAAAATTACCTATATGTACTTGTCAGGCCCGATGCACAAGAGCGACACGAAGTCGCTGCGATCATCTGCGATCATTGCGATTTCATGTCAGTGGCGTTGCCCGATTGGTTTGTATTTGTGAAAAACATAGTAGTATGCAGAATTTGTCGCTCGTGTGCATCGAGGCTTAGACTGCAATCATTTTAAAGAAATGCAAAATATTAAACCAACTGTTATTCCCAGAAGAAGGCATCAAGTTATCTAAATAATTACTTTAAAATTGATCTATTCAATAATAAAGTAATATATCTATTAGTAAATTGCTGGTAATTTGAAGTTGGCAAAGTTTGACATATCTATGGCATGGACTACTGTTACGTGTCTGGCCACCCGCTGGTCGTATCTACTTATTCCTGCATGACTCAAATATATTTTTTACTACTGACTTTCTCCAAATTTTCCTCTTGTATTGCCTGTCACCAATTGACCTATCAATCTACAGATTCATTTTGCTCATTAAATTCTCTTACTTAAAAGATTAATAACTTGCATTCCATCTTAAAAAAATTTTTAATAATTCAACACGATCTTTATGTATCCACCTACAAAAAATCTGAGCGAACCTGAAATATTTTATATGTTCGTAATTCGTGAAGAATGCTATCATTAAATTTGACAAGGATTAGCCGTCATTCGAAATAGCTTAAGAACACAGAAAGTGAGCGCGGGTTTAGAACGACACCATGGAATAACTTAATTACGCTCACGCGGCGTGAACAGCAATCAATAATAAATTACGTTATGCCATTCTAGTCCGAATACCATTCTCCAAGAGTAAATCATTAAAACGGTGGTAGCCGTGAACGCCAATCAGCAGGCATACCGTGTAAATACGTGATGGAAATCCCCCATGCCCTCCCCCTTCGCGCATGCAGCATCGCTGCGTACTCTTCCCTAAAATCACACCGTCCTCCTAACTGATTCGCTGTTTAGCCAGGCCGATTTATTTATCGGTCGGCCGTGATTAGACTTTCGCTTCACCACAGACACGCTTTACCTCGTCAAACATTGATTGACCTGACTAATTCGGTAACGATCAGCTCACGGCGTTCACGAAAAATCCCTTTGACCATCTCTCGAGGTTTTCTTTTTCAGCTAATGCCAAATACATTCCACCTGTTGCTATAAAAGAAAAATATGTTGCGTCGATCGATGATACCTGGAGCCTCGGTATGCATCAAAGAGAAAGGTTCTATTTTGTGTCTGTCAATGCACATTGAATATTTTAGACGAGGTACATTTTTATTTCAAACACATATATGAAATTTAAATATAAAAATATTGACAGACGTGATAAAAATTTGTTTGGAGCGTAGAATATTCTAAAGTAATAAATAATTTTTTTCTTTAATAGATAGTTTCATTAATTTTGGTATTGTTAAGTGATTCGAAGGATAGCATCATTTTTCTGAATAACGTGACAAAAAATTTAAAAGAAAGAGTATCGTGATAGCAAAAAACATGATGAATAATATCGCCATAAAGAGCATTAAGTAGAAGACCGTTAACCGTAGAATCTTCGACGTCATTAGTTCTCCTTAATTACCTCTCGAGTCCAGCGACGATCCCCCTTCTCGGGCGGCGCGATCGAGAAAAGTCGGTTGGCGAGTTTTCGAAGCCCGGGCGGGAGAGTGGCGGTTCTCACGCTCGTTAGAGAAGCTCAAGAAAAAAGCACGTCAGGGGTGGGGTAGCCGTGGAACGTGGACACCCACGAAGACGTGCCCCTTTCGGGATACCCTATCGTCACCCCGAGCTTATTCCGCCCCTTAAGTTCTGGCCACACCCGCAATCATGCGCAGTTTCCACCCATCGGCCAATGAAAGCTCGAGAGCTTGCAAGCTGTGTTGAGCGGCTTTCGAGCCGAGCCACTCCGACAAACACCACGTGCCACGCGGCCGAGTTGCACGTGCGTCCGCGGAGCTGTCGAGCTTTTGCGCGTCGTGGCCCGCCGCGAGTCGAGCTTTCGACTCGCCGCCGAAAGACGAAGCGTCGCGTCGACAACCGCTCGGTTTCTTTTTACCTCGTACAGTCGCTTGCTGCTTATCTCCCCACCTCCTTCCCCTGTTATCGTCAATTACAGTCGCATTTATTCGATTATTGACGGCGATCAGAATTGTTTGCTGGGGCAACGAAGGGAAGGCGATCGTGGTCTGTGGATCCTGTGAGAGGCAACGATTCGAGCCGCGAACGTAATCGAGGGGAAAGCTGTCTCGGTATCCTGGGAAAATCGCGGAGAACGTAAGTAGAATATTTTTATTGCTGTTTCGATGGCGCGACGTTTGAAATTTTTTTAAGTACTTCGGGAAAGTCGGATTTAAAAATTTTGTTAGTTTTGATAATTGTGTGCGGAAAGTGACGTTTGTGTGCTCGTAACGGGGCTCGGTCGGTATTCAACAGTTGGTCCTTCTTTTATCTTCGAAAACTCAACCCTCCTTCGCCACCCCTGCTTCGAGCCCTTAACGGGCCTGCTCTTACGTTACCCTCGGTTCGCGTGGTAGTATTGTAGCAGACTGTTTCTCTTAGGTAAGAGGTTGTCGACAGGCTCGGTTTTAAAAGCAACGGCAAACGGGAAGGGGATGCTGTATCCGTAAAAGCGCAACCCCCGATTGTCCCGCTTTCTATACAGACGGCTTAATTACCTAATGCCAATTAAACGCTTTTAAAGAAATTGTCCCGTGAAAAGAATTCAGTTCCTTACCCGTTTAAAATCTCAGAGCTATTATAAAACTACGCTAAAATAAAAAAATAAAACTAATGAATCAAAGAGACAGATTGCTCAGACAATTTTAAATCGATGCGTCGACTGTCAACACGAAAATCAACGCGCGGAAGGAAAAAGGGGACAGACATTCGAGCAAATACAAACGAAATCACGGAAACTGGGGATGCAAACATCCAGCAGGAGAGAGCAACGGGAACGTTTATCCGGTTATTCGCGGTAATTCTTTTCGCGGAGCGTCCGCATGCTTGCGGAGGAATTCGCGAGCCGTGGGCAATAGGTGTGGCCATAGGTGTAACATATTTATGTTGTGAACCGGCCGAGTGCGGGCAATAAATAGCAAGAGCGAGCGGGCAGAGGGCCATCGGGGGTGCGAGGGGCTGGGTACGAGAAACGTGGGGGCAGTTCGTTGAGGCACGGGGCTAGAACGATTACGCTTTCCAAACCCCTCGCCGTTCAACCGAGTCACTGGCACCGCCGCTGGCACCACCATCGGCACCACCACCGTATCTACCCCTTTAACCCCCTTCCCCTATACTCATCTCACCCTCCAGCCATCCTCTCCCTATGTATCTTTCTCCTTCTTTCTCTTCGTCCCATATCTCGTTTCATCTCGCACCGTCCCCGCATCCCTTCCTCTGGCTCACCTACGCAACCACCCCCTTCGCCCCCTGCATCGTCCTGTCCCAACGGACCCTCTATGATGCCTGAACAACCCTATTCGTTTGTTTCCAGCCCGTATGCATATACGGAGGTATGCAATTTCGGTGCTAGGAATTCGCGAGCGAACCCATAGACTCAGGGTGCACGCCGCCCCCTCAGGTGGGACCATTTCGGTCCTCTAGAAAATGGGCTCTCATCCTGGACAATGAACGCTCCAATCATTGTCCGAAAATTCATTCGGACGGAGACACTCGTTTTTAAAATCGGCAGACCATAAAGCGGAGATAAAAAGTTATCAATTCGCTTGCGAAACGCTTCTGTTTGTTTTCTTCTAAAAAGCGTAAAAATATTCTCGCTTAATGTTATTTTTTTCGATCTATTCGTTCTCCTCTTATTTGAAGTATTGGTGCAAACGTTCATCTCCGAAGTTTGAAAGGAAATTTCATCTCTCGAATTCCTGCCGGATTCGAAAACTATAAGAACCAAAATGTAACGTTTCGCGTAATTTACAATTACTCTAATACCTAAAGTAACGTCCACTTTCGCGAGACTCTAACAGTGTCGTTGACCCATGCACATGTTTTAATGCATCCGAATCCAACGGTCGCGCATAGTTGCATGCGATGGCACGCGCGGATATCGTGGAATCGGCTATGCGGACCATCTTAGGCCCAGGCACCCCTCAGTATTCCAACTATTTCGACCGATCGAGAACCGAAGGATGCAGGAACGCCACGTGTGTCGGCTGTCCGGCAATCCTAATGATGCATATCTCTCCTCGGCCCGTTATGTCTTGAATGTCTCAACGATGCGACGTCTGGTAGACGGACATCGGTCGACGAGGCAGGATTCGCAGGAAAGGGTGGGGGGTGGGGGGGAGAGGACAGAACGACGGGAGAAGCACGAAAGCTAACCGGAATCGGGGGTGGTGTATGGTCGCAATGAGGTTGAGAGCTTGCGGCCAGATGCCAGTCTAACCATGTCTAGCGTACGTTTACTTGCGAGCTCGCCAGACGGTGGTCCCCTTACGGACGTATCGCCCAGCATTCGAGCAATGCGACTCAAGAGTACGCGTCGGCGCTGAGGATGCACTTCAGCTTGCAAGTCGGGGCTCTCTTCGACGCGGATCCTGCGCAAGGATTGGCTCCTACGAGACGATCCAATTTCGCCGGGTGCCGACGCTGCACCCGGGATCCATTTGTTCTTGGACCGTAAGGAAAATGTTCCTATATATAACTAGACGTGGATGTTCGGAAAAACTATCCCTTCGCGCAATATCTCTTATCGAACTAGAACTTTCTTATCAAATTTTTTGTAAATCCTAATTCCGGTACTTTAACAATTGAGGCACTGGATAAAAAATTTGTCAAAATGCAATTTGAAAAAAATCGATTTCAAAAGCGTAATTACAGTATTACTTAATAAAAAGTAATGCTAAAACATTGAAATTTTTTAAGAATGTAGTAACAGTGCCCGTAAAATATTCTGTAAACAGTAATAATAATTTGAAAATGATATTTTGTTTTCATTTATGAGTTTGAAAAAATTGATTATGTGCCATTTTTCTTTCATAGCTTTATGTCGGATAAAAATGAAAGAAAAGTGTCCACATTTTAAAAATCAGTTTATTGGATGATCGAGACATTTATTTATTTATTTATTTATTTATTAACGGGAGATATTCCCAATTTTACAATAATATATATGAAGAAGTACAGTAATGGATCAAAGAGTTGGAGGATACAAAATAAAAAGTAATAATGAATTGATAAGTAAAGTAGAAATAAAAAAAAAGGGAGAAGGAAAAAAGAAAAAGACAATAAGGAAAAGATAAAAGAGTACGACAGTGAATACTAGTATATACTGCTAAATGTTACTAATCTTATCACTAATAACAGTTCTGAACGCAGGACCGAATATGTTCACGTTCATAGCGATTGAATTACCTCTTATACATATTCTGGCTATCGAGACAGTTTTATACGATTTAACATTAAAAAGCAGAGTGTCTCAAGGGTCTGCTGGGCGCATTGAAGCTAATAAGCTGTAAAATCTTTGAACTGTTGATTAGATTATTAAGGATCCTCAATAAAAATAACAAATTTGCCATGATAAATCTTACTGAACTTACTGAACTAACAAAGATTCACGCATTAACGGAAGATAATCATGATCATTTCTGTTCATTGGACACCCCAACCTATAGGCTAGTAAATTTACAATTCTAATAAATTTGTGCTGAACGCCTTCCAGTGCCGATATTAGGAATTCTTGGTGGGAAGCCCATATTACACATAATCTAAGACGGACCAAACTAAAAACTAAAGAGTTGTACGGACAGATATATCATTTATGATCTTTAAAATCGTGGGTGTATCTCCAGATGAAACCAAGTTGCTTAGACGCTTTATTGATTAGGCTATGTGTGTGTTGTTTGAAAGAAAGAGTAGATGGATTATGAATAGTTAAAAGAATTATGAATTTTGGAGAATCTCATAACGTGACATTTGGGAATATTCAAGAAAAGTTTATTGTTTGAGCAGCAATCAGTAAAAGAGTCAAGACGTCAGACATCCTCAAAAATATTCGTTCTTCTAAGAAAAGATATTCTCTTTACTTTTTAGACTGAACGTGTCGTATCGACACCAGTTACGCAAACAGATATTTGAAGCAGTCGCTTTAACACCGAAGATAAAATAAAAATTATTTACCGTTCCCTTTCTTTAAACGCGATACCCCCTATAGAGTGGCGCAGTCGGAATCGCAAATTCAACGTTCAGCGAGATGGAAAACAAAAACGCGGCTCGCGGATTCGTTTAGCATACAAACATGCACGCGGGGGTCTGGCAAATGAATTTTTTAAGTGTCCTCCCGGCACGAACACGCGCGCATTTCGACGCGTTTTTTCCGCGATACCGAGCCGCATCCGCGCGAAATTCGAGGGCGCACGATGGATAGTAGCCAACCGCGGGCAACGCGATTTCCCTCCGGTGCCCCGTGCATCTCGCGCATTCCACGCCGAGATTGCGCAAAAATCGGGCAAAACAAACGCAACTAATTTTAGTCCAGTAACCTTGTCATGAAAAGGGGGGCCTAAGTTGCATCAAGTGGTGGTAGTAGGTTTCGTTTTTTTTTCTTGTATGGGATGTCACTGAGATGCAAAATCCAAGTTTTCGACCTCGGCAGCCCCCCGGATTACTTTTGAATATCCCAAAAACTGCTAAATTTTTGCACTTTTTTCGGTTTTTTCCCATTTTGACCATGAAGGAGCAGGTTTTCGACAAACATCATTCTATACATTTTTAAACTAGATTAAATTTACTACAATTTGAGATCAGAATGGGCTCGGTAGACCTAATACTTTCCGAGATACAGCTTTTCAAAGTTTGGCAAATTCTCCAAACTTGAAAATTTTAAGCTAATTTTCATGTTTCATCATATGCAATTAATTGTCTTTATATCTTCAATAACCTGTCTGATATGAGTCAGTGAAGTAAACATTTATTTAATTTAATATTGTGAAGGGGGTTGGGGGAGGAGGGGGAAGGGGGAAGGTTTTGTAGGAGGGGGAGGTCACTGTTCACAACCAGGCGACTGAAATTGAAATACAAAATTTATTTAAAAAGTGTAAATGAAGTAAATGAAAGTGTAAACGAAATGTGAATTAAAGGTGTTTCCTCCTCTTCGAAGGATCAGGGCCAAGGAAATCCGCTAATCCGCCTCCTTTAGTGCCATTTTCATCGTTCTGGATCTCCTGAAATGGAATGAAAATATTTATTTGTTGAATATCCCAAAAAAGGGAAAGAAATTGAAGATAATTTTTTTTATATATAGGAGGGTTGAAAGAACATTGAAGTGATGGCAATCTTAAAACTAGTATGTAATAGCCATTAAATTTTGTTGATTAATGTCATTCTTAAATATTATTTTTTATGCTACACAAACAATTCTTTGTCAAGAAGTTCTAATATAAATGCAACACACATGTTGGTAAGTATTAATTGATAGTAATAATGGTATCTATAACATGCGGGTAAGTATTAATTAATAGAAAACAACAATACGAGTGTAAGTATACCTGATATTGTTCCTCGACTTGTTCAATAGCATCTCCGGCGAGTTGGCTGACTGGATAGTCGAGCAGCCTGTCCATCTCGTCGTCGTCGTCGAGCTCGTCCAAATCGTGGGTGTTGAAATCGACGTCTGCCGTAATTTCAGGCAGGCTTTCGCAGGACTGGCCATTGCAGGTTCCGCAGATAACTGAACACCTCAAACCTGCTTTCCTGTAGCTGCAAGCATTTCTGCATCCCTTCTTGCAACTGCAGGAAATCATTTTCAGCAGGTTTGAGGGGGCTACTTCCCTCGACATCATCTTTGGGGAAAGACCTCGGGCTGTAGCAACCCATCCCCCTTCACAATATTAAATTAAATGAATGTTTACTTCACTGAGTCATATCAGACAGGTTATTGAAGATATAAAGACAATTGCATATGATGAAACATGAAAATTAGCTTAAAATTTTCAAGTTTGCAGAATTTGCCAAACTTTGAAAAGCTGTATCTCGGAAAGTATTACGTCTAAGTCTAGTAGCAATTGTCTTTATATCTTCAATAACCTGTCTGATATGAGTCAGTGAAGTAAGCATTTATTTAATTTAATATTGCGAAGGGGGATGGGTTGCTACAGCCAGAGGTCTTTCCCCAAAGATGATGTCGAGGGAAGTAGCCCCCTCAAACCTGCTGAAAATGATTTCCTGCAGTTGCAAGAAGGGATGCAGAAATGCTTGCACCTACAGGAAAGCAGGTTTGAGGTGTTCAGTTGTCTGCGGAACCTGCAATGGCCAGTCCTGCGAAAGCCTGCCTGAAATTACGGCAGACGTCGATTTCAACACCCACGATTTGGACGAGCTCGACGACGACGACGAGATGGACAGGCTGCTCGACTATCCAGTCAGCCAACTCGCCGGAGATGCTATTGAACAAGTCGAGGAACAATATCAGGTATACTTACACTCGTATTGTTGTTTTCTATTAATTAATACTTACCCACATGTTATAGATACCATTATTTCTATCAATTAATACTTACCAACATGTGTGTTGCATTTATATTAGAACTTCTTGACAAAGAATTGTTTGTGTAGCATAAAAAATAATATTTAAGAATGACATTAATCAACAAAATTTAATGGCTATTACATACTAGTTTTAAGATTGCCATCACTTCAATGTTCTTTCAACCCTCCTATATATAAAAAAAATTATCTTCAATTTCTTTCCCTTTTTTGGGATATTCAACAAATAAATATTTTCATTCCATTTCAGGAGATCCAGAACGATGAAAATGGCACTAAAGGAGGCGGATTAGCGGATTTCCTTGGCCCTGATCCTTCGAAGAGGAGGAAACACCTTTAATTCACATTTCGTTTACACTTTCATTTACTTCATTTACACTTTTTAAATAAATTTTGTATTTCAATTTCAGTCGCCTGGTTGTGAACAGTGACCTCCCCCTCCTACAAAACCTTCCCCCTTCCCCCTCCTCCCCCAACCCCCTTCACAATATTAAATTAAATAAATGTTTACTTCACTGACTCATATCAGACAGGTTATTGAAGATATAAAGACAATTGCATATGATGAAACATGAAAATTAGCTTAAAATTTTCAAGTTTGGAGAATTTGCCAAACTTTGAAAAGCTGTATCTCGGAAAGTATTAGGTCTACCGAGCCCATTCTGATCTCAAATTGTAGTAAATTTAATCTAGTTTAAAAATGTATAGAATGATGTTTGTCGAAAACCTGCTCCTTCATGGTCAAAATGGGAAAAAACCGAAAAAAGTGCAAAAATTTAGCAGTTTTTGGGATATTCAAAAGTGATCCGGGGGGCTGCCGAGGTCGAAAACTTGGATTTTGCATCTCAGTGACATCCCATACAAGAAAAAAAAACGAAACCTACTACCACCACTTGATGCAACTTAAGATGTACTAGGTTACTGGACTATTTAACTGCTTTCGAACAATTAATCCGAAGCATTTAATTTAATTGCGCCACAGCCGTCGAGACCGGCCAGCGTCAGTGGAAACAACAACCGACGCGAGACCCGCCCGGAATTTTCGGCTCGGCGCACTCGATTCGAATTCTTTCGTACGCAAATAACAAAAAAAAAAAAAAAAATACACATGCGATCAAAACGCGACCGTTGGACACTGAAGGATGGAGATCGTGAGACAATGGCGGTGGAAAAACAAATACCGAGCGAGTAATACAATGCCGGTAAAAAATTGAGGGTATAGAATCATAAAGGTGTGTCTACGTGGATTTTTGCACGTATCGAGTGTACCGTGTCAATTTTTATCGTTGACGCTGAAAGGAACGTGTATTGGTTTATGATTGGGCTTTTCCCGATTTTCTGTGTCGCAAGTCTAACGCATTCTCTGCAAACGGTAAGAAAAAAAAAACTCCACCGATGTAAGATACGGATGCAGAAATTGATCCGGTTGTTGGAATCTCGGCGAATATCGAAAATTTACTGGTTTTTACCAGTAGGTACGGTGGAAGAAGATCGAGGGGGTTGCGTGTGGGCGTTCAGAGGAGGGTAGACTGCTGGAAAGCGAGCCAGCGGGTGGTTGTAATTAATAGCAAACCCGTATAAATCAGAGACAGGTTGGATGCACGTTGGTATGCGCCGTTACCGATGCAGGATTATGCCCAGAGGGGCGGTTACCCCACGACCCGCTAATTTTTCAAACGGTCGCCATAATGGTCCCGGCTAATTACTGATTTTTATCTCCGCGAGTCGGTACTGTGAAAAAGAGCAGTCAAGCGGTAGAGAGCGCAGGAGGGGGATGGAAAGGGAGAGCGTGGAAGAGGAATAGGATTCGGGTCAGCGGTTGTTTTGTATTGCGATTTTAAACGACCGAGGAATTTTCCGCGATAAACCGCGCGACCTATTACGATGAGCTTGCTATTCAAACGGATCGAAACGCATTTTTAACGAATTCGTCGAACAATTCGTTCCGGGTAGCGTCTATCGACCTTCAACGATGATTTTTATTTTCATAACAATGCCATTGTCCGACACAATGCGAACGATATTTCCCGTAAAACGATCGTGTCCGATAACGCGACGGGGGGGGGGGGGAGGGGGTGGAGTTGCGACGAACAGTTCCCAGTCCCCGGCGTTAAGGCTTCTGATTGTTATTAGGAGGGCGCCGCCGCCAGAAACTTCATCGAATCCACTGGAGAATCGTTGCTCCCGGTACAAGGCGTTTCAAGTTGCAGCGAATTCTGCGCGAGTAGATACAGCTAACTACCCCCAAACACCTATGTACTTAACGTAACCCATGTAAGCTCACGCTAGAACAAATTTACCCCTGGCCCCCGACGTCCGCACTTCTCCCGACCATCCACTTCGAGTCCCTTCTCACCCCCTAATTCTCTCTCACGGAACACCGATGTTATGAAGTTGTGTTGAACTTTTCGCGAAGCATAGTTTGCAGAACACCCTCGGGTGACTGCGAGGCTTACCTTGGCTCGTGACATATATCTACGCGGACCTCTGGCAAACTCTCCAGGAGAGGGGAACGACGAACGAACCAGGCCGGGGGTGTGTCGCACGAAATTTGTGGAAGAACGCGTCAATCCTCTTTCAATTACGACCGTGTTTGCAAATGGACATCAGCTACCTGTTGCCCACTTTCCCTGGGTGTTCATCGACAAGTTGCGACACTTGATGCAACCTTGTTCCTAATAAATCACTAACAACGTTATATTTACACATTGCAACCTCAAAAAGTTACGTATTTCTACTAAAAATATATATTTTTCTCAGAGATATCTGTTATCTTCATTGTCTCTATTGAAATTCGACACACATTTTATCCTAAACTCCATGATTCTGCACCGTGGATTTCCACCCCGTTTCAGGCGTCTCCTCGAGGGTTTTTCCTTTCGAGATAAAGGGGTGGTTCCTTTCCTCCCCAGACGCTCGCGTCGCGTATGCAGCGAAAACAGCACACGCGTTAGGAATTCTCGGCACGGGAGTCAGAGCCAACAGGCCCAGGAAACTTACTGGGCAACTTTGAGCGAGGAGGGGAGGTAACAGCATTACAACGTTATTAGATTTACCGCAAGCACCTACCCCCAAGGCACTCCTGCACATTACACACATAGCCCTAGCCGAAGTATAAGTAACCCTAAGCGGAGCAGCCAGAGCCTAGCTCGTGCCTCCAGTGTCTTGTACATTAAATTATGCGCGTGTGCCTCGCAGGTACGAATGAGAAATATTCCTTGGTACCTTGCGGCTGGTGCGCATACCTACTTTGCGAGCTTCGACGTCGCGTTTCGAATTTTTCGTAGGGAATAAAAACGTGCGACACGTTGGGAAAAATGCGTCTTCTCTCTTAGAACGCGAAGAGGAAAAAAAAAATGCGAAAGAAGTTTACGAGAGAAAAAAAAAGGAAGAAACAGCGAAGATTGAAACGAGAGAGTGCGAGGGGACCAGGGAAAGAGAACGGGAGAAATTTCGGTGCGACTAGCTATTGAGTAGCTACCCTTAAGATAAGGGTGGCTTCACCCCGTCCCTCATACGTTTCCGCTATCTGACGCTAAACGGCACCGGCGCTCGTGGCCTTCCACGTAAAAGGGATGGTCCTGGCAGGATGGTTCTACATAATACGCCGGCACATTACTGTCGAAACCCCATTAGATAAGCGGAATTTAGAACGGCGAGACAGGATTTTTGTACGGACGACCCGCGTGAAAAATCACCGACTACCGATATTTTTCTCTCCTTCTGCGTTCGACTTCGTTCGGAACAAAGATTCCCTTTTAATTGGCCCGTCTCTCACCTGCTTTGCATTTCCACCCCTTTCCAATCGTTATCTCCGGCATCGTTGGATTCCTTTAGCAAGAGGAAAAACCAGGTTCGAAGCGTAGACGAGACACTCGGGTGACGAGAGCTGGTCGAGCAAAGAATTTCTCTTTGTCACGCGGAATATTTGATCTGGTATCGCGGAGTAGTGACGTCAGCAAAACTGATTTCAAAAGCGAGAAGATGGGAGAGCCGGGGCAACAAAAGCCTTTACACGTCTCGCCCCCACTCCCGGCTCACTTAAGGCTAACTGTCCACAACGGGGGTGCAAACTACCCTTATCTGCGGACGTTTATGCCCACGCCTTATCTAGCAACCCCGGACTGCTTCGTGCTTGCTAACAACTAGGTATTCTCTCTCTTCCGAGCCAATCTCCTTCCTCGAACAAAACGACCTTAAGTTTTACCTTCTCTCTTGCCCCAACTATCTCTCCGTCGCCTTGTCATTTATTTCCCGCCTTCCCTGCTCCACTTCGTCCGGGGTTTATTTCAATTTCCTGGCGAGCGTGGTTTTTCAAGTGTCAAATGAAACTAATCCTCTCGGATTATTTTCCCGGAATGAAAATACAAATTCCAGTTATTTTTTTATTCACGATAACTGCGGGGGACGTCAGAGTCTTTTGTGATTCGCTTAAAAAAACAAAATATCAATATTTCGTGCGATCGTCATGACTCGATATCGCTATTCCCTTCACGCGTTACCTCCAGGACACTCGGTTGACGAGAGGTCATGGTAAACGGAGCCGTGTTTCGGAAATAAAAAAATCAACGCGTGTAAATACAAAATGTAAAACGCCGAAAGTATAGAATTTCGCTAGATTTGTATAAATTCACCGAGACTTTTTAATCTAACTGGTCACAGGGTGGAACAGAGGAAGGTGACGACACGGAAAATCGAAAAGCACGATGGTTCCTTATCTCACGACTTCCCTCGAGTCCGCCGCTGTCGGAAGGAGCGTCCGAGGGACGGAGGATGTTGCGCGGCGAAAACAAAGACGTTACCCTCCCCTATCCGAGGTTGTAAAATAACCGTCGAACGAGAGCAAAACAGGGGGGGGTAATAAATGAGATAAGCTTCGGATGGATTCCTGCGGGAGCGAAAGGCATTATCGATGCGTACCGCCATCGAAATCGATTCCGTCTTCCGATTTCAATCGAGTCGCCCATTTGCGACATTATCGTCGCGAACACGAAATTCTTAGAGAATATTCTGACGATCGCACTTCGAATTTCCCTCCGCCGGTTCTATCGTTCCGGTCCATCCGCGGAAAATTGAAAAAAATTCGCGGTGCTCGTTCCACGGAAAATAAAAACGCGTCGTTCCCTGAGAGCTCGCCGATCCTCCGCGTATCCCGGGGAATATTACAAACAACCGGCCGCTTTTCCGCTGATTTTCCTGAATGAAACGCGCACGGCCAGGAATTGGTACATCGAACAAATTGGAAGTCTTAACAGCACTCGACGTAATAACGCCGCCGGTATCCCGGGTCGTGTGTGTGCATCATATCGATTGGAATCTGCAACGGATCCCTCTTGTTTCCAACCCACGCCTCTTCCGTGCACTCGATCTACCTCCGGTCGACCGGTAGAGCGAATCAACAAACGGGACTGATTCGATTTCATTCATTAATTCCGAGCGACTTTGTTCGCTCCGACTCTCCTTACGTTCCGGCGCGTTCGATCGTTCCCCGCGCTCGGGGAATTCGATTACCTTAACGGTTCCCGAAGTTCTCTGGGCTCAGCGAGGAGGTGGAAAGATATTTCGGTACCCGGTCTGAACAGCCGGACAGAGTTTCTACATAATTTAAGCCGACGAGGCTATTAAAACGTTCGATAAAATACGCGTCGCGGAAATAACACGTTGTTTTTAGGAAAATGGAAGGATCTTAGCGATCGCCGAAATAGATTCGCCGTCGACTACGTCCTGTTCGATCGATCTTAACCTCGTTCGCTGTGCGACTTAAAAATAAGAGTTGTTATAAAACTTAACAACGCGTCGACGGTGTTTTTCTCGAGTTGTAATACAATTTGTCTTTCTGGCGGATGCAGCAGAACGCGAGGCCATGCCCGGAAGCGAGACCAAGGGTAAAGCGCGCAACGGCAACGGAAGAGGAAAGGCATGTCTATTGATATCCCTGTAACCGTGCCGTGATTTAATATAAACTGCACAAAGCTCCACCTTTGATAGTCAGATATGAAATACTCCGGGTCCGAGGAGTGCCCCTTCGGAGACAGAGTCTACCCCCGCTGGAGGGTGCGTTCGAGCGTCTCGGATGCATCGGGGATTCTTTCATCCCCCGTTGTCTATCTCGTTTTGGACGTCGGATATTTCATAGCAACGGGGACATGGATCTTGAAGAGAGCTTTGAGAGTCGCGAATGTCACTGGAATGTCCAGACTTCTTTCCTGGACGTGTGTCATATGTACGGATTCCTTAGAGGTCTGCTGTCTTATTGAGTGGAACTCGGGACGTCCAGTGAATCAAAATTAGATGGTGTGGGGAGATAGAAATAGAAATATTGATGTAGGACAGCTTAATTCGAGCGATGATCAAGTATACTTGGGAACGACTCGACTGGCCGTTCAAGGCCACCATTCTCTTTCACGTTCTTCGGAGAGAAATTTCCCTACAAAGATTTCTGTACCCGTGTGAAATATTATGTGCGTAGAAATCTTCGTGTTCACCGAAGACATCATCGTGGAAATATCACTACCAGAAAACTACAAGAAGAAATTGTAACCTTGAACAGTCAGTCGAGTTGACCCGGAATGTAGTAGATCAGTTTTGGTTTCGTATTTGAATCCGAATTCAAGAATTTGTACTCCGGAGATCAGAATTTGCTTGCACTCTATCCTTTAAGAGTTGACATTCGATTGCAAAAGGCTAAATTAATACATTACTATCGGTAACTTTTCCAGAATATAATATGGATTATATAACGCGAAACACGAGATTTCGCTGTCACATACAGCGGGAGACTTGAGAAAAGTGCTTCTTTTCGATACAGGATCCGGTGCTCGGATAATACTCGTTTCAACAGCACACTTTGATCCTTTATTACATTTTTACAAGCGATTACATTGGCCAGCCGCTGGCGATCCTTCGGGGCGACCTTATTTTCTTCTCCTTACGACTTATCCTTGGATCGTCCGGCGCGGCCCCGGTCTGACTCCACCCCCGACTCCCCGGTAACGAAGTTCCTCGACTGACGAAGGAAGATATTGTTCTTGTTTGTAGCGAAGTTAACTCCGAGTTCCGCCTCGGCCGGTGGTTCACTCGCCCCTAATTAGGTTTAAGGGATTATAGAATTGCCTCGCAAAGTCGATTACGAGATTGGCCGGGCCCCGGTTCAAGGGAGAACAAGCGACGAAGTGGCCCGGAGTTTTCAAGACGCGAGCCGGGAATTTATCGGATTTCGCGAAACGCGACGAGAACCCGGCTTCGGGAGGCTGCGTTAAATGTAATCAGAGGATTGGGCAACTTCTGCCTTCTCTTTTGCGACCGCCTGCCGACGAGGGGTGAGGAAACTACTTCCCATCGAACTTAAAAGTGTTCCAAGTGAATGGAACAACAAGTAAGAAGATAATTAACCCTCTCATCGAAGAAACTGATTATTACCGATGATTAATAGTTGAAACTTCAGATAACGATTACGAGTGAGAGTCCGTAAAAATGTAAGTCACCCATCGAAAAAGGTCGCCACCGATCTGCTCTCTATTTAGAGGATCAATCGACTTTTAGTCTCTCTCTTTCATCGAAATCAGAGTCGGTCAGCGCATTTAAGAGAACGTGACCGGTGGAAACTACGACGCGTGACCTCTAATTGATACTCGTCGAAGTAGTTAGCGGGAAATCATAGCTTTCGAAGGGAGACACGCGTGACAGGACGCAGAAGGTTGCGGAAGGCGCCGTTGGCGGATCACCGCTCCCCGCCGCCGGAATCAAAGGGTATGGGACAGAGGGGGGGGTGGCAAAAAAAACGGCGACGAGGAGGAGGAACGCCGAGAGGGAGGGAGGGAGATGGGGTTAGCAATTTTAAACAGTCTCCGGCGACTCGATCCTCCGGTATAGCGAAGTCCGGCTAGTGAGGCTGAGCGTGCAATGATTGATGCTGGGGCCGTCGGTACGGAGGGGTGAAAGTGAGGAGGGCTAGAGGATCGGTCCTACGGCCTGGGGAAATTTAATTAACGTAAATGCCGCCGCCACGGCCGGCGTTACACGCCGTGTGTGGCAATCGCTCATATGCAACTACCCCCTACTCCCTCCCACACCCCCCACGATCCTCCCTCTCCACCTTCAAACTCATCCCACCTACACTCGGTCGGCATCCTACTCTTCACCCCCTTCGACGAACTCTCTTTCTCTCTCCGGCCAGTTCTCGCCACCCATTCGAAACCTTTCCCCAAGCACATCCACGCTACCACCACGTGCGCCGACCTGATCGGCCAGCTGGGGGTTATTAAACGTTCGGAACAGGGGTAAGGGGACTCGATTGCGGGCCGATTGATGGATCTTGGACCCGGTGTTGCGTCGATCTCGCCAAACGCCCGCGGATGGGTTTCTCCGATTTCCTGCGAGTTATCGATGATCCACGGATTTGGTCACCCTCGATTAACGCGGTTAGCAAAAGGGCGAAGGTGATAGTAAATCGGACGACCCATATGAGGCGTTCTAGTTCTGAAGTAAGTGGTTTTTTCGAGGAGTACCTTTTGGAATTGATTCACGGATTATGATTGGAAAAATTGTAATTTAAATTAGAGAAGTAGACTTGGTTGAACTTCAAAGGTTTCCCCCCGGATAATCGTGAAGCGTCCTTTTCGCGAGGGTTCGTACACATAAGTACCGAGAGGTAACGGCTGCCGCGGTGCCGATACGTGGTACACGGGGTGATGGAGGGTGGCTTCGCCGGAGGTCGTGATGAGGGAACGGCGGGGCGCAGAGGACATAATGGCCGCGACACGTGGTGCGTGCCCCCATTAAACCGATCGCACCCCGGATTGATTTTCAGCCTTTCGGCATTTGATGCGAACAAACTTCGCTGACGGTATAATTAAATCGCCGCGAGCGTCCGTCGCGAGACACAGACGCGAATCGGAACGCGATACCCGCTGCGAGGTCCCCCGCCGTCTAAACGCCTAGAAGGCAGCGTGCATTTAAAGAGAGTGGGCGGAGGAAAAAAAGAAGAATCAGAGGAGAGCGGGGGGACGTGGATTCGTGTTCGATACGAAACGCGGCACGATAACGCAATTACTCTGGGTCGACGATTCTTTGACGTCCATAGGATTCGTTCGACTCGCTCGAATTGTTCCTCAGTCGGTCGTGTGCTCGGGTCCCTGACACGGGTTCCCCGGCGTGCTTAACTTCGTTAAAGGTACGCAGCGTGGCCGTTTTTGACGTCCTTTTCATCGGCGCCGCGTACCCCTAATAGCCGAAATATCTCTAATTGTTGCTCGCTCGCGCGACCGCCCGCCGTAAACAATAGGCACCGGTTCGATTCTGCTCGATTATCGGGCGGGCAGGCGCGCGGTGCACTTGGGCGATTCGGACGGGCGAACGAGTTCGAGACGAAAGTGCAACGCGGCAGCGGGCGAGCAAGCAGCAGAATGCATTCGTGCGGTCTGCGGCCCGTAACTGCTAATTAGCGCGTACAGGCTTGTATGGTAGGCTCGAGGGTTGGACTTCCGACGGTGCAAGCTGCGCAATGCGCCCCTTTATTAAATACCATCGAAATTAAAATTATAATTGCATTCGCTGACCCCCCTTGCTCGGCAACGACCGCGCGCGATACTTCTCTCCGCGTTGGCTCCCCTTGCGTCGGTTCCCCATATCTTTGTCCGAGCATTTGCTGAGAATTCAAAATAGGGAAAACAGTTCGAATCGAGGGAGCATCGGTTCTTATAAAACACCTTGTATAAAGTTTCGTATCCATTTAAACAAAAAAGAAAAAAACAAAAAAAAATAAAAAAAAAGAAGGGAAACCACGAGAAAGGTTTATCACGAAAAATGCCTGTTCGCTTATTGAACCGTGCACGGCAAAAGGGACCGTGGAAATCTATCGAACGTCGCGCGGTAAACCGCTTTTGGAATGTCGATAGTAACGAGTACCAGTGGCACGATCGACCGTTAGATATTCTAATTAGGGGTAACGCGAGCCGGTACTTCGGAAGCTGAGTAAGGCATACGCTGGTGAGATTGTAGGTGGAAACGATGCTGAAGCCAGAGACGATGGAGGCAGAGGCAGTAGGTTGTATAGCCCCTGTCAGCCACTGTGCCACTGACGGCTCGCTAATTGCTCGACCAACCTCCAATCCTCTAGCCCCCTCCGCCCCGTCCCGCTCCTACCACGGTTTGCGCCACCCTTCAAATCCAAATCCAAATCCATCCCTTCGTAACGGCCGATACTCGTCCTTTCAGAATTGCGAGTATGCATCGAGTATCGTATGATGACGAAATTTCTCGGCGAATGACCGAAGCAACTATACACGCGTGCCGCGATCGAGGATTT
Source organism: Perdita meconis (assembly GCA_030770465.2). Classification (NCBI taxonomy): domain Eukaryota; kingdom Metazoa; phylum Arthropoda; class Insecta; order Hymenoptera; family Andrenidae; genus Perdita; species Perdita meconis. The sequence goes on from JASKOS020000016.1 coordinate 5,707,713, forward strand.
CTCATCGATCGAGCGAGCCTATCGAGCGAGAGCCACCGCCTCCCCCCGCTTGCGTCGGTCTCATTTCCAGCACCGGGGTCCACTAGAATTCGAGATTGCCTCGTCTATCGGTTGTCCGGCGGCTGCATCAATGCGATCCTGATAAAAGAGTGAAGATTCCATCTAGGATCGTTCGAATTGTTCTCCGACTGCATCAGTTTTGCCACGTATCAATTTGCCCCTGCACTTGTAGAGTTCGATATCGAGGGTTAACCGTATCCTCGACGCGCATCGTTTCTCTATTAAAACGCCTTCCATTATTCGCGTCCAGCTGTAAGATGAAAAAACAGTGCTGTGTTTATAGACAGCCGCTAATTTATTTTAAGTCGCGCACCGTTTGTCGCGGACCGAGAAATGGAGAAAAATCGCGAGGTGCGTGGGCGCAAGCCGCCACCGTGTAAAATCGATCGCGTGCGTCGTGGCCGCACGAACGAATGAGCGAGTAAGCGAACGAGCGTATCAAGGGTCGGTACGGTCACGAATTAATCGAGCATATAATCGATGTGCGCCTGTCGATATATACGTATGTATATGGAAGCCATCCGCCTGGTCACCCTCGTGAACTCGGGCCCCTCCATCGTTAGTCAACAGTGCACGCGGTAACGCTAATTTCTGTAGCGGACGTGTCGTACTACCCTGTCAAAAAACGTTCAACAATTTCACCGAGTTCTTATTTTTATTGCGCACGCTGATTCAACCCTCGTTTCAGTTCCCCTCTACCAATTATAATTTTCTGACTTCCTCCGATGCCGTTCGTAACCTTGCCCAGACCAAATGAAGGTCTGGATTTTTCATTAAAATCTTTAAATTTTAATTGGAAGGTAATACTTTCAAGAACAGAGACAAAATTTTGATTTCTAAGCTATAATTGCAGTTTTTTTGAGACTCGAAACCTTTGTTTCTAAAACTCCTATAATGGCTAGTATCATCTTTGGTTCTCTAAGACTCCGTAAAATGAGTTAAAATTCTGGTCAATATTTTTCTAATCCGTAGAACAGGAGGTAATCTATCTGGAGTCGCAGAAAAATGGGAACCACCAATTTTCATGCTCTTTCTGAAAATAGTCCCCTGTTCGTCGACACGAAAACGCGTTTCAAGAGGATCCCGGCCAATTACTCAGTCCCGATAACGGGAACAAATCGGAGTTGGGATCGATGGTCGAACCGATGGTCAACGGACTGGCAACGAAACCGAGCGCGATGAAATTAAGAGCATCGAATGACATCGTCGCGATATCGGGTCGCATCTCCGCGGCTGTTTCCGTGGACGACCGCGCACTCGAACAGGTTCGCGATAGTGCGCGATCGTAGTCGCAAATTTATCTGATTTTCCGGTAGGACGGAAATCAGGGAACAGGACAAAATTGATCTGTCTTCTGATTTATTACCGCGAACTAATAAAGCCGGGTATCGAACGTGGCCCGCGGCATTCTACGAAACAACCGATAGGTCGCCGTATCTCGTCGAACGTTCCGCGCGACTGACTGCGATCCATACTTTGGAAAAGCCGGCCGCAATTTTCCGAGTTACGTTAACGTTCTTCCACTGCCGTGAATCAACCAGTCGATGATTGACACGCGGGAAGACTGACAAATGAAATTTTCTGTAACGAATATCAAGCAAAAGTTTAATTAAATATTAATTATCGACACTTTGCGAACGATGCCTGGATATCATCGTAAAGTGTGCAATATTTTGTTCCGATTCGTGGGATCAAATATCAATAATTCTTCATGCTTGCAGTTACACAGAAACGCGTTTCGGCATTGTTCAAGCCGTATCGTGGCGTAATTTAATTCCGTCGATGAAAATAGTTTTCGTTATCATGGTTATACAATTCTCGTGTCTTCGCGAGCCTTTGTAACGGTCGCGCCAGACGGACGAAAATTTATATTTTTGTCGTGGGGGGAATTCGTGAACGAGAAACCGATCGAACGGCCGCGTCGAATAATGCCCACCACGCTGACAAACGAAATTAAATGACGTCGAATCGCTCCACTCCATTCGCGCGCTAATAAAAACCAGCCGTCCTGTTAATTCTCGCTTATGAGATTTCGCTCGCGCACGGCTCGCGATCATCGAGCACGCGTCGATGGGCATCGCCCGGATTTTCGACGAGCACCGTACTTTGTAAAAAAAAATACAACTGACCAATGGAAAATGTCGACAAATAAATACATTTATCCAACCTGCTCGCGAATCTCGAGGGTGTTTTTGATCAATAGGCGATTTAACATTCGTTTAATCCGTGACGTATCTGCTGTTGCGAACTGTTTCAATCTTTTGCAACGCGTAATACGATCCTTTGGAACGGAAACATCGTATAGAAGTGTTGCGATGCTTAACGGTCAGGTTGTAATTAAAGATGTATTAGGTAAAGCGATCGTTCGGCTACTGCACGGCTAAACGAAGGTAAAATGTAAAAGGAAGGTGAGCACGGCACAGACGTGATTGACTGAACCTTTGCCGCGCATTCATCAAACAGATTCGCTGATTAATAGGTGAACTGTGCATGGACAATTTTTTTACAGAAAACAAAATAAAACAGTGCTGTACTTTCAAAGCTTTTTCAATTAAAAAATTTTTTCTACGATTTTCCACTTTTTTTTTCTTGTCCACGAAAATCTCTAAATTCGTCAATCAATTGTTTAACAACAAAACGAATGTTTCAAAGAAATACGCATAACTGAAGCGGAATCAAAATTAGTAATTACAGCGATCGGAGTTCACTTATGTATCCTAGGTATGCCGTAGGCAGGATTCAGAATGCCGAGGAAAAGAAAAACAGACGAACGGGACTCGCAAAGAGCAGAATGAACATTCGAATGGATTTCAGACGGCGCGGCGTTCAAATCAGTGGATCGGGTCGCATATTATATTTGTCCGTTTCATTTGCACGAGACGTAAAATTAATTAAATAGCTGATACGTACGGCACGCCAACGGCAGAGGACCACCTCGTGCCTGCCGCCTCAGGGCAGGGGCACTGGCAAAACAAACACATCCCCTCTTGAAAATCGCCCCGCTCGACCCGAGAGATTTTCAATTTACGCCGCTGTAAGGGGGATGTAAAATGTTGCTGGCCGATGCGCATTCTGCTTCGTCGCGCGGAATACGTCAGCGTGCATACCTGTCAATAATGGGCCGTCGATAAGGAGAACCGGCAGCCCGACAACCGCGGAAAAATCGATCGGTACAACAAACGAGTTAATCGAATCGGTTAGTTTTTCGGTTTCGCCTGTCTGTTTAACCATCGACGCTCCACGCTCAAAAGCGACGATCAATCGGTCTGCCGTTTGAAACGCATCAAACGATATTTGTCTACGCGTTTACGATAGAGTTAGTACATTCTAGAATTAGACGAATTTCACAAGTCATTACTATTATTATTAACGTCGTTATTGCGTATAAAAAGGAAGGGGGTATAGAAAATGTAACGGGTGTGCAATAGGCAAGGTTCAGTCAAGTGACTGTTTTGCAACCTAACCGTGTCATCTTAAGTACTAACTTATATCTAATAGCGAGAGGATTTACAATAAGAGTAGGTGATTGAATAAAGAAAAGTAGAGTGTACGCACATGTTAGTAATCAACACTGCAATGGTCAGTTTAGGTGTGCAGAGATAAAGGATTTGCAGGCGTATTTAAAAGAAAGGAGAGTACAAAGGTTGCGAATTTCGGTAGGAAGGGAGTTATACAGGGTGTTTGGGATAGTATAGGCAAGCTTTGGAGGGGTGATAGATCATGTAAAAACAAACAAAAAACTTCTATATGACTTGGGTCCAAAACTCAACCATTTTTGAAAAAAACTGTCATAAACATTTAAGCTATAAACCGCTATAATTCAAAATAGGAACGTTTTTCGTAAGCAATTTCTTCGCTAAAATAAAGATTACGATCTTGTTAATCCAATAAGTACAGTAACTGTGATATTGTTACCTCGTATCGCAAAAAAATAATATTTTTCTAACCCCTTAAATTACCTTTTAAAATCGCGATAATTTAAGGGGTTAGAAAAATACTATTTTTTTGCGATACGAGGTAACAATATCGCAGTTACTGTACTTATTAGATTAACAAGATCGTAATCTTTATTTTAGCGAAGAAATTGCTTACGAAAAACGTTCCTATTTTGAATTATAGCGGTTTATAACTTAAATGTTTATGACAGTTTTTTTCAAAAATGGTTGAGTTTTGGACCCAAGTCATATAGAAGTTTTTTGTTTATTTTTACGTGATCTATCACCCCTCCAAAGTTTGCCTACACTATCCCAAACACCCTGTAGAAGTGGGGTGCTGTATAGGAAAAGGATGCGCGGAAACGGTTGGACCGGTAAAGTGGTATGGAAAGGAGATCTTGAGATCGAGTGGAATAAGGATTAAGATGGTAGGTGGAATTGGTGTGTAAGGAGCATGGACCTAAAAATATAAGGACGGAGCACAAGCCTGCGGAGTCTAACAATCGTGTAGTTTTGATAGAACAAAGATAAAGTGCCGCGAATCATCGGAGCGAATTGTAAGAAAAGTCTGATGCGTGAAACAATTTATGCTTTCAGCGATACCGCGATATTTTCGTGAACCACATGCGTGCTCTCTAAATGCCGGAAATAATACTTGCAAGTGAATTCGCGAACGTGAAGAACGGAGGTATTGTTCCTAATTGCGCGCGTTTTACCTACCCGCCAAATTCGCAAATTACGTTTGCATGTATCCGCGCCTCCCCGAGACAATTTGGGCTCATAAACATAATTAATGGCGGAGCATTAATTCAGAGATTTTTCGCCGGTTCCAAACACATGTTACCGTGCGCCGCCAACTGTCTCGCAATTTAGCTAAATAATTACCAAACTTGCCCCCCACGCGGACGACGACGCATTGCCAGCCAACCGACGAAACTTAATTGGTAACGTAGCGGAGCGGGTGTCGCTCTGTTTGGGTTCCTGCGATGCTTTTTGCGAATTAGAGGCCGGCAAATCTAACACTACGCTCCATAATTCAAAGTCTTTAAGATTTTAGATCCAATACAATATCAAGAAACTTTTTTTAAATTGATCTTTATATAGATTTTAACTTGCGAGTTGTATAATAAATGAAATAATATGATAAACGAAGGAACGCTGCAGAGCTTCTAGCCAAACTTGGCTAAAGTTCCGGCGTGTTTCACGCTAAGTCCAACTTAGGCAGCGGAGTTGATGGCTCAACAGAACAGCAGTGGTATGGAGATTCGCGTGTACGTGAAGGCGAGCACGTATATGTATGCCCGGGGTCCCTTGTCCCGGGGCAGGGCTGCCATCCTAAGCCGGCTTGACTAATTGGTAGCGTTATAATCATGGGTACACGGTTAGGTTGGTATTACCGCAAGTTATAGCCCCGTCTCCACATCGGCGACCGCCACGCACATTCGCGCGTAAGAGGGGTGCTTAATGACCCCGCCGTTTACGCAAATTTTCCCATTATGCGACGTGGTTTTGGCCCGCCAAACGGGACGATCCTGGCGACCGTCGGAACGAGCGTCATTTTCTCCGACTACGAGGGAGAGCTTAAAGCTTTTCGAAACCGCGAACACCCGCGTTTGACGTAGGTTTTGCGCGGCAGCGTGCCGCACTCCCGAAATGCTTAAAACAAAAACGATTCCTGAGAATTCGCGCGCGCGGTTTCGCTCATCGTTTCACCAAACTGCATATTTTTTCGTGAATATTTTCGACCGTTTCGTTGTATTTGATTCGCGATTCCGTCAGAATAATCCAGGAAGGTTTATCGCCCCGCGCGGTAGAGTGTATCCCCCTGGTAAATGATCCGATTTCGGTACACGTAACTCGGCGCATGGTCACGCGAGATACTGATAATAAAAAATCGCGGGATATAAAATAATTCAAACAAATGCGCTCGCACGAAGAACGGACCGGCGGCGATATATTCCAGCGGGCTTATCCGCGTCCGGTCATTCATATACGTGGGAAAAAGTGACGCTCTAATGGCCGGCTATCTGTAACGGTTAGGAAGTGGGCGAGATTTGTTGACGTCGTCGAAAGAAGGGAGAGAATCTTTTCTCTGAAACTGCCGTTCGCCGATATCGCCAATACCGAACGCTCATAACGACCCCGGAAAGATAACAGCGAGCGAACCCGTCGCGTGCTGCGCTGATCGAAGGTCACATTTTCCCGGAAATCCTTCTTTTTCCAACGAAAACGAATGACAGGTATATTTTAGACATTCCATATGTTTTCGAGCCGAAATCGCCACGCGAGAATACGAATCGCTTACAGCGCGATGCAAAAAGCTACAAGTTCCATATCGGTGGAGTGCGCCCGTCCCATCGGTTTGAATCCCGCGGGTGTGATCGCTGCTAACTAAACTTGTAAATCTTCCTCGTCGGGCAACTGGCGCTGGAGCTTCCCAACTGACCAGAACGCATTTGTCTGTCTTACGAGCTGCGCCGCTACGTTGGGAAATCGTTCGTGCTCGAATCCTCGTCGCGCCGGGCGTGTAACTTTCGAAATATAAAATAATAGAACCGGGAAAAGTAGTGACAGTCAATCATTTAGACAGTGTCGATACTACCGTTAGAGGAATCAATTTTCTACATGTCTACAAGCTATTTTAAAAATTCGGAAAATACTTTGCAAAAGGCTTTTGTGTTCAGTGTTTAGCCAAACAAAATTTAAAGACGCTAAACCTCTAAATTTCTCTATACATCGTCGACGCACCGAGTAAATATCAATTTCCAGTCCCTTCCTAGCCTTCATTAAATAGTCAGTATTTGATTACAGCCCCCGTTACAATGTTCCCTCGTTAAACGCTCGAAACAGTTGCCTCTAACATCCTAATGTCCTTCGCATGGTTTCCAGGATGGAAGCCAAGAGACATTCGACTCGATGGATCGACACGCTCGCGACTTTCCGACAATCTTCGCTCCTCTTCTATAAACCTTACTCGCGAATTCCCGTCAAGACATAAAGGCAGTTTCCGAGGAGATTCTCGCGGCGTCAGGGCATTAGAAACAAAAGCTGGGTAAACGAGGAGTTACGAGGGCCCTTTATGCCTCTGCCTTCGCATCCGGTTGTCTCGCGTATTATGACTGATGTCTTAGTTAACCGTTCCGGCGGGGCGCTCGAGGCTTTAATGCCCGGGAAAAAGAAGCCCGCGAGATACTGCCACTTGTGTCAGCCGCGCGCCTCCGACTTCGCCCCCGAAATTGTGAGGGATGGTTATGGTGCAGCGGTGCGCCCGCGATACGATCCCGCGAGCGCTCACAAATCAAACGCGTCGCGCCCCGGTTGCGCGTCGCTCTTTTTCCGCCAGGATCGTCGGAGGATCGCAAAAAGTTTCGTTCTCCGCCTTTGATCGGCTCACCTGTCGCTCCTCGCAACACATGACCTCCATGAAAATCGCTTTATCTCGCGGCACGATTCCGTCCCCGCGAACGATTTACTCTCGACCCCCGCGACGCTGCGATCTTTTTCGAATTCGCTTGTGATTTAAACCGTCGATCGATTCGAGCGACTGGCATATCAATCGTTTATGCTGGAGATTTAGTGCGACTCCGTAGGAGACGCGAAATGGAATGCAATATAAGAAATAATTTATAGAAGGAAGGTTGGAGCGATGCGAGTCGGTTAAAGACTATGTAAATTCTTTTAGCGAAGAAAATTGGAAAGTACTTTACCTTGTGTGCAGTTTAAGACTTGAAAGAGAACAAGATTCAGCAACCTATACACTCACAATAAAGAATAAACATAGCACTACGACAAAAATACGAATAACTTCACTGGCGTTAATTCACTGACACTTTGTCATATCTCGTTCGCGATGAAAGTTATACTGAAGCTATGTTCGCAAAAACTACTGAGTAAGCAATAAACTAACACCAGGATATTTTTGCACAGACATCATTATACCTGAACAAACGTAAACTCATAAAGTTGGCCCTGCTATTAAGCGCATATTCATCATCTACTAAAAGAACATTTAAAGCATGCGCTAAATACACTCAAATAATTAATAACATGATGAACATAAAATTTTTAATTGAAAAGGTTCCGCCAAAACACGAAATACGAAGCGCCATGGTCCCCAGCGTGATGGAGAAGCGGCGAGGATAAAAGGTGCTTAAAGCGAAGATCTAATATTAAAGTTGCTAGAGGCTCTGCGCCGAATTATTAACGCGAATTTGATATTTTCCCGGCGGCTGAGAGCATCCCGTATCGCGCAACCCGGTTCCCTCTTTTTTCCCGTGGTTTTTCATTCGGGCCGCGGCCTCTAATCACCGCCGCTTCCCGCGGTAATATTTAATTTTTAATCCGAGCGTATTCAAATGCGGCGAGGTTCGCTCTTCGTGCCGCGCCTAATGGGAATACAATTTATTCCCTGGCCGCGGCTTATTTTACATTTTATGCTAAATAAGCGCCGGTTACGCGCGTCGCTCGTACGAACTCGCCAACGATTAATTGCATGAAAACCTCCACGCGCCCAACGATAACCGGTGCCGGTGTTTTACAACGGGCAAGCAAACAAATTCACGGCGCGATCGTGTTTCGGGGATCTTCGACGATAACGAGGCAAGGAAACAAATTTTCACGGTTCGCTTATTAACGGGACGAAAGGAGCAACCCGGTCGACCGGTACGCGAAGTACATTATCTTCCCAGGAACCCTTGCCCCGAACTTCCCAGGTCTACGTTCGACCCTTATAATTATCTACCAGGAGAGATTTGGTCAACGTGGCCCGGAGGGTCGGCGCGAAACTCAGTTACAGCTTGGTCAGCCACACTTGAAAACTCCCGGGGGGGCACCTTTAATCCGTGATTTTTAATCCGGGATCGATTAAGTCCTAATAGGCAATTCTAGGCGAAAATTACGTGCGACCCGAGGCGAGAACACTGTCCACCGTGCGCGACTTGATGTCCCTCGTTAAACCTTCCTTCCCAACATCTTCCGCGCGTCTGACTTCTCTTACGCCTCGATTACAAGTGAGCATTTCGAAGTCGAAATTTCAGTTTAGAGATTTCTTTTTCCCCTCATCTGAGTTCAGACATTTCTTTCCCCTCATTTGCCGCGTTCACGAATAAGAAATAATTTCGTTTTCCATTGACACATTAGTTAATTGCTTAACGATTTAACGAGGAACGGTGTATACATCAAAGCGTTAAATCGAGTTAACTCTGGCGATTGTTCCTCGCTAATCGACGGGTTCTGAGCACGGCCGTGCGCACTGACTCGCGCGGAAGTTTACGCGTTCAGGGTGGATTTCGACGTTGCCTCGAGGAGGGAAGCTCGGGCTCGAAATCAGTGGGTCGTTTACAGGCACGGAACGCGTTCGAAACGACTCCGAGAAAATCGCGACAAGTCTTGCGATTCAATTAAACGCGGCATCCGAGCGACGTCTCTCCCGACGGACGTCCGCTCTGAATCAGTGATGAGTGGCTGTTGCTTGTCTCCGCTCTCATTTCCGACGGAACGGACACTGACGAAGAAAGAAAAGGGACTCCCTTCCGGCTACATCCGCCGCTCATTTTTCGGCGGCCTCCTCATGTATTATTTAAGACTCGGACCTTGGAAACGAGCGTTGAAGTCTCTGTCGAGGATTCCGCCGGCTGTTGATAGATCCTTCGAAATCGATCTTCCTCGCAACACGTTTCACGCGCAAAGAGAATATAAGTGATGCGTGGAATCGGGGGAACTGCGCAAAATAAATCGGTAAAAAATATTTCAGTTTGGCAAGCGCAAACGGATTACAGTTACTTTTTAAGCTTTCATGGTTTGTTCGAATTCTCTTTTACGGCGATGTTGGGAGCGGATTGTTTGCCATCGGTTCACGTTTCGCACACTGAACCGATCCTCTGCGTGGCCGTTGCAAAATTCAAGACAACACCGAGCAAGTTTAGATTTCCTCTGCGGGAAACTCCGGACACAGCCTAGATCTCGATTTAGACCGACCTAACCAGCTGGCGACTTGAATAATTGAACGAATCATAAACCTCGTGTCCGGCTATTACGAACGTTGAATATTAGAACACTCGTTCTATGTGCGATGGCTTCTGTAATCGCGGCGATGGATCTGGCGCTCTGATAAATCAAACATTCGATCCATTTATTTTGAATATCTATATAAAAATATTCTGGCTTCGACGGTGTATAAAAAAAGTTGCGTTTTCAATTTTGTAGCATCTAAAATTTGATAGGTGTGGAAAGAGAGAACGCAATTTCCTCTGCGATAGTCGATTTGAAACAGTCTTTCTTTCGCTACTGAAGCGATAAAGATGAGACGTAGATAGCGGTTTGAAAAGGCACCGAGACCGTTCTCTCTATTCTTCTTAGCGGCGCGCACCTCGGGGTCGGATTCTTAAACGCGATTTGTACGAGTGCCATAATTCTTCGGTAAGAGCGCCGTTTGGCGGTAATAGTTACAGTATTATTTACTGTTAACGGCCCACTTTGCCCGCGTAATGCCAGGGAATTAACTTACTGCGCGCGACTGAACGTACATGCGAGGGATACTTTATAGCCCAGCGACCAGGGCCCTCCGACTTGTTTGCTTTCGACGCGAGTCGCGCGACTTTGCGATAACCGAACCGCCTGTTCCGGCCTCCACCCACGACGAATCGAATCTCGGGGTAACTAGCAATAAACTACGCCGGTCTGTTCGTTCTGCTTCAATAGAAGGAGTCTGTACTTTAATCTCGAGGCGAAGCCAACGGTTTCCTTAAAGATATACGAGCCTTGCGGCGTTAATCGCCCAAAGCGGACCAGGAGTTCTGAACGCTACGCTGATCTGGACTTTTATGGCACTCTTAGCTAATTGAATCGATAATTCGAAAGCTATCCGAAGCTGTTATCGAATTATCCTGCCATTACCTGCGACGACAATTACGCGGTGGTTAGGTGAACCACGCTTCGACGGAAACGCGCATTTTTCAACGGGGATTTTATGGGGCGTTGAGGAAGTCTGAACCTCAGGGCGAGGCAAGGAAGACTTGATATAAAAGGAAGCTTTATATCTCTTTCAACTTCGCTTTTATAGAGAGAAGGCGAAAGGTCGATAAGTCAGATAAAAATGTAACGGGCTTCTGGATACGACCTACACTTCCAGAAGCTTGAAAATTCGTATTACAGATTGTGCGGATATTCTAGCGAGATACTTAGAATACGTTTAGAACCATGCATCATTATAATAATCGGAATTTCGAGATCCTCATCCATGGATAGCCACAGAAACCATAAGTCATTATATTCTCACACCATGGTAGAAGGGATCGTGATACGGAATCGAGAATAACGTTAGCATCGCGAACACGGGTAGCCAACGCGCTTGGGCACGCACGTCCGTGGCAAAACCTAAGATAGAAAGATATACATTATAGGGATTATTAAGTGTTGGCGCATTCACTTAATCCCATAGTGAATATCCCGTGGTATATCTCCGAGCCGATCAATCACAGAAGGGAGCCGTATAACCCCAACCCAGAGGCGAACACGAGGCATGGCCAGGGGGGGCGAAGAGGAGAGAGCCAGGGCGAGCCCGTCGGTTTCGGTTCTCCTCTGTTATTCGCACCGAGTCATATATCATTTCGTTATCATCGACTCTTTATATGCGGTCGCGCTCCATTTTCTGTCTGTTTGCTCCGTTAAACGCTGGCCTCTGGTTTGATTCAGTGAAACCATTAGCCGGATTTCGGTCGCCGGCCGCATTTTCCGTTCTCGCCTATCGCCGCGGCTATCTCACCGCATCATACGCGACTGACTACCGCCATTATCGGCGCGGACCGGCGCGAACGATAATACCCCCGAGGGGGAGCGGGCACGGAAAAATATTCCCGGGGTCACGAGCCGATTTACTATAAACAAGATCATCGAGCCGGGGGTGGAGGGAACGCGTGCCGCTTTGATTCGCGTGGCCATTCACGTTTATTTCCGTTCGACGCGCCTCGCCGATCCGAGTTTTCTCTTCCTCGAACGAGATTTTCGCGCGTCCGACCCCTTCGCGGCGAGCGTTAATTCGACGATTAAAATTCTAACCTCGTAAGCCCCTTTAATCGCGCGATATCGCGGCCCGCGACGCGTTAACGAACAGCTCGACGAGCCCCGTTGCCCCTCTCGAGCCTCGCTTGAATTTAAATTATGACGATCGTATTTCTTGCCACGGATTGTATTTCCACGTTTCCACGGACACCCCGATTTTTGCTTCGCGGTGTCGAACGTGCGCGGTTTCCCCGGCCGCATGTGCGTTTCCGCTCCCTCAAAAAGCAGATGCGCCGCGGCGGCGTACGGCCGCCATCTTGCCGTGTGCGATCGTCCCAAAGTGCCTGGTGAGCCGGAAACAACTGATAACGATGTCACCGATCGACGTTGCTCGCGGTCGTTCGAGGATGGTTAACGCCGATATTATCCATTGTCCTGCGAGCGGCCGCGATAAGCGACACGATAATAGATTTTACGGGACGAATTCATGCTCCGTTTCCTCCGGCAATGGCGGACTGCCACCGTCAAACGGGACCAATAAAACATCCCGAAAGCCGGTTTATCGCTTTTCCAGACCCGACTCTTTGTGGCGGTGTTCGCTTCGGGGTCGCGTGTCCCCTTTATCGATACTCTCGCGAGTCGCGAAGAATGCGAACTGATGCCTCGAAAGGATGCTAAGAATAGAGCGTACGACCTCCCGAAATCTCGCGAAGTCATTCGAGGTCGACAGGAAATGCCGCGAGAGCCGCGGAAGGGGATGAATAAGGTTCACCCTGGCGCACTTTCAGGACGCAGTTCCGCGACGGCAGAGATTGCGGCCAGGGGTTGCAAATGGGGGTGTCAACGGCATCAGGCCTGTATTGTGGAACGTCAATGCCACGGAAACTAACACCGTCCCCTTCTCGCTTCGACCCTCCTCCCCTTTGCCGAGCCAGCGAACTAGCTATGGAACAAGATCCGTATTCTGTTGGTGTTTGGTTTGATGCCATCTTACGCCTCTGGCCCCCCAGGTTCGATTAACGAGTCCTGTGTTCGCGTCGGGGATCGATCGTCCTTTCCTGTGTGACTTTCGAGCAGTCTCAGAACGTGGGATTTCGCGGTGGAATCATGGGGACAGCGTCGGTGGTTCGCGCGGTAGCGGTTAATGGGAGATTTGATCGCGTCGTCTTGTCGAGCACCGATAAATTCGAAAATTGCCGATAACCGATAACTAGCTGTCAGAACAATCCACTTGTTTTGACACCCCTGTCACTTCCGGTTATTCAAAGCCGGCGGCGCGTCGTCCGAAACGTTGACACCGCCTTTGTCTCGTTGCGCCTGAGCGCCGAACTTGCTCGCGTTCTCAGCTATTATTATATTTCAATCGCGGCGTGCATTTCGGACAATGTATCAAACGGCATTTCTCTCGTCTCGCGACGCGCTTCGAGGAAAAGTAGAGAAACTCCGATGCCGAGACACGCGCGTCGAGTTCGGAGCCCGTCTGCTTTTCATCCGCTTTTATTGCGCGAAATAACGTCACTGCGACGCGAATGATCGTCGTCGAGGTAGAACCCGTCGCGTCGACCCGCGACTGTTCATGACGTGAATGCGTTTTTCCGAATCCTCGCCACGGACGTTTGAAAAAGCATCGCGAATCCGGAAAAGCGTAGACAGAGTCTGTCGGTCTTAATTATCAGCCAAATATTCTTGACGTAGTTAGGAGCGGTTAGGTCGGGGCGTGTTGATTTTCCCAGGCGTCGCGAAGGACCCCGAAAGTAAACGACGGATAAAACGATTATATGAGAAATCTCGCTTACTTTGCGCTGCGGAGGGCGGCGAAGCGCGCTGCCTGAAACCTCTCGGTGACTTCTGAGGGCGTCGAGTCTCCGGCGAAGGGTTAAGGCTACCGTTTCCTACAGCGATTTCCACTTTGGCTCGAGTCCTTATTAATAAAGTTGGATTAGCATAACTGCTGGGATCCGTCGGTCGAACTTCCCATAATTATGCCGCGCCGATTGCTATCTTCAACGGTGGAGTTCCTAACCGCGAGATAAGCCGATAGGTCTGAGCGAGATCCCGAAACGCGCGGCTGATCGCGTGGTGCGGGGGGAATAATTTCAGGGGGGCGAAAGGTAATCTTTTAAAATAAAATAACAGAGATTACTCTTTTAATCGTGATTTCGCGTAGACAGATTGTTCGAACGTTTAAGCGCTTTTGGATTTGCGGTAATGAACGAGGGATGGAATTTTCAATTATTACGCCGCGACCGTTCTACTTCATCCGCGGTGTAATTGAGGTTGCGATAATAGCGGCCGATGATATCGCGGCAAAAATATTTGTAGAGGCCAGGGCGAGCAACGGAGGCAGGGGATAACCCTTTTCACGTATACAGCTTTTAACTCGGGACGCGAGAGCGAGAGAGAAAAAGCGACAGAGAGAGAGAGAGAGAGAGAGAGAGAGAGAGAGAGAGAGAGAGAGACAGAGAGAGAGAGAGAGAGTACACGCAGCCACAGATAACGAGCTCTGTCAGTGACTGGTGCCGCTGTCACGAGGACCGTCAACGAAGAAAGGGTGCACGTTTGCGTTCTGCGTGGCAAAAACTAGAGGCTACGTCACGACGGAATAACCGCTTATCGGTCGGTGCGGTACATTAAGCACGGCCGTTTACCGTCGCTACCGCAAAACGGGGATGCTGTCGGTCATGGTGGCTGAAGGGGGAGAGGCGAAGAAGGGTGTCGAGAGATTATCTTGTCGTATTCAATATTCCTATGGAGCGTTCAGGATGATAAATCGTGCCTCTCGATAGGAAAGATGCGGTTCAGCCACGTTCCAGGACCTTCGTCGACTCGCTCCACGGCTCACTTCGCGATTGGCCGCCTGCATCTCCGTTCGCCCTTCCTTCGAATCAATATTACCTACTCCATAGAATATCCCACAACATTTCAACACTCCTTTTTTATCTCTCAACCTGCCTCTGAATTCATAACAAAATGAACAAAAACACCGAGTACTGGTTTGCATCATTTCCTAGCTCAAACTTGCAATTTACTTGTATAAAGGAAGACATTGTAGAAAGCAAGATATCAAGTCCTGCATACGAGTTTTCTCTCCTTCCCTTTCCGTCTTGTTTGGTCTCCTGTCGTTCTCCGCCACGGGAATTTCAGTATTCCGGGGGACGATGAATCGTGGAAAGCGCGCGGGATCGCGCGAGGACGCGGGTGCGAATGCGTCCACCAAGAAATCCCGCGGGTATCAGTATAATAAAACCATTAGAATGATCCTCGTACGTGCATTCAAACCGTATAAATATCCGGCAGAATCCCTCGCGCCGTTTCCAACTTCTGTGTAATGTTAAACTTGCGATAAATCCGAAGTGCCGGGCGACGGTGAATCTCTTGTCCGCGACGAGAGGCGAGAACTGTATCGTCTTCGCCGTTGACCATGGACAATAAATTCGCGGCTGGCATAGGTGGAACGCGTGGAACCCCTATGGCGCTGTCGCTCGTATTACGCGCGATATATTTTTTTCTCTCCCTGGCCGGTGTACTTTCGAGGTTTCATTATTTTATGTGCATTCATCACGAAAACAATAACTCGGTTTGACCTTCCCCTTTCCCGCGTGGATCGGGATCGGCGCGCATTCGATCGGTTGATTCTCGATTACCGCCGTTTTCTAAACCTCACTCCTTGGAAACGATCACGCGATTCAACTAGGACGACATAGATATTCTGAAAGTGTACGAAGTCGAGGAATTATAATGAGAACCGCGGCTCTCGTTTCGAAGAGTTCGTTAGCGTGTTTAAACTTTTTATAGACATGGTTACGTTATCTAGTCGTCAGGCCACGGATCCTGGTCATTAGAGTCCTAAGTAAAGGCTGACATAGCACTCCCTGTTCCTTGTGTAGACGCGTATATAATTATCGAAGCGAACACCGAGACGATGTCGGTGTCAGCAATGGTCATTTGCCGCTATCGGCCGGTTCACAGGCTATCCTCACTGTTCTGTCCTGTCTGATTATTCTCCGTACCCATTCTACTCCATAAAGCCTATTAGAGAGCTCCCGCCTGCATTACGAGCGGTAAATTAACGATTTCAAGATTAATTAACGCCATGGTCCGTTCAGCGAACCGACTCGAAAAGAATAACAAAGCGGATCGTTGAACGAAATAATCTTCAACGAAAAAAATAGAGACGGTCTCTCACGGCCGCGTCGAAGAATGATCTATGGGGTCGATTATTTGTTTGCCAAGAGTCGTGGGAGGAGAATTTGTAGCGCGAAACTCCGCGAATTAATCAGGACCTGGCTTTGCCAAGTATTTCGGCAGTAATGCCGAGCGATCGATCATTTTGTCGAAGAATCAACAAGTACCGTTTACACGTGACAGGGTTTCTTCGTGACCGAGTCGCTAACACCCCGGGTGTTGTTTCGACGTTTCAACCCCTACCATCGCGCACTTCTCTCGCGGATATCGATATATCACGGACTGCGGTAGCGCCCTGACGTTTCCTGTCATCGCTTTAACGGAGCACCCACTTGGATTAAGTGTTCCTGTCCGTGAACGAGTTGTACTCTTCGGCCGGTCAATAGCGAAACTACTCGAGGCATAAGGGACGGGACCTCTTGGATGTCCCCTTCGAACGGTCGCTTTGTCTTCGACGCCGTTCTTTCAAATACGTCGAAACTCAATTCCCCTTCCAACATCAGAGATCACCATGAAGCGCTTAGGGTGAAATCTGTTTAAAAAAAATTTGTAGAGCGAGATGGACACCGACCACGTGGATACTGATAGCGGGAAAGCCGGGGCAATATGTTAGCACTTGCTGGATGTCACCGGCGAGAAACGTTGCGTGAACTTGACCGAAAACCGATCCAAGTTAGACAAAGGTCTAAGATTGAAGATAGCGTATCTATCCCGGTGGAAGGGTAGTCGAGGAGGGTGTCTAGGTTATTTACCGACTAACTGCTAACGGCTAACCGTTCCTCCAGTAGTCCTAACTCACGCACAACGACCGAGAATATGTCCCGAGTGTCCGGACCTTCGTCTTATTGCGGCCAGACCGTCTTGAATGAGTTATCCAAGGCGAACCAAGGACGACTGAACTTAATCATACCCTCGGCTCGGACTCCCGCTCGATTTAACAAATATTCATGGCAGTACGACACTCACTTACTACTACCAACCATTTCAAGATACTTCAACCTCCTCGATTCGATTTGATTCGACACTTTTATCCACCCCGAATCTTCTTCGCTTCCTCTGTTAACTAAATGGCACAGTGATCGCGCCGGCAGAGGGAAAATAATTAATGAACATTCTTCGGGGAGATATCTCGCTTTCCATTCCCTTCGCTGCATACCGTGCATTTGATTTACGCGGGCTCATAGGAATGCTAATTAAAACGTTGCTAAAATTTCTCGCGAAACTTTCGACGGACTGTTTCAGATCCCGGTTAGTAAAGAACTTTCAAAATTCGTCGGAAACACTCGGGGGAGACGAGACCGACGCCGATTGAAAATTTTGAGCGACGAGAGGCGCCGTCCTCGACTTCATGTACGGACGTTCGGATAATCGCCGTCCCCTACCGCGGCATTATGATCCGGCGAGGCTGAAAGGGAGAGGGCGAGCCAAAAACGCGAAGAAACTCTATCGAGAATCGGTCTGCAGCGGACCCCTCGAGAAGGGGCGTGCCTCGCTTCGAGCGGCGCGTTATCTTGCCGCGAAACATTAATAATAAAAGTTTTCGCTCATTGTCTCGCGCCGTCGCGTTAAACGGCAAACGAACGATCGCGAAGGGGTGCGCGGGGCGGAGAAAGGGAGGGCGAGGAATGGCGACACAGTAGCACGAGGCGGGCATACAACGCAGCAGTGAGCCGCGTTTTGTCTTTGTCATGAATGCTCCCTTATCTTTCGCGAGTCCATCACTGGAGACCGGTTTTGTCCTGACTCGGTCCTGACGAGTAGAACTGTCTGCGAATTGTAAGGAGACAGGAAGCTGGACGCCGCGGAACGTCTGGACAAGCTCGGCCGGGGAAATATTTCGAAACGTCGATCAGCCGCGAAACAAGGGTCGTTGAGTTGCGCGATAGCCGAGGGTTTCGGCGACGCGACCAAGTATCCCGCGTCTCTCCGCCTTTCATCCAGCTCGCGCCGAAACGCCGCGTCGATCGGTCTCGCGATTCCATTATTTTTAACCAGAGAAACCGGTGACCCGTCGCGTCGCCGTAAACTTAGCCGAAGTAATCTATCTTTGCTCGATGCTCGATCGCTCCTTCGGTTTCCGACTCGTGAAGCACGAGGGGCCACCGGAGCAGCGTTACGCCACGTTAACCGAAGCCTCTCGATCGCAGGCTACATCTCTCAACTGACCGCAGTCCACGGCCTCGCACTCGCTTTCGGTTAAAGGGGTACGATGTAAATCAGTCTAACGCCCGGCCGCATGCACTGACCGCACATTAAGTAGCCTTGACCACTCGAGATGGAGGCGAGCTAATCTCACAGTCGGACTGTGCGAGACCTTTCGTTTGTCGGGTGGAGACGGTAACTGCTCTTACGGTCATGAAGTATTTATATTGCCGCTTTAATGATAATGGAACTGCCAAGAGGTTTCTAATTTGTGTGATCCTTTGACAACTATTAAGTGAGACACGCGCACCGTGGAATACGAATGCAGGAAAAGTCACTTTTAATCTAGAATATTTGTATAAATAAATCGAAGAACTCTGGAGATTTATGAAGAACAATCTTAATTCTTGCGAAATGTCTTACGTTTAATGATTTTCTTAAATGAAATTCAAATCGCATGGTATTCATGGACTTATAGTAAAAATGTTTGAAGAGTTTATCCTTTTACAGGTTATCCTTTTTAGGATAATACTACTTCAAGTGGGTCTTGCACAGAAATACAGTAAAATTTGTTTCTCGGTATTGAGAGTAATAAATTTTCCTTAAGGTCTACTAGGACCTCTCACATCTTTTTCTTCTTTGGAGCAACGATGATACAAAATGAGTAACAAAGTTCACATCGTTTTCAAGATAATCGTCCGGAATAGTCGGATCCCGATTGTTCTGCCAGTCTTAATGTGTCGAGCGAGAATTGCTGAGCACGTATGTGGAAGGAGGACACCGATCGATCGTTAAGTTCGTGCCGGGCTGCCGGGGACACTTACAAATTAGCCAATCAAGTTCTAATCCCACCACGATTTACCCCAATCAGCCCGCATCCCGCCGCAAATACTTTAATCCGACCATTAATCCTGCAAGATAAAAGTTTCCGAAGTAGTTAGAGCCCCCTTTGTCGTCGGCATTGCCAATGTATCGGATCGCGACCGGTCGAAACCGATTGTTAAACGATAAGGACCGTTCGAAACGGTTCCTATCTCCGAATGTAATTAGCGTTCTCGTTGATCGCTCGTCGATCGCTGGGCATTGATCGGTTGGAAAAGGAGGAAAACCAGTTACACGGTACCAGTTACACTCCGAAGCCCTGTGCTTACAATATCCACGACGAAAAAGTGTTTTGTTGAACACGTTTTAAGAGCAACGAGCAACCCTCGTCATTAGCCAGACCGGTTTAACCAAAGCAATCAAGGAAATTCATTTGGCGGTTAGCTTCAGCGACGACGAATTTCTTCTTTCACGCCGAAATAAGCGTCTTCCCTGGGCGTAATCCGGGCGTATTT
Source organism: Perdita meconis (assembly GCA_030770465.2). NCBI lineage: Eukaryota > Metazoa > Arthropoda > Insecta > Hymenoptera > Andrenidae > Perdita > Perdita meconis. Next base: position 5,727,370 of record JASKOS020000016.1, read on the forward strand.
AAGCGGACGGGATTGAAATCCAAAAAAGAAAAAACAAGGCGAAAGGATTGCGAGGATACGCGAGGGCGGGGGCGAGGAGGTGCGAGAGCCGCTTAAATTTATGCCCGGCATCGCGGCGGTCATCCCCGGGCAATTTTTTTTCAACTTCAACCTCGGGGCGATTCTCTGCTCCCTCCCCCCTCTGTCCCCCCGGAGTCGGTCTCTCCGGCGGTGGCCATATACAGAACGCTGGACAAACAACAATAAATACATTTTCCCAGGCGGGGTGGCGAACCCGGTGAGGGGTGGAACTTCCATGCGAGCACGTACGGGCATAGCTTAGCGTAATCTGACTGCACACCACCCCATTTCAGCCGCCGACCCTCTCCGCGCCACGACGTACGCAAACCCGTCGCCCCTGCACCCCACAAGGCCGAGGCCGCCCTCTCCTGCGAGAGCGGTGGCGAGCGGGAGGGGCGGAAGATGGAGAGATAGCGAGAGAGACAGTTGAATGGGGAAAGGAAAAAAAATGGAAACAAAGGAGCGTAGGAGGCGACGAGGGGGGCGTAGGTGGCATCGCCACCTGACGAAAGAATTCCGCGGCCTGACTAGAATTTCATTAACCGCGGCTCGGCGGAAAGGGGACGACAAATATGAAGAGAAAAAGAGTGGAGGCTCCGCGACCGCGTTTATCGGCGCGAAAGAAGTTGTTAAACAGACCGTTTGTCCGTTCGGCTGTTTCCGTCACCCTTAAGCGCGGGCCCCAGGATGAAAATTATCCGGAAGGATGGCTCCTCCGTCGACCGTGTATTTTTTTCCGCAAGCGACCACCGCGCGCCCGTTCCTAAGAACAGAAATTTTCCAAGCCCGGGGACAATTTAATAATTCACTGTTCCAGGAACGCCGCGCCGCGCCGCGCCGGCCGTGAACCGAGCGCTGCCACGGAGAGTGGATCTCCGTTCCGTTTTATTAAATCCCCGACTATCTCGGACGTTTCCCGCGGCCTCTCCTTCGTTTTTCGTCGACCGAACGGCCTGCGCGAAAGTTTCAAGCGGCGCGTTTTCGGTCGACACCGACCGTTCGGAATGCTAATGCGTGATTACAGCGCGGCCGACCGCCGTAATACGCGGACTTTTTGTGCGACTCGCGTGTGGTGGCGGCGGTGGCCGTCGTCCGCTTAAAACATCCCTTAAATTACCCCCATTAGCAGGGGCTGAATACCGGGTAAACGAGGATTTCACTGGCGGTGTTACGCGAGATTTATTCCGTAGGAAATATTCCTTTCGCCCGTTAAATTACATCGTTACGGACCTCTGCCCCAACCCCTTCTGTGGTGACTTGAACACGCGTGCAAGCCGATTTGCTAACAGATTGAAAACGTTCCCAACGAACTGCTTCAACCCTTAAAATAAAATTATACGAAGACAGAAATCACGAATTCGGGAAAAATAAGCTGTACTTATATCTTTAAGAGCATCTTTGCGATTTTTCATCCCCACTGCTTTGAACTTCAACGCAAGCACAAACCCCTTAAACTTCTCCAACACGCATACGCATCGTTGAATGTTTCTTTCTCAAAGTATTTGGCGTAATTCGTTTTGAGAGAGTGGAGACGCGGGCAGTGGTCGCAAATCCGAAGTGGAGAAGCTGAGAAGTGCCCGATACCGGGATAAAGTGACCCCTCGCGCGTCTTTATCAACTCGGCTTCTTTAATTTCCCGGAAACGAGCAGCAGTGCCGCGCGTCTGGTTACGGGGGTGGGATCGCGGGGAGCATTCAGGACGATTTACAGAATTTAAACAGTCTCTGGGGATAAGGCGGTAGCATAGCAGGTCGGATTAGCAGGCTGCCGCCGTCGAAATAACTCCCTTCCCTCGCTCGCCTTCGCCTGGCCACCCCCTTCAACCTCCGGGGAAGGTTACGTCCTTCCTGCGGGATAAAACAAAACAGCCAGCGGAGTATATTAATGCTCGGCTTAATGTGGCCCGCCTAATTAATGGACCGACTCACCGGATGCTCGTGCGCTCGTCCTAAAAGTAAAAGATAACGCTTCCGCGGGAGGCATTATTAAAGACACAAAAGGCAAAGGTACGGTCGACGAGCCACCTGAACATTTTTCTTTAACAACGATGTGCATCTCCCATGTGCGGAATGCCTTTGTGGGAACGATTTAAGAAAAATCCCGACGCTGAATGCGTGGGCAACGGGAGAAACCGTGAGTCGCGATGCGAGGAAACGCGAGTTTTGTTTTTCCGGTGCAGAGGATCCTAGGGGTGGTGCCCTGGGAGTGTCGTGAATGCTGCGAGGGCGGAGCCTTGAGAACTGCATCGAGACTGCCCAGTTACGTCGATAAATAGAGAATCCTCCTTTCCTCGGCTTCTCGCTTCGAGGAGACTCCAAGGATGCCCATTGTCTGGGCGAATCTTGGGGTTTGATTCTCGTGGAAAGAAAGTTCCGCTTCCGCATCGATAGCCGATAGATAAGAATGAAAAAGAAGGAGGGGCGGAGAGGGTGAAGTTGTTCGGTAATTAATCGTTGGAGCATTAAAAAAAAAAAAAAAAGTGTACAGTGCAGAGATACGGAATCGCAAAAGTAATTTGATTACGTTCAGGAAGATGGTTAACCGAGAAGATGTACTCGATCGGAGGACGCGTTGGCGGTCGTCGAACATGTACGAGATAATCGAATTATCGTCGCTTTGAGAAGCAGCGCCCGTGGATGATCTGATCACGTACCTGATGAACAGATCGCCAGCGATGCGAGTGGCTTTCGAAGGGAAGGCCCTTTCCATCTCTCTCTGTCTCTGCCGCCGGTTGTGGACCCCTCCACGGTTACGTTCCAGCGAACCGTTACCACTGTGCTCCGTTGGCTTTTCGACGATAGTAACTCCTGTCGAGCAATTAAAGCCACGCGAAGCACGAAAAGGTGGTCGCGATATTGGTGAATAACCGACGTTAATGTTGCAACGGAATTGCGACCGCGCGGGCGATAAGGTTGCATTTAAATTGCTAATTAAATACCAGTGCTCGTTCGAACGGTTCATCCATCGCCCGTGTTCAGTAACTTGTTTCTATTGTTCGCAACGGGGCGGCCGCGAACCGCCGGCCTCTTATCAAATCGTGTAGCAAGTGGTAGAAGAGGGGAGGAACGCGCGTACACGAAAATTGCGGAACAAAGTGGAAATTGACTGACCACACGGGGTCGGAGGAGGTTTTCGAGGTCGTCGGTGGTATTCAGGTTGGCTTCCGCAGGAATTTCTGCGGTCGAATTCCAGTATGCCTAACTCGAAAATACTTCTGTTATTATAGAGAATACGTGTTCGCGTCGCGAGCCTCAAAGGAAAACGGTTTCGGTATTCGCCGGTCAGATTTTTGCTCGGCCGCGAAGGCCGTTCCGAACGGATCGCCGAAACGAAACGGAAATAGCATTTTCGGTCCGCTAATTAATCTCGCGCGTTCAATATTACCCCCCTCGGATATTTTCCATTGACACGTTAACGACGACTTTAATTAGCCCGTAATAACAATAGAATACATTAACGCTACGCATAAATTTAATCGTGGAAAGCATTCGATCGTTGCCACGATTATTATGTGGGAAACTTTGCGCGCATTCGGATTTAATAGTTTGCATAATTTACCCGGCTAGTTAGTTGTTCCATTAATCACCGCATTTATACAAGTCCGCGCTCGCGAATAATAATTGTACCATTATTTATATCCCGTTCGACATATCGATGGGCAGGGAACCACGTAATGGATTCAACGCAATTAATTAACTCGCGTCGATGTTGCCCTTGCAATCGCAATTCTGTCGCGAAACAATAACAAGAAGGAACATTTATTTATACTTGACGTATGAACGGCGTTTCGCTTCGAGAATGTCCACCCCCGTGTCTCCTCTCGAACGCAGCTGAATTCTAATACTTCGGTCTTTAATAATTAACGTATCAAAGGGTCGGTATTAATATTTGCTTCGGAGTCTCAACCGCACAGAAGATATTAACGTCCCTGTAATATTGTGTCCAGGCTAAGGGGAGAGGACATATTGAAACCGCAGAAACTTTGCTCATAGCATTCGCGGGTCCTCGTAAATATACACATACCGGGTGGTCAAGATCGAACGCCTATGTTAAAGACAGAAGAACTTGTATAAGCATAAAAACTTGAAAATTTAGGGAGAAGAGTGTAGGAAAAATATTCTTTCCGAAGTAAATCCGAGAATCTTTCGCAGTAGAATAATCCATCCCATGTAAGACCGTCTGAACTATTCATCAACGACCCCTATTCTCATTTTACGTATCCATCTCTCCAGCAGAAACTCCCCCCCAGACAATTAAAATTTTCTGTTCTAATCGCCCGTTCCTCATCCCGAAGAGTACCACATCCTCGCAGTTCAATGCCCGTAATTACATAATGAAACGAAATGAAGGAATAGAGAGCACACGGTGGCGATTAAATAAACATTAAACCCCGAAAATTAGAGTGGTACAGGGGAGCGCAGGGGCGGATCACGCATAGGTCTTCGAGCAGGAACAATTAATGTTTATCGAGAAAGCTCGCGCAGCCGTCACCCTACGAGGACCGGTGGTTGTTTCAAAACCGGTGCCGCTTAAACGCGCAATAAGTGCGGGGAGAGGGTCAAACTAATTCGATTCTAAACTCTGACCGCATCGCGAGAAAGAGAGGACAGACCCGGAGGTAGAGAGGGTCAGGGGGAAGTGGAAGACCACCCACGCAGCGGGATGGACACAGATGGCACTAACCGCGCCGTTAAATTCTGAACCTGTAACTCTAATTGCTCATAGACAAGCGGACGTCCTAGTGCCAGATGCCGGTGAAACTTGTTAAAAGCACGCAAACGCGATTACTCATTCTAGATCCGGTTAGACCGGTGATTTACCGCGTAAGCCGATCGAGCGTGGATTGAGGTCGCGCGAGAATTAATTGGCCCCCCACTGTAATATAATAATCGTCGCCCGTATTAATTGCCCAGCGTTATTGTTCCCTGCGCTTGCGTCGAATCGTAATAATCAATCAAGATTTCGTTTGGTTGATGCAGGTAACCAGGCGCGCGTCCAATGAGTAATAAAATGATGATGGATGTGAGCAAAAGTGAGCCGAGCAAGAACGGGGCCGCGCAGCAAGAATGCGCCGGTTGCGGGAAAGTGATCAAGGAAAGGTAAACAGTCTCTGATTGATTTCGCGGTGCACCGCGATATTGTATTCGGCGAACGATCGATCGAGAAAAAAAAAAGTTTTCCCATTCTTTTGTTGAAGGTTCCTCCTGAACGCGTTGGACATGCTCTGGCACGAGGACTGCTTGAAGTGCAGCTGCTGCGACTGCAGACTCGTCGAGGTTGGCTCGACGCTTTACATAAAGGGCAATCACATATTGTGTAAAAGGGACTATCTCAGGTGATTTGATTTCTTTGTATTCGTTTTGCCGCGGGGAGGAAAAACGACAGACGCGCACCCGATCGTCACACATCGATTTACCGTCTGAGGAATCGCGGACCCGCGAAATCGTAATTTCATTCATCTCCGGTGCGTCTTAACGTTCCGTTTCATTACTCGCGGTCGCTCGCGCGCGGGGAAAAGAAGCCGTCGAAGGGCAACAAGAGAAAAAAAATGAGGGGCTCGCTGACACGTACGAAGGGCGGGGCGGAAGCAATAAATCGAATTTTACAGATGAGTTTCCCTTATTGAATACATCCGCGTCCCATATAAACAGGCGAGGGCAAATAAACCGTGTTGAGATTACAAAGTCCCGAGGGAACACGCGCAGGTGGCGCGTCTGCGAAGAGCGCTCCGCTATCGAACCTCCGTGGTCTTTATTAATGGCCTAATATTTGAAGACGGCATATTCGTGGCGGTCGTAAGCTTATTGGTTTCCCGTTCTACGACCAACTAAAAGTCCTTCGCTCTAATGTCATCGACGCGGGGGACACGGGGGATGACGTAATATCGCGTGCCGGAGGGGGAGGAAAGCTAATATCGCGTCGGAAAACACTGCGTTTAAGCTTCTGCTACGATCAATTCAGTGAAACGTATTTTGATTCTGTTGCACAGAATTTACGGGAGCACCGGCCATTGCGCGGCTTGCAATAAAACCATACCAGCCTTCGAGCTGGTTATGAGGGCGAGGACGAACGTCTACCACTTGGAATGCTTCGCTTGCCAACAGTGTAATCACAGGTAAGGAATAATTAAGATTTCGATCTATCTTACTCGAACAGAGGGAACTCTGCCTATGAATCAGAGTTTTTTTTTTCAAGCTGATACAACTAAAGGAACGACAGTTTCTTTGGTAAATAGTTTAACCCAATTCAACTCGAAGAAAGTCTCTGACCTGTAATATACACGTTACAAACAATCTCGATAGCGTTCTCGTTAAATAACAGCGTCATTTTAGACGCCCTAGCAGTATTATTTTATCGAATCCAGCGAGAGGCGGTAATTAAACATTCACACCCGAGAGTGGCGGGAAAGTCTCCGGTTTCTGCGAAGTAGTCGTCGCGGCAGCTCATCCGTATAACAATTTAATTCGAGCCACCCCTGCCGTGTGCCTGAGGGGGGGGGGGGCGTCTCGGCTAAACTTCTGCAGCACTTCGCAACACTTCGCTTACTTATTCACAACAACCGAGTTAAGCTGAAACTCGTTCGAGTCTGTGTTTAAGTCGGAACACCTCGCTGAATCCGCCGGATGAAGATAATTGGCGCCGGGAATCTGGAAGCCGGTGGGTAACGCGCTTTCATCAAATCTACTGATAAAGTCGAATTACTCGCGTAATAAGGGGGACATAATCCACTATCGGTCAACGAATATTTCTGCAAATTAGTGAAATTAATAGAAATCGAGGAACGGACGAATTCGCCGAAATACAACTTCCTCTACGAGTTTTTCTTTATTCTGACGGCGACAGTGAATCGTGTATGACTGAAATTTCGGAAAATTGGACGCATCATACCGAATAACGAAGAAGCTCTCGGAAATTTCCTCCCGTGACGGGCATAATTGACGTGAGAGCGTCGCGGAGGGGTGTTGAGACATCCAACGGGAGAGGAGATCCGAGTGGAAAGTCAGAGAGTTGCGAACTATGCGAGCGACGTGTAGGTGCCTGGAGGTGTACGTCAGATGCAAATCATGCTGATTAATTTCCCGGAAAACTAACGAATCCTGGTGGGCAGGATTCTGCGTCAGCCAGATGTTCGCCGTGAGAGACGTGCTCGTGCGTATAGCGGTGTTCCAATAATCCGAAATTACTGTAGCAAATTAATCAATTTTCCCGGGAATTATTCCAGAAACAGCCGAAGCACCGACAAAATACACGACGGATCCTAAAACGGTTCTAAGCTAACGAGAGTTTAGAGAGGTTGACGCGGCATTTAGCGCGCCTAATGTCAGACCGCGGCATTTCTCTGACCTTTCCTTCTTCCACTTCCGTCGCGAATTAACGGGCCTCCGTCTGGTCCGATATCAGATCGTGCACACGAAAATAGACGTTTCGCTTGTTGCCGGATTAGTCACCGTGCTTCAGAATTACGCGGTATTGTCGAATTTGAACCGTAATCCGCTATTAAAAATAGAACCCTTATTTATACCGTGTAAGCGACTTGCCTATCGCGACGGCAAATAAAAGGGCAAGAAAAAAAAAGAAGGAAAGAGAGAGGGAAGAAGGAAAAGCAGACATGGAGCCGCGGGTAAAGCTCGACGAGCTTCTAACGGCCACGTGACTATCGAGCGAACCCGATTACTGCTTAAAGATACGTCGAAAGTATACTTTCTTTCGTGGTCGAAGGTAACGTGCAACCCTTAAGGCGAACCATTGGTTAGGGGTCGAAGCGGTTGACCGTAGGTAAAACGGAAACGGATGTGGCCGTTGAGTCACGCGATCTCCACGAGCCGAGCATAAAACACCTGAGTTGTTTAATCATACGCTCCTAAGCCGAGTCGTACATCGTAAACTCGTAAGGGTAGGCCGCCTTCTCGCTCGCCCTTTCTCGATCGCTCTCTTCCACTTGCGCCGCTCGCCACCCGCCGAGATGTACGCCAAGATATGAAAATTCCGTTTATCCATTAACAGGTATGTCTGTCGAGCGCGCGGTGTCAATAAAGCTCATCGATGCAATTATAATTATCGGGAGTCGCGTGTTTTTTGACGTACTCTTCGACAAATTATAATTAACTCATAGGAGATATGGGTGATTCCGGGAGAAATGGACTAGCTTTTCAAAATCTAGTCACTTATCTATTTGTGTATAGAATGATTTTTTCTACAACATATAATTCTTATGATAGGATACCTTTATAAATGAGGAACAAAGGGTAAACAGAAAATAAATAAATCTCTTCCTTACTACTATGGGTGAGATGGACCACTTTCATGAAGCTTATATTTCTTCATTTAATTGTTCTACAACTATTGTTTATATTATTTATTAGAATAACACAATTTGAAGCATTTATTTTTTTCAGACCATAATTGTACGTACTTCTAAACTTGTAACATCCTTTATAAAACCAGAGAAACTATACATTCAATCCTACTATTAATTCTGTGGTTTTTGTTGTAATTTTCATTAAAACTAATCTGTTTTTAGCAAATCCTTTTTATAATAATAAATTGCCTAGTTTATTACTATCAAGTACATGTGGTGCATCGTGCCCCATTTGCATGAGATACATGAATGATTTAACTAAACCAGTACAACTGTCAGAAACATCGCTGTTCTCATCAAATTATAGCTAAATGTTACTAATGTTTAACTCTCGAAATTGGAGTAAACATTTGCTCAAATAACAGACTAATTCAATTTCCTATAACCACATATTTATAAATTGTGTTCTCTATTTTGAGAAAATTAATTCCTTTATTCGGAAGTCCCGACACTATCGACCGACAAGTCACAATTTAATTCTTTTACTTGTTTTCTCGTTCCTATTCGTCATCGATAAATCTTCCCAGTATACATACATCTTCACACCGCATAGTACATTCAGTATTGCAACCGCATATATTCAACATTACATCTTTTACACACATAACAAAATTCTTGCACCTCCTAAAATCTAAAATATGAATCTTCTTCATAATTTTGTACAATCAAAATTTTAAATTGATAGTTACGCTTGATCGCTGTCACTGTATTAAAAGAAGACTAACACATTGCTCGTATAAAGAATAGTTCAGACATTATTTAACTAGTCCGTCTTCCCCACTGATCAATCTCTCGCGGAATGATAGGGTAACGTATACAGTTGTTGACCCCCCTATACAATGATTGACCCGATTGACCCTTTCAAGAAAAGTAAAAAATATAGTATAATCCTGTTCTAATATAGTAAAATATTAATTGTATTCAAAACAAGAATATTTGGATCATTGAAATATATATATATTTCTTTTATTATGTAAGAAAAGAATTATACTATATTTTTTACTTTTCTTGAAAGGGTCAATCATTGTATAAGGGGGTCAACAACTGTATACTTTACCCTACTTCCCTGTGCTCCTATTTTCTTTTTAAACTACCTGTTTCCTCTGTCTCTCACTGTTGAATTTTCCTTCTTCGCGCGATCTTTCTTCAGCAGGAGTGAAATCCTTTCCGGTAGCGATCAGAAAGTTTCAAAAGACGCTATGATAGATGGATGAGTGGCAATTAAAGTTGCCGGGGGTTGAAGGGCTCGGTACAAGACGGTTCTCTAAGCTTTTTCGCCGAGCGATTCAACGCCGATGAAACTTGAAGCTCGTCCTTTGTCTACGAAAGCACGGCGAGCATTGTTGAACCGCTGCAAGGCTCCGCCCTCGCAGGAGTATGGCTCATTGTTCGTGGTTATATTGTATTTAGGCATTACGAGTCAGACCGGTTTAATTGTTATTGTTCCGCGGCGCTTATCGAGCACGACTGCCCTGCTGCATTCCCACGCGAGTCATCGCCTGGCCTCGTAATTACACGAAAATCATTAAACTCCCCCGTAGGTGTAACAACGCCATTGATGGAAACGTTTCCGAACAAACTGTTGGATCCTTTATCATCATTTCCCTCCCCCCTCCCGAAAATTTCACACCGAAAGGAAAACGTTGAAAGTAGCGATCCCGACCGACGCTTTTGATAAATGGATCGAGATCCGTCTAGAACGCGCGAAGACGTGCGAGCATTTCGATGTTCGAGCGACACGAGTACGAAGTCGCACAATGCGAAGTTAACTTCGCGAGGAAGTCGGCAAAGAGAGGTAGGTGTGGTGGAACGGGAAGGTCGTGCAGGGTGGAAAGAGGTGAATCGCGTAGAAGGGTCGGCCATTTTGTTTCCGGTGTCCCGGGAGCACTTCCGGTCACCGTCACGCAGTTCTGCGTCGCGAAGTGCCCTCGAGCTCCTGAGATCTCCTTCCACGATTATATTCAAATTAAATGCGGGAGTCTGACCGGTAATATACTGCCGCCAATTTAGCTACAACCCCCCAGAGGGTGGTTCGCCTTACCTCCTTCGCCAGCCACTCGACATTGGTGACCTGGAAGAATCCTGCGAGCCGTTTTCTATCTCCCCGCGTGGATCGCGCGTTCCGAGAGTCTCGTCGATGACTAAACAGGGAAATTTCGTTGAGTCGTTTACTCTTACGCTCACCCCATCTATTTAACCATCGCGCTTCCGTTAAATTCTTTAAATTTACAGTATTCGGGAAGGGTTTGCAGATGCTCTAAAGGGTTTGCACATCCCCACCTTCATTTCGCTATAAGAGCAAACGCATCTCCCTGCTATGATTTCCTGAATTTACCCCACGCACCCTTCCACGTACTATCGATAAAGCAGCCCGGTAATCGAACACCAAAGACATCGATCAAAGACAAGTTTTCGGGAACGAGGAAAGCCAACACCCTGGTTCCGCGACGGCCAATAAATGCATGCGACAGACAAGGAATTCGCTTCCGGTTTTGGGCGCAAAGCTCACCGCGTATCGCGTTCAAGCGCCGCTGCATCCGAACAGTGGGGGTTTCAGTTGCACCATTTTCAATGGTGATAATCCGACGTGCCGAGGGCCTCGTTGCACGAGCCGAGCCAGCTTTGTCACCGGATAACCTAGACTCGCATTGCCGGCTCCGGTAGCGGCACCGATAGACACCCTGCCGTCCCTCCCTCGCCCGGTCCCCCTTTCAGCCCGCCCCGTTTCACCCCCTTCGTCGAAACTGCTTTCGAAAAGCGACCCCCGCGCGGCGTTGCCCCGACGCACACCGCTCCTCCGCGGCTCGCACGATACACAAACTCCTGGTAATAGAGGTTCCGGCGCGATTATAAATGAAACGCGTGACATGCAGGATCGAATTACTTGAACGATCGGCGAATTCTCGCTGCGGAACGATGGATGAAGCGTCGGTACCAACGGCTTCTGTTGGCGACGGATTCGCATTCGGTTGGGAAACTCGATGCAACGCGAGTGGAGATTCGAATGTTTCAGGGGGGATGCATTTTTATTACAATAGAATCACGAATTGGCTTAGCCTGCTTAAAAATGTCAGGGTTTGGAATGAGATCTTAATTGCATGTATCGATATTCTACATAATTGTAAACACAGGAGAATTTAGGTACGTAAACTGCAGTCTGGGGCGGAAAAAGTTGAGGGAGGTAGACGAAACTTTCTGCGAACTTTGAGCGAAAGAAATTTAAGGGGTCATGTCTAGTCAGGAGGCCGAAAAAAACGTGTTCTTTAGGAATTTTTTTTCTAAAAGTATAACATTTACAGAAAAAACAATTCGTGTATTTGAAGGCGCATGTCTTTACGAACTTTTTGTAATTTTTGTAACAAAAAATATATAAAAATAACAATAGTATAGTAATTTTACTAGAGATCCTCTTAATGCGCGATGACCACTCTTGCTCAGACTGGGGTCGTCAAACTCAATAAACGGAAAAGATTTATTTTGTGTATGACATTATCTAGTCCTTGAACGAAGTATTTTTCGAAATATTCATTTGGAATAAAATGGCGGGCGTTTGAAGTGAATGTTACGATTTTCGATGAAAATGTCACTCATTTTTTATTAATAAAAAAAAACTATGTATTGCAAAAAGAAATCCTTCGTTAAAGGACTAGATAATTTCATACACAAAACAAATCTTTTTCGTTTTTTGATTTTAGATGACCCCAGTCTGAGCAAGAGTGGTCACCGCGTATTAAGAGAATCTCTAGTAAAATTACTATACTATTGTTAGATTTATATATTTTTTGTTACAAAAGTACAAAAAGTTCGTAAAGACATGCGCCTTCAAATACACGAATTGTTTTTTCTGTAGATGTTATACTTTTAGAAAAAAAAAAAATTCCTAAAGAACACGTTTTTTTCGGCCTCCTGACCAGACGTGATCCCTTAAAAAGATAGCAAAATGTTTTTGATGCAACTCTTTGCATTTGGTCGACAGTAATATTCCCGTTTTAAAATAAAATGTCTCGAATAAATAGAGCATTATATGTAACCTACATGCGTATTTGTTTAATGTGTGAACGAAACATTTCGAATGAAGCGCGGCAAACCATTGTCAGCCTAGGGGCACTAAATCCCCAAATACTTTTCTGATTGTAAATCATGAAGCGACTACTGTATTTTATTGGAAAAAGCAATCAGAGTATCAAGAGTTAGCGACGTTAGCGAGATCAATATACTACGCGTCACTCAGATTAATCGTCCGGTTATCAGAAGCCGTTCAAATCGAAATCGTGAGGTCTGAATTTTTGGGTCCATAAAGCTGGCTGTCCGCCGGTCGTCATCCATACAGGGAGTTGAATGCACTCGCGTCAGAGGTGAAATAAGCGGGGGCTTGATAGTCAAGACTGTGATATGGGCGCTCGCGCGTCATGACGTCCATTTCACGGTAACACCGTTGTATCCTTGTATTACATCGATGCCGCAGCGGCGGCCATGCATGGTAATCCGAGCCAAAAACTCTCGGAGTTTAATTGAACGCGATAACCGATACAAATTGAACATTGCGGTCATATGGCAACAGGTTCGGCAAAGGGCCGTGCAGCTAAGCCAAAGATACCAAATAAAACGTTACGATGATCCCCGGGCGGAGCGAAGGAAAAATCGAAGCCACGGCCGCTGCATGGTCGGCCTATCGCAAATGAAAATTCATATCTATTTTTTATTAACCGGGGCCGGAGAGAAAAGAAGGGATCGCTTTCGTTGAATCAACAGCGATTTCCAATACGAGAAAAAGAGCAAACCTGAAGCCTGAAAAATACCAATATTAACAATTTCGGGCTAAAAAAAGAAAAAAAAAAAGAGTCGGAAGCTTCCTGGAAGCTCAACAACTGGGATTCATTTCCCCCGTTATCGAGGACTTTTTTCTATCCCCTCCCAGACCGAGCGCGTCTCGATTAAAATCTCGATGGCCGAGAATCTTCGCGCGTACTCGTTAATCGATCGCGCAGCCCGTGAACGTGGCACATTTCACGCAGCCGGCACGGATTGTTCGCTGGCGGTGCTTTTGGCGCTGACAATACCGCAATGCACAGGTTGGCCTAATAAAACTATGATCGCCGGATAAAACAGTGCAGTGCATGCTGGTAATTAGCGGTATACATAAATCATTGGCAACGTAGCACGTAAATGCGTACACACACGCCAACGTGTACCCGCGCCCACACCGTCACCCATTACAAACCCTCGCCCTTTGCGCCCTTCAACCTCGACGGTCGCGCAAACGAGAGGTATATGTTTAATGGGACTACGCAACGTTACTAACTTGACCCGCGTATACATTCCGAGCCTTTGTCACTTGTTCAAATGATTCGCGCAGAGAAATTTCGATCGCTGAGAGGCTTTAGGGTGAAGAAGGGGATATGTTTCAGTTTAGACAGGAAGATAGAACGTGTCAGCAATGTTGCAAGAGGTAGAATAATTTTAAATAATGGTACTGAGGTAAGACTGTGGACACTAATTTACAGAAGGGAAGAATCGAGCAGATTTTCGGCCATTAAAGGGGTGGATGACAATGGCGAAAAAAAAACGGCAAAAAGGATCAGCTGGTGGAAGCAAGAGGCGACGGGACAGCTCTTAGCGTCATAATTAATTCGCAATCGGTGCCGACGGTCGCGTCTACGCCGCTGGTGCCAGAGCGTAAGCCTCGGATTTTTGAAGCGCTCTCATGCAAAGTGATGGCTTAATCTCCGGTTTAGGGGCCTTGTTAGAAAATGGACGTACCTAAGCCTCGCACGGCTTAAACCGGGCATTAAACTCTTCCCGTATACGGCATACACATGCCCTATATCACTCTGACAAGTCGCGATTAGTTCGCTCCGGGTAATGTCAGCTTACCGTCTTAACGATGCCTCGCGTTTTCTACCCGCTTTTAATATTTCATCGTCTGCGTCGTCGCGTGACCGATTCCTCCACCGTTTTCCCGAAAATAAAACCCTGAAATACTCGACGCATGCATCATCCGAACGTCCAAACGAACGATATTCTTCCAACGATGCGAGGAGAACCGGCCGTTTCACGCCCGCATCGTTTCGGCTCGTTTTAACGCGGGGTATATGGATCGCGCGCAGAAGCGGCATTTATATCGCCCGTCCTCGTCCCCTCCCGCAAAAGAAGAAAATACGCATAAATTCGGTTCGCGCCAGCTGTCAATTCGATTATCGATATCAGCGGGTCGCGGCAGACTTGCCCGCGGGCAAAAGTAACGAACGAGCGGAGCGACCGTAGGGGCGCGAGATCCGCGTGCGTGTCCGAGCGTGCGTGCGGTATGAAGCGCGCACGACAGAATAATTAACGAAACATCAAATTCCGTTAAACGCGGGAAATTAATCGAGCAAACACGAAATTAGCTGAAGCGGACGGCAGATACCGCGGCGGTTCACGCGGAGGGGGATACAGGACACGCACACCTTCGCATCGGGAGGCCGCGCACCTGCACACCGACACAACCGCGCACGTCGCGCTCGCGTTACGCGACCGCCGATAAAACGATACCGAAATTGCCGCACCGCGGCGAACGTCGTTATAGAAATTAATGCGATTTCCCTCGGGCAATCTACCCCCCGGCCGCGTTTAGATTTACTATAACCGTAATCGAAATATAATCGAGTGCATCCGTGGCGCGCGTCACGCGCGAATCGCCGCTCCTCCACGCGTTGCTGCGCGCCCGATTTCGCCCGTCTCTGACCGCGCGAGAAATTCCTTTCGATGCGTCACACCGTGAACCCGCCTCTGCAACAACGCCGGGCCTCGACCGGACGTCCAACTCCGTCCCGTGTTTTGCAAACATCATTTCGCTCCCGGTGTTGCAGCGCGCGCTTATAAACAACAGGCGGCGTGCCGCGAAATGTAATTTTTTTTCCCTCCGTGCATGACTTGGCATGAACCGAGCCAATTACGAGAAACGGCGCACTGACCGACCCGCTGTTACGCGTCTGGACGACATTACGCGTCACGCTGCTTTAAACGTATTCAATTGCGCCGCAAATTTTCTGGCTGTCGATAAAATCTTTCCGGGGCAAAGTGCTTCTTTTTTTTGTTTTTTAACTATTCTTCCGAGGTTACGAAAGTCTTTTAGATGTCTCGATGCAAGCGCGAAGAAGAAGAGAAGAAGAGCAACAGAAATTTGTCATTACAAGAAGCTACTCAAAACTTTTATGAAACTACAGACATTCTAAAAATACTGTAATCACATTTGGCACAAGATTCAGTTATGAAATCAACGTCGGACGTACTTTAAGTAGTGCATATCAATATATAGAATTTTTAAGCGCAAGAAGATCATAGTCAAACACATCTTGTCAAGTGAATTTAGCTTGCTATATATAGCGTGCATTGCGAATAACAGAAACGTGTCCCCCCAGCGAAAGGAAACTATAATTGCAAATTAGTTCGCGGAACTATGCGACGAATGCTTTAATAGCCTCCGCGCGATAATATCGGTCGGATTTACGTTTGTGCGCTAAGCAAATTCTTCGAAAGCAGTGTGGCGGTGGCGGTGGTCGGCGGTGATAGTAGTGGAATCGAACGGCGGGAGCCAATAAATAATGAGGAACGCTCGCGCGTGACCGTCGATAAAATAATAATTACCGGCGACAATGCGCCCGGTACAAATTGCCCGTTAATTTTTGCCGATAAACATTCGTAAGCCCCCGCGTAGAAGCGAAAACCGTATGCACGCGATGCGTAAATAATGGCGAAAATACGATCACGAAAAGCGCGTGTTCCTCCACGCGCGAAACCGCCCCCGCCGAGGCCCACCCTCGCGTACGCACGAACCGTGCGCGCGTACGCGGTCGAACGCGTGACGGTGGAGGTTTAGCCTCGGCGTAAATATCGCTAGACAATAATTTCGGATGGTTATTAGCGATAATAAAATCCCGATTTATCGAACGAACGCCGCGTCTGTCGCGGCCCCCGTCCCCCGCGTCGACCGCGATTTATAATCCGCGTTCCGAGTGCTTCGTCACGATCACGTGTCGCAATGAAACAGTGCAGCAACGTTGCCGCGGGACAGAAAAATTTATTCGCGCGCCAACAACGCGCGAACGATTCGCGAATTGAATCGCGCGGCCGAATATCGAGCAGTCGGGCTTCGTAATTTATTAAACGGCGCGGCGCGAGTCTCCGAAGCGAAACAATACGCTCGCTCGCGGCGTCTGCTCGGGGCAGATCGCGACGAGACTAAGGTGCGACCCGGAGCCGCGTGACACATCGGTTTCTGAGTTACAGAGCGTCTGCGGCAGACACACCGAACCTGGTCGGCTGCAACAGAGTCAGACGATTCCGGTATAATATCGCTTGTCACATCCAACGTCAGCTCGGAAAGCTAGACTGTTCGGTCGCTACTCGAGCGCAATAACGCTGCCTATGGCCCGGGCGTGAAACTCGCCGCTCTCGCGACAGCCTCTCGTCCGTTCCGTTCGTTTATGACAGTCGTGAAGGGTCAGATATTCGCGGTACGTCGATATCGCTTCTGCTCCGCCTGCCTATTATTAAATCTTATTAAAGGTTTCTGCTTCTGGAACGGTGATATCAATAAGTAATAATTAACGTTTCCTCCGGTTATTTTCAAGAGTCGCGTGACCGCGCCGGATCGATAGGAGGTGTCGCTTCTTTATGGAGCTGTCGCGAAGGGACCAGATCGCGATAATAGATTGCGTTGTCTATCGGGAAGTTCGAGAAGTCCCCTCTGGGAGCAGCTTGCAACACGGCGGTGGCGCGAACCTCGTGAGTTCCGAGGGTCCCGTCCAGTGCATCAATTTCAACTTTGCCCGGCGTCTCACCGTTTTTAGAGGACGCATTTTCTTCCACTTAACTTTGCCGGCGATAAGGGCAAGCCCGACGTCGTCGTCGACGTTGAGATGGGGCGGGAGAGAGGGCCAGGAACTGTCTGAACGCATGCAAAATAAAGTTGTTCCTTAGTTCGTTAGGTCGAGCCACCGGGGGAAGACTTTCCGCTTTACTTATGAGACTCGAAGGCGAAAAGATAACCTGCGAGCATTATTCACCGCGCGAGGAAAGCCGGCGGTGGATGTTCGAGGCCACTTTAAAGACTCGTCGACGTCGACCTGCTGACGGCATGAGAATTCGACCGTCCCCTCGCGTTTCTGTAATTTATATTGACCCTTGGTGTATACAGGTTACCGTGGAATAAAATGTAATGCTCGTGGGCAGAGATAACATCGAAATTGCAGAAGTCGTTCCGGAGGCAAAACGCTCCCGTTTCGTATTGTCATTATGATCTCGTTAAGAACAAAGTTTCGCACACCTCATCACGAGGGTAAAAGAGGATGCCCAAGGGCCAGTCTATGGCCGAGCTCCTCTCTTCGAGGGTACAGGATGGATTCGAACTCCCAAGGGTGAAATGGCTCATTCCGACGCACTTATCCGGCGCAAGCCGTAGATAACCATAGATTAATGGGGCTCGGAGACTCGGAAGGCAACGAAAAGAGAGCCGGCGAGGGTTAAACGAGGAAAGTAGACGGGAATGAAAGGGCAAGGGCAGAAGCGAGTAAAGACATGTGTCACGGGAAAGAGGAAAGAAGAAAAGCGATCTATAAGAGAGGGTGTTATACCTTACTCGGCGTCCTCGCTGATTTATTGTTTATTGAGAAATATGGCCGTTACTTCGCTCCCAAGAATTAACCCCCTTCTTCCTTTCATTTCTAACGTTCGACAGCGCCATTCCCAACACCCAAGAAAAAATCTCAACAGAAGCTGAACCATTATTTTCGTTTCACGTTCAGAATTAAACTTCCATCGATTATTGTACAGAACTGCATTAATACCCGACCATAGGCAGTCTTTGAAACTTCTCCAGCTTTGCGCCAAGTTGATGGACTTTGCTTAATGCAAAGCCGACCCACAGAAAGGATTAGGCTAGCTAAGCTTGCTACCAGAACCGATCTCCTCCTCTTTCTCGCGTGTTCTGTCTGTTTCTCTCCCCAAGGATATTCAGGATATTCAGTTATCAAGTGCTACCGGTCAGACGGAGACGCCGTTAGAAGTCAAACAAGCTGCCCTAAGCGAGATAACGCAGCTAGTCGAACCTATAAGTTACCGGATAAGGAGGCGGATCCCGTTTTTCCCCGGGAAATCGAGTAACCCTGTTCGCGAGATCAGCGTTACCGTTGTTTTCCCCCGATTTCGATACGAATTACGCCGGCCGTACGTTTCACCGACGCGCACGCGGATGATAAAGCGCGGTTTCCCGTACATTAACCAGAGCCGAGAAGTTTGCAACAGGATCCTGCGGCCAACTTCGTACAAGATTTGGTAATTAAACCGTGGCCCCGGCAAGTTTGAATTATCCGTGTTCACGGTCCCGCGTCGGAGAACTCTTAAGGGACCGATTTGTTGATTAAGCCTTCGAAGCGTCCCGCCATCGATTTTCGACGAGTCTAAACTAGCTTCTGGGTCCTTCGCAAGATCTCTAGGAATATATTAAAACGCTCGGATATTTAACCGGTTTCTCGAGGGGGTGACTTTAATTCGAAACGCGAGAATCGATCATGCTTAGAAGGAATGAACGCGGCGCCTAAGTCATTTAATGAGTTTTACCCGCTCGCGTCGGGCCCCACGCGTCTCTTTAATTGCGAGCTTAATTTTGGGGTTTACATTCATAACCCTTCCGCGAGGAGGGGCCTATTATTCCGTCGTGGGGCGCAATTTATTAAATCCGTTCCGGAATACGCTCGATTCGTCAAGCGAGTACAATGCGCGCGAGGGAGCGACGGTTACTGTGTATTCTCGCGAGAAAGAAAGGATTAATGAAATCGGGATACGACGGCACAACAAAGCGTCGGTCGAACGTTCACCGTCGCTTCTCCATCATCGTTTCCGATCACGCGGTCCACACTGCGGAATAAATGACTCGCCGCCGACCGCTTTAAAATTGATTTTAACGACAGAATTAACATCGGAACAATCCGCAGTTTCCGGTAGAATTACGTCGACGATTTGGATATTTTCCAGCCAAATTACAGGAACGTCAACACCATCGCCGGTATCCCTGTCATCCACAGCGGCCGGCTATGCATCGAGGGGCAGCGCGGTCTTGTTCGTCCGTAAAATTGAATCAGCGCTTTTTAAACATCCCGTACACTTACTTCTCCACGCTTCGCCGGACTCCTCTTCCATTCCTGTTCAATGTAAAACGCGAATCAGCCGCGCGTCACTTTGATTGACGCAACATTTTTGATCGTTCGTTTCGCTCCGAAGAAAAGAACGGCGAATTAAAATTCTCCCTCGCTCCTCGCGCTGCCCTGCGCTCCATCATCGACGGTGATTGTTCAGGAGTCAAGACGAATTCGACGCGTACCGAACGTCCTTACATCACGACGTATCCGGAGGGAGCGCGGACGTACCTCGATCGTGGGATGACGATGAGAACGACGGGGCAAACGAAACTCCGACAATGCCCACGGGTTATAGTTACGGTTACGACCACGGCTGTTCGATAACTTCGATATCCGATATCGGTACACGGAAGATTCTGCCGGATGGAAGTTTCGACCGGTTACACCGCCACGGGCTACTTAACGATGGAAACTTAAGCAGCGGCCGTAATTCACGTTTAGCCGTTGTTCCCTTCGCGGTTCGACAGCTCCTAGAATCGACTTAACGGACCAAGGTCCTCGACTTCCGGCGCTGCCTCTGCGATGCCCCTTCCACTTCCCCCCGATGCCGGTCCGTTCGAATTAGCTAGGAGTTTATCCAGAGTTATGGAGTACGCCGGCTTACTTCTCGGCGATCCTCATCAGTGCTCACGAGTACGTGATTATCACCAAATCGATCGACTATCAGTCGCCACCGTAATTGCCGGATTCCCTCGTTACCGGTTCCCGCCCTGTCAAAATTATTTTGTCAATTTTCCCAGCAAATCCGACCATCGCGCTTTTCATACGCGGTACCGTTTAAAAAACAGAACATCGATCTCTTTTCAGCAGACCGGCCTGCACTTCAACCAACACGCGCGCATCGTTCGTTCGCGCGCGAGCGCGTTATAGCCGGTTGCCGTTAACTGGCAATTATGCAGAACGGGAGCTTAGCCTTTCGAAATGGGCATCGATCGTGTCGACTATCCATACGGTTATGCTTGTGTATCCAGCCAATACGCTTCCGTGGAACTGAGATAATAGTGCGTTGAATAGACCGTGTGATTTTCTTCCTTCTCCTTTCAATTGTCCGTCGTCTGCCAAACATTTGGACACGCAGACAAATGCGTCAATTCCCGCAAGTCGCGTATTACAAATCTTTAATACTGTATTCAAATTTTAATGATAATTCACGTAAAATAGAACTTTGCATAATAGCATGTTCTGTTTGTTCTGATTCCCAAATTGCGGATATTATTCCCCCATACGTATTGTTCATCAACAGCGCTTGAGAAACCAATTTCAATACTGATGCGGTTCCCAACTGCATAGCATATTCATCTATAAAATTTCCGCGTAATAATACTGAAGTGCTCCACGCGTTATCCGCAAAACTTTCCACAAAATTATAAGGAACAAACTGAAAACGCTATTCAAGCAAAGTTCGAGCCGAATATTCACCGTCTCTGAGACTCGGCGAATTTACGCAACAGAAGTCAAGGATAAGAGAGTTTGCGAGCGACGCGAGCTAGGAAGAGGGCACAATCGAGACTGATAGTTCAAGATTGAAGAGCACGCTCGGAACTCGGGCGTCAATTTCGAGAGATGAGAGCCCGCCAGGCTTTTCTGGCAGTCAGTGATGTCGCGGGTGATCCTGGAGAACTGATAAGTACCTGCTCGAGGCGAGCGGTAGATTTATTGCCAAGCTTGTCGGTTAACCTCTCGCTGCCACCGTTCCACCCCCCGGTCTATCTTCGCCATCAACCCCCCGTCCACCGGGCTATCCTCCTCTCTCTCTCGGAGCGCGGCTCTCGCCCTCGTCTTGTTCCGCGACCGAGAACGATTCGTACACCCCCGCCGACGAAACTCGACTTCCGTTTTATTGGCGGAAATAATCTTTGATGTGATTGCGCTTTGCCTTCGAAGTTTTTCTCTCCGGCCGCCGAGGGGGGCAGGCCGATCGATTCGCGATACGAAGAGTCGATTGAACTCGAACAGCACGGAACCGCTCTTCGTCTGCATATTTACGATAACGTGTTCGTTCTTTCTTCTTTTTTTTCTCTCTCTGTCTCTCTCGTTCTCTTGCCCGGGCTCGTTACATATTAATGGAAACGACATTAGCATAACGCCGAAGAATATCGGCAAAGAAGAGAAAAGCGAAGAGCATAAAGTGTTATGGAGTTTCGAGGGGGAGAAAAAATGACCATCGTTCTCTGCGGCGGAACGAAGAGTGATGCGTTGCAATTGTTCGATAAGACGCGGCGTTGGAGGTCGTCGAAACGACGGTGCGACGAGGAGCGCGTCGCATGGAAATATCGCGGACTCATCCCCGCGGCTTCAACCCCTTCGGCCAGGGCAACAAAGCCGCGCTTCTGAAGGTATCAAAGGCCCATCGCTGTCTTAATTTCCTTCGTAATCTGGGTTATTAATATAGCTTAGGGTCGCCGGTGCGTAATTTCACGCCGCATAGAAATTAATAGAAAGACGAATGCTCTCTCCGCGTGCCTCGCGGATGAATACCCACCGGGAATAGAAAATGAAGTCTCTCGACTTGTGATTCATAAAAATCGTCATCACGTTACGCAATATCCGAGATCAAAATTTTTTATAAGTCCAGCTTATTTAAATTGATACGCCGAGATGATTGACACAAGCAAAAGCATAGGTACAGGATTCTACGGAAAAGGGGAATCCTCCATTACTGTATAATGTGATGGACAACGATTCGTGATTCGCGACGTCCCGTTACGTACTATCGAGCAGCATTCCGACATGTTTCTGGGGCGACATTTAGATAGCGACGTCAAGCGTCTGTAGCTGGGGGTAAATCTGTCTTGAAAGCAAAGGCACCGTACTTCCCCTGACGCTTGCGACGAGCCCTCGCTACCGAAGCGAGCGAATTCACTTCTGATCGAATTAGAGCGTCACAGTTCCCTGATACCCCGACAGTCTGAATTAATTAACAGGAGAACGCGCTAGGTAAGCAGCCATTATCGAAGTAAAGCGGGCCGATACGGGGAGTCCTGACGTCAGAGATAAGCCCAGCTACCACGCGACGTACAAAATTCAGCCCCTCCCCCCCTTAATCCACTAATCACTATAAAGAATCCTTGCTTGAAATCGTACAACAAAGCATCGTAAGATATTAACTCTACCTTCGCGATTAAATTATAAAAAGTTTCCCACGCCTTAAACGAACGGAATGTGACTTAGTAAAAAGTTTTCCTTGTCAATATAACTAGTGGCGCAACGAGCGAACGCCTCGACACGACAGAGCAGCGTCTTGACTCCATTAACTTCACACTTAGCAGCACCTTAGAAACCCCGGTGCCGTCGGAAGATCTGATTAGGGGTTCGAGTCTCTGCTAAACGCGTTAGTCTCGACTGTAGAACGTCGAAGGGGGGGGGGGTGAGAATACAGCTCCATCAGGTGCTAGAGCGGTGGCTCCGCAAGGAGCCGGGGATCCGTAGGGTGGGGGGATGGTTGTCTCTCTATAGTTTGATGCAAATTGAGTAGGAACACCACCAACTACCAAGAATATAGACGCTTTCTCTGGCGCGCCTCTCTCTCTCGCGCGTCGGGGACTCCGCGATCAAGTACAAAATTTATTCCCTGCGACCCCCTCGCCGCCGTCGCTGCAACGCCGCCCCATCTCTGTCCTTGACTACCGCCGAAGTGTTGCCGTTTGGGGTTTCTCACCCTCCGGCAGCCTTCAGCTCGCTCTGTTTGCCGTTGAATCTGGGAGGCTTCCTCTTGACGTAGCAACGCTCAAAGTTGCGACGCGGCGGGTGGTTGTTTGCGAAACAATCTGTCTGTGTTTTATGGTGTTTTGTAGATTGATTTTTTGTATATTCGTAAATGTCGATTAATGTTGTATGATATCTCGATATGGAGCGTGATGGGGTTCAATTTTTTGCGACGATAAAGGCACCGTTTCGTGGCGTTCGACGTCACTAATGCCTCAAGCGTTTAGCGTTACTTCGACGCGATATCTACTCGGAAAATCACAACACCATTATGCCATGATCTCGTTGCTGTCTTCCCTTTCCCTGTCGCGCTTCAGCCCCCCTCTCCCTCTAATGTTCCCTTTTTATGGCGCACGATTCGAGACTGCCCCCGGGATCGATTTTACTTCGCACCACGGCACTTATCGTACCCCGTTACGGTGGAGCATTGCTTTTTATGGCGGTCCATGCTAGATGTTCCGATCGCTCTCTGGTACTCTCGCTATTTTCCTCCCATGCCCCGCCGCCGCAGACATCCTGTCTGTTTCCCTGTTCCTTCGCCCTTCCGGAATCACGGAATTAAAAGAATGGAAAATCGAAGGCTGATCACCGACGCGAACAGATGCTATCTCAATTCATTTTTGATGACGGTAAATCATTCCCCGCGGCACCGACGGGAACTCGTCGCGATATTGCCTCGCGCCCGGGGAAAAAACGTTTCAACTTTTTCGACCGAACCGCGTCGCGTCTTTCTCAGAAAATTCGCGGAAGCGAAAAATATATCGGAACACGAGCCCCGAATGGACGTATCGAATTTCAAACGAATCGCAAAAATAACCAAGTTGCGCGAATCGACGCGTCGAATGTCAAACGATGGAAAAATAAATACCTGTGTTTGTTCTGGCGCTTCGTAACGTTATTTAAAGAGTGGTACTCACGAGCTGTCGGTCGGTTGAGCTCGTTTCGAATGCCGTAAATGCCCCGGCGGTGCTCGTGCAGGTGGACGAGTGCCGGGCGAGCCAGGATAGGTGGTGAAAAAAATCACGTCTGCATTTACATAAGCGCCGGTATAAACCACTCGACAGAAATCCCGGCATAAAACTCAAACAGGATCCCAGCACGGGACAGCACATCCGTTGAATACGCAATGCCAGTATGTACTCAATGTGTACTGTCCCCCCGTCCCATTCCATCCCCTCCTCGCCCCCGGAAAAGATGCTTTTATTATTCACCGGCGAGTTACGATACTAAGATACACCCCGGCGCGTTTACACCTACGTCAGAATTTACGCGCCACCACGATGGATAACCATCGTTTGCAGCGACTGCTTTTCCGGGCGGGAATTCAAATCGGGCGACGATACTTTGCTGAATAAACGAAAAAACTATCGCCTACACCCTCTTTAAAAAGGATTACAGAGGATTACACAAATACTTTAAAGAGACAAGGAAGAATCATTCTTCTTATTTTAATTTTAATTTTAATTTTAATTTTATTCACGGGAAGGAATTCCCATTAGTGTACAAGAAACAAAAATTTTCATACAGTTGCGTACATAGAGGTCACAACAGTTGGAAACAATAAAAGAGTACAGGAGTAGTATAAAAATGACAAAAGATAGCATATAAATAAAATATGAAATAAAATATATAAAGATATAAAAGATGTAAATAACAGATTAGATTAAGTTGTACAATTGCCTCTTGAAAGACCACAACGAGCTACCAAATATATCAAGGTCGCCAGCAAAAGCATTGGCAGTGACGCACGACCGGTTAATTGTGTCTAGATGCGAACACATTGAAGTATAATTTAACGGAAGAAAGGTCTGCGAGTGCCTTAGAGATCTTATTGGCGCATATATGTTAATAAGTTGAAGAAGTTGAGGACAATTGATGTAACCATTGACGATTTTGAAAATGAGCATAAGTTCTGAAAATATTCTTCTTCTTTCTAAAGTATCAAGCTTAAGCTCTTTCATGACTACATCATAGTTGTGGTCAGTGATTGACATCTTCCGCCCTAACTTAAATGTCGCAAATCTAAGAAATCTATGTTGCACCCCTTCAAGCTTGTGTTTCTGATTGGCAAAATAAGGAGATCATATAACTGAGGCATATAACTTATTCCATCTTCTCGTTCAATTTCTGTGACTTCGAATTACAGGTAGAAAATAGAAGTTTACATAAGTTTAATCCCAAAATAATATCGGATTAAAAACAAAATCCAAGCTCAGAATAAAATCTATTTCACGAATTCCGTTGCTATTTCTACGGTCCGTGTCAAAATTACAAAGCACGCTGTGCAACTACGTAAAACTCGGATTAGACAATGCGAGCGGCGGCTCGTCGCGTTTTATTCCCCCGCGGAGACAAATAGGAAGAACAGGGCTCGTCACATCTCGGTCGATACGAAGTATGTATAACACTCGGAGAGCGATGTTCACGGCACCTGACGAGAATTTCAAGGCGCCGCGGTATCCTGACAAAACGATTTTCGAGTCCCCCGCGGATCCCCCGGTGGATCTATTGTGCCACCGTTGGAAGCCAGCCACCCTTATGATCCTCGTTTCCAAGGCTCCTTAGCATTTTCAGCGAATCGTCCTTTATGCGGACACCCGAGGAGAGAGAGAAAGAACGCCCCCGCGTTCACGGAACGGCCGTGGCACCGAGAAAAAATTGACTTTTAAGCCGGCAATAAAAACGAAAAATGCGAAATCTTTGATTTTAGAGGTGGTCCCCGCGCCGCGCCCCTCGCGCGGGAGCGACAGTTGGTCGATGCGTATAACCCTCGCGGCAACCTTATTTCTCTTATATCGCAAGCCAAGCACGTTCGTACTTCGCCACCATTTCGGAATCTGCCGGTGTATATAGCGAGCGTATACCGCATCGGATTACCACGAGATATCGTGGTTTTCATACGGTGAATTTTAAGGACGGACCGTCGCTTAGGATTAGTAGAACAAAGGGGACTAATCATCATTTTTAGTAACCGTTGAATTTTTTAGTAACCGTTGGCAGCGATGCGCGAAAAATCGTTGCGAAGTATTCGATTTCGCGCAAGAATTCGACACGTGACGGGGAAGGGAAAAGGTTAGAGGAGGAAAGGAGCCGGTGATAATCCCGATACGATGTACCGTCTGCGAATCGAGTGGAAATTTACATTTAAAGGACCTCGAAGACACTTCCTTGGAAGCTACGGCCCCGGCAGCGTTTCGCTGCTTGTTTTTATTTTCTCGCAATTTCCTCGGCGGAGCAGAACGGAAAGCGGTCTTAAAAGGAATTAGCGCGCTTTACTACTGCGCCTATCCCCAACAACCCTTAGCAGGGGTTTCTCCGAATCTTTGCCACCTTCGGCATCCACTCGCTCTACCGGATAATTCATGATACCATTTTCATAACAGTCATAAAAGAAAAATCGCTACTCTTTTTAATCCCATCAACCCTTTCCTCTTTACAGATTCTGCATAGGCGACAGATACTATCTTCACGAGAACAAAATCTTGTGCGAGTACGACTACGAGGAGAGACAGGTCTTTGCAAATATGGCTGTGCATCCGCCACCGAGCGCGACTTTGGCGCAAATCAAGCGGCAAGTGACGCATCTTCAGCCACAGGTAATTAAACGCTATATTTTTTTTCATTCCGGCAATTGTGCCGTGATCGTGCCTCGTCTCGCTGTTCGCGTAATCCCATTCAATGGTGATCGATACCCTTTGACAGCGATACCGCCGTGAACGTGGACGTTGATAATGCTCTCCATAGGCGCGTGCATACACTGACCGTGTAATCGTATCGCTTCCTCGCGTTTCATTGGCTCGCGACGCGTCGGATCTTCCGGAGATTATGATCATCGGATGTTCCGGAAGGTTCAAAACTCCTCAAGACGTAACCCCTTAAGGTGGGTTAAAGTGGCAGGTCGCTCGTTCTGACCCTCTCGACAACAAAGGACTCCCTCGGGGCTTCAACTATGCTTTACCGCCCTACCGTCGTCTTACGAGTTAGGATATCGCGTGTCCTTATTAATTAAGCTCGCCCGTTAAGCAAGCCTCATCGCATACCGTAACGATCCGTCCTCTCGACCGGGACTGGAACGTGCGAAAGAATTCACTCTTTGAACGTGGATTTATCAGCGTCTTAGATGGAATTACTTGCCCTGAAATTCGTACACCCTGACAGGAATTTGCGTCGTAGTTATCTACACTGTACAATATTCTCCGATCACAAAGAAGAAGCAAGGAAGCAAGTGTTTCTAATTTATTCGGTGCTTAATCATGAAGTACAGACGGTGGAATATTGAAATAAAGAAGAAGAAGACGACGAAGAAGGGATTAAATTTGAATGTAGAAGATTTACGGACTCGACTGACCAGTAGATTTCTCTCCTCTAAGAGGAGGAAACGAGGAAGTCTCCATGCATAAATGCTCTCAGCGTCATTAAGAAGGCATCCGGATGGCTACGGAAGAGAGCCCTTCACAAGTTGGAATTATGAACTCGTCGCGTTAAGCCGTTTGGGTTTCTTGATTATCTTAAGGCAACAGCCGTGCCTCGAAACAATATCTTAAGCCCTTGCTGTACGGAGGACCTCGTCCTGTCTGACCCGACGAGGATCCGATCTACTTAATCCGGTCTCCGTCTTGCAAGACTGTTTACGTCCCCTTGCATGCTTACGTCACGTTCCGTAATTTACCAAGCGAAATATTTACCGATCGACTGCGGTCCGACGCCTTCTCCAACCCCACCTGAGCGACAAATTGTGAATCGATCGACGGATAAATAAAAGAAGGATCTTGAAAAAATTGAATATTTCTACGAGGCTCTTTCGCCCACGCAATACTTTCGGTTTCCAGCGATCCCACACGATTGCCTGAATGCTGTCGTTAAGGAAGTTTCAAGACAAACTTGTAAGATTGGTCGAAGAGGCTAGATTGCCGGCGCACACGCTCGAATTGTACGCATGCACAGAATAACGAGGTCCCCAGTCTGATGATATCGGGCCAGGCAGCGTGTACTACTTATAATATGCAAATTTTCTCCCCTTAACCGGCCTGCCGGCGAGCTGCGTGTAATTCAGGGGTTGCTAACCCTTGCGACTCTATTTCTACACCACGTAAGTGTTCATGTTCTTGGACGGCAGCCTTCTGCGTGTTCCACCGTCTTCCTTGTGCGTGGTAAGCTCCACGTGCGTGAGCGTTCGGTTCAATTAATATCAGTTTGCACGTACGGGCGAACCGGGGGCGGCGAATGCAACGCGACGGAATCAATCTAACGCGAAAATCTTTCTGATTTATGCATTTCGAGGGTACGATGCAACGACTTGGCAAAAATAATGTAAAACCGATCATCGATCATTTTCCACCCTCGCAATTATAATATCGCATCGCGAGAACGCTTGAAAAATTGTTTAAAGAGAAGATGAAGTTAGAAAAATTACTAAAACGTTCGAGGGAATATTCTTCGACGCGGCGAGGATCGAGAACCGTTCGGGTATTATCGATTCGGCCCGGGGGTTTACGGGCTGAGGGTTATAAATGACCGGTACGCGAAATAACGGGACGGCAGACTAATGCCAATAATCGGCGTGGCATGCTAATGTCGTTTGCGCATCTATTACGTTAAGCCTGATGGATCCCTCTTGACATGTCGTTGCTGGAGCGTGAATACCTTCGATCGCGGAGAACACTCAAAGGTGTCTGGCCGACCGGAGCGTCGAGAGCCGTTCTATTTCCTCGGTGAATGTCGCCGTGACATTTAGCATCTGAATGGAAAAGACGATCGTCGAGACAGCCGGTCTCCGGTGTGAGTTTGACGCGCGAGATAATGTCAGATCACGAGGCGTCTCTCGTTAATTGTCACCGACGAGCGTGAAACTATATTCGGTTTCAAACCGTATCTATCTATTCAGGGATGACGCGCAGTATATCTGGTCTAGTTTCCCCGTATCGCTGCGCCCGGCTCCGTTTCCCTTGCGATGAATAAACGGCGGTTCGCTTCGGCTCGTTTTCGAGAGAGATCGTGGAAACGGATTAGACGAGGACGATTATCAAGAATTAGGGAAGCGCGTCGTCGGAATTAGAGTTCGCGACAAAATGCAAAGCATTCGTTGGCTCTGTCTTTCGAGCTTGACGGAATCCAGAGGGAAGAGGGGCGAGCGAAGGAGGCGTTAAGATTCTTAAAAACCGCGAAGAGGGTGCTTCGTCCCGAGGCAGCTGCCGCCGCCCTTACGGCTCTCCGCTTAAGCCGTGGCTATGGGAATGGCGAAGTTGCCCTCGGCGAAGGAGGAGAGGGTAGTTTTTCTGATTGCCTGAGAACAGACAGCTGTCCCAATCTTTCTCAGCCGTGGCCGTGCCCCGGCACCGGCGGATCTCTTGTCTCCGCTTGTAAATAATGCCCGGCCGTGCTGCGTTTACGAATAACTCGAGCGTGCGAAGTGATCCAACGTAAACAGGTAATGGGGGATGAAGAGGGTCGAGAACGAAATACGACGGTCATCGCCCTCGATAAATTCAATTACCGTATGCTCCGAGACACCTTCGATGACTCCTGCCGTCAGGCGAAAAAAAATTGCCTCGTTGAAAAGCGACTCATCCATCAGAAGCGTCACCGACGCGTCTTCGGAGGATTTCGTAGAAGACGTTCGAGGGGGAGGAAACTCTGATCGATTCGGGATCGTTCGAATCTTCATTATGTCGCGACGAACTTCCTTCACGGCGACGTAATCTCCCCCTCTTCGGAGACAACTCTACGGCGTTTAAAAATTGGCGAGAAGTCTTATTTTGATCTAATTTTCCCCCTGGGACTCCTGAGAAAGCGGAACGCTGCGAGACAAGGGGATGGGGCTTCGAGGAAGGAACAGAGTGTGACGAAGACCGCGAGAGGAGAGCTTAGAGAAGCCGAGAGAGAGAGAGAGGAAGCAACGAGTGGGGAGTTCGAAACGATTATCTGAGTTTTAAAACAAACTCTCAAGTGTCTGCAAAGTCCTCCGCGAATCAGAGGGTTGAAGGGGGTAGAACTAGGGAAAGAGGAACGTGAACGCTCTCCCAGAGGGAGAAGGGGGTTGCGGAGGGAGATAATATGCTAATGCCAAGACGAAGGCTACATGGGAATTTAAGAGGATCAATGTGCAGTACGAGATTCGTACGGGGAATAAGGTATTACAGCGTCTTCTACACTTCTTCCGGACGATTAGACCCTCGAAAGTTCGTGAGACGCGCGTGAGCGACCTGAATTAAATTAAACTTCAGAATATACGTCATTCTTATCGCGGGCAGGTGTATCGAAGCACGATGGCCTCGCTGTAAAATGTTACGCTCTACGACTTTAAGAAACAGCTTTCCGAAGGATAATATATGAAGACACGAAAAATGCGTGGAACTGCAAACCAAGGAATTTCTACGTCGCCGTCGTCAAGCGTGTCGTTTTTGCTAATGTCTGCGTTATTAGATATACCATGCGGGACAGCATTTCGCATAAAGCTTCGCATAGTCTCTGGTACACTACACGCGGAGAAAACTCGCACGGGAGAGCTCGGCTCGCCGGCTTATGCGAGATTATGAGTTTAGTTACGAAACAACGGAACGCTACGTGACCCTGACTCTCGTATGTAACGATTATTACTCCTGGTGCGTGTAGCCACTTCCAGGGTCCACTTGTGATAAACGAAGTTGCTGATATTGCATTCAATTGTCTGATATAATTGCTGGTAGTTTGGTTTCGTTATTCTGCTTAAAACTTTAGGTACGAAACTTTTTTATAAAGTTTGATGGATGAAGTTAGCAACGGGTATATTTGGGACTTTACTTTTTCGACGATAAAACTCCTAAGAAATCCCGATGCAGAATTGGGTATTACTCGAATAAAAATGACGACTAAACTGAAATTAGTCGAGAATAACGAATTTTCCATTCGAATAAACTTTTGTTTGAACAAATTTTTATTCGTTATTCTCACCTAACTTCAGTTTATTCGTAATCTTTATTCAAAATTTTATTCGAATAAACCTTTGAAAAAAAACATGTATGTACTAGGATACATGAAGTGTAAGTGAACACACGTATTTATATATTGACAACGACATTTATTCGTAGCGAAACTATTTCAAATAACGAATAAATGTTTGTTCGTAGAGAAGTTGTCGCGAATAACGAATAAATTTGTATTCGAATGAAATTGGCCCGAATAACTCTGCACATTTATTCGTTATTCACGAATAAACCTTGAAAATTTATTCGTAATTTTTTTATTCTTTATTCGAATAAAATTTGCCCAACTCTGCTCGAATGATGGAACGCATTAGCTAAATCCTTCGCGATATAATAATCCTCGGGTAGAATAACGAGGTGTACTGGGCTTCCTGTTCTAAATGATCCTCCTTCGATAAACGACCCGCCTAATTCTCATCTCGTGCCTCCGGATAACACAGAATCGTCGGCGCGGGGGCTGTGAATGGCGTAGAGGGTGGCGCTAATTTTTGCGCGTAAGAAAAGCACCGCCATGGAGGAACTAACTCGCACCTGGCCTGTTCCCAGCCGCGGGAGATCAACGGACAAATGACACGCGATTCTCGCCAGCTCCCAGCAACCCCCCGACGGTCCGCGTTTACCGTCAGTTACAAACTGCCTTCACCTAAGCGTCGAGCCGCGATTAATGTCTTATTCGCGAGCGACGGGGCTCCTTGTAAAGGGCCGCTTACACCGCTGCGGGAGAACCTTCAATCACTTGGGAACACCTCTTGCCTCCAAACCTTGCGAAATCGTTCCCCTAATTTCCTTTCAGCGGAGATGATTTCAAAAATTATTATTTTATGGATAACTAAATTAAAGCAAAGCATTATACAAATTTTAAATTTGAAAAATTGTTTGCAAAGCGTTCGACTTCGAGAAATGTTAATCCTAAAATTTAAAAGCTCTATGCAACTGGGAAGCAATTTCTCAGAAAACGACAATCTCTTCACGGTGCAATAAAAATTCTATCAAAGCCCGCGAATTCTCTTATCTCGCAGAGATTAAATACAGAACGATGACAGTACTCGAAAAGATTTAAGTCGCAATAATTCGGTCCCAGAGGAGCACAGCCTCAACTATAAGTATAGTCGCCCGGTACCTATGTACCCTAAAATCACGGAGCACGTGCCATTTGATTACAAAGACGGCAGTAAATCCACGGGACGGTAATTCCTCCTCTGGCAATTGTAGATAAAACTTGAATAAGTCATAGACTTAATTTAACCCGTGGTACCGACCAACGGCGGTCCGTAGTCTTCCACGGAGATTTCTTAATTACGTGCGGGGGTGCTGTTGGCCGGGGGACGGTGAAACGACGGGGGCGGGAAGCGGCAAGGTGAGGAGCGAAAGAGATAAAATGGAAGGCGTTGTATTGGGAAGGAAAAAGAGAAAGATCGCCCGGCTCTCGTTGGCCCGGTAAGGCTGAAAAGGGGTTCTCGTTGCGGCAAGAAGATTTAGACATTCTTACCGGAGAGAAAGTCGCTGTTCGCCGCCGGTGATAAAGCATTTCTTTAGCGGCGCTTTGTCATTTTTATCGTAATTATTTACGAGTTAATTACTGGCCCCGCCACTCCGTGAATTTTGCCCCCGTCGCTCGCGCTTGTGCTTTCGAGTTTCAAATGGGGGACGGTACATTTTTCAAGCCCCTTCAAGGATATTACGTTCGAAAGAATAATTAAGGACGTTTATCTTCTCCTTGTTTTTTTTACACGCGATAACGCAAGCAGCTTCCAGAATTCGCGACGAGCATGGAATTTCGTGACGCGAGGGAAATCATGGGAACGGGAGGTTCGTTCATCGCGACGAAAGTTAGCATGATCAACTTACGGGGTAAAATCGTGGCGAGGGAGGTTCCCGTCGAGGGCGGCTGAGCCGCACGGTCTGTCGAATTTTAAGCCTGTATAATTTAACACCTTCGCCGGCGGAACTAAGAGAAACTGATGGTGAAGGGAACAACCGGGCTAGAGATACAAAGTTTGAAGTTTTCAACGGCACTCACCTATCCTAGCGGCATCCCGTGCTCTCCGCGAGTACGCTCTCTCTCGTTCCCATAAATATGCCTCGGTAGAGCAGATAGAGACGGCTAAAGACCGAGACAGGCGGCCCCCGGAGAAAGAAAGGGAACGAAAGAGAGGAGGTATCGAGAGAGAGAGAGAGACGGTAAAAGGCGGGAGGGAACGCCCAAGTTGAGTTCTGTTCAGGCTGAGCCGAGATACAAGTTCCTTCTTCTGGCCTTTTGTTTTTGGAGTAGAATCTCCAGGCTCGGGGAACAAGAACACCGCGTCGCGTCGTCTAAAACGAATTCGTTAGTGGCGTCAACCCCTTTCTATCCAAAATTCCGTTCCTCCCCCGCACCGACGAGTTTTAAGTCTCTGTCGTGAATAATTGTTGGGATTGGATTAAGCCGCTGTCTGGCCGATTGATTGCGGATGTAATCATGGGACAGCGCGTTTCTTCCTTTCCTTTCACTACCTCGGACTTCGTCGACGATGGAAACGAGCCGTGGGAGAATGAAAAGAATTCGACGGATTCGATAACAACGTTCCGCGTTATTGGTCTTTTGATCCAGCCACGCGATCAATCCTCAGCCCATTGTCTCGCAACTTTCGGACCCCGTTATAACTTGACGATCACTTTCTGTTTCAGACCATGTCCACGGGAAGCCCGCAGAGACACGCAAACGGAGAGACGACCCATAATCACAATGGGTATCCCGCGCCGGCGAGCACGAGCGCCCATAACATCCTGAACCCCATGAATAATTTAAACGGTATCAGTGCGCAAACACCTTACGACACCAAATGACAAACGAAGTAAACGCCGAACCGTCGATCCGCCGATATCGCGAGAGCGTTGCCAAATTTCTTTCACGACACGAACGTCTCTTCTATCGTACGTAACCGTTCGATGGTTCGCTCGTTACTCGAAACCTCATAAGTCTGTTGCCATGACCGAGATTAATATTTAAACACTCTACGTAAAATTAGACATACTCGCAAGAACTCTCCGCAGCTAAAACTAATTTCGTCGAAATTTCTTCCACCTCTATCGCGGTGCTTATCGATCTCTAATTTCCAAGAAACGTCTGCGAACCGCTGACTCTCGCATGGACGGAAACGGACTGAAAAACCTCGCGCGTCGTTTCCATCGAATATCACCTGTCCATGACGCGAGGAACGATAAGTAGCGGGCGATTAGACACTTTTTAAGACTGTACGAAACGAGCGCGCGAAACTATTGGTGCTGTTTAGACAAAGTTTTATTGTTCGAATTGCGCAGGCTAAAGTAGACCGGGTAAAAATCGACGGGAACCGTGGCGACCGGGGAGAGAAGGGAACGCGCACGAGAAGGATGATGCGCGCGGAGGAAACAATGCGGGTAAACCGAATGCTCAGGGGTGATCAAAGTTTGGCCGTTCTTGTAGTCGACTTTGCTGTCCGTTGCGGGGTGGCGTCGGTAAATCTAGCTTTACCGGACTACCGGACCAACGGACCGCCGGAGGTGGAACTCGAGGAATGGCCAACGAGCGAAATTGGTGAGCGAGGTTGGCTCTGGCAGATCGAATCGGTAGGTAGCCGGCTTCGCCATCCGCAGTCAGCCTCGCCACCCTTGGGGCTCATACGTTAAGGGTGACTTAAGCATTGTTTCAACTTCGAATCTCCCGGTAGAGGCCCAGATTGATGTCGCGAACTTTTCCGTTGCCTTATTTGCGAGTCAGATAACGAGGCTGAGTTATGCCGAAAGTTCTCTCTTTCTCTCGGATTGCCCGGGCCGCTATCAGAAACGAACCGCCCCGGAGAAAATGTTTTATTTCCTTTCCATGCCATACGCTTCGGAGATTTGTCGACGGCCCGACTCCGGAAAGAGTTTCGCAATCTCTGCTACGATAATAGGCTCACGTCACTTCGATGCGATATTTGCCGAACATCGAGTCCTTTCCGCCCCCTAATTTTCTTTTATAATGTCAACCAGAAGCATGGCGCGAAATGGATCCAATTGAAGTCGCAAAACGTCTCTCCTCGGTTAAACTTTTCTGCGATCAGTTTTGAAACGAAGGTATTTCTTGACTGAGCCTATGATCGTTTTCCTAATCGATTGACAAGTCTTTTTATTGGTTCGTTCGAATTTCCAAAGGGCCACGCGGTATTAGGTATAAAGAATACTTCCAGAATACTCTATAAGAATGCGAGTACGCGCGTAGTTCCTAACGCTGAGCGTCTCTATAGTGGTCAGTTAAAAAGGAAAAAGGGAAAAAAAGTGTATCGTGTCGTACGACTACTAAACCGACTG
The DNA here is from genome assembly GCA_030770465.2 of Perdita meconis. NCBI lineage: Eukaryota > Metazoa > Arthropoda > Insecta > Hymenoptera > Andrenidae > Perdita > Perdita meconis. The sequence continues at coordinate 5,762,943 of JASKOS020000016.1, forward strand.
TCTAACCAAGTAACTCGTGTAGATTACGATTAATAGCGACATTGGCGATCACTAAACACTATGGTGTACGATGTGTATCATTGATTACCCGCGATGAACGAATATCATTATAGCGAAGCTGTTTAATCCAAAGAAAACACTGAAAACATCTCGTCATGAATGCCGTCTCCGATATAATGTACGATGCATGTAAAAAAAAAAATATTTGAAGGAATACGTAAGGAAGTGTGTACGTTCGCTAGTATAGATATGTTTTGTATTATAGTTCTATCATAGAAATACTAAGTTGAAATAAAATTACTGTTTCGATGTTAAACGCTGTGTTTTCTTATTACAACGCAACGGAAGGGCAAAAGATTGATTTTAGACGGAGGCAACGACTTCGGAGTCAATGTTTCGTAATGCTTTCGCAACCCTGAGCCGTCTAGAGTCCCTACCCGCGTTTCTCGCGCATCCTTCGCGCTTCCTCTGAATTATTTAAGACCGCTACGTGATTGGCCGACAAATCCGGTATGCCTCAATAATTTACCAATCATACGAGGTCCTTTGTGTTTTATACGCCGCGTTTCGAATAAATCGCATTGCGTATTCAGGAGAGCGGGATCCAACTCTATCGGGCGTGAACGCGAACCCTCACTGTATATTCACCTCGAGAGCAAAAAACGAAAGCGGAAAGGAAGCGCAGTCTAGCTTGAGAAATCGAAAAGGGGACAATCTATAACCTTTCCTTCGAAATTTCATTGAGAGTTAACAAGTATTCAAAAAGAAAAAAAATGTCACGCCTATCCATATTTAATTTCCTTTTGCTTGCCTGCGCTACATGTAGGGGAAATGTGTACAAAACGATTCCTCGAGGTAAATGATCGCTTGTTGTCCTGTAGCTATTAGTGATGCTATCTTTTCATACCGATCTGTAACAGTTCTCTTTTCATGCCATTAGGTGTTGGTCGAAATGCTGTGCTCTTTCAATGCTGTGTAACTTTTGTCCTAAATTGTTTAATGTGACAGCTGTTTTCCTGCCAGATTTCAGTATAATTTAACAATAATTTAATTAATATCCGATTACTGTTTTTGCAAGTTTGAAATTATATTCAGTCTATGAATGTGAATTGGATGTTTGGGGGCATATGTCCCCCTCTAGCAGGGTACAATGATCCCAGGAATCATTTTATCCATATGACATGTTACTGTTTCCTATTTTAATTACAACAATCCAAAGGAAAAGGAATAAAGAAAATAGAAACTGCATACATTTCGGAATCATCTTCAGATGAAAATGACACAGAATGTTTATTCTGCAATGAAAAATATTCGAAAGATGACACGGATGAAGAATGAATTGGATGTGTTTAAAACGAGGACATGACGATTGCGCTGGGGTAGACAGCAATGATGTTGATGATTAGACTGCGGATTTTTATGCACTTATGGCGATTTAAGGTATGCAAAAATCTATGAAGCTGTTGATACATATCAGAATATACAAAATATCAAAAATATAACTCAAGTTACAATGTTTAGAAAGTAAGAAAAACTGTTATTAAAATTTGAATTTCTTATTTACCTTCGTCAAAATTTAATTCTGCATAAAAATTCGCAGTCTGTTGGTGATATTACCTGCGATTTCTCCAAGATTACTACGCTTGGACGCGAAAAAGTTTGACTTTCTGAAACTGGTCTCATTTTTTTACGTTTATTAAATAATCGATTTTAAGCATTGCTCATTCTCATTCATTGTATGCCAGAAATGTTTTTTAATTTTCACGTACTTAAGTACGTTTTTAGAAAAATGTAAATAAAAAGTATAATTGATGAGGCAGCTAACTTTTATCTACGCCAGTGATAAGGTAGATGTACTAACTTGCAAAAAGTACTTCAATTTCATTCAAATAATATACATTTGTGTTTTTTACATGAATTAAACCTTAGAGAGATCATTTTAGACACATTTACCCTACTTGAAAAATATTGGAAGTGCAAAGGAGAATGATCCAACGCTTAACGTGACAAAAAGGAACCGGTTGCGGTAACGAAATGCAATCCGATTTCGCGAGAGAAACACAGTATCTGCGATCAAGCGTCTACCAGTAGGTGAATTGAGAGGGGAACGGGGGTGATGGAAAGAGCGAGCATTCGATGTAAATTGGCAATTTTTCTCGTGCGGCCCACGGTAATCATTGGCAATTAGACCACCAGCCTCCGATAAATGTTATTTATGACCGCGATTATCCGCGGCGCACCTAGCTGCTCGAACGTTCGCCTAACTATGAACCCCTCCCCCATCCCGTCGTCCGTCTAATTGGCCAGCGATTATTCCTGTTTGTACAAAATGTCGGTACAAGCGCCACTTTGCCTCGCCACGAATACAAGCGAAAGTTTTCCGTCTGAATCGCGTCGGACCGATTTAATGCGCGCGAATCACGGATACCTGGGAACAACTTCACCGGGACAGAATTTTATCAACTCGTTAATGCACCGGCGCTGATTTACCAACTCGTTACGGAAAAGAAACGTTCTCGCTCGCCAAACGAATCGTGCGCGATTCAATTTAATTACGCGGTTCCCGACGAAAGAGTGAAGCTTAAAATCACGATCGAAGAACGCCTCTTTCGCGGACGTTGATTCCGAGAAAGTATATTTTTCCATGATCCGTATAAATTGAACAATGAAGAGATGAGAATGCGGCTGAAAAATTCGTATTCCATCCGGCTGGACGCAATTAAAATGGAAGACCGAACGCGTCGCGCTTCTGATGGTCCTTGAAACAATATTATTATTAAAAGCTGGCGCGCGGGCACGGTGATCCACGTGAGTCGACGGAATGGTGAAAAGAGTGGACAGGACACGGGGAGAGGCCGGAGAAGAGTCATGGACGGTGGGAGAGGGGTCTGGCGACGGAAGAGCGATTAATTAAAAGAGCAAAAACTGTTTTCATAAAATTCATTTGCGGAAATATGCGCCGACTGAAATAATATCCGGCCGATGTGCGCGCGTGTGACCCGACTCAGCGGCGCGGAGCGGGCGCGACGTTCGCGGGGACGCGCGATGCTCGAGTGAAAAAGTGACGCGAATAAAAATGGAGGCTGGACGAAATGCGAAACTTTTCGCATTTTTTTACCGTTCGCCCACCGAACCGTGTACGCGTTATCTCGCGGCTGTGTGCACTGGCGCGTGCGTTTGTATCTGTGCGTTTATTCTCCTGACCCGGGATCGTAAGCGTACAGAGCATGCACCGGTTACAAAGCAACCAATCTTCCCCGCGTCTTTTCCTTCTTTTCTCTGTCCACGACCACCCTGATCCCCTCCCCCCTACGCCCCATCAACTTCCTCCCTTTCAACCCCTCTCGCACTCTTTCCTTTTCCTTTGTTTGCCGCGTTTCCCTCGTTCTCACTTTCATTCAATCTCGCAGCCGTTCAGTCATAAAAATATTTCTACGCCTTCCTGGATATTTTTTCCTTCCGCTGCCATACCTCGCACACTTTTCGCCCTCCCCCCTCCTCCCCCCCATTATTCCGGCCGACCAAGAGTGGCGCGAAGCGTGATTTAAACGGGCGTAAAAGTGGTCGTTAAAAGGCAAGAAAGCTCCTTAACTCTCGCTTTGATTGGCCAACTTGGTTTATTAAAACGCCCCGGGCGATATTACATATTTTTCTTCTCGCTCGAACCAGCGACCACTTCACCGCCACTCCACACCCTCCTCCGCCCCCGACCAACCCTTGTCCAGAACCCGTACCCTCGTTCCCTTTGTCAAAGTATAAGGCTAGCTGCTCAAATAACCATTTTCTCGTTCTCAGTTTCTTTTCTTTCCGTACCCCCGACCACCTTCCAGCACTGTTTTACTACGCCTCCAAGAAGTTTCCGTGCAACGAGCGCCTTTCAACCCTTCTGAACGATACTTCTTGACGGTCCCGACGAGAGCGGAGCGAACACAACTGTTGCGACGGCTTGGAACGCAACAAAAATGAACGACGGTAACGCAGGAGGGGAGGGAAGATCGACGATCGGTGTAATGCGATTTAATCGCGGAGACGATTAGCTTGTTAATAAGCCGCGGCGCGGCGGCGATAATCGCGACCGGCGGACGTTCAATCGATGAGAAACCGACCCCACCCCGCGAGGGAGTCGGTTTCTCTTTTATAATAATAATTAATAAGGCAACTTCCGCGGGTCGAGATACTTGCTGCTAATTAAGAAATACCTAGCGAGCGCTCTTTTCCAGCGCGAGGGCGAGGAGGCGGAAAAATAAGAGGTAGAAATTCCACGCTGCTCTGGCACCCTTGGAACGAGGTAAACTTAATCCTCGGCCAAGTTAAACCAACTGCTAAGCTTTTCATTACACTGTAACGAGCGCGGGCGGAGAGGTGGTAGAAGACGATCCTCGAGGAGCGTTGTTTTTTTTTTCCTAATATCGGACGATAACGTTCGATCGTCGCTCGCGAGATTCTTCGAGAGTCTGTTAAACCCGCGCCACCCCCCGGCCCGAAACGCTCGAACTTCAGATCGCTTGTAAAACGTCAGTTCCTGTTTACGTTTACTCGTTTGGTTCCGCCCCGGGAAGCAAGGTATTTCCCAAAGGCGTCATTTAGGATAAAGAAAAAAAATTAAAAAAGAAACGAAAGACGCGAAGGAAACTCCGGCAACTTCGGATTCAAGCGTCGGGGAAGGCGACGAAAAGTTTTACGAGCGCGGCAGCCGTACTCCTGCCTGGCTGGTCTGAATTGCATCAATTAAAAAAAGCCGTTTCACAAAAATTCCATAACGCGGCGGCGGGTGGAGGGCTGCGTCAAATGTTTCTGCACATTCGCCGCTTTCCACACCTACCAGAAGGGCACGAGGGGGGAGGAGGAGGGGCGATAAAACCTTTTCATTCTTTCACACCTCTTTCTCCTATTGCGCTGCCGATAACGATTTAATTCCGCTTTTTTTTCGCGCCACGGTCAGGAAATATATCCTCTTATTTGGAATATCCTAACGCGATTTATGGGTGCATAGATCTAAAATGACGCATTGGATTTTAAGAAGTAGAAATCTGGGGAATTTCGGAAACGGGGAATATGGAAAATTATTAAGTAACGTCGATATATTTCCGAGCGAGAAGAGTCGTCGATTACTTGGAACGATCTAATAATAAGAGTATATCAATATTTCAGATGAAGCGAGTGAACTTATCAGGAATTCGTGCTTCGATCGCTGATGTATGTATTTCCAGCAACGCGCATCGTTTCGTGAAAGGGAACGAGAAGAATACGATTCCAGGAGGACGCAACAATAGCACACCTGCAATAATACACGTATATAAACGCCAGTGGAAGTATGCGAACTATGTTCTCATAATACTTTGTCCGGTAGGAGAGAATATATGAAAATATGTATACGAGAAGGGTCGATGATAGCGAGGGCGAGACTAAGTGATAGAGACACGGGGTCATTCTAAAAGAGAATTTCTCTTATTGTTCCGTGTAGTGTAATAAAAAAATAATTTCCGGAAGGGACAACACAAGCGGATACATAAAAACATTTTCTATTTTTAGTCACTACCCCTCCACACCATTTCTCACAGGCCGACACTCCGAGTATTTCTATTTCCGTTACCCGAAATAATGTTACTAAGAATATTCAGTAAAAGGTATAAAAACCTTTCTGAATGATAAAAGAGTAATTGTGTTGGCTACACTTATGGAAGAAAATCGTTTTTCTGTTTTCACTGTTTTATATCGCTAACATCGAACGAGGAAATTCAAAGGTTTCGTAGTAGGGCGATCGAAACCTTTGAAAAATCGCAACGTAAAGGAATTCGTTAACTGTTTCGCTGAAATGACATCTGCGTTGCGCAATTTAATTTTATAAGAGAACAACGTTTACACAAAAGAAGAAAGAGGGATACGTAGATGATTCCTTTCAGAATCTGGAAATTCAATTTTTATACTCCCTGCAGCCACTGATGAAACTCGGTTCTTACAGTTCCACAGACTTCGATAACCCTTTCCGTCTCCTAAAAGTCTGAACGATTTCTATACGGTCACGGATGAGCGATAAATAGATGCTATCGGATTACAATGGGGGACCGCTACGAGTGCTAATCGGCAACGATTTTTCCCGAAAAGACAGGAGGAAAAAGGACGATCCTTCGGGGAGTTCTCAAATGAATCGAGCAATCTTGAGTCCTTTGTTTTCGAGATCTGCCACTTGTAAATATAATTACCCCGGGCTCCTCTCGGTCGTCCTCCTCGTCCGTCCCCCAATCTCGTCGTACCTCCACCTGGCCCATCCCACCGTCTCTAATTTGATTCTGCGGTTGTTTTCACCCACCTTCGCAGAGCCTCCGCTTCTCTGTTCCGGGCTTCGCCCACGCATTGTCTCTTGTCTCTTCATTCAAATTACCCTCCGCTTTCCCATTCTCGCGCCGCTACAACCGCCCCCTCCGCGCCCCGTTCCTCGCCGCGGCAGACCCCGTCGTTTTCACCCTTATTGTTGCGGTTTTATTGAATCCGCTGCGCATTGTCTGCGCGCGAGCGAGACGCGGCCCCGTTGTTCAAAGAAAATTGGCGCGCAGTTCGAAACACCGCGAATATATCCGTCTTTCATCGCGGCTCCCGGCGAAATCGAGTTTCACGGGTGCGTAAGTACGGTCAAAAGGTACACCGTGCCGCAACACTGTCATTGTACTTCGGCATTTTTCCTTTTTGTCCCTTTTTTTTTAGTTTGCGTTCGCCGTTGGCAAACCATAAAATCATTATCCTACAAAATGGCTCGCGACGAATAAAAGGACGGGTCCGCTGGTCGGATTCTGGAGAGAGCAGACGAAAACGCGTCGTCCCCACCTCTGAATAGTCTGGAAATATAAAAAAAAAAAAAAAAAAATACGCGCTACGCGTTCCATCCCCTAATATCGAATGACCTCCGAAGGACTACTTTGTTCTATATTTGCCCCGGCATTGTCTCGTTTCCCCGGATGCATAAATATGTAAGAAAGTGGAATTCGTGCGCGGAATACGTAACGCGAGGCGCAGGGGGAGGAAGCATTTCGTCGGAGAAGAAATCTGTGCCGAGGGGGGTGACGTCGATGGGAGCGTTCCGAGGGGAGGCATCGAGCGTTTACATATCAGGAATCAAACGGCGGAGACTTGGAACAATGCGTCAACAGTCAACAGGCGAAAGACGGATCGCCTTTTATTTATTCCTCTGTTATTTCCTGCGACCGTTTACCGGTAAACGATAAACCTCTGCGAAGACGAGAACTCGAGCGCGGATACACGTATAAATATTTTCCACGAATTTCGACGCCGCGTGCACGTCAATGGGCAGTTGCGAATGTGTCGACGAACAAAATTGTTATCGACAAACAACGGAAGACAAAGAGCGAAGGGACGAGGGGGAGGGGCAGTGAGCGCGGCGGTGGGGGAGGGGGCAGATTGGAAAAAAGGGTGCTTAATAGCAGTCGCCAGTCTCGTGACTGTTGATTCGTGTAATGAAATCAAGAGTAATCGAGAGGGCGATGGCTTTTGTTCGGGACGCATGAATTTCGTCGGGCGACCATTAATTATTCGAAATTAAATATCCTTCGAGGGCTTTAATTAAAATGTTTACAATGTCGCCCCCGTGTCCCCGCGAACCGCCGTTCAGTACGCCGACGACATTTTATGATGCCGATATATTAAAAAGGCGAGGATTCATTCATCATGACAGTTTTTGGCGTTTGTTGTGCAACGCTGTGACGAAATTGGGCTCTCCGCGGCGGTATCAAATAAAACGGTGGAACGAATTCGAACACAGACAGAGGAGCGGCGACCGAAAAAAAAAAAGGGAGCATCGTAATATCGCGTGCGAGAAACCGGGAAACATCTAAAGCCCGGGGGGTCGTCGCGCAATTAACGAATCTGGCTTCCACAAATCACGCCACCGTGCGATTGCCTGTTTCCAAAGCCAATAATGCAATTATAACACGGCCCGATAATATTCGCGTAATTAAAATTCCGCGCCCTACGACCGACAAGCCTCACCGGGAACCTTCGTGCCTCCGCTGCCGGCCCCGCAGTCGCTGACTCTTGGGAGCAAACGATTCTTGTTTGTTTTGCAAACAAAGGGGTTTCTCGTAAGGGTTAGAGGAGACTTGGGTCGACGGAGGACGAGACGGGCGAACGAACGAAGGAGCGAGAAACGACGAGCCGAGCGGGGGCGAAAGAAGGAGGGGAGGCAAGCGAAAAGGGGGCGCTGGAAAACAGGGGCAGAATTATTACATCTTTTGTTCGAAGGCTCGAACCGCCCCATTTGCGGAATTGCGGATCGCGATCCAGCCGCGATTGCGACCGCTGAATGCCACGGGGTCGGCGAGGCTTTTGTTAGTTTTGACTAATTTCCGCCAGGTAATCTGCTTCAATTCGAATTTCCCCGACCGTAATGGCGCGTTACATAGGAATTCGATAAAACCCGTCGACGCGATTTGAATTCTTAATTAGTCGACGGCCAACCGGAAACGAGCGCTCGTCGTTCGCCGTCGCTCGCACGCGAGGATCCATCGACTCGTACCGCCCCGGATTTCGTTTCGGTCCGGAACCCCTTGTCTTCCAGGATTTCGCGCGGCAAAGATAACGCGACCCGAAGAACGGCGATCGTAAAATTTTAATCCCTACGCGAGGCTGGGATCGCAGCATCGGCGAGAGTCCGCCCCTCGAGCGAGTTTAATTCTTGCGGGTCCCATCGGTGACTTTATCGCGAGAAATTGCCACGGTCCGGAAACCGTCGTTACAGCATCGTTACCGTAAGAACTTACTGCGAGAGCATTGTTACGGCTAATGTTACCGAACTTGGTTAACTTTCAGTTTTACCGCCGATTCGGATTAAGAATTTATGGTAACGGCCGGGACCGTTCGGTTTATTCGCCGCCCGCGAAGAACCGAGAAAACGTTTTCCAGAGACGCTTTAATTACCGCGGTCTAATATTTATCGCAATGGGAGTTTCGAGCCACGAATCGTCGACGAAAATGGTACGCGTGTCTCTCTGGCGACGGGAAACACACGGGCATAGGGAAGAGCAGAAAGAGGATGTGTAAACAGAGAAGAAGTCATTCAAGACTGCGGTTGGAACTCAATGCATCTAGACGGTGTCTCCTCGTCGCGCATAATTCGATCCGTCCATCGGATCGCCTTACCGTCGATTCGATAAATCGGGCAGCTTGGGGACGACGTAACCGAGCACACTGGATATCGTGTGTCATCCACTTGCCAGGTCGGCGCTTTCGTCGGCAGTCAATTACATTAACGAAGAAACACGGGGCGACAAGCGAGGAGGACGAGTCCGAGGAACTTATAATTTCACCCTGCTAACTCGCCATTTTTCCTCCTTCCCACCGCGTAACAATATACTCGCGGCCGTCCCGAGTTCCTTGGTAGTTCGCCAACTTCTGCTAATAACGACGAGACATTAATTTCGACCGATTGGACCCAGCGGACTTCAACGACAGCGCCGAAAACACGAAGGAGGAGGTATTTCCGAGGAGGACGAAAGATTTTCCTCTCACTCGGTGCGGCGATTCGAAGAACCCCTCGCCAGCATTCGAATTCTCATTCCGCGTCGGAAGGAGGACTGTTTTAACCCTTCTTCTTTACGCCGCATAATCCTTCCCTCTGGTAAACTCTCTCTTGGCGGTCGGTATAATCGCGCCGCACCGGTATCCCCGCGGGAGCCGTTGCTCCCGACACGATTTCTCCGAAGGATGAAACGACGAAAAGTTTAATGAGCCCGCCTACCGCGTGTCCTCGGTCGGTAAAATTTCCTTTCCTGAAGCTCTCGATCCAGAACGGAACCCAGCATCCCTCCAATCTACCTTCAGATAAAAATCCGAGTTTTCGAATTCCCGAATTTGGACGAAAATCGATGGTGTAGAACAGTAGTGTCAAACTCATGTATGAATATGGGCAACCAAATTCAGTTTAAGAAAATCCGCGGGCCGCAGACACGAAGAAAAAAAAAGTCTTTTATTTATAATAGAGAATAACTCATTTAAACTTTACATTTATTTTTTTTTAACAAATTTACAAGAATTAAAAAATACATTAAAAGATACATTAATTTTAGAAATTAAAAGACTTAATATTTTTTTTACTAGACACTTAGCATCTTTTCGCAGATACTATTTTATCGATATCGGGTGTAATTTTTTGGAATAAAGATATTTTTAACATAGATTTTAAGTGTTCATTTGTTAACCTCACCTTGTGTGAAGTTTTATTAGTCTTTAAGACAGAAAATAATTGTTCACATAGATATGTACTACCAAACATTGCCAAGATTCTCGCAACAAACATACGCATTTCAATAAAATGTTCCGGCAAGTACGAATAAAAATCTGGAATGTCAATTTCATTATATTTTTCCTTCAGCATTGTGTTGTATTGTATTTTTTTGGTAATAAAATTAATTCCAAGTTTTGGGCTGCGGGCCGCACTCGAAGGTCTTGCGGGCCGCGTGTTTGACACCACTGGTGTAGAAGAACGGAAAATGCATAATCTTCAGACGTATTTTAACGGTCCACCGTGGATCAAGCTTTCCTTGAAGAATCCTCGTATCAACTGCGCGCGCCACTCGGTAAGGTTTCACGGTGTTCCGAAACGTGAACGCGGGCTGTGCACTAATGGACCAGCTTAAATATGTAAGGGCAGCCTGCCCACCGGGTAGCGGGTAACAATAAACTAACACTTAAGACGTACTCCGAGACACAATGCCAAGTCACACTCTTCGCGCTAACGATCTCACCTACCGAGCTTCAAGTCTTGCGCCGCGCCGTTGCTGTTCCGGTGCCGTACGTAAGAAACGCGAACGAGTACTAAACTGCTAGCAAATATTTCCTTGGGCTAACAAATATGTGTTTACCAGCAGATACTTGAACTTAGGAAAGTATGCGAGTCCCTTTTTTGCAACTATAACCTAGTAGATTAATATTTTTCTCCAACTCTTATTTCTATGGCTGCAAGGAAGAACGACTCGTCGCAATTTTCAAAAAATTGAATTTATGTCTTAACTCAAGTCCAGGAAACAAAATTTATATTATTATCAGAGAGAAAGTGTATTAAACGAACTTTTCTTTTGAAAACGAAGATTTAATAAAATATAAGATCATAATACAGTATGGTGATCAGAATTTTAGATGCGAATATATCTCGAAAACGAAACAAATGTGACATGCGTCGCTTTCTCTTATGACCACAGATTTATCCTTCTGATTGAGAGAAAAATGCAAACATCACTGAAAAATCCCATTTGATATCATTTTTTCGCACTACGTGAGCGAATTCAATCTATCAGTAAGTCTAATTTAGTCTTACTAGGTATAGCGTTTCAAAAAAGCGTGAAAAATTGTGAAATGAGGTGAATGTCCCAATTTCTGCTCATTTAAGCGTTCACTCGTTATGAAAAGGATATCAAGCATTTGTTTGCAGTAAAAATTTGCAAAGTGACTGATTAATACCTCGATAATGAATCAATTAATTCAAAAATATTTGAACAAAGATGTTATATGCCGTTTAATTATTAATAATGGCTAAATCAATGTAGTACTCTAAATGTCCGTATTTCTGCTCACGACAAATAACTTACAAAAAATCTAGTAAAAATCCAGAGTAAAATACAGTAAACGCTTTTAGTATTATGCTGTTCTTTAGTCTAAGCAGTAAGAATACGATCAGAACGAGTAAGTTCCTTGTCTTAAAATTTTTTTCCTTGCTTACGTAGCACTTTCTTTCTAGCAAACCTGTGCATCACTCGCGTGAATGATCAAAGTACTTATAATTATTTTTTTACAATTATAGTACAAACGTAACATTTATAATAATAAGAAAAATACGAAGTGATTAGAAATCGGGACATGAGCAGAAATCGGGACATTTACCTTACCTACTGACCAAAGCCTGTGTAATTCGTTAAGTTAAACGTTTGAAACATTGTTAAATAAAAACGGAAGTTCGAAACATTGCAAAAGACTGAAATTGCCTTCGGAGAGTTGATTTAAATAAAATGCGAACCTTTTTAAAGTACTCCCTTTCAAGGTGAAAGAAGAAATCGAGGAACGAGTACTTTTCTTCATTTAAAAAGAAGAATACGAAACTACGTAACTCGGCACGTTATAAAAGCTAACAATGATGGAAATATTAGTTTTTAAAGCCGCACAGGGTGTCGTTAACAGCCTGAAGCCTTGCCGCCTAGGCGGCTGAAAGTTGCTACCCCCTGGTTGCTCGTCGGTTTCCTTACGCCTCGCGTTTATAGGCCTTCGTGAGCTATAATTCCTCTTTCCGCCATGCTCGCTTCATACGTAAGAAAGAAAACGTGTTCTCGTTCGTCTACTTCTCGCCGAGTTATACGAGCATCTGTATAACCTTCGTTTACGAAGAAACCATTTAACGCGAAGAAAATTTTCGGCGTCGCGAAAAATTGTGATTCGAGAAGAATCCGTTCCACCGGCTTTTCGACCATTGAAATCTTAAATTTGATCGCGCCTTTCGATCGCGACGGTCGATAACGGCAGTCATTATAAATTTAAGCGCTTTTAACAAAAGCCACGTTAGCTCACAGCCGTTTCGCACGCAAGCGGCACTTTGCATGCCGCATTCCGGACGACTTGCCACCCTTGTTTGAACTACCGTACTGGTGTTGCGCTCAAAGTCCGAATGCATAATTAATCGGGTTATCAATTAAAGGAGCGCCGCCGATTCGTGACCGCTCGGAGCGCTCGTCGAATCGCTGTTACGTCGATGTTCGATCGCGACACTAAAAACGGAAACGCGACTAGCCGAATGACGGCTTTGAATTAAAGCACCGCCGACCCAGATTCCAGTTTCACCTAGCCGGTCGTGTAATAATTCCAAACGTTGACTTATTTAGACAAATTAACGGCGGTTATTTCCGTTCATTGAACCGCTTGCAATTTTAAGCGACAGTCAATGAAACGCGAATGATGAACGGCTCTAGATCCTGTCTACTCCGTTTTGTCTAGATTAGCATTTCTATTTAATTCATCAAATCCGTCCCCAGGGAAGAATATACTCAATTGCTTTTAATGCTTCGGTGACCGAAAATAGCAAAATTTTATTTTTGCGGTCGACGATCTTTCGAATAGATAAATTATTTAAAAGAAAAAACGTGTTATGAGATCTTTAAATAATGACGCTCTTCGCGAACGGATTAAATTATCACGTATATTTTAGTACGTTCGACGCGTCATCAAGAGTCGCGTGGGTCCGAATGGTATTCGAATTATTCGGGGCGATGCGATGTATTAATCACAGCGGCCACGGTTTTATTGTCTTTGAATCGATTTACATTCCCGCTAAAGCGACCCTGTGTCGATCGACTGTCGATCGATCTGAACTCTCATTGGCGGAACAGTACGGAGGCATGTAAACTCTGTTTGAAGCCGACGAACTCAATCATTCTCTCTGTTCTACGACACGGCAAGAACCAACACGGTCTGCGCAAATACGGGGAACCGTGTGCACTTTGCTCGATATTTAATGCGAACGTCAGATCCTTCTGGTGCATTTTCAATCAGCCAGAAGGGAATCGGATTACGCGATCGTTCCGCTAAGTGGTAACCGAACTTTTATACAAGCAATACCAACTTATATTGGGAATGTTCAACATGCAAGATTAATCGATGACAGTTCTTTTACCAATGAAATACAGAGATGCACTTAATATTATCAGTATCGTGCGTACGGCCCTGCTATTAATATTTAAATCTGACAATAAACAAGTAATCCTTCTATACTCAATACTCACTTATAGCAACCATTTCGACGATTTAAAGTTTAAAACATCCTCGAAAAGTCTATGCATTAGTTGATTACTTCCAATATTGCGCCCAGCGTTGCAATTTATCGCGAACTATACTATATTATTATTAAATAACTACGTAACAAGCTATAAAATATAACAAACACGAAATCTCGCAAGTGATTAAACTTCGCAACCGTTATTATTGAAACGCGTCACGCGAGCAGCAAATCAGTTTAAATCCACGGTTTTACATAGAAATTTGTCTAGCGCCGGTGGCGCTCTCTGTGACTAAACGGCCGAATCATTGGCGCCTTACTACTAAACGGTAAGCTGCGTCTGTCATTGGCTGAAGGTGGAAGAAACCCACAAATGAAAATTACGTTAATAATTATTGTTACATTCCGCATCTATACTTCTTGATCTATGCCAAGACAGTTTGAATTTGCCGGCGCCGCGAAGTTAACATGTTCAAATACAGTCCCGAGTTTTAACAATCTAGAATTTATTGATCGCGATTCAATAATAAAAATTGTAATCACCATCGGTATTGTGAATGTCGTAGTTATTTGTAAAGATAATAGTTTATGTTTAAAGTATAAAATGTAAATGGTGAGGTGCGCTTGACGGATGGCCAGTTAGCTCGAGAAATTTCTATTCGTGCGATCGTAGTTGGGTGACTTTATCAACGTGAGGTAAGTCAACAAGCGATAAGTTAACGTATATTTCCTGTAGTATAGTGCAAAAGAAAGCGTCAATTTTCACGCCTTCCATTGATGGTGCTAATTGACTCATTATTAGAATATATTGCGCATTTGAACTGAGGGACACGCCGCGGTCACCTTCCGTCACTTAAGAATCTTTCGAACTTTACGATCGTTTTTGCAAAAATACGATAATATTCTTGCATGCTAACGAGAATATTTTATTCAGAAAAGTACCGGAGATATTTTACTATATATTAAATATATTTCACACTGAAAAAGTAATAATTACAATGTCAAATAGGATTTTATAAAACAATGAAGTTTGATAAACACAGAAATAATTTTTAACACTTTTATTAATACATTAGCTTATATGATACCATAAATGTTTTGTTAATGGAACTTCATGATCTTAATACTAGTTTATGCATTCGAATTTCCATGGTCAATGACCTATAGGGCCGATAGAGACACTAAGTAGATAATGATATCTAAAGTCAGACTGCTGATGTAACATCGCGACATCCACTCCTCTGCCGATCATAATCTTGTTTAATGTACCGCTTCGAATTTAACACTTGCAGACCTTACAGCTGCACTGGCCACCAGCCTTGCAAGCGCATTTGTCTGAAAAACATTTAGACACAAATTATAAAACAGTCGAATAAAATAAAACTAGATCATTTGATCATTCAATTTGTCATGTCTAATACTGTCGTAAGAAATGTGGTAAAATATTGAGCAACGTCTAAGATCCGGTAGAAGTCGAATGTCATGGAAGTATAACATTGGACAAAGCAATGACCTGGCGGACACGACTAAACGGTCGTTGCCCGAGTTTACGAAAAAAGTACAGGCGGAACGAAAGACCGTGACTACATTCTTTTCGTTTTGCACTTTGTTCAAGAAAAAAAACTGAAGTTCGACCCGTGAACAAAAGCTTGATTTGTTGCCACATTACGTTCTATGGGATGACGTAATAGTGCCTATCCGTTTTGTATACGTTAGAATAATAGAAAATAATAACAATTGAAAAGTAATTACCTCCGCATCCGGAGTCGCAGCACTTGCATGAGCCACCGCACTTGCAGCTCTGACATTTGTCTATAACAAATTAAAAGTACAACATTAAATAAGAAAAAATTTCAACAAAATACAAGTAGGAAATTGAATAAAAAAAATTCTTTTACTATATGATTACAATATTTTGTACTTTACTGAGAAAATGATGAGAAGGAAAAACATAATTGATTGTTTCCTACGCAATTGAATAACGTATGGGGTACCAGAGGCGTTCCCGACATAAATTTCATACTACATATCAAATTTCGATGTATAGTTACATGAAAATATTTTGAGCATAGTAACGCATTGAAAAACTTTTGTTGATGGAATGGACAATAATAATTAACAATAAATAAAAGCTTCGGAAATTAATCAATAGACTCGAAATAATTTATAGTACAAAGATATATATTTTACAATTTTCGGTACGTGAACAATGAATGTAATTAAATTTTTTAAACAGCTGCACAGTTCAGAAACATTAAAAATTCGTTGAGTATTTTGTTAATAAATTTTGTATAAGGTGGTATTAGGGCTTACCTGAGCACTTGTCGCATCCTGGTCCCGGCATTTTGATTTGTTGATTGCTTGCCTTGCAGTCGGTCCTTCGAGTTCAGTTAGGAGCTCAATGATCACTTGTCAGCTCGTTCGTTGCGCTTCGTATTTATCGATCATCCCCTACCATGACTTCTCTTATTTCGTAGTACGTACCTGACGGCGTGTGCAACCGGCAACGTGCGTGCCATGCGCAAACCAGGGACGTGCTTATCTTTGTTACTCTTGGCTCCGTACAACTGATCTTCTCTAATCTCTATTTCTTGCATTACATTTACTTTTCTTAGCACTACATATTATAGACTCACAAATTATCCAATTTCAAAGATATAAATTTCAGAATATGGACCTCAAAATACAACTTTTATATTTTCTCCGGTAACAATCTTCTATTGTGTTTTACTACTCCAGTATAAATATCGCTGAGAAATGCGTATTTTATAAATTACTTAAGAAAAGAAGCAATTTAGATTAAGTATATACACTTTCAATTTTAGTGTACATTCAATTTTTTCTATCAATGAAAATTGTCTCAGGGCGCAAATATTACGTTTACGTCCCTGAATGAGTACAGCACGAACCCAATGAAAATTGCTGCACGTTACACAATTATGCGAGATAAGACGTAGATCCAGTACGACGGATCGTGCGCAAGTTCGTTGTAAACATTACACACTACTATCTAATTGATACCAATGACTCACATCCTCACATAATCGAAAGTGATAATTCTATCTATTGTTTTCTCTAGATCAACTAGGAAATACAATTTACAAAGTATATCTGTGTCATCTTGGTTTTCGGTACGATAGGAAATTTGTGAACATCGTCTCCATTTTCAAACATAATACGCAATATAACACTGAGTAGAATTATAGAAATTTTATTTAAAAATATTGCTTTGTTTTAAAATCTCTTTCGAGTAGACGCAACAAAAACATGAATCGTTGCTAATTACATTACTAATTAAATCTTTTTTTGTTTGTGAAGGAAATTTGTTTTACTTGCTGCTTGTTCAATATGTATAGATATATCTTCTGGATCATAGTTGATCTCGACCATTTCAGGGCCTCTTGTTGTTCCCGTAGTTCCCTTATTCTTCATGGAAGTAATTCTACCTGAAAACCATCATACATACATACTTCAAATATTTGAATTAAAAAGAGAAATTGTTTTGTGAGACAATCGTGATACCTTCGTGACGAATAATAATTCTGTTTTCTGCTGTTTCGAGCAATTTTTCTACGCGAGTCCCCGGTTTAGTAGGTTTAGTTTCCTTTATCTGTGGAGCATATAATTAATATGTTGCTTTTGTGATACTAGAGAAATTCTGTGTAGAACTTACAGTTTTCACTTGTAAAGGAAGTTTGTACGAAACCTTAGGAAGTACAAAGTAACCTTTAGATGTACTACAAATATCAGCTGTTTTCGGTGTAGTTACCTTTGAAAAAAAATTTAAAAAAAATATGTAAATATTTTATTTCTTGAGCAAATTTGTAACCATTTGCATTTACCTCGTGTTTATACGGCCGATTTGTTTCTACGCTTGGGGATAAGTTGATCCTGAGTGGTGTCTTTCTTTGAGTTTTACCTATGGATGGTGTAGGTTGTTTTAAATTACTATCTGGAGTCCTTTTGACGTTGTTTTTTGCAGGCGAAAGCAACATATCATCTGTTTTAGCACGTACATTTTTTATCAATTGCATATCTGTACCTCTTATATACATACCCACTGGTGAAATTATAGTATTGTAATTCAATCTGTACAACCCTTCTGCATGTGGGCTCTTCAAAATATTTTGTGATTTTTTTCCAGGACTGGGAAAATATAGTGTTTTCTTTTTGTAATTTTCAGTCTGTGGAGATTTTCCAGGGGTAAAGAAAAATTTTGGTTTTACATTCTCTGTATTTTCTCTATTATTCCCGTCTTTTTTACCTATTAATGGTAATTTGTTTCTGTTATATAGTTTCGAAGTTAATATATTGCTTCTGATACATTCAGTTTTTTTTGTACTTGAAATTTCTTTTTTATTTTCTTTGCACTTTAAATCAATGTCTCTATTTGCTTTGAAAGCAGATTTAGCTGTGTTTGGTTTGCACAGCAAACTAAAAAAAGGTTTCTGCTTTTCTAGGTACGTTTGATAATTTTTGCAAGACGTTAAAGTTTTTAGAAATTGAACTTCATCGTGAGACACAGAATCAGTATCATCGTCAGTACTGGGCATAAATGATGCTCCCAATGATTTTTGTAATTCTGCTGTTACAGAATCGCCATTAATTTCTGTAATCAGTCTTGCTGTATCAAGGCATCTTTTCCTTTTCTCAGCTATATCTTGTAGAAGTGTTTTTTCCAATTCGTCTGGATCATAAGTCATATAATCGTACGTAGCTTTCTTATTCGGCTTATTGGACTCAGAATGTTTGTTTATTTTCATAGATTTCGTTTTAGAATACGATACTTTTTCACGTTGATCATTTATTTTGCAACTAGAGTTTTCTAACTGTGGTTTTGCATAAGTGAATTTTAATTTACTAGTGGATTTTGTTAGTGGACTCTGATATAAAGATTTTCCCAATAACTTAGGGCTATTTACAATTGTCTTATCTTGCTGA
Organism: Perdita meconis; assembly: GCA_030770465.2. Classification (NCBI taxonomy): domain Eukaryota; kingdom Metazoa; phylum Arthropoda; class Insecta; order Hymenoptera; family Andrenidae; genus Perdita; species Perdita meconis. Next base: position 5,781,649 of record JASKOS020000016.1, read on the forward strand.
CTTACATCGATGGTACTATCATTTAAAGAAGCCATTTGTTTTTCGCAAATATTTTGAAGTTGACTCATGCTTAGCAAAGAAGGTACCGATACGCTTTTACGTAAAGGATGAGAGTATTCCTGGTCTTCAGGGAATAATCTCTTGCACTGAGCCTCTAAATTTTCGAAAGATTCCATACTAGATATGTTTGCCGATAAATTATTTAGATTGTCAAGACTTCCATTGTAATTAGTTTTCGTAATTTTTTGAAATAATCTTCTCTTAATTACAGCTGCGCCAGACAAAGGTGTGATGGGTAAAGATGTCGCGTTCATAGCTGAACTCGGTAATTTCTCATTCTTACGGATGCTAATGTTAAGAGGTTTATTAGATTCAGAATTTGGCAAAATTTGTTCTGTACACGCAGGTGACAATGGAGAGGGAGGCCATTCAGGCGGAGCTTCATCTTCAATGAATTTGCACATTTTCCTGAACTCTGTTGTTAATCTGCTTAAATCTATTGCAGAAGGGCCAAGACTATTTTCTTCATTGTTAATTACAGATTCTTCTATAATAGTTAATAATCTTTCTGTGAAATTCTTTGGAGAATCAATATATTTGTCAGACAGACGTCTAATAATTTGTCGTGGCTCTGACACTTCTTTTATTCGATTGTACTGATTGTCCAAAAAGCAGAGGATACTTTCAAATTTCTCCTGATGACCACTTAACGATTCATGTTCATCTTGGATATCAGTTTGTGTTTCCTTATTTGTATCGACTGGTGAAGAAATAAGTTGTGATGCTGTTCTTGACTTTGGTACATTTTTCTCTGGTGCAGATGCTGTACCAAACTTGTGATGTATATTGTAATTAGTATCCCGTTGTGAACTTTCGTTTGTTATATTATGCGAATGTATCACTTCTTTGTTGGACGAAACCGATTTTAGTTCCTCTATTATTGTTTCACAGGCTTCGTTCGTAGACTGTTTGTCCGTCATTGCACATTGTGGATTGTTATTCTCCTTATTATCATCAAATTTTACGTCTGAATGCGTAGAACTAACATTGCATTGCGATTGTTCCTGTAAGAGATCACTTTGAAACAAATCGATGCGTTTATTCAAATCCGGCACAGGTTCCATTGATGTAACAAGCGAAGCGGATGTATTCAGTAAAGAAGGTGTATGAGAGTTTTTTATAGAACTTCCAGCTAGAATAATGGAGTGATTACTATCACGTAACGCACCATGAGGTTTCTGTTTAGTTCTAGTTGCGGTTTCATCCAGACTGTCTTGAGACATCGAACCGTGTGAATAAAGTGTAACAGACTCAATATCAGAGACGCTACTGCATCCTGGGGAAAAGAATTATGTACTTGTTTGTTAAAGAAACTATAACGTTTACCATGTAAGAACAACCACTTGTATCACGTTTACTTACGAAAACTGGTCAACGAATCTGTGAAATCTTCGGCATGTCTTCGACGTTGACTCATTTTAATATCTTATTAAAAACTTAATTACAATAGAATATAATAGTACGTGCAAGTTAATTCGCTGTTTTCTGTATACATTCAAATGTATCTCCTAAGTACGTTAGAATTAGCTGCCATTATTTCTTTTTGAATAACAGAATGACCAGGAATGACAACGTAACGAAAATCCCTTCTATCTAGTCTAGTGATTACTGTATACGCGAAGTTGGTACGCTCTCGAAACTCTGAAGCTAGTTGCATATTCAATTGTTTTTAATTCTTTTCGATGTGTTGAATTATTTGCAATAATTTACAATAATTGTAGAAGATACGACTGACGACCAACGGCGATCTTTCTCCTGTCGAGGCGCTCAGTCGACTTTTTTGTATTCTCCTTGGTATTTCGCATAGGACTTATTGTATACGCGTAATCCTACGTTTCTGTCATTTCTGTGTACACGTGGATTTGTTTGATAGTTTGATCTACTGTTAGTTCAGTAGGTAAAGTACAAAAACTTCATGACATCCGATCAACAATCAAAAATTAATATTTCTGTACCTAACATTTACGATGCTAAGTACACAGAATTTGTAAATAAGGTGCTAAAGGAATCATTAAACAGTTTTGAAAGGGAACAAAAATGTATGTATTTTATCATATTTTATAATAAGATAAAACATCTGTCCTTTGATCATTTTAGTTGTGGATACAGTACTATTGAATCTTTACAATATCTTCGGTGATGTATTCGAAAGGGCATTAGATTTATATGAACAAGGGCGCGTGACTCTTATTTTTCCATCTGAAACAGTTAATGTTGCACCGCACAGCAATAGAAATAATGCCAGACATTTAGTACAAGTTAAAGGTCTGTCTGGAGCAATATACACATTTTTTCCAGACATAAATTATTGCACATGTGCTTCTTTTAGGTATAGTTTTTTTATATTTTTCTTTCATCAACACTGTAGGTAAAACTTTGGTAGTTACATCTTTATTAATTTATGAGTGAACAAACAAGGTTTACTAGCAACTACTAAATATTAATCTAATATTAAATTTTAACCTTGCAGATGTCAAGTATTAAATGATAGAACTTTATTTACTTGCAAACATGTGTTAGCAGCTTGGTTAGCAACAGCTACAAAACATAAATTGTCTTACCAATATATAACAGAGAAACAATTTCAAAATTTGCTATTATATCAAGTTTCATACAAACAACATGACTCCTGATGCAGACAATTATAAGTTGGTTGCGAAACTAGGAAATCTTAAGACTGTAGTTCAATTATTAAAAGCAATTAATTTTAAAGAGGTACAATAACATGAGACAGTCGCTTAAATGAAAAAATTAAATATATTCAGCTAACAAACATTTATATCTTATTCAGAATGCAACTTGTTTTGGAACTGAAAATGGTTTAAAAGTAACAGTGGAGGATGCAAAATGTATGCAAGCTAGTGCTTATATTCCAGTTCACGTGTTTCAAGAATTCAATTTGACAGAAGATGTAATTTTTAGAATTAATTTAAATGTTCTGGTGGAGTGTCTTTATATGTTTTGGAGCAATATTAATTCTCAAGGAAGTTCAGTGGCTTTACAGCTGTTTTATAAAGTATTATATATACAATAATTTTTTTTACAAATGTAGGTGAATTAAATATTAATCAACGTTAATATTGATAGGGTTCAGGATATCCTGTAACTGTACTTATAGAGGAGGATGGTATCATAACAGATTGTTCTTTAAAAACTCAGGATCCCGATGAATTGTTAGATTTTCATTTAGAGCCAGAAAAAGTTTTAAACAAAGTAGTTTTGCAAACTGAATTACTGAAAGACATTTTATCAGAGCTTGATCCAACCAGTGATTTGATTGAGGTATAATCAGTGCAACAAATATAATCTCGTATTTACAAATAGATAATTTTTCAGTTTTATACTTGTACAATTATATTGCAGCTGCTGTTGTCACCTTCTCCACCATTTTTCCGAATTAGTACAGCTGGTTTGGCTGGAATTTGTCACGTTGAGTTACCACACGATGGTGACTTAGTAGATAATTTTCAATGTACAACAACAGCCACATGTAGTTACAAATTATCACATATTAAACCAGCTATGAAGGCATTGCAACATGCAAATAAAGTTTCCTTGAGAACTGATACTTGTGGATTATTATGTTTTCAATACATGGTCAAGACAGATGACAGCCATACTTGTTATATAGAATACTATGTAAGAGTCGTTATAGTTCTGTTCTCATTTTGCTTACATAAGGAAACTAGTCTAGAGTTGTATAAAAATATTGTTTCAGATTTCACCTGTAATAGATCCAGACGACTAATTTAACTGTAACTTGTAATGGGATAATGCAAAGATTTAAGTAACAAATTTGTAGCAACCTCATGCAAAAAACATTAATTTTGTTTATACACTTTTTTTAGTTTTGTATTAAAGAAAAATACATTTTTACAAAATTCGTAGTTACTCCAATCCCTTTATTCGTTAAGAATTCGTTTCAAGTATCCGTGAACGGATACAATGTACAAACAAGGAAGCAAAAATATCTGAACGATATTTAAAGTGCATACAAAATATATAAATCGACAAAACTTTCGAAGTATTGTATAACAACGCTTCGCGCATACACGAATAACATTGTATTCGAAATATCTTGTGCGTATATTTTCACTTTGAAATGATATTAACAATGTTTATACGTCTGTGCGTGTATCTCCTGTTTAATTTACATTTAACAAAATAATGTATCGCGCTATGGCTGGCAAGAAAAAACTTTCAATGTCATTGTTCAATCGTTGACCTGAGCAACGTTCTCAGATAGCATGCTTTTCTTATTTATTGGACCTTGTATGTTCTCGTGCACACTATGTTGTCGACTTTCATGATCTGAAACAGAAAAAATTGTTTGTGTCATTCGTTCTTCGAGGAATACATAAACAGAAATACTCGCTGTACGTTCCTGCGTATAGTACAATTTCTTATTTCGCCCGTTTCACGAACCTTCGAAACGATTGATTTTCATTAACGCTATCATTGAGGTTCTTATTAAATTATGCGGGTCACGAACGCGGGGAGTACACGCCGCGGTAATTGACGGACCTTTTAACCAATGGACAAAGCCATTGTTATTATCATTAGACGTTTGCCCAGTTATCTTTCGTCGTGTCGTTCAACCGTTCGGGTCGCACGAAACGTTAACTCAATTGGAACGTTAAACTTATAATTCTTTAATGATCTCTCACGATATGTGATTACGTAATTTATTACCGCCCCGGTTTTTATTAGATTTGAACGTTCACCGTCCAAATCGAGGAGATAATGAATGAACCGCAGAGACACAAAGGTTGCCGACAAACGTTTTATACGATTCATTCAATAACGTCCTCTCCTCTTCTTTCGTGACTGCTACGTACCGCTTTCATTTCCGTCGGCGAGAATTCCCTCTCGATGGTGGTCTGCTTCTCGCCCTTCTGGACCTGAGTGAGTTTGTTTCCCTCCAGGCTACAGACGCTCTTCACTTTCCTACCGTCCGGCGTTTCCTCTTCGAATTCCTCGCCGAGCTTGAATTTGATTTCGGTGTTTTTGAACGCGCTAGTCGTTTTCAGCGTGTATAGACCATTGTTCTCCGTTAATTCAACCACGGGGCTCACGCTGCCGCCCACTTTACGTGTCATCAGACCCACACCTGGAAGGACAGAAAGGGGGGCTTAGAAATGCGAACAACCGAAAACAAAAAGAAAAGTAGCTCGGACCGATCGTTTTCAAATCGCTGTTTAGGATCTCGAATGCATTCTACGAATTGAAAAATGATCTCAAGCGTTCTTCGGTCGACAACAGATATTCGCTGTGGCCTGTGGCACTCCTTTTCGCTCCCAGTGATTACGTTATCACCTTTGTCAATGTAGAATCAGCTTAAGCGCGCAAATACATGAACTATTGCAAACTTTGAAGTTTGAACCCTCGCGATATCGTTCGCGACTCCGCGTGGTCTGTCCGCGTGCATATATCTTCGAAGGCGATCGTCGTATCGCGTAATCTTGTTTCCTCAGGTCAAATTACGCGGGACGCGATGTCTACGCTTTCGTGTTTCACAGAGTCTACGTTTACTGCCGATACATATACTGCGTAACGTTTACCAATATGACCGGTATATTAACAGGAATGTCAACCGCGAGTCTCCAGCTAATAGCACAGTGCACGCTCTTTCCGTCCAGGAAGATGTAATTTATATTCTTTTCTTCGCATTAACGAACGTTTTCACGCGTGGGCAGCGCTAAGAGCAGAGTGCCACTCGCCACTCTATTTAATTTCCGATAACTCGATTGCAACACACAGCGAGTATACTATATCGCTGCATTTCTACCGCTTTGTACTACAAAGTTTCGCACCGCCTTGCACACGTGCCGCTCGGTCGGGGTCCGTTAGCGTTTATTCACAGGCGGAACGTCCAATGTATTTTTATTAAGCAAACTCAACAAGTACCAGTACATTGTTACGATTCGACTGACAATTGCGATTTATTAATCTTACTGGTAAATTAATTCAAGTGCTAAATTGGAGTACAATCGGACTCTGTCTGGCGGCGCACGGCGGGAATTAAGCGTAAGGTCAGGTCGTTGCACGGCCTCCCGGGAGCATAGTTCAACGCATTAAAATTGATTATCTTATTCATCATTACGATACACGGACTATCTACTAATGAAACAATATTTTTACGACAAAAATAGATTTGTCGAGCACTTCTTTGTATACGTGTAGACCGCATTTCTCCGTTTCCGTTATGCAGAATAAGCGTATTATGTTTGTGTTATCTTGGTGTCGGTGTTTCTTAGTCGACTATACGAATACGAATAACAAACGCGGTGCATTATATATTCTGCGCTTTAATTTACCCGAACTAACCATGCCGCTCAATTAGCGAAGTCCTCGTTAACTCGTTACCTTCAAAATCGCCTAAATTAACCAAATTACTACCGTACCTGAAATATCCACGTTGCAGGGAAAAATCGTATTTAAAAAATTCCCAACGCTTCGGTTATTACGAATACTTGGCCCTTTTCTGTAATTTTCGCGGGCAGTTATCACGAACTAATGATAATAATGTTCGACAACGTAATCTCGTGCGCTAATGTGCGCAGTGATACGCCCCGTTTCGCGAAACTGGTCACCCGGCGTGAGGAACGCGGCAAGGGCAAGGCGTGAGTATACATGTAACCCGAGGACTATCCCTTCGTTGAAACATCATCGCGGCTTACGATAATGATAAATCAGTTCGTACATACCGAGGGCCTTCATGAACTCGTCGAAATTCTCGCTGCTGAACAGCTTGTACTTCTTTCCAAGGAACTCCGTCATGACGATCGATCGAAACTGTCTAGACTTGAGCACGTGACCGAGAATATAGGTCCAAATGACGATCGCTAGGGTCAGAGGCAGGGGAGAGATGAGTTGTAATGGACTCAATGTGCACTGCCTTGTCGCCGGCTTTCGACTGACTAGGATTTGGGAGGACGAAGAACGTTAAAGGTACGTACGCTGTCTGTACGCTCCGAATCAACGACTACACACCTCTTCTCCTCCTCCTCCCACCATCTAGTTTTCCCCCATTCGCCACATCTCTCTCCTTTCCGTTCACCCCCTTTGCACCCGTCCTGCTTTTCGACCTCTCTTTCTCATTTGGCTTTGCTCTCTTCCCCCCCTCTTTCTCCTTTCAACTACAATTCCGATGCGTCTTTCTCTGTTTCGCTGGTTTTGCTCGCGCCTTTCGAAGATCCCCCCTTCTCAGATATTCGCAGCTGCAGCGCGGCGTCGACGTCTCATCGCTCCCGTACCTTGTAATTTCAGCTTTTTCTTTCCTTTTTTATCGTGCATTGTCGCCGACTTGTTTTCATTTTTCTTTCATCGTTTTCGTTGTTTTTATTCATTCTGTTCTGTTTTGCTTCGCCGAATATACAATCGGTGACATCGTTTTCGTTTGCTTTGAGAATGGGCATAATTTTCGAACGAGCCATTTAAGTTCATTATAGAACAATTACAAAATAACTTTCTCTGGGTTAAAGTGCAGCGCTTTTATCGATGAACGTTTATCTATCGCCGTATGTATGTACTTACTGCATTTATTGCTCCGAACTTTAGACTAGCACAGTTTTTCTAACTGCACTCGTCTAATTCATGTCTGCGCGCAATTAACGTTTACAAGATTACCGTACCGCCAATCGCGATTAATTATTCAACGTCACACGGTGTAAAACTTTGGGTCATGCGCGAATGCACGTCTCTTTGCATCAATGCTTCCCGATCATTGGACAGCGAGGATCAGCGCGCCACATGTCAACCAATCACGGCTCCTCACAGCGAAACTATGAATGCAATAATTTATAACGGCGCTCGAATACACTGAATCGATTATTTTTATTACATTGTTTTATTTTTATTATACGGCATAAATGATCAGTCAATACGTTCGAGATAGTTTATCTTATCGAATGATCGAAATTCCACTAGCATCTTATCGGACATAGAGAATCGGTATTTTTGAAAAGTTGCAGTCATTTTTAATTTTTCCGCGAATCAAAGCCGCACCATCGTTCGTGCCGCGCGAATAGCGATGCAGGCAGCAGCAGCGTTTCGTCGACGGACCAGCTGGCGTCGATTTCGCTGCATTTGCCAAAGCCGGCCGGCATGGTCGACGGTCGATAACGGCGCGGTGGAAACGCGACGACGTGGCCGCGGCGTGTCCGCATCCATTCCCGCCTGTGTGCACAGTGTGTCCACAGGATCGCGTAGCAACGCGCCACGTTCGACGTGTGCTGTACACTTGGCAACGCTGAAACTGCGCAAATTCCGCATCCACCGCGGGCAGGGAACGCGAACGCCGTGTGCACGGCCCGTGTTCCGAATGTTCCAATGCCTTCGGCTTCGTATACGATCGCGACGTGAATCATACCGCTCTTGCTGGCACGCTCCGTTTCGCCCGATTTCTTCTTTTCGACCTGGACGACATCAATTTCTCGACGTACTCCAAAGAACCGCGCAGCGTTGTCGCTGCGAAATTTCCCGATTTTTTTCTTCCTGTCTTTGAAAGTGCATATCCGCACAATTTGCATTATTCCGGCTAATCTATTTATAGCGAGCGAGTCGCGTTTCTTCGGCCGCGCGGATATCCCAGACGCCTCCTCGGCAACCGGTTTCAGCCGATCACCGGTTTCCTCGCAAGCGTCATTATAAATCCGGCGCGGTCGACCGGTGTCACCGCGTTGGCAATGCGGGAACGTAGCACACAGCCACAGCGAGAGCGCAGGAAGGGAAGGCGGATCGCGGGTTCCGTCACCGTCGTCTTTCAGCTCGCTCGCCTGCCGCCGCGCCGCGTCGGTAGATTTGGCAACGCTGCCGGCATAGCAGCGGCATAGATTCCGCTCCGCAACCGCAACCGCACGACAGCCTAGCGCCATGATGCCAAACCAAGCTAGCCGTACAACGGTTTCTCCGCAGTGACGCGCAAGCTGCCGGCGACGGCGTAGCACACACGGCAGAATCGCCAGCCTGTCCGCGGCCCGTGTACACTGTTCCGTCCAAATTTTTTCGTTCGTTTCGTTCAAAGTGTCCTCGCCCCTCTCCCCGTTCGTTTCGACGATCGATTTTGCGACCGATTAATCCCGTGGGTCCACCTCACGATCGGATTCATTCCGTATCGATAATCCGGCGTCGCGTTCAGTCGACGATCGACCCGCTCCTCCATCCCCTAACTGCTCCGAGTCGTTTCGGGTTCGATCGTCCCCTCCGATTTCGGTCGCCACGTGTTTCGTCTTGAATATTTTGTCGCGGTTCGATAGGAAAAGGAGGGGCGGAGAGGACGGCGGAGGGTACAACGAGGGTAGCATCGACTTCGGTAGAGTTCAGGATGTTCGATACGGAGAAATTTATCGAGGAGATCGAGAAACGTCCGGCGATTTACGACATGAATCGAAGCGAGTACAACGACCGTAACGCCAAGATGACCGCGTGGGACGAGGTCTGCCAGGTGATGGTACCGAATTGGGCGCGCTTGACGGACGAGGAGAGAAACGTAGAAGGTATACCAGCCTCTTACGATCGATCGATCCGGATTCCTCCGCTTGCACTTGCCCGACCCTGGCCGCCGCGCCGGCCGCGACCGCTCCGTTACCTGCGGTCGTTTAAAATTAGTCAGAATTTTTCCCGTCGAACGGTTATGAAAGTGATGATTGTCCGCTTACGTAATCCTCGCGCGAGGAACGAGGTTTTACGCGTACGCGTGGCGTCTTTCTCTCGATTTCGCGCATTTTTCGCGCGTCGCTCCGAACGATACTCCTTTGGATCGTTCCTCGCGTGACCGATGCGACGGTCCGCTAAACGGCTTAACAATTATTTCGTTCGATGGAATATTGATTTTTCGGCGGAAGCGACTCACGCTCGAAGCGTGTCTCGCGTCCGCGACACCGTCTCTATAATTTCGGCGAAATTTTCAGAGAAAAACTTACGAGGGAAGTGGAGAAATATCCGAGATTATTTCATGAAGGAGCTGAAGCTTCAGAAATCGCAGAAACTGGGAACAGCTGGTCGGAAGCGAAAGAAATACATGTATTTCGATCAGCTGCTATTCCTTATGCCGACGGTGGAGAATAAAAGGTTTGTATAAAGTCCGGGTGAATCCGGCGTTGCTCGACCGTGTAAGATCGTTCTCCTACACGAGCCCGCGCGCGCGTTCGCGTGCACGCGGGTAGAGCCCTGTGTGCGCTCGGTCTAACTGTACGTTTGCAGAAGCATGGGGACGGTGTTAAATAATTGCAAATCGGAGGAAAGCGAGGGGGAAGTTGACAATCCGGTGATCGAGGAATACGACGTGCCATTGGCCCACGCCGCCCCCTCTATTACGACCGGCAGGGACTACCTTCAACCGGGCGCTTCCTATAAAATGTACCCCCGTTACGCGAAGCAGCTTTGCGAGACGTCGTTCACGTCCTTCGATAATGAGATTCACGATATGCTTTCCTCGCACAGCAGCCAGCGCGTTGCCTACGACGACGACGACTACGACAAAATGTTCCTTCTGTCCTTGTTGCCGATCATCCGGCAAGTGCCGGAGGAGAAGAAGCTCGACGTGAGGATACAGATGCAACAAGTTCTCGCTCTGGCGCTCCGTCCTCCGGACAATAAGCAGTCATGAGTTGATTGCGTCGCGATGCGAAGCCGATCCGTGTGATTCGTGTAAGTGGGGGCGCAGGATACGCGGCGTACTCCGTCCGCGCGAACCTCGGAAAACTACACGCGTTTTTATTGTTACCGGGGATGACGTCGCACGGCGAAACGCTGCTCGATGCCCTTTCATCGATATGGTGCACTGTGCTTTTTTCTTTTGTTTGGATTTATTTGTAGAGGAAAACGTGACCGACGAGATACGCGTTGCGAGTGTGCTGTTCACCGCGGCGAGTTGCGACAGATCGGTGGACGATTAAATCTTGTAGATATAAAACGCAGAAACGATTAACCGAGGCGATTTTTTAACTATCGGACAAAGCGTGGCTGGAGTCGACCGATGCAGATGCTTCGATCGGTTTCGATAATCGCTGATAATATCTTAGATTGGACAAGTCACGAGCACCGCACCGCGATAACGGTTCTGATGTAAAGTCGGATGCAGCACGATACATAAATAACACTTCGAGTACCTATACCTGTGATATTATGGAAAACGAACATTTTCCGAACAGATTCAGACGTAAAAACGGCAACTATATCGCGACGACGACGGCGTATCGGCGTTGATAGTCTTGTTTTTTGCGCGCTGACCGGCGACGGATGTATTTTCGTAATCCGAGACAAATTTCGGCGATATTTTATCAATACTCGGTCAACACGGGCGCGGACGTGTTACAAAAGATTATGGCGAACAAACATTGTACGGGAAAAAACAACGTTAACAAATACGCTTACTTTTGGTCGATACAGGATTCGTGTTTGTGTTTAGGGAGACGTGGACAGGTGGCAGCACTTGTACCGCGCTCCTGGAGTTTCCGTTTCCCCTGCGAAACAGCGAAGTACTTAATTTAGGAATTAAATCGTGTTTTAATGAATTGTATATAGTTGAATGGATACTTAAAACCCCACCTGTACTTGTAACAAATGTTTATCGTTAAACACTTGTATCCCCTCGTTTCTTGCTAATGACTTTTTTATTAATTTCAAATAAAACAATTATAACACGTCATTCATATCTGCATTATTACCCGTCTTTTATTCAATACTAATCTTTAATTAGAAGTAGAGACCGAAACGCATATTACGAGGATGAATGAACGACTTTACATAAAGATAGAGGAATATCAAGGATTCCATTATTTCTTGAAAAACTTGATGGTGACGTAAATGGTTTTAACATGATTTACATCTTGATACGGAGAAGACAGTTTCAAAAAAATTTCAGTTCAGTTGCACACGACTGCTCGTAGCTTCAACTCCATACGTGCTTTTCTAGATTTACGGGTTACGGATAAAGAAGATCAGGTTGGACGCCGAAGCGGCTTTGCTTAAACTCCATTCAAAACACAGTGTTTTTGTTAGATCACTCGCTCCTAATTGCGGATAAGATAACGCGACGTTCCGCGAACGGATGTTACTTGATTTGTCTCTTCATTTATATCCCGTGCAAATTGGCTTTAATTATTTTTCCTGATAAAGTAGGTATGCGGTCTACACGCCGCGTTCTTTTATTAACAGAATATAAAACGGTTTTCATGCATGATGTCTAATTATAACAGTTAATTAGCTCCATCCTGAATACTAGATTCATCCTGTTCCATTGTTTTTTCGGTTCCGCATAAAAGCGAGGAGCGTTAAGGTATCGATATCCATAACGTCGGAACTAATGTGGTTGCTTTGTTATTTTCGCGGCCCTGGAACAGCAAATATCGATTAAAAATTTTTTTAACGGCAGAAAATGGTCGTTCGCATAATTTACATTTACATAGTCAGAAACGAACAAGTTTCGGGGCAAAAATTTAGCCCTCGTTCACTTCAGTGAAATGTTACCGACGCACAATCGAATTTCAATTTGCAGCGATTAATTAACGTTGCTCGTTTAGCGAAATACCAAAATGGACCCGGTCCGTATTGCCACTGATTATTATCCTTCCCTTCCTACTCTGTTCGAATTTACACTCTTGTTATTGGCTTTCCATATAATTCGCCCACGATCGCGAGTTCTATTGACCTCGTCCCTCGAATCGATTTCGCTTTACGACAAAATATGTATGACGAATCGCGCAAGAAACTCCGTCACTTTTGACATTTCCTTTGTTACCGAGCATTCGCGACCGTACTCCGAGACAATGGAGGTGCATCGTTTGCCGCGCACTATTGTTTATTTTTTAGTACAGTTTTTTAACCGTCGAAGAGAGCGAGACAAAAGATAAAAACAAAACAAGGCGTCTCGGTATTTTTTATAATGAATAATAGCTAGGTTTCCTGCATCTGCAATTCAGTGATAAATAACTTTGGTATTACTTTGCATATATATTTTAACTAATGTCCTCAAGCACCATAAAATATCAAATTAAGATAGATGAGAGTAAATATCTTTGAAATTGCGGTGCTCCGATTCTCTGTGATGATTCAGTTTCGGGATTGATAACATTTTTGTGGATTATCTAAAATTTTACGGAATAATACACGTTTTTAAACAACCATAATCGTAGCCTACTTCTTATCGAGTAAAAGTACCATTATTCCGCCCAGAAGAAAATTAACTTAACCACGCAACGTCCTCCGGGAGCATCGTTAAATCCCGAAGATATTATCCCATAATATTCTTATGTTTAGCCCTCATGCTTTTATAGAAGCTGATAGTAATTTAGCAACTTTTGGTTAACGTTTCAGTTAGCGAAGGAACAAGGGAGAAGAGTAATCGGCAGCCGTTCTCGAACATCAGGCGCGTAAACATGCAAGGGTTACCAGCAACTAGTGGCGTTTGTCGAAACTCCCTCCAGTGCACACTCCTTTCCCTTCCATTCACTCCCCCCTCAATGGAAATCCCCTACTTCTCGGTCTCCCACGTATCAACCCCTACCGCCCGCTCGCTTCTCTCACCCTCGCACACCGTCCCCCTCTTCTCGCGTCGTCTCTTTCCCTCCGCGACACGCGGGGCTTTCTCTCGCGCGCGCGTTCTTCTGCCTCTGGAGCAACTACCAGCATCCAACGGCCTGCTCCGGACTTCAGTCCACGTCGAGAACGCGGCACCGCCGGGACCCTGAGGACCCTTCGACACCCACGAATCCTTCGATCCTTCCGACACTTGCCAACCTCGAAACCGACAGTCCGTTCGTAAAGCAAAAATCAAAAAGAAAAAAAATCAAAAAACGAACGGTCGCGTTCCATAGAGATTCATCGTCGTCGTCGTCGTCGTCGTCGGTCCCTCGTTGCACCTCGACGACACCCTCGTTTGATGGTACACGTACGCTTTGATCGCTCTCTGGCTCCCCGCATTTCGCCCGGGCGTGCATGCCGCCAACGGAAAAAACAATCTCGACGATCCTCCGATAAACATCCCCGAGCGGCGTGACCCGTTGACGTCAGCGAAAACGAGACTCCCGACTTTTCCGTATTCATTTGCTATTCCGGCCGAGTTCGTGGCCCGAAGCGTACGCTCGAACACCTGTCCCGCGGTAACAGATGTCCTAGGGGTCTAAACGGAATCCGGAATCGGCCGCGATCGGGTTCCATGCGATAGAACTGGGGAGGGACGTACGAGGCGCGAGCCGCGAACGCGGTGGGTGCGGGTCCGGGGGCGGTAAGGGAAGAAGAGCCACGAGGGCCCGCGAGGAGACTGAAGAAGAGGGATTTCCCGCGAGACTGCCGGGGGTTGTTGCCCAGCCCCGGAGAAGCGGACATCGGGCCCGGATGTTCGCAAGGACGAGACGTCGAAAACGCTGCCACGTTGGAAGGGAAAATATTGACGGCCGTCAACAAGTTCCTTACGACATCCCCTTTGGTTAACAAAGTCAAGCTGCTGATGGTAAGTGCCTTTTCCTCTGTTCTGTCGCGTGTCCCGGTCTCTCTCTTTTCCGCTCGTTTGACCCCCGTTTGGCACAGTTTCTGTTCGACCTTATTAACCAGCTGTTGTTAGCGAGCTTCCCCCAGCGAGATTGTGTTTTCAACCAGTTCAGGAAATTGTTCGGAGGACTGTCGAACCTGTAGCATAACAATCGGTGCATTTTAAAGTTTCGTTTTCTGTGACAGATCGATCCGACAGTCGAAGATTCAGGTGGCCGTCTTTGTAAATTCATCACACCTTGCAGCGAAAGAGTGCATTAAAAAGGGGGACGGGTAAAAACGGGGCTTGAAATATTCATGCCCCTTGCACATGCTGAAACATATCATGATACGTGTGCACCGATTCCAAGTTATAACATGTGTCAAAATCGCATGCGATTTACATCGATGCACAGATCTGATTTACAATTTTTCTGCTCACTCTCTTATTTTTCATAATCAATGCATCCTGAATTAATGATAACACGACAAGCGCCAAGGGACGCGAAAGTCTCAAAACAGATAAAGTTACGCGAAACTGAAGCGTCGATGCACGCAACGTGTCTCAGCGCGTAGGAGCCGTGAAATTGATGCAAATATCGTGAAACTAGGAGTCGATGGATTCATCGCGGGCGCGTTTCAAGCGTGTTCAGATCCCTTTAAGGATGCCGTTTCTCGTTCCGCTGTAATACGTGTCGCGCGCTTATCGCGAAGGTTTGTTACGTGCCGCGACGATTCACAAAGAACTCCTCGCAGGAATGTTTTTGCCGTGAAAAAGAAAGACACATCGAGTGACGTTAGAATGGCAGTGAGCTGTTATAAATGCAAGTAATAGAGCGCACAGTCTTCATAGCCCGCGGTTGTTTTACCGCCCAAGGGAAAAAGGATCGCATTGCAGCTCTTTCCGCGGCTCCTTTCGGTTTATGGCTCGGACCTCGCGCGAGCGAAATGCCTCGTGGAGACTTCCGGTCCGTTTTTCCCGGTCGTGAATACGTAGAGCCGGATGGTGGTGCACCTTCGTGCGCATACGACCCCGGCTGCATACTTATTCTCATCCCATTATGCCTTATTGCCCCCGCTTCGTTTTGCGTCTTTGTCCCGCGAAAACGTTCCGTTGAAGAACGAGAACTTTTTACGTAATTCATTAGCTAAACGTGCACTCATCAGCGCGCGAAGAATCGAGGCGGTGGAAAAACGGCGCGCAGTGTTTCCGTAGTTTCCGTCGAAAATGGTCGGTCAATAAAAAAGTAATTCGAAAGCGGAGAATTTGGTGTTCTGCCAGAAAAAAGAATACGTGTTCCCCGGGTTGTGTGCCACCGAGTAGGGTGTAACATTAGACCGTGGTGATGCGAATCGATGCCGCAGATATCCGTGAATGTTCTGATACGAGCACGTCCCTCTTCCCTTTGTTTCGAATCGCGACGAATGCACCAGGCAGCCCGTGCACAATGCCGTTTTCCTTATTTTAACTTGTTGCTTGATTCCGCGCTCGAACGCCGCGTCCTCGTCGTTCATTATCAGCCACGAACTAAATGCTGCCGTTTCTATTACTACGAGATTCCGTGGAATTCCACCGCTGGTATGCGATCACTATGACGACGGTTAAGTGATCGTCGCGCTGTAACCAATAGCCCTGTACCGAATAGGAAACATAGAAACGGGCGGCGAGCAGCGAGAAGGAGCATAGTGAACGTTACTTATCATTAGGCTAATACAATCTTGATAGAGTTCATTCGACAGATTATTGCGTTCGACTGGGCGATATTGTCAAAGGCGCATCGTCGCATTCGCACCTTGCAATGCGATTCTCGATTATATTACGTATCGAATAGCGACCTAGCACTCGTCAGACTTGTCTAAATGCTTCAGATGTCTATCCCCCAAACTTCGACGTTCGCGCACAACTAGGCGCTCCTATTTACAAGTTCTAACATATCGTACATATCGTTTCGCTCGCACAAGCACCGCCCGGAACGTCTGAGCATTGTCCTTCGGAACGACTCGATGTCGAAGTTGCACGAGTCCTGCAGGAGTTCCCGCGTTCCCCGCCATTCCCGGCGTGCCTTTGTCATCGACGTGCGCTCGTCGCCCGGAGGGGAGGGCGGAGGAACTCGAAATTCCAGACGTTTGCCAGGGAGACGAACGACCAAGTCGTACGCAAATGGCGCATACACGTCCCCTTAAAAGAATGCGCTCTGTTCGCCAACTGGTTGGCGCCGGTGGCGGGCCAGAACTCGATTGTTAAGTGTGGCTGAATAGCCACTCCGATAGATGTAGATACGCGAGTTTTATCAGTGGAGAGAGGCTCGATCGAGGTCTCGATCGTCGACCGGCGCGGCGGTCGAGAGGCTTTATCAGGCCGCGCGAACGGATCCTGCGCTCGTTCGGGTCAGTACCGCCGACTCTTTGCCGAAATAGATTACCACGTTGTGTGGTTTCGTTTAAAACGAGATTCATGTTTCATTAGTCTGCCGATTTACATCGTGAATGACGACATTTATTATTCCCTGCCAGATACACGTAGGGGGGGCTAATGAAACTACCTATTAAATTTAATAGGCCTTGAATTTAATAAGCGACTCGCGACAACTTTGCTTTTAATCTAATTCCTAGATTATGGAAACGAGTTGGAGATTTCGTTGACAAATTTTCATTTTTAATTTCTCAATTCCGCACGGTTCTAGGATTTTCTGCTGCGAATGAGAGATAATTATTTTCTGCTGTATTTAATTTCATCGTTACTTTTTCATTATATATACACAGCGCACCGACTCTCAGCTAATTAGCAACATAATTGAGTTCAGTACCTTCTGCCTTCAAAGGGTTTGCAACATCTTCCAGTCAAATATTAGACGTAATTAGATAATATTGCCATCGTCAGCAATTATGGGCACGCAGAGCTCAACGTCGTTCTCGGTGAATCGACTTTTTTCCAAGTGTTTACCCAAATTCTCATGGAAAATCTCGACAGGATTTTCCCGGGCGTTGAAATCCCTGGGAAGTTCCAATGTCCCGTGGTCCTCCGTATTGAATCAGTTCCCATCAATTACTCAGTCAACTGATCCTCGCATTACGACGGTATTAATTCGGGTCAGTGTCATTAGATTTTAATAGGCTTTTAGCGTGATCGTGCGGCGCGGATTTTTCTTTTCGAACGAAAGTTTATTTTCCGTCGTGAAATAATTACCGGATGGCAGCGTCATCAGGGACGGGTAAACGTTTCACGGAAACTCTGGTTTCGGGGTAGTTTGCGGTTCAATTCGGTTTCTGTTCGTTTAGAACGGGATGAAACCCGAATCGTACTTTAGGCGACGAAGGTGGAAAGCAACGCGTCATATGCATGTGTAATTGCACATCGTTAAATGTAGATTAAAGGAGTCGCGTCGCGCGACCGCAATTCTGTTTGAAACTGTAACAAAAACCACTAGATGAACGTTTTTCCGGTAGACACTATCGTATCGTGCTCTTCGCAAAGCGCGACCAGGTCACTTTGAGGATGCTAATGAGCTGGGAGCATCAAAAACCCGTCGTTATTGGATTTCCCTCGATTTTCCAGCGACGACGGCAGATGGTTTATTTACAGAAACGAAAGTAAAACACGGAGATCTCTGATGTAAATGGAGTCTGGAGTAGTTTGTTCACTTTCAATTCTCCCAGAGCTTATCGCTGCAAATACACTGGACTTTCGAGTCTATTCCGCGATAACCGCACCAACCTTATCTCACGGCTACGCCAGTGTAACACGTGGACGATACCGTGCACCTTTTCCGCCGGTCCCACATGCGAGCGTTCCTTCGTTCATTAGCGGTACGTTTTACGACGCTTTAACAGGTTTTTTTCTGCCCGCTCGTGGAACGAAAAAAGGCCGGAACGCAGTGGCAAGCCGAGACGGAAGGAGGTAGCTCGAATCTAATTAGGCTATCCCATTTTCCGCGGTAATTTGTAAGAGATGGGCGAACGCTTCGTTATTTTAATTCGTTCGGACCCCTTTCTCTACGCTCGTTCTCCCTGGCAAACGGAGGAAATTCCTCGCGCAACTTCAGCGGGCCGATCGAAAAAAACGGTAAGACCGGAACGTTTCGCGGTACGCGCGTTATTCGTTTGCAGTATCCGCCCCCGGGGAACAGCCGACGGAATTTTTTAACGACCATCGAAACGCAGACATTTCGCGGGCATTGTGTGCTGCGGCAACAATGCACTTTATGCGCAATTTACGACGCCGCTGACCCGGCTTTCATCTTACGTAAAGAATCGCGCAACCCGAAGCCCGTTCCTCTTTCCGTTTTGCCGCTCTGTCGCTGTTTCTTGTAACGAGCCATGAAAAGCCAGGAGGACGACGATTCGCGAATGCGTGAGCCAAGCACAAGAAACGGAGACCGTAACCTACGATACTTCCCCATCGTCAATAGCGCTTCGACGTGAAAGACCCGCGGTTCTTCCTATAAACAATTATATTTAATGATGCACCCGCTATCGGATCCCCGTTAACGATAAAGGATTAAACAGAGAGGATTAGATTAAAATCCAGAACCACATATTCGGCGCTCGCCTAATAGGAGCTCCGTAAAAGTTTCATTCCCACAAGTTGCTGACGAAAGAGTGACGACCGCGACAAATTTATTTTCTTCCAGTAACCCGTAAAACGTAAAGAGAATCGATTCCCCTTACTTCCCCTTTACGAGGCCGAAGTATTTAATTGATATCGGATCGTAAAATTCATGGGTTCGCCTGAAATATTTTTGCCTTGAGAACTTAAATATATGTTACTTCGACGCAGTTGTTCTCGAAGCGAACAACCTGCAAAACTTTTTTTCCTTTTATCAGATTCAATCTGCCGATAAAAAAGACGAATAGATACAAACATATGTAAATTAATCCCTTCAATTGTGAAATCTCTTTAGAGTTCACCGTGTTCACGACTATTAAACCTTTACAGGATAGTTTTTCCCTTTGACCGTGAGCCTGACAGATATTCATGGATTTGCAAATGGAAACGTGACAGTTTGATCGTACCTCTCTGTTTCACAAACACTTCTAAAAAAAACGATCGCTACGATTCCTCACCTCTTCCTTTTTTCGGTTCGATTTGAATCGTGTCAGACGTAGAAACACTTGACACGAACTAAATAATTCAGGCCGGGGGATTCCTGCGAAATGTCTTCCGAAGGACCTTGAAAATTCTGGTCGAGGCAGTTATTGAATGCTTCGGATTCGAGTAGAGGAATTCGCGTATCGACTTGGGAACTCCGGTCGAGCGTGCGTCTTCGAGTCTTCGGAGTGTTCCGATTGTTCGAGCGCGACAATGCGACTTCTTGGCCGTGTGTTTCGAATCGCGTTCCGTTCGATTCGTGCGCTTCGCTCTTCTTCCCTGAAGAATCGGATACCGTTCCGTTTCGAAACGTTGTGCATTTCTTTCCGCGCACGGAAACGCGCGAACGCGTTTCTACCCGATATGGAAATTCTTTTGCAACGCGATCATGGCCACCGCGGCCCGCGGTGAAAAAGTTCCTCGTGTATTGTTTTCCGATGAAAGAAGCTTAACAAGCGTATCGAGGCGCTAGATAGCGCGAAACGCGAGCCACTCATCGATTGTTCGTTTCACTGGCTACACTCTTTGATGAATTCTGTTTCACGCGCAATGAAACACGCCGTGGTTTTAATTAAATCCGAGCATTAATTACGGTCGAGGTGGGTAATATGGAAAAATCGGATGTGTTCATCTACGCGAATTTCGATCGTAGCTCATCAGCGTGTTGCTGCCTATTGACGACTGTCCCCGGTTGTTCGAGCGGATGACAAAGGACAGCTGAAGTTAAAATCGGTGATAAACTGCGTCACAGTCGTACACGGTAACGGTGATTCATTAACCGCGTCTTTGGACGCGCTGTTTAGCCCGTGTCTTCTGTTATAATTGACTGGCGTTGCATTCTCGCGCTCGTCCGTGTAATTAATTTATACGACGTCATTAATATCCATCGGAGCACGAGTGCAACTTCTCGGATGCGCGGAGAGTTTGGCTACGTTTGTGCCACCCTCGTTCACGAATCCGTTGAACCATATTCGAAGTTGCACCCCGAAAGGGCAAGGTATCAATAAATTTTAGCGGGGTCACGGTACTTTTGTGGACGCCTCAAACTTTAATGGATCGTGTTGCGACATCTATCTTGATAATTAGATTGTACAAAGTCATCAATATCGCGGCTTCCCGAGTCCCGAACTTGCCTTTCCGAGCGAAGGAAGTTGGAATGTCCTCGCGACACCTTTATCCACGGAATTGGTTAGAACTGTACTTACGGCACCACGAAATTCCCTAACAGTATAGAGCCTGTCTAGAAACTGAAGCAGCACTCGTCGGAATTAAGATATTTTCACCACGCCATGGGCCGTATTAATGCTAACTTCTCCCTGAATATATTAAGCAAACGAAACCGCATTTAAATCAACCCCTTCCATCCGCGAAATCGTCCCGACGCTGCCGAAAGACGCTTCCCGGTTAACTTCCATTCACTGTCTTAACTTTCTTACCGAAGTTGGAGGCTCGCGTATGCGGCTCCTCGGCTGTGGAGATCATCGCGGTGCGTGGGCGTCGGGAGGGTGCGACAAACGTAGGGAGCGAAAAAATTCGAGACGGTGAAGAAATATAGAACGGAAGGTATTCGAGGGATTAACGGGAAATATGCAAAAGAGAGAAAAACTGAGGGACAGGGTTTCTGCATCCCGCACAATGAGGGCTTTTTGCGGCAGGAACAATGAGATTCGATGGAGAAGTTGAAATGAAAATTTTCGCGTGTTGGTTGTCGTTGGCACAATCGATGGGGATTTGCCTCTTGAAAAATGAAAGAACCGGGCACTTTCAGTATTTCACGCGGAAAGCAATTTTGCGAGTGTAACCTCTCCATAGCACGTTTTAGAGTGTTTTAACGAAGTTAACCAAAGGCGGAACGATTGGATGTAAAAGACGGGACGATGGCGCTGTATTGTTTGTTTTACGAGACACCACCTCCTCCTTTCGCTTGTGTCTCACCTCCGTTTATGTTTTACGAGCTATCGCGAAAATTTCAAGCCAATCGTGATGAATTCGCGGGCCCGTGGCGCCTTTATGAATGCCCGCCGTAATAACTTGGGGCGCGCGCAATGAGAAGGATACGGGATAAATGTAGCGAAGACAAACATCAATTTAACCGTAAAATTATTGTTCGCCGCAACGTTTCACGATTTATCGCCGGCACGAATGAAATGTACGAGCCGCCGCTCCCCTGATGGTAGCCGTTAGCGTTTTACGCGCGATTTGCCTAAACTTTTGCAAAAATAGTCACCGACTCTGTGACCAAACTTTTCCCTTTTCGTAATAAAATTCTCCGAGTGCTCGTGTAAAAGTTACGTTATCTTTACGAGGAGCGGTGCATACCGCTGCCCGTATTAACGTTGCGCCGTGTATGTAATCGTATTTTGTTTCACTGTCTGCCTCGTCCACGCGACACCATTTATCGCGGGTCAACGGGGGAGACAACGGGGCGACAAAAAAGAACAGAACACCGTAGCGGCGTCTTTTCGCCATGTCGAGTGTACAGAACATGTTCGATAAACCGCGGGAGCTTTATCAAAACCGTATTGACCGCAGCAGGTGAACTGGTGATACCTGCGGGCGACGCGTTTCACGGAATTACATGGCCGTATTTACGTCGGTCTACTGCGAGGGGCGGGCTCCCAGCAAAACTAGAACCTAGGCGAATCGACGCTCTTCAATGTGCTCCATCGGCGTCGTACACATTCGGAAACGTCAGTCTTTGTTGGCGAACAAACGGGGAAAAAGCTAGATTGCTAGGGCGGGAGACAATTAACCCGGGGGACGTCGCGATAAGTCGATAGCTCGCGGGCATTTTAAATTAAGCCGAGACGCATTGATCCCCTATCATCCACAAACGATAATGCATGCTATTCTGGACGCATGTAATGGAACTCGCAGTAGAGTATGTAGACGCGTCATGAATCTAATTGTCAGTGGTTGGGCTGGTATATATATTGCAATAGTCAGATGAATCATTGGTATAACTGCTTTGTTTTTTATTATTATTTTAGATAAAAGAAAAATATGAATTTTATGTCATCTCTAAGGCCTGCAATATGGATGAAAAAATCGACGACAGGACCCCTCAATTCTTCGCTATGAAAAACATTGAAGGGTGGTTTACCGAAGACAATCAGCGGGTCGAAATTTTTGAAAACCATGGACAGGAAAATGAAATCGCGCGATCGATTTTCGTTATAACAGCCGCCAGCTTTTGGCGAATATTTTTCGAGAAAGGGTGTAACGGTTTTTTTCGGCCTCGTTCAATTGCAATCGCGCGCAACGTTTCATCTGCATACGATTCCAACGATTGAATATGCAAACGTTTGGTGTATCGCGGAGCACCACTTACCCCGCAGTCCCTTTTTATTCAATCTTTAATGTTTTCCTCCGAGGAATATTCGCCCGTTCATTCGGAAATGATAATGACGTTTTATTTCGAATGATATTACAAAAATAGTAGACAAAACGATGAAATCTCGTGCTATTATTACAGTAAAAATCTTGGGCGAAATGGGGGACCGTAAAAGAACATTGCACGGATCGAAGGGGGGAAGGAGAGTCTTTTCTACCGATAGCACGAATATCGAACAACGCTGTTCGAGATGTTTGCTCGCGATGCAAATGGGGGTAAAAAGGTAGGAAATTATAGGGCATTTGGAAAGCAAGGGGAACAGCTTGTTTTAAGAAGCAACGTTTTTCGAAAGTCTCCGGAAGCGATAACACCATCCTCTTTAATATTATCCGGGGCAATCTGTTCATGAATAAAGATAAATTTACCGGACGATGAATCTTAAAATCCGAGTAAAAATGCAACAGAAATTTTAGTCAAGCACTCGGTAAAGATTGCGCACGAAAATCTTCCAGTAATCTTATCTCCGGAGAATACGAGTCACAAAAGACCTCGAATCTTACAAACATCGGAGATTCCTTCTTGCAGAAACTCTGGCCCATTTATAACAGCGGATTGCGCGCCGAATTCAATTCAAGAACGAATCTCTCGGCTCATAATTAAAAATCTCCTGGGTAATCGTTGCACTTTTAAACAATTAGAGAGCGAGCAACTGCGTTCGCTGTAATTAACCGATAAGACGGAGTTTACCCGTTCCCCCCTTTCAACCTTCTCCCTCGAATTGCATTGTCCTCCATTTTCGCGAGCTCCTCAGAGACAATTCGACGAGGCTAACGAGTTTTCTTCATTCTCGCGCAAGACGAGAGCTGTAATACGAAACGTCGCTGACGCAGCGACGCTCCGAATGCTCGTCTTTCCCGTCTCGGCACGCGTAAAAATAAAGGAAAAGAAGAAAGGTGAAACGTGAACCATTCGTCCCTCTTTATGGTACGCCGAATAAATCGCCTGGAACGTTCATCCGCTGGTCAGCTCGCCAGACACACTATTTATCCAGAGACCTGAGCTGGGGCTCCATCCGTCACCCGTGGAACATGTACTTACAAACACCTTTTGGCACGAAATTCAGCGAACCGAAGGTACGGTCGTATGAAATTTTAAATTTCATCGGCGAACGCCGCACGCGAAGGCGGCTTCTCGCGTCGCGGGTTACTTTTCCACTCGTGCATTTCGCAGCCAACGACGAAATTTACGACGTTCCGGGAACACGTAGGATCACGTGTCCGTGCTCCTGGTTTCTTTGCGAACGCGCGACGCGTCCATTTCCACTGCCGTTTCCCCTTCGCGTTCATTACGAATCCGGAACGTCGAGATACGCCGTTTTCGGAACCGCCGGGGAGGCGTCGGAAGCGATTAAGCGGGAAACCTCGGGCGTTCCCCGTATTAAGTGCCCTTCTGCCACTCCCGCTTGGCCCTTGCACCCTTTCGTATACGGGCGCCGATACAGGCGAAACGCGCCGCGTTCACCCGTAAAATGTAGCCGTGCATTAGCAGCCCTTTCGGGAAAGGTGGAAAACGCGCTCGCGACCGGAAACACATGTGTACCTTCCGGTTGGTGAGAGCCACGCAAACGTGGGAGATACACAGGGTTGCGCGAGAGAAAGCACGATGGGATGAAGCTCGTTTCGTGTAGAAAGAGAAGAGGGGTCGAGGACAGCACTAAATTCGTCGGAGTGTGTTGTTGGACTTGACGCGTAAGCTCGTGTCGCCACTTAGGCCGTGATTCGAGGGATTCGTGCCGCGCGTACGAAAACCGCTCCGTCTGGGAGATAACGCTTTTATTGCCAGCCAAGCCGAGATCATATATTCCTGTCTCAATTCGTCTCCGCGGCTTACCGGATAGACGCGTCGAGATAGAATCGATTAACGCGTTTTTCGACCGATCCACCGGGAGAAGGGGTTAATGTACGCGGGGAACAAATGTCGTTGATCTGGAGCAAAGAAGAGGGCAAAAATCGGCCACAGATTGGGCAGAATTTTATGCCACGAGCCACACTAAATTCTGCTCTAATCGCTACTAGTTCGATTTCGCGTTTCTGAATTCCGTTCTACGTTTATTAAAAATCTTGGATATTTGTAAATATTTTCCTGGCTCATTTTTTCGAAATATTCCTCCGATACTTGTATTTATTCTCAGCGTTTTTCCGCGGTGATCGCGATCCAACTGTATCGTCTATTTTTATTCTAGAGAAATTGCCTTGCCGCAACGAGCAATGCACCGTGTTTATAAAAATAAAAACCTTCATCTACGGTAGGAAATAGAATGTCTGCTAGTCGAAGAAGGTTGTGTGGCTTTGTTGAGATTCCAGGGGTGGCTTACGCAACCGGCGATCCCTTATTGAAAAATAATGTTTTAACAAAGGGCATGCTAATGGAAGCGACGCGAAAAAGAACGAGCTATTACATAACAACGAGTAGGCCGTGTGTTTTCTTTCGATCGACCCGGTTTTCTTTATTCCCATCCTAACCGTTTCCCGCGTCGTCTCCATGGCAGATATGCCGTCGAAAGATAAACCTTTATTCCACGTCGGGGGTGAAAATCGCGACGGCGTTTATTTCGCCACTTATCGCGACCGCGCGTAAGATTTCACCGTTCCCGGCTTTTTTTTTATCCGATCGTTTGTAACCAAACGCGTTTTTCAGCGATAGAATCGCGGTGAATGGCGGCGAAGGTAACGCCTACGCTCCACTCCGATTCCTTTTTTTTCCGCGAAACGCAAACTGTTTTCCGTTTCGCCCGATGATTTCCTTTCTGATAAGTCCAATTACGATGGAGGAGGAACGGCACGCGCGAAATCGGCCGTAAACAGGCGGCCAGCCGCAGCGCTAACGTGTTCGCCCTCAACACGTTTGTCTCCCTTTCCAGCCAGCCGATTAATCGGTTAATTCTTGGTAATTTCTCGTGTGACCAATTAGCACCCGGCGAATATGCAACGATATTCGCGGTCGATTAGTCCGTTCGAACAGTTCAACTTCCGCCTCGCGTCTCATTTTGCATAGTTCACGGTCTGAAGATTGTTTCGCGCGTTTACGATCGCGTTCTTCTCGGAGGGAAGAAGGGAATCCGAGTCCTATAGCAATCGAAGCGAAGGGAAATATCGGCTGGGGGATATCGGGACAACTTGAAAGCATTCTGTACTTTAACGGCGTGCTTCGCCGTTGATTTAGTAGGCTGTGTCTTATCTGGTGATCTTAGAGAACACTTTCGAATATTCGAACGGCTTTAGCGAGAGCGTAGAGCTTGCGCGATTCTCCGTGAACTGGATTCATCGTTTAGGTCGGGTAGAATCAACGAGGCAGTCACTCATCGGTTTGCAAGATGCAACCTCGTCGCGGCTGTTTGCCTGATGCAAATCGAATCACTGCAGTTTGAACGGTAACGGAAACTGCAACTGCGCGTTGTCTACAAATTACGCTAATCCTGACTGAAATCGTGGAAGGTCTCCGTCGCAGTCGGTCGCGGGGAGAGCCGAAACATTATGTATGGCTGCGCAGGTTTGTTCGCTCACCGGAAAACTGTCTGCCAATTTATCTACCAATTTTGTCGCTGACATCCCCCGATCTTGTGCCAATTTCTCAGTTATCTTCTGTCACGATCCGCGATATTTCTGTGTTATCAAACGCTCTTGCGCTAGCTTTCCCCTAGCTCTTGCGGCTCGCGTGGCATTTTAATAGGTCCAGACGACTTCCACTCGAGAAAATTAAGCGTTTAATAGCGGCTTGAAAATGCTGCATTCTGTATGCAAGAGGCACGACGTTGTCGCATAGGAATCGTCAAGTGCGCGTGGGAACTCAGTTTTATCGAAGTTTTCTCGTTTCTTGTTCAATCAAAATGCGCGAGACAGCGTGATCGAGTGCTGTATCTTATCGGTCCTCTGCCCGGGGCTTGTAAATTCGCTTTTTCCGCAAACATCTTCCTCCATTAACCCCTGTTTCTTCGATAAAGTCCTCCACTCAATGCGGTTTCATCTATCATTTTCTTCCGCATCGAAATCATTGATTCTCACGTGTTCCTACTTCTGCAATAGCGGATTTACAGCTCCGACTCGCCATTACATTACGAATTCAACAACCACTCGAAGTCGGTTCGCTCAAACAGTACTGGAACACGCGGTGCATAAATCCCTGGGACAATTAATACACTCACGAAATCGCAATAATTAATCACAGTATAATCACAGAGGTTTTTCAAGTACTCGGGTTACATGAGGTAACGAGGATTAATAAATATCCTCATTTAACAGAACACACGCAATTACGATTCACAAACAGTGCGCACCTATTTGTTTCCACCCGCGCGATTATCCGCGACACAGTAATTAAACGTTACCACGAAAATCGTGAAAGCTCTTCTTGGGCGCGATCAATTGCACTACTTTGCGCGATTTCCTCTCATCATACTCTAAAACGGATCCGCGTAGAGAAGGAAATCATTGCGCGTACTGTTGTAATTATCTGTCGAACTGTTAAGTATCTGGGACCCTCTGCCGGAATCTTCGACATTCCCTCGCAGGGTGAGTTAATTAAGCGTCGCGTGCGTCTAAGAGCTTAATCGAGCTGGAAAGTCTCACTCTGTCATCCGCTGTTTCGCGAGTCTTTCATGCGAAGCGGGCCGTTAGAAGCGTACGACGATGAGACAGATAGTCGACGATGATAATAGCAGTCATTGCTATCACGAACCCTTCGCATGCCAGAAAATATCCTCCCGACGGCCCCAACAGTTGACGAGTATCAAGCAAAGCAATTAGCGTCATCGTCGCGGTTAATGAAGTTTCCCCGCAACGTGAAAATATTCCGAGAGGAATTAAGACCATGCTCACCCGCTTGTCGCTGGTAAAAAATAATTTTCCGACCACACGTTGACCGGCGGAATTGCGTATCAATTTGCGTCGCGAATGATCGCGCGATGGCGAATGATTCCGATCAAATCCAACGTCCCGGAAGAAGGGTCGGATGCAAGAAAGTCCGATAGTGCGGGGGGGATGATTCGACGAAAGGGTCCAAGCGTAAACGTTGCAATTGAATTCCTATTGGCTTCTGCGAGGAAACAATTTCAACTGGCGCCGCGCGAAGTAACGTCTGAGAAGAACGGCAGTAATGCAATTTCCCGGAGATTCTAGGGATGAACACTCACGCGTGTCGCCTCGCCTGCCGACTTATTTAATTAGCTGGCGACGGAGTGGGTCGTCGAGGTTTGGGAGATCGTCGCAATTGAATTATCTGCGTGGAAGATTGTAGAAGCTAATGTACCACGTGTCTGTCGGTTCTTCGGATCGCTGGGAGATTGTCTCGGTCCGTGGTTTTCTCTTACCGTTACGATTTGAGCGACGTGGCCGTTCGAGGAAAGAGAGAAATCTGGCGAGAAGTACGTATTTCACGCGAGGTATCTCGAGGAATACATATTTATACTTCAAGATTTATTACAGTCTCGTTGATCTGCAGTGGTTGATGCTTCTCCGCGAGGAGCTAAATGGATGAGGTTCGAAAGTGGATAGGAAAAATCTATGTTGTCTGCTCTTGATTAGCCAAAGTTAACTGCAACTGAAGCTGGGTCGGCGAAAGTTTAAAACCAAAATGATCAAATTGTTCGAAGTAGGTCTGAGTGACAAAGGTCGTTAGAACACGATATCATTTTTATTAAACCACCGAATTTTCGATAACTTTCAATAACTAATAATGAAAAGACCGAAGGTTGAATGATTACCGAGAAAGATCAGGTTTCCGTTATAATTGAGTATTGAAAACTGTTCCTTCATAAAGTTTGCACGACCATAAAGAGCCAGCGTGGAGTTTTCGACCTAACCTTGGCCAAACGGGCTACGGTCGCTTTATTCACGATGCACCAAGGACAAAATGTAATTTAAATCGTCGGACGACCCAAAGAATCGGCACCCAGAGACAAAAGTGTCAAGAACGATTAGGAGCAGTTGACGGGTTAACGAGAATTCGATTTCGCCGCTGCCCTTTTGCCCGGGGAAAATAAACGGGGAGGTGGAGGGGAGAGCGCGCCGCGGGGCTGGAGGGAAGCTCGTTCTACATTCGTTTTATTATTGAATTCACGAAACTTCGTCGCGTCGGTTTACTTCAAATTCAGAAGTCCGTGATCGTCCACGCGTAATTCCTGTTCTGGGTCAGCTATCGATGTCCGTGTCAGAGGAGCTGCACGGAATTTAATGAATCGGATGTTCTTCCCTGTCTTCTCGCACGCTTTAAATTTTCCACCCGCCCGGCTAACGAACATCGAGTTTCTTTCCTGGTGAGTTCAAACCCGTTTCCCTTCGCTCTCTTGGTCGATGAGAAATATTTGCAGGTGAAAATTACGATAATACGTTTTTCTACCGCGAAGAGATCAAATTCATCGTGTACGCGATACGTGACCCCGATTTCTGGTGAAAGATTAAAGCCGATATCGCGCTCCTCGCGGAATTTCTTCGCTCCTCTCGCAAAAACATTCTCTGCCATTCGGTGGATTGTCCATCTCGCGGTTTGTCGTCCTGACGTGACGTCGAATCGACCCCGGAGAAAAAAAGAGCCGTCGCGACAGCCGAGTTCCACTGTCACCGACGCGACGGACGCGTGCGTCGCGACTCCAAAACAGAGTTAACCGCATTCCCATCTCCCTTGAACATGCAACTCGAAAAAGTGCAACGCTCTCCCTTCATAAATCAAACGTGTCAGACTTAAGCTGTGCAAGTGCCCCGGCAAACACCAACGTCGGTTATCTCGGGAATCAATTCTTGAAACATCGTGGTGGGTGGACGGGAACAGAGATTCCGAGGATTGTAGACCCGTCGGAGAATTCATTTTTCTTTCCATCGTTTACGGCACTGAAAATATTATTACCAACTTCTTCGCAGTCGGAATTTTTTTTCCCATAGAGAGAGTTCCGAGACCATTCAGATAATCAATTGGAAGTGATGGATGTGTCGGTTTTTACAATTCTTTTTGATTCAATATCGCTGCGTGTGGTTGGCCGTTATCATGACGAATGTCGATTGTTCTTTTGCCGCGTATATGTAAATCTATCTCCCCTTCGTAGAAACAGTGAATTTATCTAATCTATCGTTATTTCTGAACGGTCATAATTTAGTAGATATCTTTTATCTAATTGGTTGAGAAAAAGAAATATCTTATGAACTCGATAAATATGATGGATGCATCTCCACTTAGACGAGGAGAGAAATAATTAAAATGCTATCAGTTACTTCGTGCACTTGCTGTCAGTCGTGTGTCTGTATCCCAAAAAAGTTATACAGTAAGTGGGCACCACAGACTTTCAATCGGTTTGTCGGCCAAGAAGACAAGATTGCTATGAACAGACGAAGAGCACGTTCGCGGTCGCTTCTCGCTCGCAATATCGATAAACTTAACCGCAGAACTGATGACCGCTATATCCGCGTGCAATTTTCGTTCCAGTTACTTCGACTTTACTCTCACACAGTATTTAATCGCTCCGGTTTTTAATTGACTTACCTTTGTAACACGTTTTAAACGAAAATCTCGGGAACGCGTTGATATTAAATTACATTTCATCGATTCACTGAGATTCCTTTGATTGCCAATAAACTTGTCTAAGAGCGTCGAAATAAAATCACTGCGAGCTTCCTTTCCTGTTCGTTTTTTATCCACCAGCGGCACCTTATTGTTCCAGCCGCGTCGCGGTGCAGTGTCCATCGTTACGTGCGTCGTGCCACCTGTGGCTATCCAGTTGGCCCGACGCACACTCGGAGAGCATTAAATCGCGACCTACAGAACTTGCGAGTTCGCCTCGTTTAACGTACTCGTTGTGACCAAATGCAGTTGCCCCGGGGAAAAAAGTTCGTCCCTCTTTTGCATTTTCATTCTTCCCCAGCGGACAGATTTTCTAATAGTAAAATCGTGGAAGTTTGTTGAGAAAATAAAGTAGCGATAAAGGAAAAGGCATCCGACGAAAGTGACGGATTTTTCTAATGTTCGCAGACGAGACAGAGCAGCGGCGGAGTAGGGAACACCGAGGAGCAGGAAGGGACGAGCGGCTGTTCTCCGAGGACGTCCACGGGGGAGGCGATAACGATGACGATGACGGTCACGACGACGCCGACAACGCCGACGTCGACGATGACAGTCACGTCAATGGGGCTGCCGTTCGTGGGCAGCGAATCAGATGCCGCGATATCGTCGACGATGGACTCGCAGCAGCAACGTCGACAGCAACGGCCGGACGGTCAGTCCCAAGCGACGAGCAGCTCGATCACCGCCACGTCCTCCGTACTTTCGTCGGCCTCGTCGTCCGCGGAGACCAGCAAGTTGTCGACGAACGTCCTCTTTTCTCTGCCCGTGTCGCCGAAAAGACCCGCCCCTGTCTCGTCCAGTAAGACGCCCGCCATAACCAAGTCTCAAATGAAAGGTGAGTCCGAGAGAAGGCGAGGCGATTCCCGGAAATCAGAGACTCTCGCGTTTCTGCTGCGCTAAATTTCTTTACGTCGTCCGTCGCGGTTTATTTTCCAAACGAGGTTCTAGAAATAGTATCAGCCAGTGCTTCCCTCACCCCGGAGGTAATAGAAACCACCCTTCCATACAAATCGCGAAATTGAATTTTCCGCGTCTCGAGCGCGACGCGTTACCGACGACGTCATTCTGTCACCTCGTTATTCTTGCCAAAACGGGGATCAAACGTGTTCCGAGCGATACAAGTTGTTCTTTTCATTCGAATTTTTTTTTCCCTGGTTTGGCGTCATCGAAAATTAACAAGCAAATCCTGAACAGCTGAAGCTTTCAATTAACGCGAGATTTCGCGACAATCAGACGGTTTGACACGCGACGGACCAAAATTTTTCTCGCCTTGCTTTCCTGTTTTTGACGGTGGGACGTTTACATCCGGGCTCTTTCGATTCTGCGATTTCTGTGTTGGCAAAAAAGAGAGACCGACCTTTCAACAACCGTGAAGCACTGCTTTTGCAGCAGGAAAAACGACTTTTCGCGAAAAGAAAATTATACTCGACCGTCAATAGCGAACCGGGGACGAGGCTGAAAGCGAAAGATGTTCGCAACCGGAATTCGAATCAAAAGAATCTTGTTAAGGCTTTTTGACGAATTTCGCTACAACGTGACGTACGTGACTTAAATTCCGAATATTTTTCAAAGAACTTTAACATTCGTTACGCGCGCTATTAATTAGATTTTCGTAGAAACCATCCTGGAAATCTTGGAGAATTTATTGCCTGCACTACTCGTTCCTGAACAATCGAATGACCGAACTTTATCGGCGATCCGTTTTACGTTCCCTTCGCCGAATAAAAGGAATTGACTCTCGGAGTATTTGAAACTAATGGTTTAATCCGCGACAGGATCCAATTGCTATTTATACCACTTTACCAACAGCATCTGGAATTCGTTGTTTGAAAAACTGTCGCGTACTTTGAAAAATCCGCTTCGATTCGAGGAGCCATCCTCGATCGCTCTCTCCTTCTGAAACGTCTTGAGCCATTGCGAATTTGATCTTGAGAGATATCTCGAGAGGCCTCGTTGAAAGCGAAAAGCGTTCGAGAACGCGGGGAAAACTGAAACCGCGATCGGCGCACCGGGTTAAGCAGAATCCATTTGTCGACGCTTCTTTCCACCCACTTTTTCTTCGCCCGTTACCTATTAACGCAAAATCGCAGGCGCCCCGGACTTCCTCCTCGTTCCGGCCGAGGACAATAGCGCGCGCGGATCCGTCGGTGCAGAGGGTGCTCATAGGAAAGCCATAGCCATCGGTACAAAATCAATGGGCCGTGAAACGAGGTTATTAAACGGTCGAGTCAAGCATCGACGACCCAAGTCCGACCGTTTGTCCCTCCTCGTCGTGCTCGCCGTGTCGCGGGCATCAAACATCACGGGAATGTTATCGACCGGAGCGTTTAATCAGCTCGAACGACCGATTCTTCTGGCTCCTCCGCTTGAAAAAAGACCTCCTGGTCATCGGGCTGGGCGCTGCGCCCGCCCGGAGTATTTTCCAGTTTCGCTCGACGCGCGTAATTAAACGCGCCCGCCTTCCACACGCGTCGTTACCTCGTCTGCCATCCACCACGCTTCCAACCACCTCTCCGTGTCGTAGTTCTCCTCGTCTCGTCACACTCGGGGCTACTTTTCGCCGCGGAATCGAGGTAATTAAAGTATGACCACGCGAGATTTTATTCGCGAAGCGGCGGCGCGCATTAAGACCGGAAGGAAACACTCTCTCCCCGGCGGCATTATGCGTCACGGTTCTTAAGCGCATTTCGGTATTCCGTGCTTTTCGCTTTCAACGCTCGCGCCGACCCCCTCGTTTCCACCCTGTCCCGCGAGGTAAGGCGATACGAGACTCTCCCACACCCGTCGCGGCCAGGCCATTATCCGCGGGGCTGGCGCACAGAGTCCGCCGTGAATTAAAGTCGGCGAGCTCGGTTTATTGAACGCGCGGAAATCGCGTTGTTGTAGAATTCAGGGAGGCTTTCAGGCTGTTCGACAAGGACGGCGACGGAAGCATCACGAAGGAGGAGCTTGGCAGGGTGATGCGCTCGCTCGGACAATTCGCGAGGGCCGAGGAATTGCGCACGATGTTGCAGGAGATCGATATCGACGGTGAGTCTGGTTATGTGTTCGCGATTAAGCGGATATGTTCTTGTTTATTTGTGTTGAATTTATACGAAATCGTAAGCAATACGTCAAGTGGCATTTATTTATACTGCACTTTAGAAGATTGGAGGACAAAGTCAATATTTCGTTTCATAGATTATTAGGAACTCCGATCTTTTCTTTCATAGTTTATTGTATATGAATTATATTACGGAGATACGCCAATTACCGAAGAAAGTGGAACTATAGCAATAACGGATAACTATGTTCTGCGTTCGTATAACTGAATCAGTGACACCGCAGCTCGAAGCGTGGAACTGCGGGAATTGAACAAAGGGAATTTGCGTATTGTTCCCGGGGGTGCATTTTGCCACAGTTCGCTCAAGACAGAGGGATAAGCAAACTGCATTGAGACTCCGTGTCTGTTTCTCCAAACCGGCGCGCGCGCGCGGAGTTATAAATTCAGACGGTTGAACGTCGATCGGTTGGATGTCAAGAATGCGGGCGAAAGCCGCATGCCCTTTGTAACGCAAAATTCCCGAAAATATACCCCCGTCGATCAAACTTTTATTAATACGCGACATTAATTGAAATTCCGCGCTTATCGCGTTCGCCAGTTCGTTGAGCTCGTTACCGCGCCCCCCCGGACTGGCTAAAACCATTACTGCCACTTTCGATTAAAATCCCCGGTGACCATTTTCCAACAGGCTATCGCATGCGAATATTTTTAATCGTCAAACCGTCCCTCCACCGTTTCGCGAAATT
Organism: Perdita meconis; assembly: GCA_030770465.2. Lineage (NCBI taxonomy): Eukaryota > Metazoa > Arthropoda > Insecta > Hymenoptera > Andrenidae > Perdita > Perdita meconis. Next base: position 5,815,995 of record JASKOS020000016.1, read on the forward strand.
CCCTGGCGTGCCGCGCAAACAGGGTGCAAGCAATCCGATATTGCTCGACGGTATTCGAAGGTTGCCATTCGCGCGTGTAACCACGTTGGCCCACTTACTATCTTTCGCCCCGACGGCATCGTCTTAATTGCGGGTAATTTTCGCCAAGCGTTCTCTCGCCTGACAATGGGAAGGACGCTCCACGACGGAGCCTCTTTATTAAGCCGGATCCCACCCTCTCGAACCCTTTCCATTTCGTTCGACCATGGTCTTTCCTTCTTTTTGTTCGACCGCGTCTTCCTACTCTAAGATCTCTTTCTTGGTCGGTCCTGCGTTTCAAAGTACAGGAAAGTTGCTCCCAAGTGATCGAGCCAGGACCAAAATTTCGTGTTGTATTGTGAACGAAATTCTCTTCGTTCTTCCGTCCCTTCTTCGAGATACTTCGAGATATCTCGAGGGATAAGACATTGGTGGCCGCGAAAATGTAATCGTGGTCATTTCTTTTAATGTTTTCATTAAAGAGTTAATTATATTAGGAAAAGGTGATGTAGTCTTCGAGATTCGTAAATCTTTTTGCAGTAATATAGGGAATGCATGCGAATGCTTTCGTACCTGTTGCTGTCTCCACGAGTAGCAAGGAAATAAGGTCCCGCATTGTAATAAAATGGATTCTTTGTTTTACGATGCTTCTTCTCAAATGAAATTCGAACTTCCCCGGGGAAAGAGACGTGGAACACCGTGCAGGAAATGGGGGTATTTCTGGTCGACAGTCTCCTGCAGGCGGAAAGTCTTTCACGGACCAGCCAAAATTACTCGTACGTCTAAACAACCGTCGCGACGGTTCGTTCGTTGCGTTGAATTCGTTGCCTGTCGTCGGCAATTGCGACTCGTGTTTACCGCGCGTAAAATTTTCCCTCTCTATACGCGGAACATCTTGCACCTCGATATCTCTTGACAAGATGAATCCGTGAACATATTCCTGGTGGAAGCCTTCACCGCGGTGACAGGATTTTTATTAATTTCACGGTCCAACGAAAATAATGGAATGCATACGTTATTATATTCCGTCCCTTGAACATCGTGGAAGCTTTATTACGTAATACCTAGTTTGTTTAATCCCAAAATTTGTTACCACAAAATATTGCAATTTTCGACGAAGGATACAGCCGGCAAAAATTCTTTGTCACGAGTTTCGGATATCGGAACTACAGTTGCGATTCATCGTTTCGATCTTCCCTAGGAATCAGCAAGTGCAGCGTTTCGTCACAATAATTGCAGTTCTTTCTCTCATTTCCGTGTCGCTGTGCGCCTGTTAATGGCCGTTTGTCATCAGTATTCCCCTCAATCGACGAGCCCGTTTAATTCTTGCGGCAAATACCGGAACGTAGGAAGGAACGCGTTTCCACCTATTCCGTAGCGATGCCGGTCGACTCAATAAAAGAGGTAGACGAATATTCATTGGCGTGCCTCCTCCGAAACCACTTCGGATTTCGATACGAAAAAGTATCGACGCGGTTGCTGTGGCAAGGTCGCAACCGGTGCGTGAATAATTACGAGTAGGCGCGTGCATCGATGCGGGTGGCACGCGAATCGAGACTCGTATCGCTGTGGAAAAGGATCTCGGCGATTCGCATCGATGAATGCCAATCTCTGTGGATGTGCCATTGAAAAAAAAGCAGATCCGACGCGGTAATTTACGCACACTATGGAGACGAAGGAAAATCCCGATGACGGGAAACTCTGACGTTCATAGAAACGTTCCGATACGACATTCACGGGGGCGTCATTCGAACACGGTGCTCGAAAGAGGAATGTGCCATGACTTCGGGGGGACTAACTACTCGTTGGTGTGTACGTGTCGGCGTGTGTAGGTCGACAGCCGCGCCACATCGAATGTCAATTCAACGGCGCGGCGTTACGTTGTTCTGTTTGGTAATGTCGACGGAAGTTTCACGACGGTCGATAGCCAACGGCGACCAGTAGAATTGCTTGCCGTAAGTTTCTGATATGTATAACGTGTCTGATCGCGAGATGGCTATTCGATGGGAACTGGTTGGAAAGGCTGCGAGTCTGAAAAGCGAAGCGTCGATTGATTCTCCCGTGGTCCTGTCGCGTTTTCGCTTCGCGGTGACTGGTGATTCGGAATAACGTTCAGCAACTGATTTGCTTATTCTGACCATTTCCTGGAATATTCGTACGCTTCACCGTTTATTTTTTGGTTTCCTCGAGACGCGTGAATCAAGTTTGGCACGAATCGATTCGCTCAGTTTGAGTGAAAGTTTCGGAGCCATTCAGAGCAGTTCGCTGGTCGGGAAGTTATATATCGTGCTGTTGAGTAATTGTAAGTATATTTAGGGCGCTTTATCGCGGAGGGAACGCGCGAGAAACGCTATCCAGAAACTTCGTCGAGTTGACTTTGACGGCGCTGAGCAGCGAATTCATTCGCATAAAATGCTCGTGTTAGAAGTTTAAATTTGAGTTGCTGCTAAGGCCCTCGGGCAAGTAAGATGTGGGAAGTGGGAACGTTCGACGACGTTGTTCGATAATCGTTTAAACGGCGAAGTTTGTTCGATTATTTTAATCAGCTATTTTACAAGTAAAATTTGAGAAGGTTATATCGTGGTGCGCAGGGTATCGCGTCGCGCTTATTTATTGACAAACTTTCCGTCCCAAAAACGTTCGGCTTTTAGGCACAAAATACGGAATACTCCGCGAAATTGGTACTCCACTTTGTAACACCCTTTCACGATGTAACATCGCGGCCGCGAACAACGATGCGAGCATTCATCAACACTTCGAAATGTCCCGTTAGCTGTTCCGGGGTTACCGTTCCTCCTCGCGCCTATGAATATCATCCCCCCTCGCTATCGTTTTCCCATTCGAACTTTCAATTCTCCTAGCCGCGTCGCAATTAAAAGTGCTCTTCGATCGATGAACCGCGACCGGTCTATACGGTGTTTACAATTTCCTGTTATTTTTATCAGCGATATTTGATATCGGGAGCTCTGGATGAAGGCACCGAAGCGGTCCCAACGTCCAGCGTATTGGAAGCGTGAACAATGTTTGTCGAAAGCTGTCGCGGAGAGAAAAAAATTTCGCGACTGCGAGGCACGCGGCAAACAAATTGCAAAAGAACAGAATGTTACGAGCGTTTGACACTCCGCTCGCCCCTCTGTTTAGGCTTTAATGAATCGATCTCCAGTTTCAAACGAACGCGCCGCGTCACAGCGGCCAACTCCGATTTACAAAACGGATGAATTAGCGAAAGCTACCGTAGCCCGTTTGGTCAACGTCGCGATTCTGCCCCATTGAATATACAACTAGGCTAACCGTGGTAATTTCGCCTATCCGCGCGAATTCAAAGCTCCCTCGGTACATATTTCAAAGCGACAAGCAACCGTCAGAGACGTATTAGGTTCCCTATTCTCCCCCTGTCCTCGTGCCACTTCCGGTCAGTTTGAGATTACGGCACCGTCGGCGTGCCGACTCGCCTAAACGGGCCACGGAAAGAGGCGATTCCGATGTCCCGAGATCGCTGTTCTCTCAGTCGTGAACGTAAAAGGCGGAGAACGTTAGAAAATACGAAACTGAACATCGTGGCACGGAGCACAGTTATAGGAGTCACCTGATCGCCCGGAGTTCGCGTTGGAAACGCGCGATTTCATGGTTCGTGGTATCGATGTAGAGTTGGTGTAACGTCTCCCTCGGTCGGAGTTTCAAACGAATTGGACGAGGAGAACGCGCCGTGGCTTGTATCCGCCCCGACGATTCCCGCGCTCATCCCTTCGTCTGCTTTCCTTCTGGTTCAACCGGGCGTCGTTCCACAAATTGCGGTTTGTTTTACCCCCGATCCGCCTCGTTGTCGTTTATGCTCGCACGCGTTCGCTATCACTTCCGACAAAACGTCCGGCAGTTTATGATCGCACGTGCTGACTATCGCTTTCGACTTTGATGAACGCATCGCGAATTTTAATTCGCCGTGTCCTTAATGAGTCGCTCTTTCCCGATGACATACAACTTTTGTTTACGACTATCTTCTCGTTGTTTCGGTTATTTACGATAAAATTGATTAGACAGTAAAGCCAAATCAATTACTCACGGTCGCCAAAAATGAAGCTTGGTATCTCATAAAGTTCCCAGGGTTAGAATCAGCTTATCTAGAGAAGCACACGCGTGCATTACAAGGTGTAAACTTTAGCAATTTACGCCTCCAGTATTATTGAGCACCTACACCTGGCATTCCTCGGCCGATAACAGGAGTTTACAAGGCACTAAACCGCGGCAGCGTACCAAAATCACTGAAATGTGACAGGTTGATTATGTCCTTGTTAAAACAGAGCATCGTAACGCCTCCCAGCAGAGGAATTTCAGCCATGGGAGGCTAAGAAGCAACGATCTGTCTCGCAGTAGGTTAGCACGTTATACGCTCCAATTTATCAAGAGACGCGCCAGGCACCGCCCGTAATTTCCAGCGCGCGGCGAGCTCATTTTCCGTGTCTCTACTCCGTTCACGGGGCTTTGTCGATGAACTTGGCAAGTTACGTCGGGCCGCGCTCAAGATGCGTCGAGAGATCTCGAAGTGGCGCGGTTACTCTGGTTACTCTGCTGGTCGTGGGTTGCGCTTACGAAATTTAGCATTCGAAATCCGGCTACTGAGTATCCCGAGTAGAATTCACTCCCTCTCGAGCTTGTACGCAATCAAACGAGGGACTCCAAGGGACTTCTGTACGATACATGATACGAGCTTCAATGTCCTGCGGAGTGGTATCGGCCTGTGCCATTAGCGTCAATGCGCACATCAGAATACTGGTCTGATTAGAGACTGATCGTCTTCCTATCCGTATCTCCTTTCGACCTTTATCTTCTGTTCATTATTGTACCTCCTAATATTGACCATTATAGCGATATTGATCAAGAAATCCAGAAGTTGTGGTCGAATGAAATTGATAATAGTAATTAATACCGGGCGCGATTGAAGGTGTACCTAATTCGATTGGTCGATAAGAAGCGATCTCCATAGCAGGCGCCGAAGGCAGGCAACGGAGCCAAACTATTATCGCATCTCGACAGACTCCGTTGCTGACTCGCACGCGTTGCGCCGGCAGCAATGGGGGACAACGAAAGATCCGAGACCCGCGGCAATTTATCGTGACGGTACACCAATTAAAACTTGCATATTCAGTTTAACGACGCGATCATTCACCGCGACAGTTTTCGGCGCAACGGGATGGCAAACTTTGCCGAATTAGGTCCCGCCCCCATAAACGGTACATATGGAGGACGTTTTGAGCGTACTCTAGCACAGAATGGCACGCGTTCCAACATATTGTCGTATCTAAGGCTCGCGTGTTCACGGGAACTAATATCTGGCCAAGTCAGGCGCGGAGTCTTTGAACGACAAACGTGTCGCGTCAGCTTAGACCGAGGAAGGCACGTACGCGCGTTTGACAGAGCGCGTTATGTCATGTCTGTGAATTTTTCAGGGCGGCACGTTCGCGCGTGTCTGATAGAAGCAAACTGACTTCCGCGCCGACGCTTTTCTTACATTTTTTTATTTGTTTCTTTTACAAGAGACTCGAAACGGTGGGGAAAATAGTCGTAGAATGGACGAAGTTGAACGCGAACTTTGTTTGAAGTGAAGAAATATGTACTTCCCAAACATTTTTGTTAAAGCCACCCTCGGTGTCGCGAAACGCGAAACAACAGATGTTGCACGGTTTGTATGACATACTTCTTTCCGCCGCTCGGGGGCATTCGATAAAAAGGATTCCCCTCTATGTTTGTTTTAAGGGAGGTTCGAGGAGTTATGAGGGACCGCGAACAAATCGTTCGACGAATTTCAATGGGTCTACCCGGTAGTAAATCGGTGGCGATGCCGGCGCGGCAGAAGGTTTGCGGCGTACTTTCCTGCGAATTTGAGCGGCTGGCTCATCGATCCGTATCCCCATGGGATTATTCTCGAAGGGGTTCGTGATATTCTTCAACCGGAAAGATCTTCTTCGACTCCGTCGCCCCGTCTTCGCTTTATTTCACGCAGCGTTGCGTTTCGCGGCCACGCTACGGGATAGAGAGGGGGGACGGGAAAATGCAAATGATAAGAAACGCGATTTTCACGATGAAAGCGTTGAAAAGCGAGAAAGCAGCTTTCGTCCGAGAACGCGGACCGCTTAGAGCCGCGCTGTAAAGTTCGTTAATCCCCTCTCGCGATGTCGTGGCTTCTGTGTTCTCACTTTTCCAGCGTTTCCCCTTTTCCCGTGTTCGCGACCGTGGAGGAGGACGAATGCTTCACTCGAAAGCGCGGGGGTTGGGAGAAAAAAAAAAATGAAAAACTGGAACAACCCTCGCCGAATGGACCGCTGGAGCGAACTGAATGGCACGCCAGCGATAAGGGTAGTTTATTTTTATTTTTTTTTATTTCGCTTTGAGGGATTCTACGAAAACGGCGCGCTCTTAGGTTGGGGGCGAAAAATCCGCGGGGGAAAACAAGGAAATGGAAAACGGTGTCGGAGTACGCGCGCTGTTTTCATATTCTCTTTTTCAGGAGATGGAAATGTCAGCTTCGAAGAGTTCGTGGAAATCGTGAGCAACATCGGCGCGAACGAAACCGCCCCCACCGATCAGGATCAGGAAGAGCAGGAGTTGAGAGATGCATTTCGGGTACGTTTGCTTTTTATCTTTCCCCTTTGTTCCTTGAAAGCCCGACCACCCACGGTTCAGTGAAATCGCCAGCACGGAAAACCGCGTAGATACGATTCCATTGGACGAGCCTGCCGTTTGCTTAACGATTTCACAATCGCTTGATATCGTCCAAATATCTGCTGCGATTTTCGTTTGGGAGAATCGAGACTGGACCGCTTTAGAGAGAAACCAACGGGTTACGATTCCTCTCGCCAACATCAAAATTAAGAGGTTTCAGTTTTTGTAGAATGGTTTATGATCTCGGTCACCGTATTCAACCTATTATCCCAGCTTTTTAACATTATAAATGAATAATGCGTACATAAATAAACGATGCATGAATATATATATTTGAATTACATAAACTCGAGCCCGTAAATTAATAATGAACAAGAGGGCGGAAACGTGTAATATTAATTTCAGAAATGATTCCGAACACACGTAGATTGCTTCTCATTTTCGTAGAAACAATCATTTACGAAACAAACACGATTTTAATGAAATTCACGCGGTGCATTTGCACATATTATTTGCGATTTTCGAAAATTCCTCGAAAATGCAAGAATTATAAGAATACGAGAATTCAGTTAAATCAGTGCATGTATTCGTATCGAATAAAGATACTGAATAATGGAAAAAGATAACAGTTCATGCTTCCTCACGCTCTCATCTGTTTACTTATGAATTATCCGCTTTCGGTTTGTCTAGAATATATCTTATGCTCCCTGGGACCGACGAAGTTCGGCTCCGACGGCATCCATGTTCCCCCGACGTTGAGATTTTCGGCACATGTTCGCTCGAGCAAAATATAAAGCCCCTGCATTCCTATGCGCATATATAACTTAGTGTCTGTACGTGAGAAGTGGCGATCCGTAACGGAAAAGGAACCTTTCCGAAAATCTCGTTCCTGGAACAAGAAAGCTTTACATTTACAACGACGCCAGACCCCGGCGCGTGGTTTACTCTAACATGGAGGATAATGTCGGTACGGCCACAGCTTCCGCCACTTTTATTTCCAAACTTATTCATCGCACTTCTTAACAGAAATACACGAAGGGTGAATAGGGGAAATCAAAAAGTTACGATGAATCCAGGTGAACTCGCGAAGGTACAATTTTCCTACGATCAAACTTTATTGCTTTGAGTACCTCATATTTTATGATTACAGCTTTAACCAAATTCCTCCTACACAGTATGTGAGATATCTAATTGTGAAACGCACAGTTTGTCAAATAATTAATTAAACTTGGTGTAATGGTTTAATAAAAAAATAGATTTGTACGGAGCGGTTCACAAAAATGAAAATTTTAAACGCTTCGCCTGTGTCGAGCTTTAAATCGATGGTGTCAACAAGGACATCGCTGCGTGGTCTTTTGTTCTGGATAGACAGCGGTGCGTCTCCGCATTTTGCGTGAAACTGGATCGTCGTCAGTATCAGATCCCTGCTGAATGCAAACGTTAATAATAATTGTAAGATAACGAGTAGCGAATGACAGATTTCGTTTCACGCCACAAAGCTTTGCATCACTCATTTACGAAGCCCTGCACAAAGGAAACTCTGGCGTCATTCTGCGTTCTGACCAATTCCAATTAATCCTCGCACGAGAGCCTCGAATTCACTTGGCGAATAAACGGCGGCGGTCCTTTGTTGAGCTCAGGGTTTATCCACAGTGGCCATTCTTGGAATATTAGGTTCGTAAAGGAGGAATCTATTAGCGGATCGGTTCTAGATTCATCAATCGACGGAATCTGACAAACGGGAATGTACTGACGCGTTGATTGCCAATGTGAGCGTTCCGATAGCGGCCTTCTGCTTTCTGCAAACTCTGGAGCTTTACAACCTGCTCTTCCTATTTATCCAAGCACGCGAGAAACTTGACATTGAGTAGAATTACGCGACGAATATGTTTGACAGCCTTTTGGTACAAACACGGTACGCGTCTTCGTTCCTTAAGTCTGTTGAAAGGCGTCGCGACACGTCGATTTTAAGCCCCGTTCGACGAAAAGCATTGGGAATTTTTTCGTTCGACAGGGAAAACTAGGTTCGTCAAAGGTTCCACGGTGGTATGTCAGTTTAATGCCTCTTGAAACTCCGGTTCTAAATGCTTACAGTGTCTTCTTTTGATCTAGCCCACTTCTGTGGTACTCGTTTATCCGCTCGCTGGGAAATTCCATGTCATAGCCAGAGAGTTTTTCACGCAAGTGAATTATCTCGTAATTCCGCTGTCCGTTCATCAGTTTAATGAAGTGGAGCTCGTTGACACGTTTATTATTCGTAAACGAGTGTAACCACTTCACTGCATATCAAAGCAATTACTTAAGTGCCATTTCTAATTGATCGGTTCGATTAAATTAGCGGGTGCAACCCGGGCGCGTATGAAATTCGTCGTGCGTAAACTAAAAACATTCAAGATGAATAATATTTTTTATTTTCTTCGAAAATAGACACGTTTTCACATCACAATTCTATCAGATTTCTGAATAAAAACGAAAGCGCGACTCAGTCAGTTTTATTCCACTTTCGTTGGACTTCCGCCCGCAGATACAATCGAAAATCAGTGAGCGTTCCCCAACTAGGTTCAACTTATCCGCAAATCCCCTCCTCGCGGACGATAAACGAGCGAGGCGCGCGTGCAAGTTCGATCGAAGATAGCGAAACTAGTTTACAGGGAAAAATGTAAAGCTTAGGGAGCTCATCCGCCGCTCGTGGACGGAATTTAAGCGCGTTTAAAGCGGCAACTTCCCGGCGACGGATCGCCCCTCTTAACTCGGCGTTGTCGTTTTAACGAAATCCTTGCCGGTGGCACGGTCGAAGCGAGAAGCTGGCGTCGCTGAAGGAGCACCTCGTTCTCCGTGGGACGTCGTTAATAAACGAACGGAGACTCGATCGTCGTCCATTTGGAACTTCTAATTGATAAATTGAAGTCTGAACGAGTTCCACCGACGCGGGCGCAACCCCACCAGCTATTGTGCATCGTGCAACACGCCGGTGCAATTTCAAAGCGTGCCCGTTTCGCGTAATTTTAAATTCCCTTGAATCTAAGTTTTCTCGTTCGCGCTGTCCACCCCAAGTCGACTGCACTTTTCGACCAGACGAAACGGTTTGCCATTGATTTCGAGACGTCGCCGTGGAAAACGACCGAGCTGAGGCAGGAATTTCCCCTCGGGCAACTTTCCGCGGCACTTCGCCCGACCTTCGTCATAATTCCATCAGGCGAATACTTGGCGAGTTAGCCGAAAGCTCGCAAGCGGTCAGTGTCAAAGAAGCGCTCGCCGTCCCGGCAATGAAATTTTTGCCCCGAATTCGAAATCGCGGGAATGCCCTCGAATCCGCAGCGGACGACATTTACGGCAGAATGCAGTTTGAACACTTCTTGGTCGCAACTACGATTTTTCTCCGACAAAGAGAACCACGTCCCTCTCGTGGGAAACAAGGAGAGGCGGGCTGTGGGAAAAGGGGAAACCAAGAAAGTTCTCGCCGCCTACGCGCTCGATGTAATCACAGCCAGATCGAACCGATAGGATTACGCCGGCTCTTGCGAATCCTAATTCGAAGTTCTTTGCCGGTGTTCTCGCTTCGATCGTCGTTATCTTGATTAAGAAACCGTGTTCGGGATCTGCGGACGTTTCAAGAGATCCACGGATGCGTTCGGAATATGTTGATCTCATGATTTCATCAAGCAAGTAAGAGGAGAACATTATTTTCTCTTGAATCTTATTTTTCTCCTCGTTGGATACTCAAAGGATTTCCCGCAGCTGAAACAGCAGAAAATGTGGGAAATATATTTTCACGAACCTCTCCATTGAGGAACTCAAACAAGCTCTAATTGGCCCTGCAGCGAAGCTCAGTGCAATATTCCACCTTGTAGTAAGAACAAATTTATTTGTATCCCCATTATTTAGATTTTCGTCTCTCTTGGTAAACACCGACACTTCTATTCATCTGCTAGTCCGACGGTTCTTCTCGCAACCGTTGTACTTTTATCCACTTGTTTATCTTTGCGACGGTCGTTATCCAGCGTATCTCAGGCTTTACAGGACAACGGGAACGTCGAAAAGAATTACGTCTGGTAGCCTGTCGGGACCGTCCAGTCGGGATTCCACGGCTTTTCAGCCACGCCGTTTAACGTTGCGTCGCGCCGTGTTAGTCCTTATCTCGAGTGACAATGAAAGAGACGACGAAGGAACCGCTGTTTAATATAACGACCCACTTTCATTACATATGCATATGAAGCTCGGCGATTAAACGGAGTTTGTGCCCCGGCGACGGTGGAGGGTTAACAGCACGGTAATTAAACCTCGTTTAAAGAGTTCCCACTTTTTCCCCTTTCACCTTTTGAAGCCGCGAAAGGATTCGCAAGTTTTCTGCTGATCGGAGCAAAGATCGCGCGGATCCCCGCGAGGGAAATTAATAAGCTTGACGCGGTCGCGCGGTTGAACGCGAGTGTTTAACTCCAGGAAGTTGATACATCCGCGGCAAAGGGTCGCGCTAATGAAACCGTCTTCAATCAATTTCCATATCAAGATCTGCCATCGGGGGTGCAAATAAAGCTCGCGCAACCGCGAAGCTTGAATGAATAATTAAAGAGTCGATGGGTCCCCGCGGATGAGGGATGTAAAGTAGCTTCGGGACCCCGGGCACATCCGTAATTAAACAACATTTCGTCCCTCCTCTTCTCCGCGAAAGCAACCTAATTCAAGTTTCGTACAAATGGCGGTACTCTCTGGTTACCGTCGATCATTCAGCCTCTCTGCGGCGGCTAAGGGATACCTTTCAAGCTTCGCGAGGCACGGGAATGAGGCGGAACAGAAAGTGCTGGTCCCGTATAAAAGCGCGCCTCCATTAGCCCCCTTGGTACGGCAACATCCGCGCGTCCTAATACGATTCGGTTCTTTGGGTATCAGTCCGGTTCCCTCGGGGGCCACTGAATCGTGCTTTGCACGTTGCTCCTGGCCTGCGAACGCATTTGCTAAATTGTCAATAAATAGTGTCCCCCCTGCAAATTCCGTGGAAATTCGATTCTCTTGCGAGCGACGATGGAATCCTGTGAAAGCTGGAAACTCATAGAAATACGAGATTACTCTCTCAATCTGCGAAGGGCACGGAAAGTTTGGAATCGCTGGAACGGGGAACGGGATAAATTTGATTCGCACAATATCGCAAAATAACGCGCCCGTAGAGCGTTGGAAAAGATCGAAATCCCAATCGCGAAAAGGAAAATGCCCGATCCGGGTGAAAAGGAAACACCCATTCATATTCTGTACGTTGTCTGTCCGGTAATTATTCCAGTCGTAACCTCTGAACGGATACATTAATGCAATTGTCTCGATAAATGATTTGCTGTTTCTTTACAAAATTCTGCATGGTTGTATCAAATGTCCCCAACTCCTTGAACTCGTCAATTTATATGCACCAATACGATATTTAAGAAAATCACAAACATTTCTCCCAGCAAGCTACACCTCTTATTTCTCACAATACCGATACCATTAATCGAGTATGCATGGCAGTAAATGCTTGTGATCATAACCTGGACATGTTCTGCGGCTCTTTTTCCGTGTTCAGGAAGCAAATTTATGATGTTTTGTAATTTTCCTTTCTCTACTGTGATGTATACGTTTGAATTTTTACCTTTTATCTCTTGTTTCCGTGTCTAATTTCTTATTTACATCATCATATACATCTATAGTTTAGTTTTTATTTATTTATTTATTTATTTGAAACCAGATATTTACAATGTAAATCCCATAGGAGGTAAACATAGTTACCTGTACATAGGCTGGTATATAATAGTCTTAAAAACTAACTTAAAGTTAAAAAACTCCATAATAACAATAACATTTGATAAAGAAAAATATTTACGATTCACGCCAGTAATTAACAATATAAAACCATTAAACATATAACTGTTCTAACTTAATAAAATTCTTTAATTTATTTTTAATAGCATGTTTATTTAAATTCAGACTCTTTAGTTCATTTGGCAGCGAGTTATGGGTTTTTATAGCAACAATATAGCTATTTTTATCACTTACAGCCTTTTTCATTTTTGGCAATGCGATGTTCTTATTTCTAGTTTTAGATGTACTTTTTATAAATCTATCTTTTAGTTCTTCATAATAATACATCAGAGACTCAAGTGTAAACAATTGCTTAACATTTAATGGGTACTCATTTCCAGAACGTTGATTTTTATTTATGATTTTTAATATTTTTGTTTGAATCCTTTGTAGTTTATTTTATTTTTATTAATTTTTTATGTAAGTCAATTAGTCCTCTACTGTACTGCTACTATTATAATTCCTTGTATACTAATGGGAAAATTTTCCCGTGAATAAATGAGTAAATAAATAAATAAAATAAATATTGAATTTAGCTTGAATCGTCGAGAAAAGCGTACGTACAAATTTTTGAACGTGACTTTCGTTTCTGTAGATGGAACGAAGGAGCTAAATTTCATTATCGCGCGTCGTTGTTCCTCCAATTTACCACCTTATACAATTTCCGTTTGTTCTTCCAAACATCGCTCAACATCAATTCACATGGAAAACATCGCATCTCCTGCCATAATTAATTTCTTCTGGCAGGCAAGTCGTTAATTCACCCCAAAATTCGCGTTATCCCTTATCACGGAAATTCCTCTAACGAGGAGTCGATCCACTCTCTCCATTTTTTTTTTGGCCTTGGCAACAGCGCGCTCGAGTTTCAGGAGTCGATAATGTGCTTTCGACACGCGATCGTACCTATTCGTCCTCGTTTCCAGCACAGCGATAATGTACCACCCGCAGTTATCGTACATATTAGTTAGTCAAGCGAGCTTACTCCGAACTCGTTCCGTCTTAGCGATCGCCGCCAAATCGGTTCTTGTTCTGCGGTTTCCCTGTCCTTCTCATTTTTCTATCCACACGCTGTTTCCACGCAATTCTGATCGCGATCGTTCGAACCTTCCCACAGTGCGATTCGTAATTTTTAGAAACAACTTGAAAATATTTCTGCTTGCACTGCGCGTTTCAGAAAAATGCGCGCTGTCGTAAACACACGGAAAAAGAAATTCCTTTTTTCTTTGGCGCGAGTCTACAATAAATTGCGAACGTTTGTAAAGCCGCCGCATGTTGGGGTAGAACGAACGAGGAGTGGTTACGAGAGCGCGCGAAAATTCGTGGGACGATTGGGGGCGGAGGCGTTGAAGGGGAAGAATTCAGATTTCGGAACAGCGTGGCCGCAGCAACGAGCACCAGATTTCTAATTTGGACTTAACGAAACACGGTCCTACGAAGCATCCTAATATTTATTCAAAACGGGAACGTGGAATTTCCGTGACGTTTGACAAATGACTGGCTCTTCACACTCCAAAAGGACTAGTTTACGAAAAAATACCCTTTTCCCAGCGCGCTGTACATGGAAATTCGTATTACCGTACTCAGTGAACCTGTCTGCAACACGCGGAAAGCCTGTCTGAAAAAAGAGGCGCCTTTATATACATTATTTCGTATATTAGAGAAAGACAGAGCCGCATTGCTTTATATGCATAGCGCACGCGTTTTGTGTCCGTGGACGCGTGTAAAAGAACGGCCAGGGTAGCGCGGACAAATTTTCGAGCCGAACGCTGGATGGCGGGGGAAGCGGAGCCGCGTCGCAAAGGAAGCGTGTCAAACCATTGCGCCACAATACATTCTAATGACTGTAGCTTCGCAGCTCTATCTGCGGGAGGACTTTCACCCTCCCGCCGTTTTCGCGCTCCATTCTTCTTCGACCGCGTCGTCTGCCTGCACTTTCCCAGCCATTTCGTCGCCTTTGTTGGCCCGCGATTCTTTTTCGCTAACCAACCCGTTCGATCCCTTCCCCTCCCGCCTCCTACGTCCCGTCAGCACGTTTATACTATTTCCTCGAGCGTTTCCCGATTATCGAGGAAATCTCCGTCGTCCTCCTTACCTACGACACTTCGCGCATACATTGAGGTAGAGAGAAAGGGAGAGAGAATCGGCTGGAAGCGAGATTCTCGGCCGAGGTATCAATTTAACCGTCGCCTTTCGTTTCGTTCGGGAGAATCGTTGCATATTAATTCGACGATACTCCGGGAATCTTCGTTCCTTCTCGCGACCCGTTAACGAGTCTTCCATTACCGTCCGCGCCGGAGTCAATTTGTCAGTTGAGTAAATCCAAGCCGGTGGTATTATTCGAATCGTTATTCAACGATAGCTCGCGGTCGGGGATATCGCTTTCCATCGTTTCCTCGAACGATGAAGAAATGAGTATAGTCTGTCGTCGCGTTCACGGCCTGCGCCTTCCCCGTCTTCCTATTAACGACCTGTTTTCTTGCCCCGAGTCTTCCCTCTCGCTTCCTTCCCGTCCGCGAGGCCATTACGCATTTCCGCGCGGTCGCGCACCGTCGTCGCCTCATCGTCGCCGCGGCCACTTTTATCGTTCCATTTGCGTTCGCCTTTTCATCGTCCGTCCAAACTTTCGTAAGAAATTGCCGACTCGTTTCGAAATAATTATCGCGCAACCGATCACCGCCGCGCCGCCGACTCCTTTCTTCCGATTGCCTCCGCGCGGCCACGTCGCTCGCCGGAAGATCATATGGAACTGGCTGAGAAATTGATGGTGGAATCATTATTCAAGCAAGTGACGTTCCATCCATTTCGTTTCCGTCGCGAACCTCCTTCTTTCAATTCCCTGAATACATTATTCAGTGGAAGTCGCCCGGTGCGCGACTACCTTTTGAACTTCGTTTTAATCGGTATGAAGCTTCGAAGAGGCCCCGTTAAACGTAGAAAAATGAGCTCCCGGGAGTCTACCTTGGGAGGAGGATATTCTTAAATTAACGAGTGTGTACGCGGAGAACCGAGGCAATAAGTAGTTCGCGACGAGCGCTTCGTGCTTTTGAATACGTTATTCCTCCCGTCCCGATAGCAAACATATTTTCACCTTCGACGCTTTTCAATCGGTGTATAAAGCGAAAATGAATTAAACGCTATATGTAATCGACAAGTACTCATTCCACTTTATACAATCCACGCTCTCGAGCGCGAGAGAGCGTTAACGATCGGATTCGCGAGCGAGCTGCCGCGTCGAAAGCTTCACCTCGATCCCTTTAAATCACCCAGCACGCGCTTAAAGAGTTTAGCGTCCAGGCATTGGGGTCAGACGCGACGTATCGCAGTTACCGAGTCGATATTTTAATCTCCGCGAGCTGGCGGTCGGATCGTAGGCACGAAAAAATCCGGACAATCGCGGCAGCGAAAATACAGTGAAACGCAAACGGACTAAAGTTATCCAGCGGTTGGAAGAGAAAGAGGGGAACCCTCGAGAGGATGTAACAAGAAATGACATAGTAAAATTTACTGCGTTCCTGGAAAACGAAAGAAAAAACGGATGATGAATATTCAAGAAGCAAACAGAAGAAACGGAGAAAAAAGGAAAAGTGGGAAAGATATGACAATCGCAGCGTAGGTGTAGGCCAGCAGGGCTCCTTTCGCGTCGATATGGCTCTGATGAATATGTAAATAACACGGAGCAAACGACGCATTGTTGTCAGAGGGCAAAGGTAAACGTAAAGTAAAACACGGGCGAGTGTTCCGAGCGGGGATGGATTGGGAGTTGAAGGAATGGAAGGAAAGGTGCGGATCGAACATTCAGACCGAGTCCCTAGTCCCTCGAGTATCGGAACACAAACACGGTGGCCAATAGCTTCGCGTGGGCCGGGGTCAACTAAAAGGAACGGAAGGAAGAAATGCAAACGAGGAACGCGGAACGCGCGTCGTGTCGCGCGCGCGTCGACCGTCTCGTCGTGGATCGAGTGTTTTAATCGCCGATCGCCAACCGTTGGCGCTGGAAACGTTCACGGGTAACCAATTACACCTTAATCGACGGAAGTGGCTTCGCACGACGTTCTCGCGCGCGAGAAACATTCGCGTTCAAACGAGTCGCTTTTAATATCGCAAAGTGTACTTCTCGTCCCCTTCTGGCGAGCGGAATGGCGAACTAATTGGTTGGCGGGCGCGCGAGGAGACCGGGAAATTAGAACGGATCTTAATATTCCGGATGTGAGCGCGGAGGACAATCGTGCCAGTAAGTCAGGGAACATTCTTTGTCGGGCTCACGGTCGCGCGTCCTCGATTACTTACGTCACGTCCCGCCGTTTCGAACTTTCCGATTCTCGTCGTCCTGCGGTTTCCGCGAACCGGATATCCCGGGTCAATTCGTTTTGCGCTACTTTCGCGCGAGATTTCGACGGTTTGTCCTGGATCCTCACACACGCGATAAACCAAGCAAAGCTCGGCAACTTTCGGACGGTATCACGCGCGTCACGCCGCTCGAGGAGGCGGCCGAGGGTAGCTAGACATGATTTATTTCGCAACTTGCACGGTTCCGTGAGATGAATGACTCTGGGGATGGAAAAGAAACACGTTAGGATACTGCGATTCAGTCGTCGGCGAGTGGGTGCGCTTGATTTGTGATTAGTCCTTGCTAGAGCTGGGATAATTAATACTTAATCGTTCGCTACATCGAAACCCTCTTCTCTTTTTTTTTCGCTTTCGTATTTCCTCTTTAATTCACATTTTTATTATTCACGGGTTCCTCCCATACCGTCCGTGTATTTTTCTCCCGGCTCTTTCAATAAAATTAGTCCAAACGTTGTTAGTCGTCGTTGAAAAAGCTCGTCGCTAATAGGGTCATGAAAGCATGCGCGCAATTAATCGTCCTTAACCTTTGGCAAGGTACCATGCAATTGACAATTTGTCAGGTTCGGGCACGCTCGACGCGATAATTGACGGTTCGATGGATCGATTGGCCCGGCGAACGAACTTTTATCGGTCTCGAAAATCGCGCGAAACGGCGGGAAAAGTTGCGCGATTAGCTTCACCGCGGTGCACACGCGGGACCTTAATTATGCAAATGATAATAGTGTTAATTACGTCGTTCGTTGTGCGGGATGTCAAGTTGAGGGTCATGGGGCCGTAGAATCCGTCCGATGAAACAATAGAATAGTTAGGGAGGTAAATAATTTAGTAATGGCTTTAATGGCGACCAATTGCGATTTCCTACGGTCGGGTGACAATTGCGCGGCCAGCGTTTACGAGACGTCGTCGACGCACCAAGCGGAATCTTTTCCGCGCGACTTTTTCTTCGATCTCCCTTTTCCCATTTCCTCCCACGGAACAACGTTTCCTTTGCCCCTTTGCTTTTGCTTCCCGGAAACGGAGCCCGATCAACGATTTCCACCCGCCGAAGAAACAGAAAAGCGTGTAATCATGAAACTGCAAGGGGAAAGATCCCGTACCTTCTGATTCCCGGCGACGATCGATTCGCGATCGATGAGCCACGATACTGTCTTTCGAGCCTTGCGATAGAGTCGCTTCAAAAGAACGTTTTCCTCGAGCAGTTCCTCCTTTATGCGAGGTACGCGAAGTGATTTTAGAAACTGGAACGTACCACGCAATTTCTGCGCAAACGTGTCGCTATTGCCTCTATTCTTTGACCAATCTGTTCGCTTAATTATTTCCCCATCAGATTTTCGCGAGGATAAAATTTTAGAAACGGCAGCGAAACTAAGGAAATAGAAGCAGAATTTTACTTCGATGTAAATAGGACATGTATCATCAACTTCATTTGTTTGCGCGAATCGTTACACGGTGCAGCAGACGCGTGTAATTATTTTAAACTTCAGTACACCAGCTTCAATAGGAACAAGCAAATTGATTGATCAATTTATTAAACGGATTATTTAAAACGTTATGTGTAATTATTTAAACAATTTGATAGGATATTCATTCAACATAGGACACAAGGGTGCTATTGACACGGTCGCGATTCACTCGCAACTCGAACTGTATTGATCGTTGAAAAAAAACCGCACAGGCAGGATGCATCGAGCGAGAAAGGAAACAGAATCAGGAGAGAAGATCGGACGAATTTCCGTCGATATTCACCAACTACCGCGAACATTTTTTCTAATTTTTAACGCGAGGCAGAAGCTCGGTAATTAAATTGGCCAATCTCCGTAAAATCCCTGGAATAGATTCCCAAACTACATATAGCGCCGGTACACAGATTCGGCGCCGTATAAGTAAACAATGACCTTGATTGAGTTATTCCCCCGTTATGTGTATCGTTCGTTGATTTTTTCTCGTTTCCCAAGGAACGTGGTTTCCGAATTCCGACGATAGCAGCCGCGAACGAGCGAAAATCAAATCACCGCCGATATTCGGATGGTCCTCAAACAGAATTACATCGTACGATGCTGGAATTTTCAAAAATTTTGTCCGTCAAGTGCTTTGCGCGAGCAGCGATCGAGGAGAAATCAACCCTGACGTTTTCAGTTTTCGATTCTGATTACACAGAGTTACGTGGCTCTCCGAAATGTTAGGTAATCGTGAAGCGCTCTTATAGGGGGTTACCTCTGAATAGCCCTCGCTGGTCGAAGCCTGAGAGCGACAGTATATACGAATATCGCGAATTCTACTTAAATAGGCGAAGCAACGAAACAATGACGAAATCCCAGAGGTACTTCTCACGCAGCGAAGTCAAAATCGGCCGAACAAGAATGTCCCCTTGAGCGGTATCAATCCTAGTTCTATTATCCACGACGCGACGGTCCAGCCGTTTCGAAAATTCGCCAGATGCCACGGCTGGCGATAAATAATAGACGTGAGCGTCGTTATTATCCCCGCGGCGGCATTTTTTCGCGACCCTCGAGTGTCACGTCGTCGCGATAATCGGCGCGTTCGAAAAGAGCCTTCAGTTTCTTGCGCACGAGGCTCAACCGAAAGAAATAGCCTTCTGCCATTTTCCCCCACCGGATATTCCATTTACCTCGGGAATAAAAGAATCTATTTTACCGATGATTCACGTCCAGCCCTGTTCCCAATCCCCTGTGTCGAGGCTTAGTCGAACTACCGACGACATGCAAGATGGATCTGTCATTTTATGTTTACGAAACTTTTTGTTTTAATAAATGTACGAAATTAATAACTCTTAATATACTATTGCTTTAAACTTACAATTATAGTTTTATTTATTTATTTATTTATTTATTAATGGGATAAATCCTTTGGTGCAAACAAAAGTTAACTAGATGTAGGGGAAAAATAGTATATGAAAACAAGAATAACGCGACATGAACAGATAGAAATATACATAATTAATACTTAAAATAAAAACAGATTAACCAATGACTATAGGATTGGTATTAACGCTTGTTTGAGGTAGATATCCGCTCCCGGCGGTGGATCGCCGCAGACTGAGAGATCTATCGATCTCTGGGGGTATTTATACCCGAGATCGACGAGGGGCGGATTCAATAATTCGCACCAAATTGACATTTTTGGTACAATAATGACAATTTTCCTACACCGATGGTTAATAACTATTTCAAGCATCGTCTTCAATAAATTGTTTATAATTTTTTTTTGTTTAATGGCGACATTAAACAATTTACGGCAAACTGATACCTATTTTCGGGGAAATAATGATACCAACCACACATTATTAACATATATTTCTACACACATTGTTAATAACAATTTTACTTACCATTTTCTTAAAATTGTTTATAGCTGTTTTATTTTTTAATAAGTTTTCTCTTAACAATGATCTCATTTGGTCGCAAAACTTGACAATCTCATTCTGTTAAATATTAAATATGGATTCTGTGGATTATTTAATCAATCCTGATTATGATTACCGAACGATGAAGACAATGCTAATTTTTTTCGTTCTTCGTCTGTTTCCAGGTGTTCGACAAGCATAATCGTGGCTACATCACCGCGTCCGATCTCAGGGCCGTGTTGCAGTGCCTCGGGGAGGACCTGTCCGAGGAGGAAAGTACGTATCGATTTCAACCAGTCAGTTTAATAATCACTTCCATCCGCTTTTAACTGTATGTTTGTTTATTCGGTATGTTTATTCAATACCGTCGAAACGGGATTTAGTTGTTTGTAAAAATCTACGCAAGTTGAACCAAAATGGAAAAACATGATCGTGAAGTTGAAATTGGTTCGATCAAATATTATTTAGCAATTCGCAAAATAAAAAAAGGAAAAAAAATAAATACGAGGCGAAAAAGTAATAGAACGCGAAAATAAAGTTGGGGAGGAAGTTAGTATCTTCGCCGCCTTTATGACAGGTACGAATGATTAACAATCTTGCGGATAAATTCTACTTTCAGCGAACAAGGAAACTGGTTCTCTGTAAAATTGGTTTGTCCGTTGCGAACTCGCGAAGAAAGTCTGCGAAGAATACGATATGTCCGTGAGAGAAAAAAAAAAACGAACTGCAAAGCGTTACGAAAGTTTTACTCCAGGCGCCAATTTTGTCTTCGCCTCGACATATCTTCATTTTCGTGACAAATCGATTCCGGTTTGATATTCTCGACACGTTTGTCGAAACGCGAGTCAGTATCCGGTCGATGGTCAAGCTGCCGCGCGAATTTAACAAGAATATTTTAGAGGTGCGCCCAGGAACGCCGTCTGTCTCGCGACGGCTGAATCTACTGACTTATTTTCCCGCTGCAGATTTCCATATTCTCCTCACTTTTGCGCCATATTCTTCGAAATTCTGGATTTCCCTCGTGCTGAGAATCACGGCGGAACTAGATTCATCGAAAGAAACTACGGTGATAATTAGCCTTTTTACAGAAAAATATTTTTTCAAAAATTTCGTTGACTTAAAAACGATTCCCAGCAAAACAGTTCTACCCGAGGTTGCGTTTGATGTAGTTCCTCTCGTTCGTTCCGAATGTCATTTCGCAGTGCCAATTTGCATAATTTGCGAATCGTGATTCGATGTTTTCACCTGTTATTTCATTCCTTCGGAAACTTGTCGGAGAATAAGTCACGTGGATAAACAGAACGAAGATGCTCTCGTTTGGAACTCTTGTTATCCCCTCACGAGTTCGACGTTGCACGTCGCTGCAATTTTGCAAGGTTCTTTGCAATTTAAAGCGAGCATCACGTCCCGCGGTTCTCGATCAATCACCCGAAATCTTTTATCCTCTGCAACGCAACGCGCGACAAACTTTGTTCCGTCCAATTACTCTCAAACTTGTACTAAAACCAGAGGTCTGGTTCTGCAGTACAAACAACATGTTAATCAAACTTTGCAATACTTTGCGAACGACTAATGACGCTCGTTCAGTTGATTTGGAGCGAAATCTCGGACAACTAATTTCCTCGCATGAGTGGATATCCGGACCCAAAAAAGTGCAAAAATGGAAAATATTTGTTTAAGTACGTAAAACAGAAATATAAAACTGTAATTCTGTATTTTCAAAAACCTGAAAACTCGATCTTTGTTTACGGAAAAAATCCTGGAAACAGAGGAAAGCTTTAAACTTGATAGTTAGGTCCTCGCAGGTTATACGCTCGCGTATAAATTCTTCCGGCGGCAGTGGAGCTTGAATTTTCCTTCAGCCCTACCGGCGCGTTAAAGATTATCCCCATCGTATCTCGGCGTATCGAAATTAGTTTCAGTTTACTTCAAGCAACTGTTTTACTTTGTTCCTGTTCAATTCCGCGCAAAGTATTGCTTGAACTTTACACGGCTTCTGTAAGGAAGCTCCCTTTCTTTTTTACCTCCGGTTACGACGATCAAACGGCGAGATGAGCCACGTAATAAAGTTAACCCGGTTGAACGTGCCGGCGAAATAACGGCGTCACACAAAACAACAACGAAATCCTCCGGAAACTTTCCATCGCAAACAATCAAGGAGCCTAGTTCGTGTAAATTTGCTCGCTTTGCGTTAATAGCGTGCTCCCGCTATCTGCGAGATGGTAAATTGCGTTCCCCTCCCCGATCTATTGAACCTCCCTCTGTATAGTGACCAACGTAATAATACGTCGATACACGGAATGAGGTTACTAATTGACCGGAATCAATTTCTGTGCCGCACGTATTTCTGTTCGTATTAATAATTGCTGCCGGGTATTAAACCGATTACAGTAATACCGTAATCGTAACATTCTTCGGGAGAATTGCCGCTTGTATAATTCAGCGCGGACGTCGTGGGTAAGTGTCTTTTTCCGACGGCGCCGTGGATTGGGAGGATCGTTCTCGGAATGGCCCTTGTGATTGTTATTACGTATTAATCCCTTGTTCGTGGACAGCATCGCTAGGAACCGCTTAGGCTTTCAGGGTGTTCGTGATAGTGCCGCGTCCTGGGGAGAAATAACAGTGCACGCTGGGGACTTGTTCGAACGCTGAAGTTCTCGCGAATTCCTTTGGACCCTTCGACGAACCGTGAGTGGAATCAGTATGGCTCCTGAATTCTGTATCAACGATGATCCTCGTAAACTCGATCGAGATAAATACCGAAGCGATTAAAAATAG
The DNA here is from genome assembly GCA_030770465.2 of Perdita meconis. NCBI lineage: Eukaryota > Metazoa > Arthropoda > Insecta > Hymenoptera > Andrenidae > Perdita > Perdita meconis. Next base: position 5,838,982 of record JASKOS020000016.1, read on the forward strand.
ACACAGGATTCCCTCGGCGGGACTCGTTGTTTCATACCCTCGAGCTAATGCCACCAACAATCCCTCTGTAAACGCGAATCGCAATCGAAAAACTAATAGTTCGCGGTTCGCGCGACAATTGAAAACTGGCCATTCGTGGTGATGGCCGCTTTTCAGTTTCACGGGTTAGACGCGTTATCGAGTTTTACGCAAGGGAATTATCGGGACGCGTTTGCCACCCGCGTCGGAAAAGCGCAACGCGGGTTATTAATATCCGCGCGATGTTTCACGCGGCAATACTTCGCGCCGGACAGATTTTACGGAAACGGTCGCGCGGCTCAAAAATTAAATTGCACGCCCGTCACTTCGATTAGCATACGATCGTCCGCCGGCGATTTTAATCAGTCTGAAATGCAATATATGAACGCCTACGGTGCGAACGAGGTGCTGTAATAGCGAGCAATTTCATTTCTACTTTCTGTCATTCCGGTACCGACCCGTTTTCGCGATCGTTGCGTCGAGCTTGTCAGCGAGACGCGTAGAATCGCGGAGAGGAGAAGAGTAACGAACTAGAGAGAGAGAGAAAGAAAAGCGTAGAAGCGATGAGTGTAAGCATGCTCCTTCATCCCTCTCTGCTCTGTTGCGGTATGAGTCTCTTGCATTGGATGAAATAGAAGATCTGAGCCGCTTTTGTTGTGTTCTAGTCGAGGACATGATCAAGGAAGTGGACGTGGACAGGGATGGACGAATCGATTTCTACGGTAAGCCGTTGCCCCATGCTCGCGTCCCACCATCTACCCCCCACAGTTTCTAATAATCGAAGAAAAATATGAACGGTCGAAGAGAAGAGAGGAAATTCCTTCTTCGTACCTGATTGTGTCCCTTCTGGCTCTCTCGCCCGCAATTGATCCACGTCCCAGCGGTCCTAGGGGGGAAAGAAATTGGGAGAGACGAAGGGGCGAGAATGCGAAGGTATTTCATATAGGTTGGGGCTACTTTCAGCCGGGGGCGACTGTTCGTAAATGAGGGGAACCGCCGTTTCGCGAGACCGAGACTATTTCACGTCTTTTTCTTTTTCTCTTGCTTGTTGATAAAATATGTCGACTCCGCACCAAGCAATCTCATTCTGATGGATTTTCATAAGGCTCAGAAATTGGGAATAGATCCCAGCCAATCACGGTCGAATCGAAACCCCAGGATTTAAGATCGAAGTAATTAGAATCGGTCTTGGAATAAAATTCTGACGAAGGGGCACGGATTTACGCGCAGAGATACCGTTTGAGAAAGTTTTCCTTTTGAAAGGAGGATCTAGGGAACCTGTTACCAGGGATTTCATTGTTTCAGAGTTCGTCCACGCGCTCGGCGAGCCGGGGATCGACGACGACGAGGAGGACGACGAGGAGGAGTTGCTGTCCCCGGACTACTAGTATTTTACCTATTCTCGTATCTGTGTTAGATAGAACGAATTATCGATGAGCCACAGGCAATCAACGACCGCGTTCATCGCACTATCGTCCCTCTGACATTCACTGATTGCGGAGTGCACCGCGTCGGGGACGGAAATATCTGCCTCGACGTCCAACGAAAACGCTCGACACCCTTGGTTTCCTTCAGCACGAAGAAAACGGTAAAGGGACGGAGCGGGGAACGTTTTGAAATTGGCGCGGACGCGGAAAATGGTTACGCCACGAGCCAACAGAGTGTGCCACCGTCTGATAACGCAACGAGGTCACGGCACGACTTTGGTATCGATATCGCGATCCAACCGTGACGCTCGTTATCTTTGGTCAATGTCAGAGGACCGTTTCGACAGGCCCTAATCTCACCTAACGTACGATCCGTAGATATAAAATGCCTGGTGTGATTTTATGTTACCCGATCGAGCGAGCAGCCGCGCATTTTAATCACTGGCGCGCAGGGTTTCTCGGATATTCGACTTGGAACAGCAACTTTCCTTCGGGACACTAAACTTCGGCGTTAGAGTAGCGTTTGAAATGTTCATTCGACGTAGTTACCATATTGTACGGCAATATTTTTGGATGTTGTATACCTCTCAAGGACCGACGCGTTTCGCGTAACATAAAGTCCCAACAAGCGACGCGTCTAAACACTGTTCTTCGTTGTATGCTCAAAAAAAAAGAAAAGAAAAAAAGTATCTACTGGTATCTTCGTGAGTCGTTCTCGGTGGCTTGTGCGATTAAGAAGCGAGAGTTCGACGAGGGAGACGGAAATCGATTCGCGGTTAAACCGACGCAGTTCCTCTCGACGAACGATCCACCCGGATTCCTCGAGATTTCTGCCACTCGCTCGTCGGGTCTCTCCGAACTCGGTCGTATGCGACGACACGATCACAATCGATTTCTTCTCGTAAGATATGTGGATTTTCCGATTTTAAATCTCTCGTCTAATCTAGATCGCGTTCTTATTCCACCTTTGAAGTAACTTAAAGTAAGAAGGACGATGCACCGCAGCGGGAACTCGGTCGACTGCACCCACGAGTCACGTTGCTGATCGATTGATCGACGATCGGGTGTAACGCAACGATAATCGTCGACGATCTCAGACCTACGCTTGTACTTTTGAAATCTCTCGATGGAATTGCTCTCGAAAGTCCCTCCGCTTTTTCCTCGATTTACCCGAGAGTTTAATGGGACTTCGAGACCGTGAATGAAAGTTATACGGAATTTTAAATCGATCTTGATCGCTTTTGCTCTTCTCGAGCTTCGTACTGTGTACCTTGTAAACGATATTTCACTGTTACGCCAAATAACAAAAAGCCGCACGCTGTTTCAAATATTTCAAAGAATCTAATAAATCTAATAAACTAACGTTTCTCCGTGGCACCCGAGCTTTTACTCTCCCTCATCCAGCCGATCCATTTCTATGAATCTAATTAAGTCCCTCCTATCGCAGCGTCATTTCTCTTTGAAGCTGTAATCAAGTTACAAAATTCATATTTTTAGTGTTTTTTTTACTTTCGTTTTAATTCTTGTTTAAAATTAGTGCTACCTCCAAGCAAGCACAGGGTATCACAGAAAATGAAGGATTATTTTTGCCTTAAAATTAACAAGTGCGATTGCATTTTATGGAATTAAGGAATGAAGATTACCTTTTTCGTCGCCCTTTGTATCTGGATTCATTAAAATACAGAATGCCCGTAGTTGGGGGAAGCATTTCTCCAGTGATCGTAGACAGGACGCTTGCTTTGAAGGTGTACAAATAATAGAACCCTCCCCCCCCCAAAGATTTTCTTAAACGTTCATTTTTATTAGCGATAAATAAACTTACATATCTTTACAGTAACAACGTCCTCTCGTAACTCTCGGAAAATATGATAATATCTATCCGCGAATAGTCCATGTATAGATCAAGACTTCCATTTTGTTTCTTTCGCGATATTATTGTTGATGTTGTACCGTGTCTGATTTTCTGGAAACACATTTACGCCCAACTATATAAACGACGACATTATGGGCATTATTTCTTAAAAAAAAAATAAAGAAAGAAAGGAAAGAAGATTATCGGTACGACACGAAAGGCGTACAGAGGATCTAATATAACGCTGCGTGTGTGTATATTTGTGTCTGTATGTGTGTGTATGTGTATATATGTACGTGTATTCTGCATGCGGCCTACGTACGAGCCTTAGTTAAATCCTAACGATAGCGAGCGTACAACTGTCGTACATAAAAAAAACCGAAAATGTAAGACGGTTACGTGAAGTATCGAGCCGATTTAACGACCGTCACACTGATGAGGACGTCCTTCGACGCTCGGATCGGTCGCGTACGTCCGACTGTCTTACAATTTAAGTTTCTCTATGCTATCCAGCTTTGACCGCGTTAACTGGTACCTTGAAGTCGAGCTTTTCGCAATCGAGAACCCATTCGATCGCGACGACAGGGTTTTTTTGCTTGGATTGGGATCGAGAGATCTCGATTTCGATAGCCCTGGCGGGCTGCTCGACGCGGCTCTCCTAACCGATCGAAACAAAGGCTATACAATAGTCAAAAAATATGATCCGCCAATGATTTTCGGCAAGGCGATGTATATATATATGCACGTGTATATATATACCAGTTAAGAGGAAAAAGCTTTCGTTTAATGATATACCATGTTCCTTCGGTTTACTCGTCAGAAGCAATTATGTACACGTGTAATTAACAAGTATGCGCGCCCAAAGCGCGTTTTTTTTTTTTTAGTGTGCGTTCTGTCGAAGTACAGTACGTTTGAGAATTTGTCAAAACCTTCACCCCTCAATCCCGCCTGGAAACAGATCGCGCTAATAAATACCACTTTGATTGGTCACCGCGCGTGCCTTGGTGTTCGTCCTTCCGTGACGAACAATCCCAAATCGTCAAGAGCGACATTTTTCTTGACCGCTGAAAAATGAACGCCCTATCGATTCAGAACTGTAGCGAAAGTCACGTCTTCCCTCTTCCCGTTGTTAGAAAATATTTATGCAAGATGTCGCCTGGTTCGATCGTCAAAAAATGTTCCAAAAAATGAGGCTTGTCTCGACCAGCGCGTGCGCGCGCGCGCGACGTGACGAATTTACAAAAATTTAGTATCTTAATCGACTAACCCTAATTATCGTCGAAACGAGTCAGCGTTGGCTCGTGGTTTTATCAAATGGCAATTATATAAAAAATCAAGTGTCTTTCGGTAGTGCGCCGGAGTCCCTTGAGCAGTCGAGGTTTTGGCGTTTCTCAAATCACTTCGATCTCATTTTTTTCCTCCGTGTGTCCCCTTCCCCCCTTTCGATTCTCAATTACCGACGAAATTAGACGACGCTTCACTTGTTTCAGTCCGATTGGGTTACTCGAATCACGCGTTCACCAGGCAGTTCTTTGATCGTCAGCTGTCCCTCCCCCCAGACTTTTTTCATCACTTTTCGATCGTCGATTCCTAAACGATTTTCACGAATCCATGGGCAAAACTTTGGAGTTCAGAGTTGGCAAGCTTCGAACCCGAAAAGTACAACCGAAGTCTCAACATGTTCTGGTTTATTAACGCTAAGTGTCCTTAGGTAAGTAACATTTAACCGCGCACAACGCTTTTAAGTAGCTTTGAAGCATTATCGATAGATAACAGCCGCCTCGTAACGATTCAACGTCGACGACGTCCGATCCAAGAGAACAAAAAGATCGTTCTCCTCGCTGTGATCGCTGTCCGCAAGTTTCCTACCCTCGCGCATTGACGTTCCCGTCACGAATCTGGCTAATCGACGCGAAATCAAAAACGGTTCGTAAACTATCGCGAGCATCTTCGTGCCGAAGAAGAAAATTAAAAAATGTTCAGAGGCAGCGCGAAGCCTCCGCGGTCCTCCATCATCGCTTATCAGACGAAACCTTACGCTCGGCAAGCGTTGTCCATCTAAAATAGCCGAACATCGGCGATTCAACCCCTGGAAGAGTCCGTCTTCAAATTAAACTACCATCGATCCATTCGTCGCGATTTTCCTGCCATCGATTTCTTTACCATCTGCGCCCGCTTCGTGCCATCATTCCCCCTCGGTGTCCCGAACGTTCGCGTTTGCGGCGGCGGCGGCGGCAGCGGCGAAACGTAGTCGCCGCCTCCTGACGACGGAGTACGCAGTCAAAGGTAACTTTCGACGGTGGTGCGAGGATGAGACCGAGGAACGAGCGTAATCCCATCTCGCGGTTGGTCTCCCTCAGAGGACCGGTTCCTCGTCGGTCTCGTTGTCCTCTTGCTCCTGCGATGGGCATTGGATCACTGGCCCGGTCGGCAAGGCGTTTGTTTTCACTCTTCGCTGCCTCTTCTGCTGATTGTTGCTCCCGCTGCTGCTGCTGCTGCTGCTGCTGCTGACGCTGGACCCGTTGGGACTGGTGTCCGCGTTGCTACCAAAGTCCAAGTCCGTATGGGCGTCGATCAAAGGCCGTAGGGCCGACCTTAGGGACCATGAAAATCGAGGATGACCGCGGTCGTGCTGGAGGATCAGTTCTTTGCTCTGCCTTTGTTTCTGAAACGGTACAAACCGCGTTGATTCGAGTGCACTTTATAATTGGGGACGGGTCAAGAGCGTCGGCATCGGGGGAAATGCGTGAATTATCGATCGCGTCTAATTAAAACGGCGCGCGCTGCCGCAACCGCAACAATCGAACAGATATAAATAAGCGAGCTTACCTCGGGAAGGTCACTTGACCTCGTTTCACACGAAACCGACAGCTTCTTGCTCTCGGCAAACTGCCGCAGCGGCTTCTCTCGAACGTAGACAAACGGCCGGATGACCCTGAGATCCTGACGGCGGATGTAGTAGTGGGCCTTCATGGTTTTCAGCTTGCCGGCGTAGAACACCGAGACGAGGAAACCCTCGGTGAGATCATTCAAGTGCTGGCCCACCGCCAGCACGTTGTAATTGTGTCGCTTGGCGATCGAGTACAATTGCGCTCGGTTCGTCCGATTGCAAAAGCTGCACGCTCCGCTCGCGTCCACCAGATCCTCCGGTTGATGCTCGTTACCGCTGCACTTCGCCTCGGCAGTCGGCTCCTCGTAGAAGTAGGGAACGCCCAGACTCTTTAAGTACCTCATCGTTTCGATGGGATCAAATCCACTTGCGTCCACTGTTGCCGCGCCGATCTCAAAGTCCACGCCTTTAGATCTAGTGTAGAATCTGTACTGATGCAGCGTGTGCAGCAGCGATAAGGAGTCTCTTCCCTTGGGCGCTAGGCAGACCAAAACTCTATCTGTATCTCGAATCATATCGAATTCCTGTATGGCTTCCACAGTCGGTTTCCAGACGCTCTTCGGCGGACATTGCCACTGAGGCTGCGACGGTTCGGTTTTTCCATCTTTTGATTCAAATGTAGCTTCCTGATCTTCTTCTTCTTTAAGGTCGCTCGAACACTCTTCGTCTTCAGAGAAGTCGTCGTTCTGGCGAACCTGTTGCTTGCAGCTCGATTTCGAAGAGAGCGCATTCATCGAGGTCGCCCTTGGCTTGCGACTATAACTGTTCGTGGAATTGGACTCGGCGCTGCTGCTACGCTTCAAGTCCACCGAGTCCAAGGACTTGTCGCTTTCGTGGAAGGATAGATTAATACCGCTGTCTTGAGAACTGACCGAGTTCACCGCGGAATAGATCTTAGGAAGGATTTTCCTCGCGTCGCCAATCTCCAGGCCTCCTCGCTCTTGATTATCGTCGTCGTTCAAGTCGTCGTCCAGGTCAGGCACCACTTCCTCATCGTCGGTTTTCGATTGATTGCGAGCTATCGGCTCGTTTTCGGGCGGCTTCATCACGTATATCACCGTTTCATCCGACGAACACTCGCTGGACATTTTGCTCTCCTGCTGCGTCAGTTCGCCGACTTTGTTGGAGATCTCGATTGGTCCGCTTCGCCTGGGATTTGAAAACCTCGGCGACGCCGCCGATGGCACGACCCTGCTTCTATCCGGGGAGCCACATCCGTTAGAAGATACGTCCGAGGCAGAGGCGTCCGGTGAGTGTCTATGAAGACCATCTACCGCGTTCACCATGCACCTGATTTCGGACTTCACCTCGCTGGCCATTTCCTTGGAGAACTCCATCAGGTATTCCGCGATGTCGCTGGCGGTGAAGGAATCGTGGCGATGTTGCTTTTCCTCCACGGATAATTGGCTCATGCCGCTTAAATTGCGCGAATGATGTTGCGGAGTATTTTCCGACGTGTTCGACTCCGATAGCGCGTCGTCCACCTTCAGTATCACCTCCCTTATCTCGGACTTGATCTCCGTCGCCAGTTCTTTTGTCACCTCCTTCACGTACGCGCTTAAATCGTCTTCGGATTTATGTCCACCATTCGTGGATACCGGCGAGGACCTACCGCCGCCCACGAACTTCTCCGTGTAGTCGCCTGCCGAGGAAAACGAGGACGGCGGTGAGTTCGCGGTGTGATAGGTCAAGGTCAAGATCGAGTGACTGGGACTGCCGTTGTCCAGCTCCAAGGAGTTCAGTTCTGTCTGGCTGCTACAGCTACAGTGGTGCCTCCTGTGCCTAGTGGAGCTCCCATTGCTTCCACTCAGCCCTAGACTCGTCAGAGTCTGCGGACTCAGCGGAAGAGGCGGTATCGGAGAGGACGAGGAGGACGCTACTTTGCGATTCCCCGAACTATTCTCACCACCCCCCGTGCTGCCAAGGGAGTTGCACCTGGCACGACCGGCGTTGGCAGCATCCAACAGATCTCTCTGATCTTTAATTGGCCTGTTGCCTGGATGAGACATCGCACCGAGAGCCAATGGAGTGACTGCCTCGCCGACGGCGAACCTCACCGGCATCGGGGAACTTGGACAGGTTGCCGGTGATCTCTGACCGGCGATCTCATTGCTCGCGGTCGACTGTTTCTCCTCGTGGACGCTGCTCGGTGACGCGTACGGCGTCTGGAACTCGGCAGCGTTCAGTAAAGTCCTCCTGACGGAGCTCAGTACCGGAAGACTTCGGTGCCTCGGTGAGATCGTGGAAACGAGAACGGTACCGGTCCGAGGAATGTCGCTGTTCAGTCGACGAATGCTGTTGGCCAGAGCCAGGCTATTCACCATGTTCTCGTGGGTGGTAGTGGGCGTGTGATGGCCGTGCCTGTTCCACGACAGCATCGGGTTGAAAGGCACATCTTGCTTGACGTTCTGGGAATTGCCTAGGAGGAGATCCTGCGCCTCACTCGGCAGCATGAACCATCGCAGGGCCTCCATTCTCTCGGACGCAAAGTTGAAGCTACGGTCGATCTGCAATGGGTACCTTTGTGCCATTTTCCTAGCGCGATTGAAGATGTTCCTCGCGGTTTGCAAACAGTCGCCGTAATTCTGTGGAAGAACGCCAGAACCGGATACTCGTCTCTCGGAGGCATTCATTTTTCCGTCCGTATATCTGATCGAGCTGAGCCACTTCCGCTCCTTTAGCATGCTATTCGTGTGGTGTCGCCACTCCCCAGTGTCGGGGTTCAATACGTATTGGGGCAGCAATTTCCAACCCTCCGTGGCGACCATTTTCAGAGCTTCCAGAATAAACGCGACTTCCGCCTCGGACATGAAGTAGGGGAACGAGAGCTTCGCGAAGCCTGGCCTCAGGCCTTCCGCGTTCGTTTCCTCGTTTTCACTGTTGCGCTCCCTGGAAGAAAATTATTGTTAAGTATAAAAACAGAATTTTCTTGAAAATGTATAAGTTTGTAAGTTTCATACCCTTCGAAAAGGACTTTCTGGTACTCCTTGGCGAGTTCCTGGTCGATCCCCATCAGATCGTGTGCGTAACGACCAGCGCATGCGCATCCTCCACGCGCTTGTATACCAAAAACATCGTTCAAAACGGCGATCACGAAGTTGTGGTGTAAGAATGTGCCGCGCGGGTGACGCACCATGAACGAGAAGATAGGAAGTCTCTTAACATTCTGCGAGCCGCTGCCGAGTAGAATCAGTTCCGGAATCGTGCGCACGTGAGCCAACACCTGCCTAAAGTGGGGAATCAGAGACGAACATGCGTGTCATAATTAATCGGCCGATCTCGAATCCATACATATCTCTTATTTCTTTTAGTCGAAAGCTAGTACGCGAATGATTATCGCGAGCTATTTGCGGTTCGTCAATCGTACCTCGAGATCTTATCTTGCCGCGCGACGATTGCCCGTGGAGTGACGTTCTCCTTCAGTTGCACTGCGAGGCCGCATCTGATGCTCTCGACTACGCCAGCTGTGCCGCTCTCCTCCCTCAGCTCCGGGTCGCGGTGATAGTGATGCGAGTCTCTCATGTCTTCCGTGCCAATTGTGTCTTTCAGCAGGGACCGTTTCGTCACGAGTACGCCAGGGGACTGCACGCCTCCGATGAACTTGTGCCCGGCGAAAATAATCGCGTCTTTGTGGACGGCGGTTTCTCCGACCCCGGGTAGATGGGGGTTCATATCGATTTGAACGTATGGGGCTGGAAAAAGTAGCGGACAAGTTTAGAATAAGACCTCACGGTCTACGGGGTTGGCAGTATTAAAATTCGCGCGTTGATGCGATGAATTCGATGTCGCTTCGGTCCGTTCGTCTGTCTGTCTGTCTCGGCGAGTCTGAATGGTCGTACGATAATGTATTTTCGTCGAAGGGGGACAGGCGTTGCGTCAATGTAATATCTTTCATTGTTTCCGAACCTCATCGGCTTCCATCAGCTGATCATTACCTGCCGTGGTGTAATCCCAGATGCTGAGAGCACCATACTGGTGTAGTAGGAGGGTCGTCGCGACGTCATCTGCCAAAACCCCGGTTATGCAACTAGCCGCGCTGAAGCATCCAATCATTTGCGTAACACCCTCCGCTCGCACCTTGATCAGGCTACGCTCGAGATCGTTGAGGTCCAAGAAACCCTCGCGGGTTTCGGACACGCGTACTATCTGCGATGATTACATTTATTTTTAATAAACCTTACTCTGCTGCAATTGTAGCCTATTGTGCACGCGGGATTTTATACAAAGCGTTTCCGAGGCAGTTCGTATTTCGGAAAAAATATTCTCGTTTTACGATACTTGTTTACGACCTATTGTTTCATTCTTATTGGGTGTCTGGTCAATGTCACGATGTTCTTCCCATCGTACAAAATCGGAAGCCTTAGTCATCACCAAGACCGACTTAACCGCGAAAAACTTAAAATGCCAGACCCATTAATGAAACAGACTATGTCGTAAACTTTTTGTGAGACCACCAGAAGACTTTGTTTTTTACCGTGTCACTGACCGTCTGCCGGAGGCTTGTTGGACATTTTTTCGCTCCGAAGGCAAGACCATTTCTTTCGAAATTCCTTATTTGGTTTTCGCTGCCTCGTACGCCGCCGCCGCACCGTGCGTCATTAATTAAACGAAACGCAGTTAAACTCGCAGCGGCGACTCTAAACTCGTTCCGTTCGCAAAAGAATATTTAAAAAAACGAGAACACGGGACTAGAACAAATCGCTACAAAGGAAGTGTTAAAGGTGGCCTCCTTATGGAGAGTCGAGTGTCACACGCTCCGCGGGCTGCCAAGACAGCAACAATTTCTGAAGAATTTCTGCGGGTGTGAAGGTGAACGTACCCAACCCCACGTCCGCCGTGTCGTTTAAAATTAAACCATACGCTTCGGAAACGCTCCGCAGATTAATTACGATACGACGTGCAATAAGAAAGCGTCCTTCGCGGAGTCAAAAATATTCTCAATGGAACGTCCAATGTCTTCCAGGCTGTTCGAACGCCCTGTCCCATACATCGACCGCTGCCTACGAGAACACCTTTGACTCACGCGGCCGCGAGAAAGGGATCCTTCCCGTCGATTCTGCAAGACCCTTGCACTTACTCTGACGCCATGCTCCCGCCATGGTCGAAGGTTCGCGTGATGCTCGAACGGACCGACGAACACCACCGTGGACTCCGAGAGATCGAGGTGTCGCAGAAGCGCGCGAAGTGCAGCGGCCGTGCCTTGACCCGTGAACAGCACGGCATCCTGTTCGCCGGCCCCCACTGCGTTCCTGACGATGACTCTGGCTTCGTGTCTGCAACCGTCGTCAGAATTATATATCGATTCGTCCTTCCGTCGACGGCGAGCGATCGTAAAAAACTCGGATGGCCGGGATTTGTCGAGGGCGTAGGATTCTGTGTTCTGCCGCGTTTTCCTCGCCGCGTCGCGAGGTCGTTCGGCGAGGTCGTGATTTATCTCGCGAACGATCTCGCGGACGGCGAAACATTTTTTTCGAAAAAGTCGCGCGACGCCGAGTTCGTCGCCGCGTTGCGTCGGTCTTGCCGGATCGGTTGGTCGGCCGGTAGGCGCTCACGGGGCTCAAGTCGGGGGATATTGATCTGGGCACGTCAGCGCCATGGAGAGCGGGACGCCCAGCGGAACCACCCCTGTGTTCGACTGCATAAGATTTAGGGATAACGAGGCTGCCTTGGGGCGAGGCGTTGCGTCCCAATTGGAAAAAATTTCTGCGCCCTGATCGTTTACCGATTCGCTAACCAACCGAGTTCGGAAACACTTGCTGCATATCCAAGATTCTAAATTAAAACGTTCTTATATTTATACGCAGTATAATTGAAATTTTATACAAATAGTTTCTCCTGTTGCGCGAGCATTAACGCTGAATTTCCGCGATGAATCTGTTTTACCGAACACACAGGAATTCTGAAATGCCAAGTTAATTCGCTTTTCCTAGTTAACAAGCTAATGACCCCGTCACATCTCGTTCGCGTAATTACGGAAATTTCTCCGGAATTATGAAGCTCACTATTCACCACCAAAATTTAATCAAGAAGTTCTATTCAATCCCCTCGGAACAAAACCGAATTATTTCATGCTCGAACTATCGTGCCGCGCGCGGTTGATACGGTTGATCTCTCGATACTCGAGTTCACTGTCAGTATCAGCCCCCAAACAATGGACCTCTGTCGACCGTGGCATCGCAGCGAACGCGTCAAAGCATAATTCCCAGTCAAAGAGGAATAGAATGGCAACGAGCCGCGTTTATTGCGGAAAGCACGCGTCAGTTGGAAGCGTACTCGCATGCTAATTTCATGCGAGGCATAGGAAATCGATAATCAGGAATTCATAATGCACGCGCGCGCGCGTTCTCTCGGCACTTTCCGACTAGCAATCCACGCCCCGGGAAGCGGAGGGTTTCCCTTGATTTCGTCGTTCAATGAAGGAATTAGATCGGGGAAAGGCAATTAGTGGACGCGGATGCGTCGTCGGCCTCGTGGATGTTCCACCGGCGCGCATTAACCTGTTAACTGGGTCGGCTCTCGGCCAGAAACGTCACCTGTGTGTTTAAAAGGGATTAGCCACGCGCTTAAACGCTCGCTGTTCAATTGCGAGCGACGTGCTGTCTCTGGCTGTTACCACGAAGATAAAGGAAACAATCGTTAAATTGATCGCTATCGCGTATTTGAGAAGCTATCCATCAAATTCCGCGACACGTTTGAAGTCCCCGATTAAATACTTATTTTTGGAATAATTGCTTCAAAATAAAAAATACGTTGCTATATATGTCGTATAGACTTTGAAAAATATTGTGCAGCTTATCAATGAATTCTTGCCGTATCTTAGAGAAACATCTGTCGTTCTTAAAGGCACAAACATTGCGATAGGGAATACAGGCCGAAAGAAAAGGATGAACTCCACGCTTATAGCAGAAGTACCGAAGTAGGGAGCACAGTGGGAGGAACGAAAGAGATTATCGACTCACCTGAACAAAGAAGATTGCAGGCTGCAGATGGAAGTGGAGGCTCGGGTGTCGCCCAGATATGGCAGCACTTCCTTCGCGACGTACTCTTCAAGGAATTGCAACGACCTTCCCGAGGCGGTATAGTCGCAATAGACCACTGCAACAGAAACGGAGACGCGTTGAGCATCGTGTGCATAGGCGAACAAAGCTCGGTTTCCACCGGTGGCCGACTTTACCCGTTCAGTAAAATCGATCGCCGCCCGTGATAACGACTCGTCATGTTTTATTCGAGTGCGCGCGCGCTCGTCGTGTATTTTTGAAAATGTCGCCGTTACGTCCGGCGGGTCAATGGTTTTTTTCACGGTCGAACGTATGCTCTGTTTTTCTCCTTTGCCGTTCTGCGCACCGAAATATCTTACCGATCGTTCAGATTACAAATCAACGGAAGCCCGACGTTGTTATTCGCCAAGAGTCACGACTCGCCGAAGACCGGTCTATTTGGAGATGTACAGAACACTTGGAAAAGCGTGGACGTCCGGTAGTTAGGTTTGCTAGCGGAGACAGCGATGGAGAATCTTGCACGGAGTGATACGTTATAATTAGACTGTGGATGGTGTCTTGCGAACTCATGTTTTTGCAGACATTAATCGAGGATTGAAACCTGAATAAAAATGAATTTTATTTTATAAACTTTGTAGTAATTGTATTTTTGATATTTTTGCATCTTTACATCCTCAGTCTAATTATAAACTATAGAAAAAATTTATTTCGTGGACGAATTTCATCAGAATGCAAAATATCGGTCGAAGAAATCAAAGGAATGTATAAAACATTCTGAAATATTATCCACCGAAACGATATCAAGGTCACGGTCAAGATATCGTGGATTATTAATAAATCTTGAACGGAGTTGCCACCGCTGATTCAGTTTGTCAACAAAGTTGCCAGGGGACAGAAGACTGACCGAGCTAGAAAACCAGGTCGTCTTCGCGCGAACTTTTCTGGCATTGTTTCGAAATTCGCGAGGAAAGTGGCACGGTGCACGCGTCTGCGATTCACCCTGTATACGTGGTGAAGCGCGTCGAGGCGTCGAGACTCTCTGTAGTTGTTGCTTCCGCTGCTATTTCCAGCTCGGCAGAGCGCGAGTTTACCAGAAAACGGAAAACGTTTATTCAGCGACGAGAACGCGTTTACACGCGCGTTGCCGACGAAAAAAAAAGAGAACGCCTCGACTTCTCGCGGAGGATCGAGGGAGGAAAAAGAGCACGAAACGCTCAATTCTTTTAAAATGCTCGGAGGTACGGCCGAAAATGCAGTTCCGTGCACCTGTTCGAGCGAGAAACGCGGCTCTACAGCCTTCGAAACGAGTTGCGAAACGGTCGGATTAGCGTATAGAAATGCGCACGATTATTCTCGTAGCATTGATCGGGGGAGGCGAGGGGGAGTTGGAGCGCTTTGGCTATTTCGCGAGGGCAAATCGAATCGTTTTATTGCCGGGGAAAGCCAAGGTAGGCGAAGGATAATGACTCGCAGGTGTTTCTTACGAAACGCGGCCTGATCGACGACCAGTCGCCGCCAGAGGCGAAATTATGCTCGCGCACACGCGTACACACACCACGGCGACTTTCGAAGCGCTTAAGTGTAGGGGGGATAAATTGCATGGGATTTGTTTAGGAAGGAACGCGTGGAACTGAGCGAAATTTAATAGCGGTTTCGTAACCGCGCCTTAAACACGCTCCGCGGCCTAGATGAACGTGATATTCCGCTTGCACGCTGACTGATAAATGCAGGGAATGCGATTGTTAGATGAAAGTGATCCTTCACTTTCAATTTTCTAGATAAACTGCAGGGGTCCACGAACTGGTTTTTAAACATTAGGAAAGTTCTATGGGGGTCTTGATGTCGTCTGTTCGTGATGTGGAAGAATCCCCTGTGGAATTTATTGATGCCTTCGAGGGTCGTAGTTACTTTGTAGGCGCCATAAATAAATTAATGAATGTTGAAAGGTGTTATTGAGATTTCTGAATGATGTAGTAGAAACCTTTTGATCAAAACTTTGAGGGCAACGTCCAATAGTTTATTCTTTAATAGTGTAATATCCGTTTAAAAATATCATATAATTTCCTAAATTAGCTAAAGTTTTTATTCGCATAAAATATGTATAATATATTAAACTTTTTCTTGCATACACCTTTAACCAATTTCCATTGTGCACTTAGTTTAGCGAAGAGACTCATTTCGTATATATGTATTAAAAAAAGCGTTCCATATTCCCAACTCCTCTAAACTTTGCGTGTCATCGAAATTGATCGAAAACGCGTCGACATGCAAATCATTTGAATCCCATGAAAAAGTCAGCGCGAAGTTGTCTGTCGATACTCTGCTTTCACGTCACCTTGCATGTCCAAGAAGCTACATACATATAATGTTGCAAGTTCCCCGATGTTTTCTTATGAACGAACCGTTTGAAGCCGGCGGTACTTTTAGCATTGCCGACGGTCACGAGCACCTTGGAAATAATTCGAATGCACTACGGCGGACAGCTTTAATGTCAACTACGCCTCCGCGAGCATACGAAGAGAGACGCGACGATACGTCTCGCTCGGAGCGAAACCGGCGCCATTCACCATCCTCGAATAATGCAACGGTTACACGGGGTATGAATACCGTGAAATCACCGATGAACCCGATTCGACCGACCGGTCTCAGTCCATCGGAACGAATTCGCGATTGATAAGACCGGGGATACTTCGATCCTGTCCGCGAGGAGGGAGCCTCTCGTCGATTCTAGCGGAATAGAAAGACGAGGCTCGTAACCTCGTTGCGGCCCCGGAATATTTTGCATACGTCCGCAAAGTCGCTTTCTCTAGCTTGCAGGCACGGAATCTAGCCTTTGCGTTCCGTACAAGGGACCGCGGAGGGAAAAAAAGATCGAAGGCACGAGTGGATAGATGGTTGACGAGTTGCATCACGAGAAGGTGGTCAGGCACGCGCGTGTGCGTCGATGGATCGTTCGGCACGGCGCGACGGGTTCAAGGTACCAGGAACTGCAGGGGATTCGCTTCTGGGCGTAGTTTGACCTAAATCTCGAAACCAACGACGATTGCCCGAACGACCGTTTGACCCCGAACAACTATTCGCGTCGGACGACCGCGGCACACCGTGTTGGGCCCTCCGTAACTAGAGCATACGGGTTTGCACGAAGGAAGCACAGACGGGGTACGGAAAAAAAGAAAACGGCAGGGAAAAGAAACAGGAGCAACGGAAAAGAACGCGGCACGTGAAACTGTACTGCGCGACGGTCGGCGCATCCGATGTCTCGGATAAACGGTAAATTAACCAGCGCTCCGGCTTTCCAATTAGTCTTCAATTATACGTACGCACGAGTCGGTCAACGAAGCCGGCCAGCACGCGTCGCCGCGAGGACGTTTAACTTGCTAAACGGCGGGTTCCTCTTCGGTGCCGCGGGTATTTCGAGCGACGCGCAATTACTTCGGGGAAAAGTTTGCCCGCGAATTGATTAATTTACCCCTGTTGACGCGGCGAAAAAGGAAACCGTCTCGTGGTTTAGAGACTTCAAGGAGACCGGCCGACTAGGGAGCACATTCCTGCTTCTGTCGATTCGAGGAAGACGTTCGCGTAAACTTCTCGATAGCTTTAGATACCAATGACGGAGACGCTCTTTAATGAGAACCAGACCCCATGGAATGAACAACAATTGCAAAAAAAAATGAGCAACAGTTTATTGCGTCAATTAAGCTGCAGCTGATAAGAAGATAAACCAATAGCCGAGTGCTCGAAACGACTGCAGTTTCACACGTGCGCAACGGGAAGCTTAAGGGGTCTTCCCACTGTGAACCTCTGAAAAATTGCCTTTTTTTGGGAATTTTTTTGTACTAAACGAAATGTCCAATCTAAATAAAGTTTTTCTTACTGATTAATACACTTATTGAGAGTACAAACAAATTTTTTTTGCAATTTATAATAGTTTATTTAACTATATATATATCGCACTTAATTGAGCGCCTCAAGAAAACGATGTAGTGCTGGCGTAGATGATTGTAAAAAAATTATTTGAGTAATCAGTCTCTAATTTTTACACATTATTCAATACATCAGTGGCTATCGCAGGGACCACGGAAACTTTGTTTCATTAACAATTTCATACTTTTTACAATGACAAATGACTAAAAATTCATCGGATTTCGGAACTTAAACATTCAAACTTCCGTCATTTGGTTAATTTTTTATCAATTAAAATAATTTTGGTTCCAACGATAACGACATCCGTGACGACTAAAAACCGTTTTGAATTTTTTCATTCAGATGCGTCGTTCTTCTGGAATCATCTACGCCAGCACTACATCGTTTTCTTGAGGTACTCAATTCAGTGCGATATATATATATTTAAATAAACTATTATAAATTGCATAAAAAAATTGTTTGTACTCTCAATAAGTGTATTAATCAGTAGGACAAACTTTATTTACATTGGACATTTCGTTCAGTACAATAAAATTCCCAAAAAAATGGCAATTTTTCAGAGGTTCACAGTGGAAAGATCCCTTACATCGAAAGCTGAGGAATTATACGCATTTGTCGACGTTTTCCATGAAATCCAGATATCGCTAATTTGTTAGATAGCTTCGCTTCATCAGTCAATTATCGTCACCATGATTTCTCTTGAATTGTAGAATTTTAGTCCGAATCGCTTGGAGATTGTCTGGTAGCGTCGTCGCGTGAGAATAGCGCGATCGATCGCCTCGCTCGCGACGCCTTTCGACGTTTCCACAGCGAGGGGAGCACGGAGCAAGGGAAGGAAATTAACGCTCGCAATTATTGCTGGCAGCTGGCGGGAACACCGTCCCCGGTATGACGGCGACCGCTTTGCGGCCGGTTCAGCGTGTGTTGGCCGACTTCGCTAACTGGATTAGGCGCGAACCATGTACCGCGACGTAACCGGCATCCCCGCGTTTCGTACGAATCGCTCTAACCGCCGCGCGCCGTTCACTTTGTTCCCACTGGCAGAGCAATCCGGGAAATTGTCCCCGAGGTCAGTCCGTTTCGCGCGCAATGGCGAGCGTCGCGTCGTTGGAAACGGCGCTGCCCGCGGCGCGAGCCTGTTGCGTGTTCGCGATTCAGCGAATTTGCATCGGTTGCTTGCGCATTCGAATTTTCGGCGAAGGTGTGTTAGACGAGATGCAACAATAAACGGACGGTTTTTTTGGAAAAGAAGGATCTGTTTAAGAATTTATTTCGAGGCTGAAGGCAATTTTTAACGATAACTGAGAGAAGAGAGAACAGTTAGATAGTTGTCTCGTGGTTTCTCCGTGTGCGAGTTGAAATTTGGTACCTAAAGTTTGTTAGTACTCGCAAGGAGTCGGGCAGAAGTTGGTTTACCTTGAGAGTAAAACTAGCTACAACTTCTTGACCCTCGTAACTATACTCATATTAACAATAAGGGTTGAGGTAACTGAATGCAGACTCGCTATAATCTCGCGAGCTTTGATTCGCAACGAGTTTGTATTGCTTGATGCTGAACTCACGGAGTTTTCGAGCAGCGAACAGCTTACAACGAAGTCGTTAAACAACTTCACCGGTGAATATACACGCTTTCGAGAACAATTAATGCACAAGCGACTTGTGTTTATCTTATCATAGGAGAGATTAAGAGAAAGTAAAGCGACGATTCCAAAAAATGGTAAAACTGCGGGAGATAGCGGCGACTTTATGGAAAGGAAATTCTGTATTTAACTTAGTTAAATTTCACTTTCCCGCTTGAACCTATTAAAATAAGATTCGCAACTTTTCAATATTCCAGTTCTATGAATATTCATAGTAACTAAAGAATTTATCGACGAATCAGACAGCCACCGACTTGAACATTGTGTCACAGATTCCTTTCTTTCCCACGAGAATACTAAATGTTAACGCGGCGACAGTAATACAATACATAGTTAATATCACAGCAAGACTATAGAATAGTATAATTCGCAAGGTCCGGTGGTTTTTGCGATAATCTCCGTTTCTTCGCGATTGTGCGCCGCTGTCCGAGGGCAGATTCCGATAACTCGGGTGGATAAGGAGCAACAGAAAAACTGAAAAGAAACGTGATCTAGCGAGTCGAGGATAGAGACTCGACTTGTGCCGATCGAGTCGAATGCGACCTAGTTTCGAGTTCGATTAACCCCACTACGTTCGCACCCGCGACGTCGGTCGATCCGTGTTCTTCGGACTCTTCAGATCACGCGGTAGCATCGACCCGACGAGGGCGAGCACTGTTCGATGACTATGCAGGATATTATTCGCGGCTATTTCGATCGATAGAACCGGGTCGCGGCTGCAACAAAGGTGTTTCATCGTGGAAACGCGGCTTCTATGTACCTAGAAATTTCTCATCGTTTAACTTTCGTACGGTGCGACCACGTGCACGCACGGTGCAAGTCTATTATTATCTTCCTGAGCCTCTCTCGGTGGGAGCTTTCCATCGGGAAAGCGGCGAGAGAAAAAAAAGCGCGCGGATCATAAGTCAGCATTTCCTCTTCGAGATAGGCAATTTAGATTGCGCGCAATCGCGAGATAAGAGGATCGATTCAGCCCGCGCTCGTTCCAACCCGCAGATCCGCCAGCCCCGATAAGGGTACGCTTAGTTCAGCCGCGAAAAATCGATTAACGAGTTCGCGATCGGACCTCGCGAGTGCATTCGCGACTCGTACGATGCCCTTCGCCGCGGGTTCGATTCGCGGCGGTTTCGAGTGGGACGACTATGTGGGCGTTCGAGACGCCCTCGGATGTCGTACCCACTTTCGTTTCCACATCTGACCTTCGCTCGAACAATAAATCCAAGATTAGTCGACTCCGTCCGGCCGATGTTTGACCGTCGATGCCTCGCGTCTATCTCGTATCGCAGAATCTCGGCCTCAACTGAACCGAATGGAGAGTTTAAGGTCGAGCTAAGAATTGCTCTGGCCTCCTTGGAGCTACTCTGAGAATGTCAGGTGACGAGTGTTTGTAGAGACTTCAAGGAGCGCGCAGTAATTGTGTTAATCTAAATGGTAAAAATAGATCACCGTTGCACTCGCTTGATGAGATAAGAGCTTTCTAGTGGTGTGATAACGGTGTACGATCTACGTCTGAAAGTGTTGAGAAAGTGTTTTGATAGAAAATTCTTCGACTTAATTAATATAGTAAATTGATCTTCCAGATCTTCCACTAATTACAGATATCTCTATGGTTCTTAAGTGGAATTACATACTAGATTTTATCACTTTCGAGACATATTACTGTCTAGATACAAGAAAAGAAATTGTTTGCTTCGCTCTACTTTTTCCAGTGTCTCAAGTTTCATTTTCAAAGCCGGAATCGTTCCGAGACAATTATTAAAAAGTTGACGAACGTCATTCCGGCTGGTCACAGTCGTCGCCGCTGTTAATTAAAGCTTTCACTCGTCGCATGTTCCGACCACGACCATAATGGCGCAACAATTAACGATGCAAATACTCGAACCGCGTGCACGACGGCTTCCGTGAATCGAGCGTCACCGCGGCGAATCGAGGCGCGTTGCGGTGCAATAACAGACAACGACAGTTTCGACAACGCGCGCGGTTCCGTTCTCGGAATCTTTTACGAGCGCCAAAAACCTTCGGCCCCCGGAGGGGGTGGAAGCCTTTCGAGACCGAGCCCCGGCACTAAATTTGGAACAAGGCTCGTGCCGAAGCGAGCAGCGCGTCGACTGGCGCAGGGCGACCAGAGAGCGTGGCGTGGTTTGCGACCTAAATACGAAGGGACCGAGAAGAGCGCGAGCCGCAGACCGGGTGCGCGGGGTCACTTCCATGAAACGACGGCCGAAAATAGTTCTTCTTTGTTCGCTGGAGCGTGGACGCGCGGCGCGGGCTCCCGCGAACCCTCCACGAATCTCTCGCTTTCTCTCGAGGGTGTCGCGCTTCGGTGCTTTACGAGCGCGAGGGGACGGGGGTCGACACCGCCGTGGGTGCCGCGCGATCGATCGCCGCGAAGAAGGCGAGCAACCAGCTGACTTCGAGAGTCGTCGCGACCCTCGCCCTCGAGGCTTCCTCGAGCCCCGCCGTCACCGCTGCAGCCGCAACCGCCGGACGCGCAGACCCGAACGACGGAGGAGCGATCGTAATTGGACCGAACCGCCGTGGACCGGATGCGGCGCGACGGGAAGGCGGTGAAAACCGAAAGTGATTAAATCACTGCTACACTTCCTTGGACCGTTTAACCCTGGAGCAATGACGCATGAATGGAGATGACGGTGGCCGAGCGCGTTTGAACTTGGGACACAAATAGTGATTTACGCGCGGCTGCGGAACCGGTTAAGTGGGCGCTCGGGGATAATTCGTTTGGTGCGCCCGTTCCCGTTCGTCGTGTTCCTCGGTTACATCAATCTTGACTCTCGCGACGGAAGAACCGAAGCATTAATCAGCGCGCTGCACGCTGCCAGCAACGTTTGTTTACGGGTAAGTGCATCGCGGATCGGAGCGATGTCACCAGCGGCCTTGGAAGGGAGTAGGCGTGCGTAGGGTCGCTCCGGGAATGGGGAACCTGTTGGGAGATAAGATCTGCGAGGCGAGTCCCGAGATACGCGTTATGGCGTCTTCGCTCGATGGGAAGAGCGCGTCGTCGATTATGTAATCAGCATCGAGTAGGCTTTGATGTAATAAATGTTGATTGTAATAAACGCGAGGAGTGGGCTGCGTGTCACTTACGAGCGCTCGAACGGAGAGGTGTTGTAAATCGATGCATGTTTTATGTATGAATCGGTTTCGTTGTTGCCCGTTGCTTGAGAAATCGTTTACTATCTTCTGTGCCACCTACCGCGTCATTGGATAGTATAATTTCAGGGAATCGAGGTTCCATTAGATGTACGGTATCGACGTTCGTCGATCACTCGGAGGATCTTTGCATTAGAAACCTGATGTATTTAATTGATGTGGTTCCCCACTTTCGAACAATTAGACTGCACGACAGAGATTTATGTCCCTCGAGAGAAAATAACGTCTTGCCATTTATGGCACTCTGCCCACATTCGTAAGCCGAGTGCCCGTCCTTTGGGCCGTTCCTCGGGTTACAACAACTTTCCTTTGCCTTAAATTTGCTCGAACTGGGACTCGAAGCTCGTTTCCAAAGCGGCCGGCAACCGTTGTGAACCGAAAGAATATCAGGAAATTCTCGAAACTTCTTTTTCTTCTTCTATTTTTCTCGGTTTTGTTGTTCTGTGCAGGTATTTCATACGCAGCATAAACGTAATAACTGCTGCAATTCGTCTTTTTATAGTTCCGATATAAAAAAAAAAGCTTGTATTTACTGTAGTGTCAAGGGAACATAAATAAATGTATTTTCGACTGCACGTTACACCCGGTTGAAGCACAACGTATCAGAGCTGAAAAGCTTCGGCGCAAAGTGCCTTTGTAAATCCTCGATACTCGAGCAAGCAACTATCTTTCCTCGCTCTTTTTATTTTCACCGTGCTTCTTTTATCCGCAACACCGACACAAGAAATATGGCTGTGCAATCGCAAAGCTTCCGCGTACACAATCCATCAGAGTCGCCCTGATTGCCCTTCAGTTCGGAGCAATTACCACGGTAAACTCGATTAAAGTTCGCTCGCTCGCTGGGCGCGTTTATTTTATGCACAGGAAAGCACCGTAATCCCGGAGTGAACGGAAGTGATCGAGCGCCAGTCCGCCCCCAACGGATATCCACACCGATAATTTCCTCGTGCTTTCATGATATATTCCGTGCGCCGACGATTCGTTAACGATAATCGAGCAACGGTCAATAACGTTACTATCGAGACTGGACCGCGGCACGATATCGTTCGGAACCACCTGAACCGAGACCGGGGCATCGAGAGTCTATGAGATTTAAAGTCAGAGTTCATCGAAGCTGCATCGATCCCGCTCGACTGGGCAGCTTCGCTCTGCCGAGGCACGATCGGTTATCTCGAACACCGCGTTCCATTCTGAAGGATTCAGAATTCCATTTGCATTCATAGGAGAAACCCGTTTGAGTCGGAATACATAATTACGAGTGCCGATCTAATCAATCATGCAAATTGAACGAGGATATGCGAAATCGATACTTCGTGTATTGTAATCAAATCGCACGATTATGAGACGGAGGAAACGGCTTAATAACCGTGACCATGCGAAGGCGAACCCTGCTCGTGGTCCTGGCCGAAATCTTCGATCTCGTCGCGCTCGTAATCGGATTCCAGCCGGCTGGATACCAGCTTCCCGGACTAAGGTAAATGTCCCAGTGGTTGGACTTTTAAGACAATGTTCCTGTTATTAAAATTTTCTACAGCTTAAAACAATGTAAATTAATATGAATGTTTGTTCAATCGCTAGATTGAGTTTTCTTCTTTCAGAAACTTGGTTATAGAATATCGTTTATTTTATATAAAAGAAAAATGTAAAAATCTATGTTTATGAAAGCGTTCATTTGTCCCAGTTATTGGACAGAATTCACGGTATGTCCCAGTGATTAAATTTAGCTGTCCCAGTGCTTAGACAGAAGATTAAATTTCAGAAAAATCATTGATATAAAAATAATTAATAATTCTTATATTGTACAACTTTAAAAAGTTTGACAATATATACAAAAATAATACAATTTTTAAATAAAAGCTTAGTAAATAACCGAATAACCTAAAATATTTAAGCGCGCTTACGTATGCACGCACACATTCGCAATTGTAACAGTAAAAAGGGCAATTTTTGTTTAATTTGAGCTCATTAATTATTTCATTGAATAGATATTAAAATATATATTTATAATAAATGAAAATTACAATGTATTAGAAGATTCTTCAATTATTTTATTCTTTTTGTCCTTCGATGTTGATATATTTAAAAATTTTCTGTTTACTGGCAGTTCTTAACGACATGCCTTTTTTAACAGCTTCAACAGCACTCTCCACGTCTTCTGGTGTATAAGACTTTCTGTTTCTGTTTTCCTTTGGCATGATTTATTAAAAATCAAATTTTTTATTATGCATATTGGTTATATTATCAACAAATATAGATTTCTTTTAAAAAATCTAAAATTGACAAATAAAGTCGACGAATTGAGGATAATAATTGACGAATAAAGTATCTAAAAACAATTAAGCACTGGGCCAAGCCGATACATGTTTGCTCTAGTTACTGGACAGATTGTCCAATAACTAGGCTAGCGGCGATTTCATGTACTAGTGTATAGACACATTAGTTTTTAAATTAAACAAAACAAAAATGACTTAAAAATATATGGTTATCAATTAAACAGACTTTGATAAGTCTAAAAAGCCTTTACTTGATGTAGAAGCATAACCAAAGTATTAATTGTGAACTTAACAAAGACGCTCTGAGTCTTAGTCGAACGGTTAGTAGGCTCTTCATAATGCATTAAATTCATGATTGCTAGGTAATAATATTTCTTTTTCAAATATATATCATGTATTTCTGATCAGTTGCAATGATTTTTAGTGTAAGAAATAACTCAGGATAATTTTATTTCCTCAACTTCGTCAACATTGTTTTTACTTTAATATTAATAAAAATTCATGACAGTGTCCAATTACTAGGACATGTCCAACCACTGGGACATTTACCTTACGCCGAGCAATAATTAAGCGCGTGTTCCTCTTAATCGAGGGAGAGACGCGTCGGTGGTCCACGCGTGCATCGGCACGAAGCGCGTACGTGCACGCACACGAGCCTGCTACGTGGCGAACAAGTGGCAACGCGAGCAAACCACATTAGGCCTGTGCTGTATTAGCACGTGGTTGGTCCGTTGGTTGCCTGCGATTACATAAGCACGAGGTAACCGGGGGCCAATGTCAAGGCTAGAGGCTGCACCGGCGTACACAGGCTGCGCGGTCTCCGATCCACGGGATCCGAGCAGTGTTGAAGCGTGTCCGCTCCGAGTCGATAGACAGACCCGCGCGATAACGCCTCTTGGACCGCGTTACAGGAAGGCATGACGCACTTTCAGACCTTCGTCGGTTGACTAGTCGCGGGGCGTGGAAAGACGGGGCGGGAAATAGAGGCGTTCGCGGATGAGTAGTCCGGCAAATCTTGCGCAAAGATTTTGGCAGCGATCGCGCGATATCGAGGTTGCCGGAGACGGTACATTCAGATTCTTCTTAATAGCGTGGGCGGTCGCCCGCGCGAGGAATGCTTTTTGTTTGGCTTCGGTCGTCGGACAGATTTTGTGAGTTCACGCGGAGAGCAGCGTCGTGACGGGTCGATTTGTTATCCTGTTGACACGGTTTGCTCCATTTTTGGGCCGGGCCTTTGGATCCGAGCGAAACTCCGTGCGTTATAAACCATCGCAGACGTTGTTTACCTTAGCTTTCCGCGTATCCTGAATCGGCGAAATTAAACAGAGCGCGCGCGGTTTTTAGATAGCGATCAATCACTCATCTAGCGGCACTGCCATCTAAATCAACCAAGTTTTGCTGTCGTCTCGTTTTACAAGACAGGGTTAAATTTAGACGGAGGTCTACCGACTCGTGACAAATCTCGCGTCTTCTGTTTGCCATATCTCTTAAGACCATTACCGTTTTTTCCGTCAATGTCTAACAGAAATCGCGTGGGAGCCATTGTGAAAATACTATCGCAAACGGAAACGTATTGCTTTCGGAGTAGCAGGAGTTATAACAGGCGCCACTCGAGCTTGGAATTATGAATTTGTTGAGACACCCGAGAAGCCGCTAGAAAACGACTCTAAAATAAACTTAGATCGTCGTCGAAACTTCCTCCGATTCAACTTGGATTCGCGCGATTTATATTTAATCCCCGCGCGCGAACGCGTCGTTAAGGCAATTTAATCGACATCGTGTCTCTCGTATTAAACGAGCAACGACGATTTCCTGTTTGACAGTCGGCCTGCTCTATCGAGTGTGAGCCGCGCGTCGCTGCTCTCTCGGAGCGTGTCAACACACGTACATTGTATATAGAAGTGCAGCATTGTATCTAGACGTTGATGTAATATCAGCCGATTCACAGCTGGCTCACGTGAGGTAATCGTGGATGGCTTCTTGTATTGCGTTGCCGCGTTTCTTTTTTATCGAGCTGATGTTCGCGCGCGCGCCACCGCTTCCTTTCCACGTTACGTTACAAAGCGTTAACACGCTTCACTCCGCATTGACGGTTCGCTTTCCCGACGATCGAGGCGAGGAATGTAAATCGACGTGAGTTCCAGTCATCGAGATAGAAAAACGCGCGCTTCGCGATATTCCAATTTTTAGAGTTTCTGAGAATTCCTCGGACGACCTAGCCTACCGAAAAATTGGCGCGAAGAGCCAAGGAAAACCTGCGACTCGTGACGGCGTAATCTGACCGTGCAATTTCGCGCGCGTCGAATATCGCCGCTTGGCGTAATCTTGTTTACGTCTTCTATCGGACCCGATAAAACCGTTAAAGATCACCGAAAAAAGTCAAGCGTCAGAAATTACGCAAGCACCGGCAGAAGAGGTGAACTTGTTGACGAGCGGCAATAGACAAATAAGGTCGCGTTATCGACGCCGAAGTCGATCGAATATGTGTCGCTTCCTCGCACGATTGATTCTCGAAAGAGCCTTGAATTCTGACACTCCATTGTTGATCGGCGCGTTGAGAGAATAGTATTTTTTTTTATTGATAAGCGTTTTCTTTCGATTTTCCGGGGTGTCCGAGCAGAACGACTGTCGACCGACGCGGCGATAAGAATTTTGTTTTTTTTTTTTTCCTTGGTGCCACGTCGTCTGCTCGCACCGCTGTTATCTAACGATTAACGTGCCGCGGTAAAAATTTGCTTGTCTGCGTTTTTTTACCGCGCGCGTTGGACACTCGTCACGCGAGCAATTACGTCGCGTCGTGCCGACAGTTACATGGATTTCCGTGGAAAATTCTCGCTCCTCCGCGTGACGGATGATTGTGGTACATCGAGCCGACGAGCAAATGCGAATTCGAGGCTTGTATTAGACGCGACGAAAGTTCCGATCGCGTCGATGCTGGATCGATAGGCGACGATTACCGCGCGATAACGTCACCGATGCTTAGAATAATTACTGTCGCGCGCGGCTATTAGCTTCGCGCTCACGGCTGTTTACGATACGAAACGCGGTAGATTTCCCGAACGGCGACAACTCGCGAAGAGTCGAGACGCTGTGATCATTATAAATAACGCGGTGGCCTTTTCGACAACGTCTATTTCCGTGGTGGATATTTTCACCGAACGGGATTTGACTGCAGATTTGACTGAAAGTTATTTCGGCCGAACGGCACGCGTCGCATCGTTTCGATCCGCAATTAATTGGTCGCTCGCGCGCGGAGCTGACGCATCGAGGATCGCCGAATCGCAATTCGAAAGCATCGACAGTGGCTGCATCAGCACATCCTTTCGATCTTCTCGACTTTCGCTAAGAAATCGCGGCACGTGTCATCGGATCCATCCGCCTCGAACCTCTGAATCAAGCGTAACAGTATCACCTTTGATTCGCGGAGCTGGTTTCGATCGCGATCGCGTGTCGCAGGAGGGAATGCATGACGTTCGCCAATGACACTGTGGATGTTAGAGAACAGTTTGACCCCTTAAACACTGTTGACGCACGGGTAACTTCGCGTTTTCCTCGTCCGCGAAGTGACCTAGAAAGGTATCGATACGTTTCTGGTTCGTCTTACAGCGATTAGCGTACTTATTGCAGTCGCGATGTGAGTAATGATGTCAGTCGATGCGATAAAGCCTTGAGTAATGCGTTATTGTTTTGACTTTCGTGATTTACGATAGTGAGCAGCTGGTATCGTGCACTGATAGTGTTTGTCTTTCTTTTGTATTCTCTTCGGAAGCAATCAGGAGTCTCGATAGCGATCCGAGAATCGGAGAAGATGTTTCATCCATTTGACCTTGAAACGCTACTGTCTGAAGGAAAAGAATCCTGGCTAGTTTCTGATCTGTTTAGTTCCTCGAGCAGTTTCCATTTTCTCGTGCACCGATTAAGCAAAGAGTAAACTGCCCTCGAATTTTAGAACGCGGGCACACGGAGATTTTCCATAGTTTGTGGAAAAGCAGCACGTGTGAACCGGGAGCCACGTCTCACGCTTGTCTGAAAATAAATCAACGAACAGTTATGTCCGAGCGGTGGTCAGTTTATTTTTAAAGTGGCGTAAGTCCACCGCAGCTGCTACTGCCGATTCTCTTCTCCGTGTATCCACATCATTTGGTTCCGTATCTTTATCACCAAGTATAATAAGAAATATAAATTTCCCCTGCATTAGTGCACCTGCGATCGTCCAATTTTAGAGCCGCTATTTCGTCACGCTCCTCAGGCGTGTCGTCGCAAATCCTTTCAGCTTTCCTTGAGAATATTCTGATTCGCGATCAGCAACGCGGCTGGTTGTTGCCGACTGTCATAGCCGATACTGTCAACGGGGTCGTCGGTGCAATAAAGAACGACTAATAAAGCGATAAGCTTCGCGTTCTCGAATTACAAAGCGCGCATGCATGCAGTTGCAACGCGTTGCATGGTTATTACGGTTACGTAAAGTGAATCCGCTCTCGACGAACCGCTGCCAATAGAGAATCGACCAGAGTGGTCTGTGAATCGAGGGAATATTCGAAATAGCGACGATCGATCGGTAGAAACGTTTGTTATCGGACGAATTAAAATAGCTGATAAATAGTCGATGATTTTCAACTCCAACTTTCGCCATTAAAAACTTGATTTCGCGTAAGTAATATGCAGGGCCCCGCGATTTTCTGCTCGTATCTCTGCGATATCGGAGACAACGAAGAAACGCAAGTAAGAAGTCACTTTCGGTCTCGGCGTAAATTGCCAGTTACGTGTTCGCCTATTTGGGACAAGAAGCCGTTTCTCCTATCAGCGGAATGGATAAAAAACGGAGTAAACAGTCGTAATTAACCTGGTTATTTTGAACATCTAGCGCAGGGATATTTCTGACACTTTCTAGCGTGTACAGCGAGTTGTTTACGCTGTATGCATCGATAATGAATCACTAGCGCTGACACGGAAAGTAGCTGTGACCCGGAAGCGAGAAGTTTGCGCGCTCGCAAAGTGGAATCGTACAGGATGGGCTCGATGGAAGTGAAATGCATTTCTATCGATTGTTCGACGTCGCGAAGAAAGTTCGCTGAAATTGAAAGAAACCGATTGCAACAGTTAAGCAAAGTAAATCCTTAAAAATTAATATTACTGCTCTTTTTCTGAAATACTAATTCCAAAGAGAAAAATTGAATAATTAAAAAAAGCCTCCAATATTTAATAACAATCCCTTGCTTCTCAACATATAGAAAAAATGTTCATATTGTGCCAGTAGTACAAATTGCAGGGGACAAATCCTCCGGGGAGTCGCGGCAGGGATAAGTTGAGTCATTCGCGTGTTTTCAAAGCAAATGGAAAAAATAACGAGGCAAACGTTACGTTGAAAAATGAAATCCGAGATAAAATGGGCAAAGCGAAGCGTTTTGTACAGGCAGAGCAGGAATTTTCGTTCCGCGTGGAAACTCTAGGGTGCCGCGTGCCAATTTCGTGAGATCAATCGGAATTACCCCTGTGTTAGATCGTTCGATAACGTGCATACATGATTAACGTTCAAAATATTTACTCGGGGAGCTGCTTCGCACGGCAACGACGCGCTTCTTGTCTACACGGAATGTAGAGGCGCGTTACGTAAGGAACGTCTTTCGCGCGTCGCGATCGCGCGCGGAAACAATACGCGTAAGTAAGCGCATGGAAACTCCGGCCGGCATGACTGGTCGTTCTGTTCCCGAGGCCATTTTCTTAGACGATCCTGAGGAAAACGCTTGACGCGTAGTCACGTAATTCCGACGAAACGAGCCGAGCAACGGATGTTCCTGTTAATTACGCCTCCATCGATCTTAGATTTCGTCGGAAACTATGTGTACGATGGGCGACGATCCCGAGACACGCGAAGTGTAGATTAATCAAGGAATATTCGCAGTGAAGTTCGTTAAAGTTAATAGCGTCATAGGTTATTAGTACCAATCCATCTAATAACCGCTGACGTGTCTGAAGATCATTTTATAACCGCGGGAATTAATTCTACATCTTCGCTTCGAGGATAATTTAAAAAAAAATTGTTTCTTTTTTTTTAAATAGCTGTTCTTCTGGGTAAAATTGCGATGGTGGAAGAATTCTTAGGAAACATTAATTATGGAATCTATTTAATAAGAGATGTGAAATTTTTCACGTATCAGGTTCCAGGTGGAAGACACGTTTCCCCCGGCTTTACAGCTAGGGGCGATTGACTAATAGCAACTACGTGTCCTTTGGACCTCTGGAGGAGGTAATTGCAGTTCTAGCGAAACGTTTGGATATATTTTCTAAAGGACGTGGTTCGCACTTGAGAGCCACGATGAACTGAAATTTAGTGTTAGATAAGCGTCGACGTGTCTCAGAAAGAAGGGATTTTGGCCGAGCGACGTGCCAAGTATCCGCAACTTCTTTTAATGGTCGATGACGAATCGACGACCTCTTAAAGCTTCCTCGACTGGACCAAAGCCGTATACGTGCGTCTATTATTAAACGATTCGATCTATTTCAGCAGATCTCCTCAGCAAAGTTTTTCGAGAGACTTTCCTTCGAAGAAATTCCACGCGTCGTACC
This sequence comes from Perdita meconis, assembly GCA_030770465.2. Classification (NCBI taxonomy): domain Eukaryota; kingdom Metazoa; phylum Arthropoda; class Insecta; order Hymenoptera; family Andrenidae; genus Perdita; species Perdita meconis. The sequence goes on from JASKOS020000016.1 coordinate 5,869,742, forward strand.
AGTTCATCGTTATCAGCAATGTCGTGATAACGGTTCGTCTAGCTCGGAAAGTTTCTGAATCGCGCGACGCACCTTTGACGACGGTATCTCGAAGTAGAAAACTAGATCGAAGAATCTAAATTCCGAGGCGTGCTTCGAAGGCCTGCGCGTTCGCGATCTTCGCACTCCATTAACTGCACATTTCCATGCGCGTAAATCGAGCCGAGGTGCCGCGAGCGTGTTGCAACGGAGTTACACGAGTCCGCGGAACGATCGTGTGACCGAGGCTCGTGCCAAAATTACGCATCGATGCGCGAGCGCCCACTGCGAGGAGCGAGGGGAGGACTCGATATCGAATAAAATCCGAGAGAGAGAAAGCGGCGCGGCGGTCAGGCGGTGGTGCTGTTTGTCACGGTAACGAGCGCTGAAGTCACCGTGAAATCCGTGCGACGCTATTTCCACGAGATATCCCCGTTGCGCACGGCCGTGGAAACGCGCCGCGGCGACGTCGCGACGCGTTTTTCACGGGCGTCGATATCTCGGTCCGCTTGGCGCGAGGCCGGCCCATAAATCGCCTCGCCGAGGATTCCGCGATCTCCCATGAGAAACTGCAGGACGCGGGAAAAGCTGGTCAATTACGAACACCGCGACTCCATTTTTTGCGCGCGTTCGATCGACGAGTACTTTTACTTTTTTGCGCGTTCGCTGTCGTTCGACGGGGGAAAAAAAACATGCGCGGGCGTTTCGCAGCGGGAACGCGACGTTGCTTTCACACCCCGTCGTGGCGCAAAAAAGACAGCGCACGCCCCTCCGTGAAAGCAAAAATCGTGGTTGTTCCGCTTTTACCGCGTCGTCGTGTCTCGTATCACGGGAGCGCCGCAAATAGAACGCGATCGCTAGGTAAACAAGGAACGGGCGCCGGGACGATGGAGCGGAATCGTGGAATATATTAGTTTGTCGGCAGAATAAAGGAACTGACTTTGAGCGTGGACCACGCTTCGCGTCTCGGCTCTTTGGGGTTACGGATTAGCTTGAAATGGAATGAAAATATCGTGAAGCGATTGCTGGACGCTTCTGACGTTCTCATTTGGAATTCAAACCGGTCGACGCGTCGAATCGTTCGTTTCCGTCGATACGGCGAGGCACGCGGTTATTTAATCGCGAGCGAATAACGGACGCGATGCGTCGAGTTTCAGTGCGTCACGGACGCCAAATACCAGTTCCCCAGACTCGCGGTGACCTAATAAAAGGACGCTCGATAGATCGATGCGTCGCGTATATTTGCTTTGCCGGAATAAAACATTTTCGAGTGAAATCAGTCGATTTACATGGATGAATAATGCAGGAGCGTTGTCGTTCTCTCGGACGATCCGAGCATTTGGCAGCGACCGCAACCCGCGAACGTGCGAGATAGAATTTTAGCACCATAAATAAGAACGATGTGCACGAATGACGTGCCGGGAGTCTACTTAAACGACAAAGTCCAGTAAGGACAAAGAATCGAAACCAGAGTAACGCTATTCCTTGTCGAAGCTCTTCTTTCGTTCTTCGCTATTCCATTCAGAAACGGCTGAAAGGTTCGCGCGGAAAACGAGAACAAAAGACTGAGATAAAAGGAAGCGCATATAATGGAGACACAGCGTACTCGAATGATACTGTGGTTACTTGGGTTCTTCGACTTTCAGACGTAGGAGAATTCCTCCGAACTATCGTCTCTCTGTATAACCATTATCCGTAAATCCTTATTATCCTCAATAGCTCATTTCTAGTACACCCATTGTCAGAGCAAACATCTAAGATTACACGAAACGGAGAACTCGAGCGTCAAATAATCTCTGCAGCCCTCGCACGATTCTAATTTGCCAGTTTCACCCGTTGAACGCCATTCACGAAGCTAACACGCCTTCGTCGACAGGATGATGAAACAGTTCGAAAACTGTCCGAGACTTTACCGGGAGTCCGTGCGTGCAAGCGCAAGCAATGCAACGGGCGATTCGCGCGATAAAACCAGTCACCATTCAAGGTCTGCCGTTCGAGGAAACGTATTTCGCTGGAGTGTGTAGAGCCACTCGCGCGAGCGCGGAGGACAGATACGCCATTGTGTGCAGGCCCGCGCTCTCGTATGTCCCGAATCGAATACGTAATCGCCGCCGGCTTTACGTACACGCGCACACTACTTATCAGGAAGCGGCGTTGGTGATGTAATCGGTAACGTAAACCGCGGGGCGACGCCGGGTCTGCCAGAGTCGGCCGATGGCCAGCGACCAATGGGAAAACGTGGTACGTTCGTTCCTCCGGCCCCGAGAGCACGATCCTTTCGCTGGCCTCGTTCCCTAGCGCGTTCCTGTCGCGCCAGGATCAAGGATACCCAAGAATTCGTTTGGCAACCGCTCTCTCTTTCTCTCTCTCTCTTATGGATAAATTTCATCCCTCCCTCGCGACTCTATCGTTGCTCCTTTAACCCCCAGCGAAGACTTTTAGAGACTTGTTAGACTTTTAGAGTCTAACACTGATTAACAATTGTAATCGTCCATGTTCCACGTTTTTTTTTTCTCTGATAAAGTCTCGACTTGTCCTCAATTTTCTTTCAATGCTTCTGAGAAGTTCGTAAATACATTTTTCTATCATAGGCGACGGCTTCTCGACCGGAAACGTATCAATGCATGCTCTGATTATCCCAGTATCCATTCTCCTGACTAGTCAAAGAATCATTACCTTATTATTGACCAGAGTCGCATCAATACGTCCTCTGCATAGGCGTTAATGTCTTCATAAATCTCCCTATTAATAATGTCTCTCTTTTATCGCCCCTAAAAGGTCTTAATAGTTTCAGAATTAGTTATCCCGTACAAGTCACTGCAGAGCCCATCAGACCCCATAAAAAATTGCTGAAGTTCCCACGTACTTCATGAGAAAGAAGTCCCTGACTATGCATTCGGCGAAGCTTGCTGAACGATTGAATCGGAGACTCTTGGAAATGTACAATGTCTCCAATTTTCTAAGAGTGCATTGAGCAACCGTTGGCACGACAACCACCACAGAAATACTTCTGATACTGTTGTTTGGATGCCTGAGATTAATAAAATACACGTCCGTCAGAATCTATATTGACACAACTACTGGCGTCATCGTCTGCGTATGTGTGACGGTCATCACTGCGTGCAATTCGGAAAGAATAAATGTAAGATACCTGAAAGCCAAGGAGGTCAGACTAATTGCTCCATTTCAAATTTCGTCCCTAAGAGGACTCACAAATATTTACGCGAGTTGTATATTCGCAGTCGAGCCTTGAAATTTCAGCGGTCTTGAAACACGGATCCGGCAGTAGAACGTGCTCCGTTTCCAGTAAACAAAAGTTCTGACCCAGTTGTAACACCGACCCGACTGGAGAAGTATCCCCTGTATTTCATTTCAAACTGCACTCTCCTCGCGCTCGCTAAGCCTACTAGATTGCACCTCTGCGAGCAACGCAACGGACTGCTCCGCGCCGGACTAAAATTACGAACACCCTCGACGCGAAGCATGAGACACGGACGATATATTTTCGAGAGGAAGTGAAACGCGATGGAGGGCAAGAGATTGCGGACGGAAAGACTGCGCGCGGTGCTCGCGTTTTGAAAGCAGCCGACGCGAAGTGGACTGGAAATTTTGATGTCCCGAGGAATCGATAACACCTGCCACCAAGTGAGTCTCGGGCGCGCATTAAAGGCGGTCATTCAGGGGAGACGACGTTCGAGTCAAGGAGAGTCATTTGCATACAGTACCGCGCGGTCGGTTTTTTAATGGCGGCCGCCTTTATGCGCGTTTAGCGTTCCCTCGTCCGCGAAAAAAAAACAATGAACGCGCGATTTTCGCGGCGTGGAGAAGGGGGGACAAGTGTAGCGCGGCGCGCGGTGCACGTCGCGTCGCCAAAGGTGAAGCGGTTGAGGTTGAGGATTGCTAACGAAACCGCGGAGGGGGGAAAGCGCGGAGCGGGTTGCGAGCGACCAAACAATGCGCAATTTGTCGCGAAAGAGCGGCGAACGCGAGCTTCCGCGTCGCGGAATGATACGCGACGAGCGAACGAAGGAGAAAGGGACTTGTTACGCGGTCTGGTAGGAAATTGTTCAGCGCGCTATTAGAAACGCGGCCATTTAATGGGCCTCGACTGACGATTGCCACGGAAATCGAATAAACCCGCTCCGCCGTGGAATTTCAGCCTCTTATTTCCTAGTTTCCTTTCGCCTTATCCGGTTCCTCCCGCGCGAGAGAAGAGCCACATCGAAGGTCGTGTCGATGGCGACGAAATGCATCTGTTCAAACACCGCTATCCTTTCGCGTCGATTGTCGAATCCCCGATAAGCTCGTCGCGCTCGTAAACGCGAACATAAACGAACGCTCGGTCGAGGAATTCCATCATCCCGAACGACCTCGGAGCAGATAACGAAGTTAAACGGCCGCGTGCTCCGCGTGACTTGGCGAAATTGTTTTCTCTGCGACGACGCGACCGGAGAAAAGGGAAATCGAGTGAAATTTCCTTCCGCTGCGTCCCGATGGAATCTCGCAACGGCATCCTTGACCCGATTCGCCCCCGCCCTCGGTTTATTCGATACACCAGCGATGTTCGATCGCGACTGTTTTTCGGCGAACCGCGCGGAAACGAAAACGCGGGACTGGCTGCAGCTGATAACGGTTTCCTCCCCGACTCCAGGACGCCCAGCTGCTATCGGCTAGATCGATCTGAGTGCTGCGGTGGAAATAATGCAACCCTTGTGGCGCATCGAGGAAGCTGGGAACGAGAGCCGCGGGACGGGAAAATTTCCAGAAGTTGAATAAGTTTGTAATGGAGAAAAAAGAAGAGTTCATGAATTGTTCATGATTCGTTAGAAACATATTTCGGGATAAACATCGTGTTTTGACGCCAATGCAAAAGTATACGTGACTTTCAAAGCGATGATTGCAAAATTAGAACAGCGTGGGTGCAATAAATCAGAAGGATTTCTATTATAAAAACGCAAAAGTTTTAGATAAGATGCCCCGAGGCGACGCAACCCTAGATAGAATTCCAGAAGCGTGAAAGAAGTTTTCTTTACGCTCTCCGTTACCGGCGTTTTCTATAAATACCTGAAAAGCCTCGGAACTTCTTGAGAATCAACAGCGTCGAACTTCCGGGATTCATTCGCGAACTGAAAGTTCAGAAGCTCGGCTAACAGTAGGGGTTTCGGTGAAAGGTCAAGCGGCTGTTCGTCTCGCGAATCCTTTGAGGATGAAGCCCGTATCTGAATGAATACTAAGAACACACCTGAGACGTGTGTGACGCGAATGCGAAGAGAGGATAATCAAGATTAATGCGCAGAGTCATGTAACAGACTTTAGAGTCATTTGGACGTTGCTGCAACATCAAAATCGTTATGCAACGGCAACAATCGAGTAGCTTCCACGAACAGTGGTTCCCGCGGACTGATTTACCGTATCACAGATCTCTTCCAATAAAACGTCCGCCTCTGTGCTTCTATTTCTGTGACGCCGACGGGTGGAAAACAGTTCGCCATCCCCTCGTCGGATAAAATCAATGAAAGCTAGCCCACTCTTCACGGTCAATCGCAAGGACTTCGAAGAGGCGATTACTCCCAGGGAAAAGGGGATTGGACAACCGTCTCGCGATCGATCCCATCTCGAGCAAATGACCCGAAAAGGGTTCCTGACCATCAGTCCGAGCGACCCCCGCGGCCTCCACCGCGGCGCACTTTCCCTTCGTACCCCGTTTAACGATCTCGCCGGATCGGCACTCACGCAACCCAGTTTCTAGCCGTCAGAATCAGTGACCACGGCGCTACGTGGGACACGATCCGAGCGTAGAAAGTGATCGAGCGTTTCCGGCTCACGCTGCAGGCCTCGCGAAGCGAACGATAACGAAAGGGAAGACGAGGGAGAAGCCGGCGGCGGCGGGAGGAGGGAAAGACGGGAAATCGTGCGCGGATCGTCCGGCCGTGGATGGAAGTGGCCGCGCGCGCGCCAGCAGGGACGGGCACGAGAGGAAGCGTGGCCGATGTGTCGAGGCAGCTCCGAGGGAAAGCGAAGAGGAGAGTTTTGCTTTGATACGGTCGCGTTGGCACACGTGTGTGTCTCCGGAGCAGATGCTCGCTTTTGTACGGCGGATCGACGGCTGTCACGAGGTCGATAAAATCGCGCGGCTACTCGACTCGGTCGGAAAAGAAAGAAAGAGAGAAAGAAAAACGGAGGAGGAAGAGCACACGAGGCCGCGAGTCGACAGAGGGAAGCTCGATAGATAGCCGGCTCGGACGAGAGGCAGCTTATAGGCACGAGTTGGCTCATCTCCAGGGCATTGTCTTTTTACGATGACAAGTAGCCCCGAGGGCTGACGCGACACGCCGAGGCGAGGGTATCCTCTCCGTGGCGGAAAGAGCGCCGAAGAGGAAAGGAAAACAGTTCCGTCTGTGGACGCAGTCCCGACCTGGAGCGGATCGGAGCGGAGGTCAACGCTCGCACGAGAGGATGCTGGGCGGTTTTTACCTTCGGTCGCTTTTAGATCGCCCCTGCGGTAAATATAAACGGAGATCGGCGCGGGCCGTCGTAACTCGCCGGAAATGACAACGAACGGAGGCGTTCGACGGCGCGGCGCGAGCGATCGCGTGCTACTCGGCGTCGATCGAGCGCGCGTTCTTCGACCGTGCGTTCGGCGCGGATTTTTAGCTCGAGGATGGTTACGCAACGGCGACGATCGTCGCGTTTCGATGCACGTGAAACGTTCGTCGGTTGCGCGTTGTTGTTACTCCCGCGACCTCGGTCAACGCGACGATAGTAAACTGTCGACGCGATCGCGCTGGAACCGGCTGCAATCGTTGCAAGAATCTTGTCTCTGCTCGTCCCTCTCGTCCCTCCCTGCGAGGCTAGTCGTGTCATCGTGCACCGTTACGTTAGATGAAAACAACCGCTTGGTTGCAGTGGAAACTTTGTCGCCGATGTTGGGTGGGAATCTTCCACGCGCGCGGCAGGGCGCGTCTATCGGGAGGCGGAAACGCGTCCGCGCGACGACCGATCGACGACAGGAATCGTTCGATTCGACCCCCTCCTCTCCATCAGGGAACTCGAGCACACGGTATTCGCACCTTTCGTCATGCACCTCGCCAGGAATTCGCCTCGCTGGCTGAAATAACTATCCACCCCGCGGTGGCGCTACGTGGTCAGCGCGATCGTGAAAGTGCACAGCCGCGCGCTGTCTGTGCGTAATAGCGGTGCGTGGCTTATTCCACTGCGCCGCCGCTCCGCAGTGGAAAAGTCTGGCAGGAGCCAGATGGTCGAGTAACAGATTGCCTATGGCTGTGATAAAGGGTTACTGACTCTCCTGCACCGATGGCATTTCGTTTTGATAGTACCTCGGTAAACAAAATGCGAACGTTCGCTCTGTGCGAAACACGCCGCTGGATTGCATACATCGTTCGCGCGAGCTTCAATAGGCTTCTATTTCCTAAACCGATTACTCAAGATCTTCTAGCAATTCGATAGAAACAAAGAAGGGTGCGAGTGAACAGAAGGGAAAGAAGGGAGAAGGTAGAGCCAAGGTTAGACGTAATCTTGTGAGTGTCTTGGGTTCTCAACAATGGTGAAGCGAGGACGTTTGATGATTAGACGTGGAAGTTACAGGGAGCAGAGTCGATACGTTTTAATGGAGTTATGTAATGGATTGATTCGATATAAGCGTGGGCGAAACGTTATCGTCATATCAGCATACTTCGGCCAAATTAACGTCGCGCGAACAATGCACCAGCGAGGCAATTGTTCGCGGAAGCCACTGACATTTTATGAATATTGGGAGGCTTTACTGGTCCACCACGGCGCCTAAACCACTCGACGCAGTTCAATTAATTTCACCATTATACCCAGATAACGAACCAATCCCCGTCGCTTGCATTCCTCCACCGTTGTCGATTGCAAAATCGGTCGCACGGATTACGTTACGCGACTGGTCGACAATCGCTCGCCGCGCGAAGCTTCGAAACCATTCGCCGATCCCTCGAAATCCTCAGACCTCGGGACGGATGCGACGAATCGAATCGGAGGAAAGAAGTTGATTGAACGAGACCGACCGACGGGTTTCCTGGATCGATCGCTCTCTGGGAAATCCGTCGTCATTGTGGACTTTAATTATCAAGTTGGAACAAAAGCGCTGCTCGTTTCCTCCTCCTCTTTTCATTTCGCTGGAATTGAAACATTCGTAGAGGATACCGGCGCGATGCAAACTGGGACACGGCATCTCTGCGATTAATATCGTCCTTAGCCAGCCGTAGGCGTTTAACAGCGAGGATCGCTTACTTTCGCCCCACGACGATAACTCCAATAAACTTCTCCGGCGTTGCCCTATTTTCACGATACCCACGCTCGCGGGTGTCCGAAACAAAGCGTTCAGATTCAGATTTTCGTCGCGAGGGTTAATTTCGTCGGCGCGAGGAAACAGACAAGCTACAGAAACAACCTCTCGAGCTTGTCGCCGCGACGCTCATCGGGCGCCTCGACGTCGATGACGTCAGACGTGAGAAAGCGCATCTACCGATCTCTTTAACGAGATCCAATTGAAAGGAAATGTCGCAATGAAAGCCGCGACGCGACCGGCGTCCTTCCTCGAAAGGGCGCAGAATAGCGTCGCTCTGCCGTCGCGTTGCTTTGTAATTCTAATCGGCGCTTCCGTCGCCGCGACTGACCCCGTTCGCGCGCTGCGTCGTTCAATCGCACGTCGCGAGGAATAAAGTTATGAATACCCGGAGCGCGATTTATAAGACTATCCGCTGCAGCCATAAATCCGATCCTCGGAAGGAGAGTAAACCCGAGACGAGGCCGCGAAAAGCCGAGGCGACGAAGTCCTCCGAGAGGCAATGAGATACGTTGCGATTCCGGGAAACGAGGACGCGCGGCCTATCGGACGCCGCAAGATCACGAGGACCTCGGGCGCACTCTGTAATTAGCGTCTCGCGTGGATCGCGCGTCACCAGACACCGAGGCGGACATGTTAGCTCCGTTCCCCGAGATCGAGGGATTGACGGACAGTTTTGGGTCACGGACGTGCGTAATGCGCGAATATTTTCGGTCCCCGCGTTTACCGAACCGGTTGGGACACGCGAGAGTGTGCGTTACCGTTAGCACGACCGGCCAATCGCGAGCCGAAAATCCGGGGATCGGTACAGTCGGCGAGGAAAGTACCATGCACTCGAGTGCATCGCCAGGTTGAAAACGCGTAGGACGAATAGATTGCGTTACGGTCGCGGCTTTTCCGTCAGATCGTCGGGAATATTTTTCAAACCGATTGTACCGGACCGCGGCGGAGACACTTAACCCAGAATATTTGCGGAGTGACGCATAGCTCGACGACAGACAACGAGACGTCGCGAGTCACCTGGTGGAAATAGAAAGCGTAATTGGGGCAAGGTGCAGGAACCCGGGTCCTTCGGCGAGCGCGCTTTTTCGTCTCAACCGCGATGACTGGGCAAATGTTTACCGCAGGTTCACTCGATCGATCCTCCTTCGACACGGATTCAGTTCACCGTCAATAATAGGGAGATCCCCGTCGTGATTTTTCCAAGGAAAATGCAATCACTCAACGGCGTCTTCGACGAAGCTTTCAGACGCCAAAGCACGGGGTAATCTTCGGAGTTTAGGGGTCTTTTTAGGTGACAGTGTTTGCCTCCTGCCGGCCGAGAGAATGTACGACCGGGGAGAATGGGTTTTCAGGGGAGAGGAGATTCCGATGCCGACTTTCGTGGCGTTTAGGAAGCGTAGACCGACGGAAGATTTATTACGACTATCGCCATTAACCTTTTTCGTCTTTGGAAAGCGATCCCTTGCTCCCGTGCCCTCCAATAATTAATGGTCGTATTTGCGTGGAAGAAAGCGATGGGTTTTAGAAGACGAGAAAAACGAATTGCTAATTAATGAATATCCAGGGGCGTGCAAATATAGCGGCTCTAGGAGGCGCGTGAGGATGCGAGATCGGGGCCCATTACTTCGCAGCCTAATTTCGCGACTTTTACCCGAGGCAGACGCTGCTTTTAGCTGCCGCGGCTGACGAATTGCAGCCGTCCGCGGCGCGCCGTTTTCGTTGGCATTCTCGTTCCAGCCCGATCCATCGTCGGGCCTCTCTCGCACTCGCGCGCGAGTGCATCGAGCGGTGCCAACAGAACCGTGGAAAGCGACGGTGATATCATTATCCGGCGTAAGCACGCAAATCAGTAGTCGCTGCGGGGAGTGATCAGACAGGCGGAATCGACTCGGCGTCGTAAGTTGAGGGGACCCGCGCGCACGCCGCCCCGTCGATCGTTCATTTGCACACATTTCCATAGAAACTCTCCAGACCGCGGTTATCGTGGATCGCGCGAAATTGCAGGCCACGCGTCCCACCGCGCCGCGCTGCTCGACGATAAACTCTCACTCGCTCGCGTGCGCGCGAGGCGCCTTCGTCTTCCGGACATGTCGCCGTTTGGCAGCGCGCGAGCTTTCGTAATATTTCTATGGAGAAGGGAAAGTGACCGAAAGAAACGAGCGGCAGATGAGATTACCAAACCAGTCAGTCCTGCCCGAGCGAAAAGATACACCTCCTGTCCGGGTTCTTTTCGTCGCGCGACGACAAGGTTTCTCGACGGGGCCCGGACCCCCGATTACGATAACTCGCTTCGCCGTCCCCGATCGGCCGGTCGTGCTCGAGCACTCTTTTCGATCGTGCAACGGGCAGAAACAGGGAAATCGATCGGCCCGATATCGCGAATAGGCGAGGGCCTATGGTTGCTCATGCGGCACGTCGATTCGAGCACTTTCACCTGGACCCGTGTCGATCCAACTCTTCTGGATCTAGCGTGTAACGCGGTAATTTAGAAATCAGACGCTCGATCGACCGCTCCGAGCACGTCGGTGCCGTTCCCTCCTTTTTTTTTTTTTTGTTATTGGAGCTCCCGGTACACGGTTACCTTGCACTGTCGAAATACGAACGTCTCCGTGGCCCGGTTAACTGGTAGCGATCCGCGAAACGACGTCGGCCTGTATCGAGCGCGCAGAAGCTGCCAAAACGACCCTCGTGGGCGACAGATCGAGAGTGTTCCGCCAAACTTTGGACGTTTCTGAGAAGCGCGACGACGCGACACGCGTTTGGTATTCGCGGATCAAAAGATTGTAAATTACGCGAATAATCCTTCGACGAGAACGCGGAGGAATGCGCTCGCAGAACCGTCGATGCACGGCCTCCGATACCACGCTCGCAACGATCGTACCCACGCCGGTTGGCCTTACTGAATTATGCATTCGATTAGCAAAAGCGTCGCGTTACGTCAACGACGTTATCCCGTGACTGTTTTTCAAGCAGCCGTAACCTTTCGCGGTCCTAGCTGTTTTCCCTCCGTGCACAGCGTCCCGATTTCCCCTTAAAGTGACACTTTCACGTCGCGTTTTCTACGGGGCAGAAGAAATCACGCGATCCGCGCCATGTGATCGAAGCCCGCGGAGATAATGATGGAACACCGATCAAACCCACGCGCGATAATAATATTCTGCTTTCCTTCAAAGGATAATCGCATTCCTCCCTGAATTTACCAACCATTACGTCTTCGCGCGAGTCAACGCACCCACAAGTGTTCCCGAACGAACGGAACCAGTTTCGTCCCGTTTGAAGGCGTTCGAGGCGTCGCGTCGTCAATACCGGTGACGTCACTCCTTAACGGCCAAGGGGCTGCATCCGAGATGCTCCGAAGAGGAGGGAGAAACACTCGCGGCACTCGGAGATGCACAGCGAGAGCGAAACGACGCGGGAAGAAAGGGGTGACGAGGGAGCCGCTGGCCGAGGGGTGGCGGATCGATAGCTTGACCTTGAGACTCGACGTCGCCTCTGTACGACCGAGCAACCTCCGGTTCTCATAAAAGAGAATTACCGTTGGGATGGGAGGACAACGCGTGGTCATACACAAACGCGCAAGTTCTCTGGGTCGACAACAGCTTTTGGAGGGGAAGAACCGGCGAAGGAGAAAGAGGCGGGCGACGAGAGGAAGAAGAGGAGGGATCGGTGAGTGACGACTGGAGGCAGAGTGCAATGGAAGACAGGATGATACGAGTTGAACAATCGAACGATATAGGCTTCGCGAGGGGGTATCGGCTGCTTCTATTGGACGAGGCTCGACTCGTTGAAGGGGTACGTGGGAGGGAAGGGTGGTCCCGAAGTTAATAAACACTCGACCCTTTGGATAATTAATTAAGTTCAGTGATTGATCTGTTTTGAGGACCCGAGGTTTACCCTTAACTCCAGATCACTTAACTTCTAGAGGACTTTTTGCTTTTTTATTCAGTAGCATCTATCGACAGTACAAAGGTATAAAAATAGTCAGACGCAGAGAGACTTTTTTGTCTTTCCTCAAGGTTTTGGTCAGAACAATTTTAGGAAACTCAGTGTGAGCTTTATTCCGAGCAACACTTTCGCCGAATATATTTTTCTCTCTCCCGAGACACCGTTATTTGCGTACCACGCCCGACGATAATGCACAGCTTCACCGATCGCTGGCATCGCTGATACGTTCGGCCATTTTGGATACGGTGACGTCAACGACAGAATCCGGGAAACGAGCAGCGGAGAAAGGCGTGTCATCCGACGCGCTGCTCCAGACCCGCAATTTTCCTCGCTGCGCCCGTACCCCCGTAAATCTCGCCCTCGTCATCGATCAGCGACTACGCGGTCGGGGAAATCGCCGCTGAACTCCGGAAGACTTTCATCGAGACGTACATTGAAACATTAAGCACTTCTAATATACATGACTCGAGGACCTAATTACACACCGTGTCAATTAAATTTAACTATTCCCTCTCAGAAAATTTCCTGACGATGCAAAATATTACTGCATTTTAAATTAACACAACCCCGGTATTCCTTTATTCCAAAATTAACTTGCGACTCAACCGAAGAGGAAAGAAATAATGAATCGACCGTGTCCCACTTTCGTTTCTTCTATATCGTTCTTCTTTTTTTTTTTTTTTTTTTTTTTTTCCTTTATCGAAGAAGAGAAATGTGGAACCGAGCCCAATTTTCATTGAAAACGGAAAGGTTTTTACGCGACAAAGGGGAGAACAGAGAGTCGGGTGGACTCGCATTCGCCGACCAATGCGACGTCGGGTTCTCATCGAAACGTAGAAACTTCCGCTGTGCATCCGGTGCATGGCATTGTACAGCGTCGCGAGCGACTGCACCGTTCACGGTTCGCGCGTATCGGGTTGGAACGAGAGCTTAGCCGGTTCGTTCCTTCGCTGCAGTTCCCGTTCGCCAAGGTTTGGACCCTTTTGTGCTCGGATCTGATTTTAATCGGTCGAGTGGAATCGCGTGTTTCGGTCGGAGAAGGAGCAATCGCATCGTTGCACTTGCGTCGCTGTTGGAAGGAGGTAGGCCTGTTCCCAGCGGACGCAATTCTGCACGCAACAATTGGTTTCTATGTAATAACGATCGACTAAAAGCACTTGCCCTCGTTCGCCTTGAGCTTACACATTTCTAAAACGATGTTACCAAAAATAAATTTGGCAGAATTGAGTCTATGAAGATGAAAGAAAGCCTGTTCATAAACACTGTGAGGTCTGTACCAGCGGGTCGGACAGAAACGGGTTTACCCAAAGAAAAGGCAATGAATCATCGATATAATTGGCAGCGCGTCCTCCCGCCACGCTTCCGTGTCGCTCCGGGTTAGAGGCGAATCGCGGAAAAAAGAAAGGAACGTTCACGGGCACCGCCTCGATAGTGCACTGGGACTGGCCACGAAATTTAGATAGCGACGCTTCGCTTCCGACTGCACCGCTTACGTAGTGCGTGAAGGCGTTACGTAACGTGCGAGAAGCGGACCGAGATCAGCGCAACAATCTATCGGATCTACGCACGGTCGCCGCGCGGGTGAACGCTCGGCAACACTCGCCGGAGCTCGGCTCCTCTCGTATCCGTGCAGAGAATGATCTATACGGCCGCACGAGCGTATCGAGACGCGGCGGGTGTGTTTATATTTGAAATGGGTAGAAATAGCAAATATTTAACATCTGTGCTATAGTGACCGTGGAATACGGAATATAATATGTATACACATCAGAACTGCAATATCGATTATTCACTGTGTACATTTGGCTCAAAAATATCCTCTCGCAGTTCCGCAAACGCATCGCGATTCTAACCAACCGTGTTAATCCGTCTCTTATCGGTAATTCTGATCTAGAGGAAAATTTAGGAGGACTCTAATTTAGCCTGCGCAAATCACGTGAGGTAAATACAATATAAAATTACTGCAAAGCGTTGTTTTACGTGATCCTGTTATTATAAAAAATATAAAGCATCATTTTAAAGTGCATTTTTATTCAAATCATATATTTGTGGTTGAATAATATTTAAGGTGAAATTAATTCCACTAGATTTAGAATGTAATTTTTATTCACCTGGTTCATAGAGAATTAATCAAAACTTTCACTCTTCCTCCTTTCTTTTTATTTCATTACATAGAAAATATTGAGACAGAATTTTCAAGAAAAATCTTATTCATTGGGTAAATAAAATGGCAATACAAAGAATGCTTGAGGAGGGTTCTTTAAATCTTTCTAGTCTCAAGCAGAGTCAAACATGAAACAGGCACAGTATCAATATTCCACATTTTCACGTGTTACGAGTTCACTTGGACTGACAGAATCCTGCAGACCTCTGCAGTTAAAAAATCGAGACTAGTGCGAATTTAGAATACACCAACCTGGGAGACAGGATGCAAAGTGATACTGGAGAGGCTTCGAGGTACTATCCGTCCTCATAAATCAATCTCGATGCTCGCCTTTCGAGCGAAGATGGTTCAAGCCCGTCCCTTCAAAGGAACACCTACGTCGCATGAAACAGCATCATGGTATTTTGGAAATCGTAAAACAGCTCCCACCAACTCGACATGGAAAGAGTGGTGCGAGTCTGTTCTTGCTTATTCCGTGCAAAATCTATTTTCATTTAATTTGATTGTTCTCAATATCATCCCTTGTTTACTGCAGTTTTTAATCTTTCAACAGGGACTTAGTTTGCATTAACCCTGCTACTGTCTTCGGAGCTTTTTTGACCAAGTTATGCATTTTGTTTCTTTAGATAACTATTCCAATTTTAATAAAAATATAAGAAAGTGTTAATCTCAAATATTAGAATGAACGTTAGATGGTTAAAAGTGAAGAAAAAGAAAAGTTGAAGAATTTTTCGGTAACTTCAAATCTGCCACATTATTTTTTGATCTTGTACAGTTAATAGTTAAATATTTTATATTTCCCTCAATCTACTATTTAAAATAATTAAAATTTATAGGGTCATTCGGGGTAAAAGGACGCAGCAGGTAAAAGTAGTTAGTTTAATAGTTTCCTATATTTGAAGGTCCTAATTTCTATTGTTTTTGTCATTTTTAGCTTTATTTATTAAAAATAATATAAAAATATGTTCCATCTGTGTATTATTTGTTCATTTTCTTTTACCACACCTAAATGCATACTTTTACTCTACATGCAAACTTTTACCCACACGACTGCGTATTTTTACCCACATGTCGGGGTAAAGGTACGTAGTCTGACCAAGTCATTCTTTTGCTTAATTTAAAAAAAAACCGTTTGTGTTCCTCCGAAAAGTGTTCCTAATATCATGGTAGTTTCGGCTCTGTGAAGCAAAAACCGCAAAAGTGCGTCCTTTTACCCCGAATGACCCTATATGTAGCCCGGAAAAAATTCCAGGACGAGGGGTTAATATCTGCAGTCTGTTGTGCTTTGATATTCTAGAAAAATTGTCATTGTCCAAATTAATAATAATGTGCCAATAATTGAAATTCTAATAAATCAGATTTTTATGAGAAACATGCCAGGTTTAAATTTACTGAGATCTACGCAATTCTCCGCAATTTTACAGTGCTTGTCAAACCAGTTCAGAGCCGTTTTACGCCAAACCCTGCTCGTCGACTCCTGCTGGAGGGTTAGATCAGCGATATCCCCGCGATGGTACGCCTCGATATCCCAAAAATTCTATCCTGCAGCTATCAAAACCTCCCTTTTACCGTAACTTTACTCGCAGCGTCGAGGAAACGGTATTTGCTCGCGATCCCCTTAACGTCATCCGTACCCCCTTTATATCAGTGCCTGTCAATGCGACGTAATGCGTTTTAAACGACGCGAGGAACGTTTCATTACGCATAGATAAGCGTAGAATGAACGTCAGAGAGGGAAACGCGTTCCACGGAATTTTAAACCGCGCGTGACAATATCGCGTTACGTATTCAGCCGCGAAGCAATGCACGCCACTCGACATACTTCTCCCCGTTACCTTTTCCGTAAATGCGCCCGTAAGCCCGTCTTTGCGCCGACCTATCCACCGTTTCTTTCGCGCGCGGCCTTTCAGAGACCGCATTTCACGCGAGCCACGTATCCCACCGATCGCTCTACCTGGACGCCGCGCCGCGTCGTTTTTCCTCGCGGTCAGACGATAGTTTCCTCTCCGGGGGATGACCCGGGGCGAGGGGTCGGATATTTCGAAGACTATAGAATCGTGAAATTCGAAGGAGCACGAGGACAGTTTTCGACCTCGGATCGGTATAATTGGTTCGATTGGAAAGTCACGCGAATGACGGTCCGAGGAAACCTGCCACGTCGATCTGCGCCACTGCTTCGCACGTGGATTTGGCTGCTTGAACGACAGATAAGAAACTATGCGTCCGAGCAAATGAGAGGCGGGACTTGAGACAGACTTTTTGTGGGACGTGTGCCAGTAGAATTTGTCTATTTCGGAGAACTTACTTTAGAAATATGCGTGTACTCTTAAAGGCTGTCTGTCGAGGACGTCCAATTTGTAGAGATTCCGCTCGCGTTATTGATATTGTACGACGTTTCAAATATTTTCCAACGTTTCCTCGAAGGGGAGATCAGAGGACTACAGAGATTAATTGATGGAGTAGAAGCCGCGATTATTTTCAGAGAAAGAGCTTACGCAGCAGTAGAAGTCAGGAGTTTATGTCTGACTAGTGACGATTCCTATTCTACTTTACAACGCTTTTACGTACTCCGACATATCTCGCGAAACTTTATCATTTTTATTTTTTCTCTCCATTCTCTCTACCGCTGTTTGCAGCTATCGCGCTTCACGAGACATAAAAATGATCTCATGAGACATGTCTACGTTCCAGTGAATAGTCCATTTGAGTAGTTATCGCTGTATAAAGTATTAATCAAAACTGTGAATCTCAAAGTCGAAACAAAATACGAGACATTTTCTGTTTACGTCCTATCAGTTAAGAAATAATTGAAAGGTATGATACATTGTATGCTTCACACTCGGGACGAATTAAAGTCTAAAGAGAATCGCCGTCGAGACACAAAGAAGAAACCTTGCGCTTCTGAGTCAGTGCCATCCTCGACAAAGAATTCCGGCGAGCGATATGCATTCGAATGACAGGAAGGCACATTCAAGCAGCTTTCATGACGAATACAAACATTTTTATCTTATATCTCCGAACGCTCCCCTGCGAGCCTACGTCGACGGTCTCTTTGATCGGCGACAACGAGCATGCAAACTTTGCGCCGCGGATTCGCGAGCATTCCGAAGATTAAAGGAACGTCCCCGCTAAAAACGCGTCGGTAAAATACGGCTGTGAAAAGGAGTGGCCGAGACGACCAATATCTCAAATTGACAAACACCGCAGGTTGACGCAGGCGTCGACGATAAACCGACGATAGCCGTAGCCGCGGTCGCCGTCGCTTCAAAACACGGTTCTCTCGTCTCGATTAAACAGTTCCGCGAACGACCGCAAAAAATACGAGGAGGAACCTGTCCCATGGCAACCGGTTATCCAAAAGGCAACGCGAGAATCATCGACACCTGTTTCGCGTTTCGTCTCGCGATTCACGCTCCAAATACCGCGTCACGTCCGCGAATAAAACGCGCGTTCGCCGATCCCTCGGCGAGTGACCGAGTCGAGTCGTTCATGGGCGCGACTCGCGTCGGAATCGCGTCCTTATGAGGAAATCAGGACGTCGGAGGACGAGCGCTCGGTCTCCCGGATTTCATCTTATCCCGTTACCGGACTTCGACCCGCGACGCGACGCGACGCGCCGCGCCGCATCCATCACCTACATACGCGCATAGATTGCGATCGTTTTCCGTTCCCGTTTCCCGTCTTCGTGCCCGGTGAACCGTCTCGCGGATCGCCCCCACGTTGACCTGCTTCTCTCTTGATCTGATCGCACGTCCCCGTCGTCGCTTTTCGCTCGTCAACCTCGATCAACCGCCGAAAAATGTCGCCGAGCATCGCGAGACCGAGACGAGCCACGGACCGTGACTATCGGCCGTGGTGCCCGTCTCTTCGCAGGTCGTTTTGCTCGACCCTCGAGCGACCGATGCCGACGAACCGGAGATATATCGATCGAGCGATCGGCGAAAAGCGCGGTGAAACTCGGTGACACGTCGAAACGCGTAAATTCAAGCGCCCCGCCACCCGTCGCCGCCCAGCCGCGCGCTCCTTCGCGGTTTACCTTTTTGTGAAAGTAGATCTCTCTGTCGCGGGTCGCCGAGCGCGATTCCGTCCTTGTGCAGGCGAGATTACGCGCGACACGCCACGACGACCGATGCCCGCGCGAATTCTTTCCCACCGCAAAAGGCATTATGCAGAAATGACGGCGCTGACAATCCCGTGTGCGCATGCACGAACGCGCGCCGCACCGCGCCGCGTTACTTTCCCGCGGCGAGGAATTATCGCGGCCCGCCTGGCAAATGGGTGTGGTGAAACGATTTCGCTGCTTCTTTTCCGCGAACCCCGCGGAAGGAAGGATTTCAGAGTGATCGAGATATATTCGACCATAGGTGATCTGGAAAATGGCTGGCAGCACGTAGGACACGTAGAACGATATTCTAGAAGAGTCCTCCTTCCTGTTTCACTGCGACGGAGTGATATCACATCTATTTTCAGTAGTACTAGATACCTAATATCGGACATCCGCTACAATGGAACTTGATATCGTGTTGCAAGCACTCGGTACAAACAAACGTAATTGTTGTCTCGCGTGTCTTAGTTAACTCCGGTCTATGACGAGCGCACAGGATAGAGGCAGTTGCAAGCGTTTAATTAGCGATAATTAAGCTTTAACCGCTTGCATGTCCAATCAATTTCACTGTCTACGTCCGAAGAAACCCCGCGAATAATTTCTACCGGTTTCCGACGCTCGCGAATTATTCGAATCTGTTTCGCTCGAGCTAGTTACGAGGCGGAAATGCGGTAACGCTATCCGCGTGCCGCTAATCCGTCGAGCGAAGGCTTCAAGGTGTGACTCTTGGATTTCATTGAGTCCTCCCACCCGTGACGGAGCTTGAAGAACTGCAGATAAAGATCGAAGGATTTATGCATTCGACGAATGCAGTGAACGTGCCTATTTGTCGCGGCATAATAAATTGCTATGCAAATATTTTTGGTTTATATTCTCGTCACGCGAACAAGCCCTGTAAAACTCGTCAGCGTTCGCAATAAACGAATAATTTTTATCCGTTGCGCGCGTTCGGCTTCGAAAAACTCGCCGACGAAGTTTTATGCAGGTTTTCCCGCGGCATAAACAACGATTGGCAGTTATTAGCATGCAAGGGGTTAAGCGCTGGCACGATCGCTAATTCGGGAACAAAGAGCGTAGGGATCGCGGCGCTTTTCGTCGCGGCGACGAACTCGAGGTCGTAATAGTAGGCGCTACGGAGAAGATAGGACATCCGTCAAGTTGCCATCCTCGGAGACCGTGAGAACAACGTGCGTAGAATGTGTGAACAATGATAGCGAGCGGTGGCTCGAGTTCCTTGCGAGGAGAGATCGTTTCGCGGAGCCGGGCATGCTCGAATCGTGATGTAACACGAGTCCCGTCGTCGTTCAAGAACGAAACGCAGTTACACGACCTGTGAAACGCCTCTGGACGAAATTCAATACTGCTAGGATTCCTTAAAATTCTACGCCGCGAAGTGTGTCATTCGAAATACGAATTCGCGGATCGAGGTCGCGACGAACGGCTTTCGAGCGTATCGCGATACGAAGAACAACTCTAGCAGGATGATAGATAAGGAGCAGTAAATTATGTTTCGTGGATGGCGATGTTAAGTTGCCAAGGTGATGACGCTGTAAAAGAATCTTATAGCGGTCTATCAAACGTCCGATTCTACTGTTTCAATAGATATGGA
This sequence comes from Perdita meconis, assembly GCA_030770465.2. Classification (NCBI taxonomy): domain Eukaryota; kingdom Metazoa; phylum Arthropoda; class Insecta; order Hymenoptera; family Andrenidae; genus Perdita; species Perdita meconis. The sequence continues at coordinate 5,889,915 of JASKOS020000016.1, forward strand.
CCCGCTACTGGTTTACGCGCTGTGAATTCGCTACAGATAACGTTCACAATAAGCTCCACTTATCGCGACGGAATGCTCGGGGAATTCCTCCGTTTTATGCAACGTATAAATAAAAATTACCAAGGATTTTCGATCAAAATACTACGATCCATCAAGATTCGCGAGCATTGTTTTCCCACCAAAGGAATGCGGCGAGTTAGATCCTCCGTCGATAAACCTCTCCATTTCAACGCACGCAATTTCCTTTATTTTCATTTTCTTACGACGCGATCTCGCGAACGAAGACAGTTTCTGTTGTCCTTTACACTTTCTTCTGACCCCGATCGTCAACTCATGTTCGCCGATTTCACGGCAGACGGAGATATGACATCATTGACCGTATCGCGCGATCCGCGGTTTCTCTCCGGCGAGATACAAATTCGGAGCGCACCGTATCGCCGCGTGAACGAGATACGAATCTACGCACTAATTTCAACGACAACAGCGATCTAAACTTTCCGCTTGGGCGCGATTAGAATCGCCGAGTGGAAATCGTCGGCGTGCGACGCGAGAGCGCGCGCACCTAGACGGCTGGAAACGATCGGCGACACAGGGACCGAGGGGCGATTTCAGTAATCGACGATAACTGCCCCGAGCATCGGCAATTTTATCTGATTCCCGCTCTCGAGAGCTTTCACCGTCGAGGCAAGGCACGTCTGCTAGAAGCCTCGTCGATGATCGAGGCAAATTTCGTCCTGTTGAGTGCGCTTCGTTTAACCGTCCGGGAATTACCCGGTGATATTGATATTCGCAGGAAGTCGATCTATCCGCGCGCTATCTAAAATCTGGAGCGATCGCTGAATGGACGGAAAAAAGCAAGCGTAGAAGCGGATGAGCGCGGACAAAATTACGATGAATACGGCCCGTTGTTTTCCACAGCACAATGCTCGTAGTTATGCCATCGACTTTGATTGCGTCCCCGCGCGAAATAACGCGAGATCGAGTTTGTTCGCAACACCGGCTCTCGGAGGCCAATTTCCCGCGAGTCGAGCGAGACCCGACGAGAGCTAGCCACGCGCGCGCGCGCCTCGCTGGGTCGTTATTTTTAATACGGGACATTCGTGGGCGTTGTTCCACTATTATGTCGGACGGGGCGGAATTGGGTCAACGAGGTGTCAGTACGTGCAACGAACTGGGTCGCGTTTGCGAACCGCGCGCGCCTCCTTCGTTCCGCGGCGATCGACTCGTTTCAGGAGAAAGTCAGCTAATTGTACGCGCGGACTCCGAATAATCCGTCGAGGAATTGGCTCGCGTTATCTTATCGAAGCGTGCGGAATGGAAACATAAACAGAAATTCGCTACGCACGCGCGAAATGCTCGAAGCCGAGGAGGAGAGTCCGGGATTACGTCACCTCCTGTTTTCCAACCACCGTGTGCTCGTCCCGATTCGAAGTGCCGAGGAAGCGCGACAGGTCACGAGGGAACCTCGGGAAGTCGAATTCGGCCACATCTTTCTCGTCGATCGACCTTGCACTTGACGAACCCATCCACGTGGCTATATCCGCGCGATGACGACATCGACGATGATGCCGCCCTGCCGTACTTTCGTTTTCGTTTTCTTTCCAGCTCGTTTTCGCCCGGAGTCCTTGACTGTGCTCGTCCGCGTGCCTCGATAACGCTCGAGCCGAGCGCGTAGTAAACGCGCGGCTCGCCTTCTTATCGCTCGCGTCCTCCGTGCATTCGCGACTATCGCGCGGCGACCGTATCGTATCTTGATCGTTGAGTCACTGTACGCCTGTGCTCTCGCGCCATCCGCGTTCCTGACCGCGAGAATTTCGAGAGGAACGCGAGCTTCGTCGTTCTCCGGAGGTCGGTGCCGAGCCGAAGGAGCGCGCTCGTCGCGGGGGCAAAAGCAAACGACGGACGACCTTGCGCGGCGGTCTTTCTCGGAACGAGTCGCTGCACCGACGAATCGGACGGGTGACCGCAGCATCTCGCCCGTTCATCAACTCGAAAAACTTGTTTTTCGACTGCCTGCCAGACTCCGCGCGCGCGTCCAGGCGTTTTCGAGCGATCAATGAATCACGCCGCTCGTTCATGCCTCGGGACTATTGACGCCCGTAATGACGTTGGGTTTAAAAACGTCGTTGATGCTGCGAGTCGTCGGTTTCGCGGTCTACCTGGAAGTTGGTCGCACCGACTCGGCGATTGGTTGATTTAAAAACGGGCCCTCTCGAAAAGAACTAACATCTTATCTACCGATCTCACGTATGAGTGGATTCACGGTTCGGGTCTACTATCGCTCGTCGAATTAAGAATTCCATGCTGGGTACGCGTTTATCGTTGACTGGCTAGAACTCAAGGACCCGAGCGGCGTGTTTACGAGATGTGGTTCTAAATATTTGCCCCAGCGAGCGGTTCGTAAATTTTCTAGAATGATCGTTAGAAACGATATTGTCGGAGACGTTTTTACGAGAGGCGAAGTAGAATTCTGTCAGGGGAATATATAAAGCAGCGAGGTACGAGACTGGAAAAAAGTCAAGATCCTCGATACCCTCTTGCGTATCCAGCACCTTCGCGGAAAGACGGCCAATCACGGTTCAACGAGCAATCTGCGGATGACTCAAGCGGCACTCCATCATACTGTGCACTGTGCTGTTTACAAGAAAACATGCGCTTTCCGCCACGCGCATGCACCCGCGGATGACGAGATAACGTATCAACATGACGTCGCAGCGACAAGGGTCAGACTGTATCTCGCCGATTTCTTTCTGAGCTCATCGCCCGTTCCAGCGACAGCGCCGCGTGCATTTGCTCTCACCGGAAGATAGCGTATCGATGTGACGTTACCGCCGCGATCTATGCACATTATGTCACGCAAACTCCTCCAGCGAATCTTCCTGTCGGAACAATATTTATCCGCGTCGTCGCGCAGATGTCTGCTAGCCAAAGGAACGATCTCGAACGATCTAACGAATTTTCTAAGAAAGTTACGAAACATCGTTTATCTGATGTTTACTCTGCTCCACGCCCAGGCGAAGCGCGAAAAATCGCTCGGCGCTGATACGACCGACAGAGAACGGTCGGCCTCTCGAAGAAAATTAGATCGGGAGCGCGTAACTGGAATGCGAGCGGCCGCGTTAATGGAAGCGTTTAAACGACCGGGGACAATTTATTTGCATAGCACGTGGCCCGTCGTGGGCGGCGGTCAGCAGGCTCGCTGCAATGGTCGTTAGAGAGCAGAGATGCTCTTTCTAAAATCGTTCGGTGGTTGCGACCCTTCCCACCCTCTATCAGCGAACACGTTCAAGCGGCGTACCAAGGGCGGGTCGCCTAATTCGATCAAACGACGCATGGCATCGCGCGATCCTAGAGAACTACCCTTCCCGGAAGAGAGTCGCTCCCGTCCAACGGAGACCACTTCCGGCCCCGGGGCGCGCCTCGAACGCTCCTCGCCTCTCCGAAACGGTCAGAAGCGTCGAGGCGATCGCGCGCGTGGAGCACGGGAGTTCTGAAAGGCCTTTGGTAGGTCAGAAAAATGGGTGGCCTTCGGGACGATGGTAGGGCAACGACACTTAAATAATACGACGGCGCAAACATTCGCGCCTCTGAATATTTAACAGGCTAGGTGTACGAGTTCCCGTAATGGCGCGATGGACAGAACAGCGCGGTGTTTACTTCGATAAACATTTGTACAGGATACTTCAAAGAGGTTGAAACTTTGCCCACCGGAATCTGTGTATTCGCGGGAAGAGAATGATTTCGTGTAAATGTTTTCTTTCTGTAAAGACGCTTCCTTCCCGAGTTGTAATCGAAAGAATCGGTTTACAGCAAGTGCTTCGAATATCCTCCGCGAAGTGTCTGGACGATTCTGTCTCTCGCGTTTCAGCGACGCAAACAATGCTGGCGGCTCGCCGTCCGTCATGCAATAAGACCATTAACCGGCTTACTGTCAGTGACAAAACTGAGAACCGACTTTGACGGAGTATTATTAAATTATGGTGCAAGTTGTACTTCAAGTATCACTCTACTGTTATCGCTGCGACTCGAAACTGTAGAACGAACGCGAGCCGATTAGTCGAAGTTTCACTATATCTATTAACACCAAATAGTCGAATATTAGCCTAAAGTTACGTCCAACCGTTTTGAAGCATCCTGTACCAGCAACGTCCCTCCCCTCTTCCTCGTTCCCCCCGAATCAAAATCCTCCCGAGAGAAATTAATTATGCGATCGACGTACGACGGCAGAGAGCCCGTTCAGCGATAGAAGAGGAAGCTTGAATGGTGTTCCTCGAACAGGATCTCACGCGCGTCGCGCACGCGACGACGTTAACAATAACGATAACGACTCTCCGGGCAATATCGACCGGATCGCTCAGTGTGTGCGCGCGGTCTTATGCTCTTAATTGGAGGCAGTTGGAGCGAACGCAGACAGACACGCACACAGACTTGTCAGAGGTTTCCGCGGCTCTCCCAAGTATCGAGTTACGAAAGGTATACAACACGACGAGCGCACTTGCAGGGTATCCTGCCGCCGTTGGCCAGCAAAAGCGCGAGAGTTTGCGAGCCGGAGCAACGGGCCGAGGACCCGGGGGCTCCGCCGACAGATTCTAGAAAAACTACGTCCCTCCGTCTATACACGGTGCGCAAAAAGCTCGGTGACAAACTTCAAGATCGCGTATCGCCCGTCAAAACAAACAGAAAAGTCTCGATACACGTGGATCCATCAACCATTAATTTCGGAGTTACGAGTTGTTTTCTATGCTGTGGCTCGCGACGGGATAACAGACTTTGTTTATCTAAAACCTATCGAAAGAAAAGCAAACACAGCCGGTGTTTACCGACGTCGGGAAATAAAAGAAACACCGGGAACATTTTGTACGTGTGTGTACGCCTTTATGAAAAAACGTGCCGAAGTGAGCGCTGGGGACAAAAACATATCGTAACTCTGGAATTGATGACTTTTAAAAGTTAGCTTTTATTAACACTTTTTTTGCTTGCTTTGCCGAGTGCTGACCACGTTCAGAGTCTGTCTCTGATCTTTTTGACCGCCCTGTACAGGCGGAACGAGCGGCCAGCCGATGCTAGAGCGAACTCACCCGAGCCACGACCGGCCCCGCGTCCGTCTAGCCTTCGAGAGCTTCGATTTTATTGATAGGACGCCGACGAGGACGCGTCGCGGTTAATCGAGCGTTCCCGACGACTTTAACGAGAACGTCTCGCGATCTGGACGCTGGTAGTTTCGCGTCGTCGTCGTCGGCCATGGGGCGCGTTGAAACGAGTGAAGGAACGACGGTGTTGGGGGTGGGGGAGCTCTCTCTAGCTAGAGGGCCAGAAGGGGCGGTAGGGGTGACAAGACTATATTGATCACTGACCTTTCCTGCGGCCGAACGGTCCGAAGAACGTGCCATTCTTGCCGATGACGTTATCGTCGATGTACTTGAGCAGTTTCGTGGTATCCTCTCCTTTCTTCGCGGCGATCGACTTGACGGTACGGGGCGGCGCGAGCCTCTGTGCAACGCTGCCGCTGACCGTGCCGGATGCGACGGTGCTGGTGGTGGCCGTGGTCGACGTCGACGTCGACGCGACGGTGGCCGGCGAGGCGGCCGGACCGACGCAGCTCCCGCTTCCGTTCGTTGAGCACGTCGTTTCCTCCGCGAGGGAGTTGATCCTCCGCTGCGACCCGCTCCAGCCCTTGCCACACGAGATCTTCACCGAGCAGCTCATTCTCTCATAGTAGGCGCGATCCTCTCTCAGTGTGCATAGTAAGAAAAGCCTAGAAGCGACGCTAGCTGCAATGTGTTCGAACGTTGCATGTACTCCTCTTGACGGACTTCGTTCTGCAGCTCACTTGCCGGACACCAGGAACATCCTCTCAATAACAACGAAAAAGGAAAAACAACCGCGTCCAGTCTCCTTTTTTTATTTTTTACGCTCACTCGGCAGCACGTGCCTCTCTGCGAAACGTTGATTACGCGACGCGCGAATATACTCGTGACGTAGCGACGATTCCACCGTCGACGGATGCGAGAAACGTAACAAACGCGCACGTTTTAGGAGTCCGTTTAAACAACAGCGAAAGCGCGGATATCGCGAGTGTTCTTGTATCGAAATTTTTTTTTTTTTTTTTACTCCGCTGACAAACCTTCGATCGATCACGATGATTCCTCTTCACGGCAGAGGCAGAGTCTTCTTCGCTCTTATATTGTCTCTATCTTTTTCTCTCTCTCACGCAATCTCGTTCCGTCGCAACTCGACGATCCGATATCAGCGCGACGACTGCTCGGTTCGTTCTCCCTGGCTGTCCGACCACTTCCGTGATACTCTCGGTCGAGCAGCGCGCGCAACTGATACAACCTCCTTCGACGATGAGGCGAGACTGAATGTCTAGCGGACGGCCTGCCCGGTTCGCCAATGACGTCACATGGCCACGCAGGCGCCGTCGAGTCTCGCTTCGCTTCGGGGCATCTTCTCTGGGTCGACTCCGTATCGCGATACCGCGAAAACTCGGAGCGCACTTTTCCGCGAATCCCCGCGCGGATTCCTTTTAAATCGACCAAAAGATTTTCTATTTTATTCGCGTCGCTTCTATCGGGGGATGCACGCGCCATCACCAGAGCCCGATGGATGCGACGAACCGTGAAAATTCGGATTTGTGCTTGTGCGTGCGTCAGCTTTTAGATTTTATGAAACGCGAGGAAAGAATGAAAGTCGAGCAAAAATGTTCCCACCTCTTTGATCTTCCTTTCTACATGAGATTTCGTTCTCGTTGATCCTCGAATGCAGTTTTCATTTTGAATAATTTTCGTCTGAAAATTTCAATTCTTTTCAGCCGTTGTATATTTCTGTATGAGTGTCTTATTTGGTATGTAACGTAAGTTTAAGATTTTTAAACGCATGTTGTTTGTGAGAATTGTAAACATTTATTAATCGTGGACTGCTTTACGAGGGTCATTTAAAATATATGTATTCCAAAATTTTTTGCTTAGCGAAAAAAGACACTTACTTCGTTCGTTAACCAAGCAACTAATATGCTTTTCGAATAACAGGTATTTTAAATTTTATATCAACGGAAAGATCCAACGGTCGAGGAGGCTTCAGGCGTGTAAACATTATTTGACATTGCTTCAATACGATAACGAAATGTAAACAAGCACAATTAGACAGCAAAGAAGGATGAGTATGATAGCTTTATTTCTTTATGCATTATAAAACGTGCTTCTCGATCGATGGAATTTCTCGAAATAAACAAAACAGAATGAAAAAGAATATCTTTCTTCCATTACTCGTCACTTGATCTTTTCGACCTCGCCTCGTTATCATAACGACGCAAAATAAATCGTTCAAATTCGAGGTCTTTTAACCCCCGCGCAGATCGTTTTGACCCACAGTTTAAATTTTGTTCCGCGAATTTTATAAATATCTTTTACTCAGAAACATGGTTAATAACAATAAAGAATAAATCATAGAAGATAACAACAAGATGTATAAACAGTTTCCCAGTCAATGTTCTCTACTGTGGCAGTTTTTGTGGCACATTCGTTCGCTTTTATCGTCGGGAATCCCTTTTTCCGCGATAGGGAAAGTACTTCCGCCTAGCACGCGTTGCCCTTTTTACGATCTGCGGTCGGAATCGATAGCCATATGGTCCGATAGGGCAAATATAGGTCATGCCAAAACACGTGTCTTTCGTCAAGTAAAAAATAATTAGAACGATCATCCTGGAGTTTTCTGCGATCCGCTTCCATTGTTCCGAATAGCTATTGCGCATATTCATCGTCGCTGCGCGCGTGACGAAAGAAAAAGAAATAAAGTAAAAAAAAAATCGCGAACAGCGATCGGGAATCATTGACTTTTGTACGGTTGGGCATCGCGTAATCCGGCAAGTAATTAACAGGAAATAAAGCTATCATCGTGCGGCGATAAACAGCGCGGAGTTTTTCTGACGGCTATGCACTCGTAATTAAGGATCAGTGAAATCTCGTTGGTCCGCTTTCCAAGAACCGTCTGTCGTAATGGCGAGGCGGTTCGTCGTTGCACGAGCGATATACAGATTGCTCCGGTTAGGATCGATGAACGAGGAAGCGTGGCGATTACTTCCTCGACGTTCGTGTCGCGGCCACGGGCCCCGCGTATCCGTGTGTTAATGCTCTTTGCATCGGTATCCGGCTAGAAGCCAACCAAAGAGGCTTTGCTCGCTCGAAACTCTCTCGCGACGATTTATTCCGAGCTTCTGGCGATTTACGCCGACGACTTGACCCTCTGGAATATTTAATAAACCGTCACGTTTCCCGGGCAGTCCACGTGAACCGACGTCGCCTCGCATGCAACGCTGTCATTACCGCTCTTTTACGTTCCCGCAAACGCGAAGACAGCTCTCTCGCCTGACTCACCGTACGCAAATAGCGACGTACAAAGAAATCAAAGGAGAAAACTAAATCGTTTTCCCGACTCCTTCGCCTCGCCCTTCATCACCCCGGTGGGCCTCAGCAATCTCGTCGCCCGGCCGATTACAGGATCAATACACGCGGCCAGACGAGATAAATATACCGAACGGGTGCTCGCGGCTCGTGGCATAATGACTTTCGCCGAATCAACAGATAGTGTAACACATGTTTACGCCTCCGACAGCTGCTCTTCACGTGACCCTGTCGTGCGAACGTCCTTAGCGGCCGAGTAATTAGCGGTCGAATGTGTGTCAAACGATCGAACGCGAAGAGAATCGAGCTTGTGAAAAAAAAAAATCGCGACGCTATTAGAAGAGATCAGTGACAGATAGTGCTTTGTTTTGCTTGCGGTGCGTTTTACGCGGCGAAGCTTGAATATTTATTGCCGCTGTAATCTTGTTCCCACTTCGTTTTTTCTTTATTTCTTGCTGAGAGAAGTGGAAGCGAGGCGAAGAAAGTTTTACGCGACTTGTTTCAGCAAAAACGCATAAAATCGTGCGCTCGCTCGCGACTTTAACTTTATAGGCGTCCTTTCCATCTGATTGAAGCACTCCAACCTATTGGTTGCTCCAAATCTGGAGTTGCCATCGCTTTCCTTTCTTGTGCAATTAAAAACTTTAATTTCGATTTTTATCGTACCACAAGAACTCTGCGACCATATACATATATTTATTCTATATTACACTTTACGACCCATAAGACCCCAAATACCCCGAGAAAACTTAAAGTTCTTCGTCCCAGCTCGCATACTTATTTCACAGGTGCTCCTTTAAGACCGCTCTCAGCTGAGTGACCGTAAAATCTCGAATAATATCTAAGACGATACTGAAATACTCTCCCGAACCTCTAAACAGCGGATTACGAGATTCCCCGCGGTCTAAGCAAAGGAGAGCCTCGGAAATTTACGATTCACCGTGGCATTTATCGCTCAAACGCTCCATGGTAACGAATTCAGCTTCGACCCACGGCGACTTCCGCGGCCAAGCTCACTCCGTTCCGATCCGTTCGTGCGTGATACGAATTTGGCACGATGCTGAAGTTCCAGGTGATCACGAAGGAAGACCGAAAGCTGGCCGCGTCGATCCAGCATCGACGGAAAATCGATACGGAGAGGAAGGAGCGCATATTCAATCCGCGTTTCAGAAGAATCGGGGTGAGTGAATCGGCAAGGTGTTCTCCTTCATCTTGGAGGAGATCCGCTGTCGTCAACCTGTTAAGATAGATCCGACGCGAAGGGAACGACTCATCGAGCGGCTCGGCGCAACGATTCTTTCACAGATAGACAAGGAATTCTTGGACAAACAGGTCGCGGAAAAGAAGCAGCAACGCGAGCTGGAACAGGCCAGGGAATCCGAGCTCGACGAGAATTTGATTCGCAGCAGCAAGCTCGCGTTGCTTCTCGAGAAGCAACAAGAAGAGGTAAACTGTCAATTACGCGGCCGAGGGAGGGGAAAAACGATGTCAGCCGGATGATTAATCGTCTCTCGCGGTGTCATCGTTAAAGATTCCGACGCTCGTGCAACGGTTATCGTTGTTGCTCACCGCGAGCCGCTTTTTGCCTACCCCTGCCGCCGCTGGCCACGCGGTTAACGTTATTCCGGCTGTCCGTCGATCTTTCAGGAGAAGCGGAGGATCGACAAAGAGGTCGAGGACTTCCGTCGAAATTACCAGCGGCCGGAAGACCGCCGGGACTACGATCTTTGCGATCCGAATGCTCTGAAAAAAGCGTCACCGCAGGGATCAGGGGATAGCGGATTTGCTTCCGCGTAAGTGAATGTTGTTGTCGACGACTTCGACGGTTGGTCGTCGTTTAGGCCGTTCAAGGTCACCATTTTCTGTCACTTTTTTCGAAAGGAAATGATCCTACGAAGGTTTCTGCACTCCTGTGAAGTAGACACGTATTATGTGTTTCGAAGTCTTCGTATTCACAGAAGACCGTCGGTGGAGGTTTCGCTATTAGAAAACTACAGGACGAAAATATGACCTTGAACGGTCTGTTGAGTTGAACGGAAGTATAGGCGATCGGACGGCGTTTAAATATTTGATCGCGCAGGTTCGAGGGCGAGAACAGCCAGTGCAAGGAGCGATCGAAGGTGCAAAAAGAGGAGACGCGATGGTGGATTCAGAAGCAAATGGGCGAGCGCGAGATGGCGGAGAGAGAACGGCAGGAAGCCGAGAAAGCGTACCAGGAAGCCGTCATCTCCAGGGACAAGCGTGCCATGGCGTTAGATCAGATGGAACGTGAATGCCGTCGAAGGTTGACCGAAGCCACCGCGAAATTTAATCGAGCCCTGGTAAGGCTTTCTCCTATTTAGAACTTCCAGGAGGAACGGCGAGCTACGACAGGAACCGCTTGGCAGATAAGAATCTTATTATCTGACAATTCTATTTGCCTTCCCGGGTGAACCGAGAGTGGGGGAGGCACCGGTTCCTTTCCCCCCCACGGTGCGCGGATCGTTGGTGCCCCGCGAGAAAGCGAAAATTCAGATAATCAACGCTCGATGGCCCTCCATCGTCGGCATTAATTGATTTAAAGTCCCCTCTTCTCGTTAGCTCTCGCCGAGGACCGACGACGAAGAGCCGTGAAATGTCAGAGTTGAACGCCGAAGCCAAGGGGGGGGAACCTCTTTCGTTCTCTCTATCGACTCGCGCGTCCCGCTTCTCGGCGACAGATTCTCCCGCGCGACCCTGCGCCGCGACACAAATCACCCGTTGAAAATAAACCGCGCCGCATATTCGACGCGGGCTGCACTCGACATAAACCTTTCGCGAAGGTGAGCACCGTTTACAGCGACCACGAGGCTACGATCGTCGATGAGCAAGCTCGGTGACGTCACCGCGAACACCGGGCCTCTTGTAATAACGCGGCACCCCGCCTCCCGGTCTCCTTACACGCGTTCCCGTCCTTGACTTTTTTTCCCTTCGAGGTGCTCACACTCGAGGAGACCCGGCAGTTTCGGAGCCAACTGACCGGTCATGTGCGCTAAAGCGTTGGGTCATCCCGTGGGTAACGTTTCGGTATTCATAATTTGATAGGGTCCACCTCCACTTATTTAAGGATGATCGGGTAATCGATATGCTACTTAAGAGTGTCTGCAAGCTTCCAAACTGATACCGTGACTGCAACCTAAAAGATGAATTCGGTTATTACGAAATACTCCAGCTTTGTGATCGGCACACGTTTTCCTAATAGTCTACGAAAATTCCAACGTCATTTCATTAATCAAATTTCTTACTTTAAACGATACAGGCAATGTTACCAATCACAAAACCGGCAGTCTGGCTGGTCGGAACTCTTGCGTTTAGCGAGAGAGTGCGCCCAAAGGTGTCCAATTTCAAGGGGTAAAAACGTCATTTCATTAGGGCTGAAAATTTGTTTATTCGTACTACATGATGCTACGAAACACAAGATACCAGTGCCAGACTATTTGGTCCTTGCTAAAGTACTGCCAGACTGAGTTAAAAGTGCATATGAAGTGCATAAAAGTGTTTTCAATGGATTATATCTTTAGGAAGGCATTTTAGAAAAAAATGTCTTAGACAGAAGTTGTAGGAGTAAGAGGGGGACATCCGAAAGTGTCTTTAACTTTGACCTCGGTGTCAACTTTAGAGGTCATTCAAGGTCAACTTATTTTTTTTTTAACAAAACCACATATTTTTTAATTCACTGATCGATGCAGTTCGCCATTCCCTGTAAAAAATTGTTAACCTACTTATGACGAAAAACCATTAGTTTGGGAGATATTTTAACTTTTACTACAAGCCAAACACTTTAACTCAGGTTTCAAGAGATAATCCGTGGAAACTTATAGTAAAAGTTAAAATATCTTCTAAACTAACGGTTTTTGGTTATAAGTAGGTTAACAATTTTTTACAGGGAATGGCGAACTGCATGAATTAAAAAATTTGTGGTTTCGTTAAAAAAAAATAAGTTGACCTTGAATGGCCTCTAAATTTGAACCGAGGTCAAAATCAGAGACACTTTCTGATGTCCCCCTCTTACTCCTACAACTTCTGTCTAAAACATTTTTTTCTAAAATGCCTTCCTAAAGATTTAATCCATTCAAAACACTTTTATGCACTTCATACGCACTTTCAACTCAGTCTGGCAGTACTTTAGCAAGGACAAAATAGTCTGGCAATGGTATTTTGTGTTTCGTAGCATCATGTAGTACAAATAAACAAATTTTCTGCCCTAATGAAATTACGTTTTCACCCCTTGAAATTGGACACCTTTGGGCGCACTCCCCCGTTAAACGCAAGAGTTCCGACCAGCCAGCCAGATTGGTAACATTGCCTGTATCGTTTAAAGTAAGAAATTTGACCAATGAAATGACGTTGGAATTTTCGTAGCCAGCTCTCCGTCTATAAATTTCGCGGGTCGTCGACCTTCTCACGGTAGCCACCGAAGGAAAATTAAAAAAATCATGGGATCGCGATGAGAAACCTTGAGTGCGAGGGAACTTGGGATTTTCCAGTGTGACGCGCAGATTGCTTCGGATCTTATGCAGGCAGAATTAGCGCGCATGGAATGATTGGACCGAAATTTCCATTGAAAGTTAGACTTTCCATTCTCGTCCGTTTCTTGAACAGGCGGAGGAACAGGAGTACCAGCGTCACTGCGAAGCCCTTCAGGAGGAGGAGGACAAGAAGGCGGAAATCTACAATCACGTGACTGGGGACTTCCTGACGGAAGCCAAAGAGCAAGCGGAGAGCTCTCGTGGACCGAGCAAGCCGTTGGCCTCGCGTTACAAGGGCATGAATGCGGACCAGCTTAGGGCTTTCAGGGATGCGCAAACACAGCAGTTGAAAGAAATCGAGGTAAAAACCGAGGGGAACAACGTTCCTCGGTCGTATTTAACGACGCGCGGACCGTGAAAGGTTGAAACCGTGCCAAGCGTCGCCCGCGACCGATGAGAGAGGTGTCTCTTTGGCGGAAAGGGCGAGCAAAAAAGTTTCAGCTCGCTCAAGGAAAGCTTCTTTTCCAGAGGGCGAAGACGGAGGAGAAACGAATGGACGAGACCTGGGACCGTTTAATGAATGCGCACGCAGAGTCGGCGATTGCCTGCCAACGAGAATTGGAGCGACAGAGGGCGTAAGAATATTTCTTAAATCAAATAATCGCGACGGAGTAATGACAAAATCGAGCATACCTCCATCCTGTTATTTTCAGGGAGGCTAATAAAAAGCTTGCCGAAGAGAACTTGAAGCTTGCTCATCAGCAGAAGTCCCATCAGGAATATCTAAATCGCGTGGTATACAAGAACAAACCGAGTGCCGAATTTTTTGAACAATTTAACAGAGACGCTCGCTGAAGTGAGAAGAGAATAATTTTTTATACGGAGATATTAAACACAGACTTTTTTTTTACTAATATTTCATACCTTCGAAAAAAAAATTGTATGGTTCCCCCGATTTTGTATTTATATAAAATAAAAATATGTATCGTACGTATTTTAACGAGATAAATTTGTATTAATAAAATATCATTGGTCGACAACATACCATCCGTTGTTTAATCTATCTGCATCGTAAAGGAATAAAAGAATTCATTCATTGCATGTCCTGCAGTGCAACAGCTTAGTTAGTAGATATCTCCAACAGGTGGCTATAAGCTAAATGAATTTTAAAAACGCTTTTCTGTGATAAATAAATAATCACCTTATCAAGAATTATCGTGTACGAAAGTATAGAGTTTCTATATTGTCTTTTAAACCCACAATTACATTAATCGGACAACAAAGCCGCGATAACACAGCATATGCACTGTCGGTGACTGTCGGTAACAGAAGCATTGTTTTTATTTACACGTATGATCTGAATCAAGCCTTGTTTTGGACAATCATAAATCTAAATTAAATAAGCGATATTTGTCAAAATGAATAGGCAATTAAGGTAGTATTGCGAAGTTTGCAGCTGTACAGCCACAAAATGCTCGATACGGAGCAAGAAAATTCTGGGAAACAATGGTTAGTTTTGTGGTTATGTATCTATCAAGCGTAATAAATATTTATAACAGATTTTATTTGCTTTAATAGTACCGAAGGGGATTTTATTCTCGAGGAACACAACATAATTGTAGAGCAGCTCAAACAAGATTTGCAATTATGCAAGGTATAGTCCTATTAAATAAATTATGCTTGGAAATATTTACTGTGTATTTGTAATTTTCAGGTGGAACAAATTAATATACGATCTGAATTAGAAAGTCTGCGAACTGAAAACCAACAAACTGAAGATCTACGAGAAACCTTTAAATGTATTCATGCAGAAGAATGCGGCAACCAAGATTCGTACAAAAAAGAGATTGCAAATTTACAGGAGCGCATTGTTCTATTAGAAACAGAGAAGAATTCAGTTCTACAATTATGGCAAATTTCCTTGAATACCATAAGTGCCTTAGAAGAAGAATTAAGAGAATTTCGAACAAATGGGAAAGGTTCAAAGTTTTATCAAGAGCAAGTAACCACTATTAAGGAAAGTTATTCAGAAGCTATCAAAATGCTGGAGGAAAAACTTTCTCATGCCAAAGATAATTTTGTAAAGCACCAAACGCTGTATCAGACTAGCAAAGATAGAATTGAAGCTTTAACTAAAGAAAAGTCTGAACTTCTGGAGAAGTTGAGAAGTTTGCGAAAGGACACGCAGGAAAAAGGTCAGTAACTGGTTTGTTTGTAATTTTGTTTAACAAATAAAAATATTATTTTTATGTTTTAAAAGATAGGAATAACCAGGTGACGATAGAAACACTGAAAAAGGATTTAGCTTACGCTAAAGCAGAAACTAATAAAGTTGTACAAGCTAAATTAGAATTAGAAAAAAAATTAAATGAAGTTAGGAGATACGCTGAAAATATTGCAGAGAAAGATAGGGAAACGAAGAATAAAATGGCGGAAGCCATTGAATTGATAGAATCTGCAGTTAGGGAAAAAGAGTTAGTACGTCATCGCGAAACGCTTGTTTTGGAGGAGAAAAGTAGATTGGAACATCGTTTGACTGTGATAGCTAGTGAATACGATGTCAAGATACAAGAATTGAATAAAAAAATTAAAGACGAGATAGACTTGAATGCACAAAGATATTTAACAGAAATTAAAGAGCTCAAAGTAGAATTAAAGGAAAAGGCAGTATTGGTGGAGAAACTTCAGAGAGAG
The DNA here is from genome assembly GCA_030770465.2 of Perdita meconis. Classification (NCBI taxonomy): domain Eukaryota; kingdom Metazoa; phylum Arthropoda; class Insecta; order Hymenoptera; family Andrenidae; genus Perdita; species Perdita meconis. Next base: position 5,905,495 of record JASKOS020000016.1, read on the forward strand.
CTTAAATGCACTGAAGAGAAATTGGATAATTTACGCACAGAATCGAGCACAAAGATTTTAGATTATGAACAAAAAATAAAACGCTTGGAGCATCAATTACTGGTGCACGATGAATCATTTACTAAAATTAAATATGACAATGAAATTAAACACTTAACAGACAAAATTATTTCTCTTGAGAGTAAATTGGCTACCTCGAATGAGAAATTACATAAACTGGAGCAACATTCTATAAGTATAGAAGATCACAGGAAAAAAGTTGATTTTGAAAATAAGGACTTAACGAAACAATGTTCAGATTTAGAAAGTCAATTGGCTAAAACGTTACGCGATAAAGAAAATCTTGTGCTACAATTGAAGTCGTTGAAACAAGATTTTGATTACGAAATAGAAAAACGAAACAATGAAAGACGTTCTTTTGAGGATAAAATTCAAGATTTGAAGGATAATCAGAACATAAATTTTGCAAAGGAAAGTAAATCGCAAGGTATTTTCACTGATGGAATGAATGCCTATGACATAAAAAACAAGCGGACTGTAGATATAACGTAAGTGAATACAACCTTATAATATTTGGTGGAAGTGTTGCTAATGATATTTTTATTACAGGGTTGAAAATAAATGTCATTGTTGTCAGTCAGTGTTGTCAGATTATATGAATAAATTGCAAGAAAGATTTGACAGAAGAGAAAGAGAGTTAATTCATCACGTTCAAGTTCACCAGAAATTAAGCAAAAAGTACGAGATATTTGTATATTCAATTTAAAAATATCAGTTCTACAGTGGTTTATATTCTAGGTGGAGAGACGAAGTAAAATCTTTAACAATTAAATTCCAAGGGAAAACTAAGGAACTTAGAGGTAGAATAACTATGTTACAAAAGGAAAACAACGAATTGAATACAGAGTTATTGACTTGCAAGCAACAATTAGCACAATGTACAGTGCAGGATATACAAAGGTATGCATTTATTGTACTTTGATACCGTGGTAATACATTTTCAAACGATAATTACTTTTTTTTTGTCTAGATTGAATGAAGTGAATGAAATTAGGTGACAATATTTTCTTCCATCGAAAAAGATATTAGTATGGACATTTTACCATGTAAATATTGTAAGAGCATGTAAATTTATTCACATTAAAAGTACACTTTATACTACAGACATATACTTCTTTCCTTTTAAAACACTGCCTACTTGTTAACAGTGCAATTAATATTTTGTTGTGTTCAATCTTTGGATGTGATACAAGCTGTAAATAAACTAGGAAACCAATACAATATTTCGTCTTCGCCTTGCTCATCTAGCCACGCCAATCCTTCTTTCACCATGTGGTCTAAAGATTTTTGTGAGCGATCCGGTTCCCAGCGCAATTCTTTGCAAAGCATAGACCGCGATACGTACGCGTTTCCAGATAAGCTAGCTTGCTGTAACACAGCAGTGTGGTCCATACTCAGTTCACCGGGAACAGATTGCACTAAATATTTGCCTTTATCAATCGGAACAACAGAAAAACCATTTCCAAAAATTCGTAGCTTCTTTGCTGCAGCTAATAAATCTTCGTTCGTTATCTCTTGATGCTCTTTCCTACGACCCCTTGCTTGGATTAATCTTGTTCGAAGTTCATTCAACGATATCAGTCCACCGTTTTTATAATTGGTGGCCATGCAAACTTCAACAATTTGTACGGCAAGTTCGTAATAAAAGTCTCCCAAGCCGAGGACTGACCAAAAACCTTTACCGGAGGCCAAAGGGTCTACGCCTATTGATGCACACATTTCGGTAAACTGTCGTCGAAAACGTGCATTTTTCTTGATTTCGTTTTTATGCTTTGTTGCAAATTCCTCTAATTTAATGCGAAACGTTTCCATTTGCTTCGTCATCTGCTCGAATTGGTTTTCCTGGAGCTCTGTCCCCTTATCTCTATATTTTTCTTGCTCCAACTTTTGTTTTTGAATCGCTCCAACACCCGCCTTTCGCCTCATCGTGTAAGATCGTTTGTAATGTGTCTCAGATTGCAAAAGTGGAATTAAACACGCCACGCTAGTTAAATTAAAATTGTCTTCTTTAACTTTCTAACGATCGAAACAACTGTCACGCTCTTGCGAATATCAGTTCCTCTTCTGATAATATAACCTTGTATCAAAATGTTTGCAGAGCAACAGATCGTTATTGCGATCTATCCTTCGATTTTCAAACATATTTTATCGTGAAATTATAATGTCAACTGCGGAATAATGCAATAATTCGGATTGAGCACAAAATATTAAGTAATTAAAAAAATGCGCACGGTAATCATCGTCTCGTTCTTTGCACTTTGAATCGCTGGCACTAGGTGTCAGTTGGCTTCAGACATCAAAATTAAAACATGGCGTCGGCAATGGAGATTGACGATGAAGAGACTGATTTACCAACTTCGAGTAGTAGTAAGGGAGAGAAGAAGCGTTTCGAAGTAAAAAAGGTGAGATTAAAAGCTATTAAAAATATCCTATAAAACGTAGGTAAATTATATGCTAGCAAATAATTTAGTCATCGAATTCTAACCTCATTTTCGCATTGTCATTTATACTTCAATCACATGGTTTATATACAAATTTATATTTGAAAAACTTGATTTTTTATTTCAGTGGAACGCCGTTGCTCTTTGGGCATGGGGTACGTATTTAAAACTTTATTTGTTTCGCAGTGCTTTGTCAATTGCGATGTTTACACTGATACCTTGGTTATGAAATTTAACATTAATTATACGATTTACTATTCTGCAGACATTGTGGTAGACAACTGCGCTATTTGCCGAAATCATATTATGGACTTATGCATCGAGTGTCAAGCAAATCAAGCATCTGCCACTAGCGAAGAATGCACTGTAGCTTGGGGTGTATGCAACGTACGTATTTTATCCTAAGAGTTTCTGTTCAAATACACGATTAGTACCGATCGCGACAGCGATATGTTTTAATCTTTTTTCTTTCAATTGTTTTATGCTTCTTTCGCATAGCATGCATTCCATTTCCATTGCATCTCACGTTGGTTGAAGACTCGACAAGTTTGTCCTCTCGACAATCGAGAGTGGGAATTCCAAAAGTGAGTAAAAACTTACAACGTATAATAATGCTCGGTTGGCTTTTTAAAGCTTTTGAGAATTATTTGTATGTCTGTAGCTAAATCACGTAAAGAGAAAGATTATTTCTCTGTTCGAAAGGAGTTTGATTCAAGCAATACTCTTGCGTTATCTATTTTAGATATGGTCATTAACGAAGTGTGCCCAACTACCACAAACATCGGAGCCCTCAAGAATGCCGAAGCCGGCGCAAGTTTAATAACGTGTGGACAGAAAGTGAAATAATTCGTGGATCGGTCGATGCGGAAAATCGGTGGTACATTTAAAAGAGTTGTAACCAGCTCCTTTGAGGTGAAATGAAAAAGAAAAAAAAAAAAACTAAAAATCCGCTTGATACACGGTGTTTAGAATGTTATTGCACCGGGATTACAACATGTTCATATTGCTAAGTACATTAAGTTGGAGCAGCTTGTCTTAAAAGTACGAACTATCGAAAGTTTCTTATTCTACGGGTCACGCAACACGTGGCGATGTAATATCTTATAGTCTTAAGTGCTTGAATAAATAAAAATCGTAAAATATGTACGAAACTCTTGTTCGTTAATCCCCTACATTTATAACGTAATTCTCTTTCAACGCAGAGAGCCGAACAATTAATTATCAATAATCGATTAACCAAAATTGCCATCGACGTTGAAAGGATTGAATGGGCGACCGAGAAGAGTATCTTACGTCCGTGCATTTTTCCGTGAGACTTTTTTTTCTACCGAATATCCAATGATCCGCTTACCTGATTTTAAGAAATACCGCCCAGCAAAAGTTTTGTCCTTTCCGCAGCCCGGGGAACGGCGAACTCGCGTAATCTACTCTTTCGATCAGCAACTTTTCTCCCTTAAAATAGATATCGGTTTCATTGAGGCGCGTTACGCTACGCTACGTAATATCTCGACGTGTATCAAATGAGAGCACTCTTTCTATCGTCATCGAGAAATTAAACAGCGAATCGTTGTTGCGAGCGAAAGTACTAATACGCGTCGACATCGGTTTCTCAAGACTCGCATCTCCTTTAAGGGGCAAGCGGCGGCGTCTCTTTATCCCGAGGCATCAAATAAAATCAATCTTCGGTGAAGTGGCGGCGACAGTTAGCGTAATAATAGCTTTCCACCGGTGGCGCACGACCGGGCTATCCTTTACGCCGTTATCATTAATCCACGCTATTACGGGCACGCGGTTTCTTAACGAGACGTAACGGGCCGCCTATCGCCGTGACCCGTGACGTCACGTCGAGGCCAATCGATCGGTCCGAGATCATCTCGAATCCCTTTTCCAGTTCTAGTGTATTCAAGAGGTACGAGGGGCAATACTTATCAAGCGGCGCGACGCGGAGGCCGACGAGCCGGCTTCTAATCCGGGCATACAGCGAAAATTACATCCTCGCCGAGCGAGCGACATTCACCGAGGAACCGGGAAGCGAGGGAGCATTAGCCAAGCCTTTTGCGACTCTGATTTTTCCACGTTCAGTCTCATCCCTCGCGCTCCCCCCGTCTTTTTCTTTATCAACTTCTAACTGCGTCGTAAAAGGGGAACGCGCGGCGGCAGAAATAGGATTCGTTTAAACTTCAATTCCCCCGTCAAACGATCGCAGGGGCTGGTTTAATAAATCGCGATAAACAAACGGACGCTGATAAAATCGGTACCCGACGACGGAGGATCCTCCTCGATGATTTTCGATTGCGTATTCAGCCACGCGTGTTCCGCACTCGAGAATTTCGCGCGATTGGTAAATATTTATAATTTGAATATTTAAAAGAGACGGCGAAGTTCGCTGGCGAGGCGGTCGCGACTGTGTTCGTGCGTGTATAATCCTCCGCGTATTCGGGTGAGTGGATTGCAATAATTCCCAGCGAGAACAAACTTTACGCGCGATATATGTAATCGGTGGCTGCTCAAAATATTTACCTGGCCATGAGAGATGGAATATAAATAGGATTTACACTGATGCTCCCTCCTGCCGTCCGCGTCGCCGAGATAGAGGCCGATAGAGTGTTCGACTACGAAGGGGTGGAAGAGGGCACAGGCGGGTCGAAGGGGGTCGGTTCGAAAGTGGCGTTCGGGAGGAGGCGAAAGGGATAGAGGACGGGAGTACGAGTCGCGAAGGCCTCATTTCCGCCGGAAACAGAGGTTCCCTCACCCTTGCTACGAGTCAACCCCCCGGCCTCTCGCCCTCTTTGTCCCGTCCAGATGGCGGCAGAGTCCAATCGAATTAAATACATTCCCGAGGATCGTCCAATCGACGACCTCCGGTGGTGGTTTTTGTCTGGTAGTTGTTCTGCCAATACCACTGTCATTTTTCGTCGTCGCCTTTATCGCGCGCCACCGACAGCACCGACTAATTTACCCGTCGGTAATTGTTTTTTTTCCTTCCCTCCCTCCCTCCACCACGCGACGCCTCTTTGCCACCCTCGTTCTTTTTATTTTTTTAAATAGCGCCCACCCCGTCGCAGCGCCGACGAGCATATCGAAAATTCATTAGATCCCCGTGCAATTGGGTCGAGAAGGAGAGAACCTCCGCTGACCCTTCGCGCTGCACCCTCTCACGCCCTCCGCCGCTCACGAGATAATTTTGCATCGAACGCGCTCCTCGATTTCACGTATCGATACGTTTTCGTCGCGTCCTCGCGGACGAGAGGACAGAGGGAACCAATTGTCCTGCCAGCTCCGTCGGGGACGATTATTTCGCCGTAGCATTTCGCGACGCTGGAAGCGATTTCACCCTCGCCTCCTCACCGAAAACTCCAACCCCTCTCGGTATAAGCTGGCGTGTTTCAGATCGCCGAGGAACCGAGCGCTCTCCGCTAGTTGCGCGTTATATTATTTAAAAAAAGTTTCCCAGCTCCGGGAAAGACCATCCATTATCCGCGACTTCGATAAATCCGCCAAGGCGTTCCGGGCTCCTTGTGTTTGGCAGATATATCAAGGTTTCCTCGTTCCGTTCGCTGTCGCGCCACGTTTCGCCTCCTCTTCTGCACTCACTTCTTCCCTTCTCCATCACGGACTTTCGAATCGGAAGGAGGATCGAGGAAGGGGCGACGGCGGTTAGGTAAACCCGATAAATTGCGAGATTTTACGGTGGACAAGTGCGAACGGGCGCGTCGGCGTCGCACAGTGGGCCAAACGGCCAATCTAACTGGAAAAAAATTACAGCTATCTGATACAAGGTCCGATTTTAATTTTGACGATACCATTGTAAAGGGGAGATTTTCAATATTTTTACAATCAGTTATGTTATAAATAATTAACACAATATAACATTTGACTTATGGATATGAAAGCAGAGAGTTAACCATTTAAAATAAGCCCAAAACATTACGGTACTTCTTGTCGTTGTTGCATTTTAAACGTTGATAATCTTTCCACTAAGCGTACACTGCGTCGAATTTAGCTGATAAAAATCATACTCATCAAAATCGGCTTCTAATGTTAACTTGTATGGCATCATCGTAAAGAAAAGACTTTAATCTTCAAATTCTTGATTATTTGAATTAAGAACACAATTTTTTTAAGCTTTTACAATCATTTGAAGTATACATGACCAAAAATCATTCACGAACTTTAAAGTTATATAAAATAATAATTCGCAAATATTCGCAGCTAATTTTTTCAAGACTCAAAGAACAAAGCCTGAGTTACAAAATGCACTAAACATTTTGGCGGATCCGAGCGGATCCGTTGACTTTTACACTAAAAACTGAAATTCGGGAAGTAAAAATTAGCTATGTTTGGACGCGCCTATCTTAAATGTTATTAAATTTATTCAATTTTCATTAATACAAAATGAAAGCATGTACTTTTCTGTACAAAATCCTTGAAAAGCAAAATAATCCGCAGACAATATCACCGTTAATTAGAAGCGGAAACATGAACCGTTAGGAGACACTCTTAAATGCAATTATCATTGCAGACTTCTGTATTTTTTTTACCCTTTTAAAATAGTTTTTAATCGTAAATGATATCATTTAGAAATCTGTAAGGATTTAGGTACTTAAAAAAATTAATCATTGAATAATCAGAGATGATAAAAGTTTGAATTTTTTCCAGCTAGATTGGCCGTTTGGCCCACTGTGCGTCCCCCGAAAAGTCGACGGACCCCGGGAACAGAGGTAACGAGGAAACGAGTTCAAAATTTAATCGGTCCGCGGCCCCGCTTCGAGGCGTTCCAACTATAAATAATCCCGCTGTTAATAATAACAATCGATCTCCTCGCGTCCGATTCGCTCTCACGAGGACCCTCAAATAATAATATCGTTATTCGACGATTACCGGTGCCGATTAACGGTGCGGATTTAAATTCATCGGTAAATTATAGTAAATAAATGAAGCGTGACGAGGGGTCGGAGCGACGAATTCAATTCGCCGCGAAAGCGTACCTTTCGAATGAATTCTTGAAAACGATCTTGCTCTCGCAGTCTGGGGAATCCAAGATTTTCTTCGACGTTTTCGAGAGATTTTCCTGCGTGTGTTACGGATTTTCGTCGCGGTGGTAGTGGCTTGCTAAAGGTTCGGAGTCGTACGAACGGTAAATCCTCGTTAAATCCGCAAGAAAAACAAAACTGATGGGTGAGCGTCAGGGAGTGGTGACGCGGGTAGTAACACCCTTCCCTTCCATTCTCCTCCTCCGAAGATTCATGCGCTCCATGTGAAATGCTTCTGAATAATTACTCTCGCGTCTTCCGGGATTTTTTTTTTTCGAGCACACGTTGTCGTCGCCGGAAAAAAACAGAAGTTTTTTCAATCAGCTTCGAATTCTGTTCGGAGAAGTTATTTACACGGTGTCTCGCGATCACACTACGAAATCTAGCGCGGCGAAGGGAGCAAGGACGGGCAAAGTGGAGCATTAAGTTCGAAATTTCGGGACACGACGTACACGGGTGTTCGACGTATATACGGTATTCTTGGTGGACGAGTCCGAGAGCACTCGATAGGCTAAGTAAATCAGAGGCCTTTGGTCAAGAGTAGAGCCTCCACTCCGTTGGTGGGTGGGTGGGAGAAGCAATAGCGGTGGCAGGAGCAACAAAGGGTTGGCTAAGAGCCTCTTCACCGACCACTCGCCCGCTTTCTCCAACCACCGAAGCATCACCTACTTCTCGCTGCAGCGAGGCTTGCCAGCCTCGTGATGTGATTGCTACCGAAATGTGTTTACCGTAAACCGTATCAAACTGTCGACGGTTCACCATCGACGTAACCGTCTATCTTTTCCCTGTTCATCGATAAAGGTACGCATCTCTATCGATTCGACCGGACGCTCGGCCCTTTCACCTTTTGTCCATGGCCAACTTACGAGCTCCACGCAGTGGCGAACTGTTAAACGCGAAACGGAAAATTTGCTCTCGTAGCGTTGTTACCTGCGACGGACGGCTTACTTTTTGAAACGGTTGGGTAATTAAGTAGAGGAGGGTTCGAACAGTAACACGATTTCGTAGTACTGGTTCCCATGGAATTCGTCGGATCAGAGGTACCAGGTTGAGTTACAAAAGGATTCATTCGTTCGTCTAATCTAAATCGTTGATTAATTTCAGTAGGGTGTATGCACCACGCTGTTGGATCTGCACTTGTAACATGTCTTCCATATCTCGAAGAGGCATATGGCGGAGTGGAAGCGATAAAATATGGCGAGAGGCATGGAGACGTGGGTGATGATCGTCCAAGCCCAGACGCCAAAGAATCCGAGATGGTCCGGCCGAACGCCGGCGCGAGACTTCTCCAGGGTGTTCACCGTCCACAGGGCGATGTTGACGACTATCAGGAAGGTGATGAGCTCCTTGCCGGGTTTGTCGTTCCTCGAGCACCGTCTCCCCCACGCGATCTGTGAATTTCGGACGAGATCGAAACGATTTCGGTTCGACAAAATGATTACCTCCCATAGAAGAACGACCGGGTTCTTACTTTAATGAGCAAAGTTTGGCTCGTGCTCTGCATCAAGGCCAATAAATCCGTGATCAGCGACAGCACCCAGGTCGGCCCCATCGTCAATACATCACCGACTACGCCAAAAAGACAGTGTAGGTAGACTCCAGCTTGAGCCGCCGCCAATAACGTCGTGTCCAAGTCCGACGGCTTGATAATTTTTTGCTGCAACGCTTGCAGCTTCAGTGTTCCAGCGACCGAGGCGATCATGCCTGCGATTCAGACGCCGACGAATATAGTACCGCGTAAATTTATCGCCCCCGTCGATAGAATTATTATTAAGTGTCTACCTAAGCCTAGTATAGTCGCGTCCAGCGCTGTCACCTGCACGATCGCTATCTTCATCTTGGCCTCTTTTAAAACGAAGAACATGATCAGGCTCAATATCGTCGCGGCGACGACCAGGATCCCGCCGAAGAGACCCCTGAAAAAAAAAGTTGGAGCGAGATAGAGGCGAGCCGAAGGGAAGGAGGGGTGCGTTAAAATCTGAACGATATCGCATTAACAAATTAACGGAGGGATCTTATCGATTTAATTAAATTCCCCGTCTGACCTGTGAGAGCTGCTGCAATCTATGCTAAGGTGATAGGAGGATCTCGTCGGACTTTCGCCCTTTGCATCGATCTTCTCGTCGACCCTCTTCCACATCTCGAACAGTATCACCGCGCAAATTAAACTGAATTCAATTGTGCATGGAAAAAGGAAGGGGCTGGCGTCTCTGAGAAGAGACTTCAGGATTCCGTCGTCGTCGTCGTGCGTAGGGCCCAGCTGATCGATTTCGTGCTGCGTCTCTTCGACCAGCGCCTATCGAATGAGAAACCGGAACCGGGGAAATGAAAAAAAAACTCGCGAAATATCGTCAGTGTGTTGCAGAATCGGGTCACGATCAAATACAGAATTATTGCTAATATTTGTCGTGTTTCCGTGTCGCGGAATTGAAAGCTCCGATCACGCTTTATACCGGGATAATTTTACCGTTGATAAACGATTGCTTTGATTCCGCCGGCAAAGAGAATGCAGGCCTTTAGTCGTACGTAGCGCGGGATACGTTTTCACAAATGTACGAATAAATATCTCTCGCTCGACTTTGATAAACGTTAACTACGGTTGTTAATCGATATCGTATTAAAAGGTTCGTGAAATATAATGCACGTCACTGATGCTCGAATCAATATTGCTTCCGCTTTTTCGGCTTCCGATATTCTGTCGATGCTCAATAATCATCTGTTTTGCACATTTGATTAAATATTTTATTTTTTGAGGGACATGCCAAGATTTTCCTTTCTAAATATACTAATTGTAAGTCAATTTTGGTCCGAGATATTTCACTTCGGCGGTAAACAGCTTGGAAAATGAGAAGTGATAACGAAGAGTAAATTTGCACGGCTTAAAATATCGATCAGAGAATGGTGATAAATACCTGCAGCCATTCGCATAGGTTGGTCGCGATCATGTGCATGAGTCCCAATTTCGCTAGCGCGGTGTATTTGGACAGCCTGAGACTTTTACTGTATAGAAATATGAAGTGCATCTGAGCCGTAACCAATAACAGCCTGGCACCAGGTGTAATCGCCCTGAACGGCTCGGAAGCTATTTCCGCCCCAATTTGCAATCCCGTAAATACCAGCGAGCCCGCGCCAAATCCCACCGTGCCGAATCTCAGACAAAAGCTGCCGTACTGTTGCGTCTGAGAAACAAAGATTTCATTGTACCGTGTTGCGTCGATGAATGACGGCCTGTTAATTGGGCACGTTCGATTGAAAACGTTTTTATACTAATCGTTCGAAGCGGACTCGGGCGGATTCGAGGCACATGGTCCGCTGTCCAAAAACTGGACAGGCTGAGATAACGGGAGGTGTAACAAATTCGTCCACGGAATATTAAAAGCAGGTCATCGATAATTCAGGAGACACGAGTTATTAATATTCATCAGCTTTTGGAATACAAAGAAATTTTCAACTAAATATGTACTTTAATATCTGGCAAAATTTTAATCGAAGCAAGGTATTATGCCAAAATCGAAATGCCACAGGTTGCCCTATATCTCAACAAGTAACAAGAATCCTTGAAATAGTTGGTTGCTACTCTCGCAACAGGAAGCACTCGAATACTTCCGAAACTTTAAATGAAAGTCTTCGCGAAAGTTGCCCGATATAGGGCAAAATATAAAAAGGAAATGTTGGTTTTGTAGTAACCAAGAGATTTCGAAATAATGAAGGAGGCTAGATTGTGATTTAGCCAGATACAACTTACGGGAAACTTCGTAATGGAAGCCTTCTGACGAATGTAGAAGGGGCTGCCATGTACCAAAAATACACTAAGCCACGAAAACGTTTGAAAATGTGTTCTTCATTCATGGTTGGACACGAATGCCTTACCTGTCCTACGTTCACGGGGTCACCTTTATCATCGAACGCGTAAGTCTGCTCTTTTTTCTCGTTCTTCAGTGACAGGCTCCTCACGGCTTTATCCCTTAGCACGATGCTGTACATCGCGATCATGAAACTGACGCTAACCAAGTACAAATAAAGATAGAAACCCTATAAAAAAAAGTCACGTGTCACGCTTTCAAGAGATCCATCTGTACACGCGGCCTGTTAGCAAAGTAGCAGGATGCTCGCGTGTTAAAGGTCGCCACACACTGGCAAATCGCACATCTATAGCGATCTCAGTAGCGAGTAAACTAAAATACGCAAAAATTCGTTACTTGATTTAAAGCAGGTGGAACCTTCTCGGTGACGCTGGCTGTGACAGGTATAGCGACTCCGATGACGATCAGAAGCTTTGCGTAGAGAGTGCTCATGATAGAGATCATTTCCGCTTGGCATTTTCGTTTTCCTACGGGTTTTAATCGCTGGTCTGTAACCTGCTGTTTAGCTGTCGATGAAAGTTTCGATTCTATTCGGTAATCCACCGTGTTGCGGGCGTTTGGAAAATGCACTTACTTCTGGCGATCTCGAGCGCGTTCATCGGCACGCAAGCCGTATTGACGGGCGCTAATGGCAAGAAATTGGGTCGCTGTTTTTGCTGGTCGTTGTCGTTCTTCTCCAACTGGTTCCGATTGTTCAGCAACGGCGATTGCGGCTTCAACCTCGGCGGCTGTCCTGTCAGGAACTCCTGGTCCTGCGGCATGCACGAAGGCAGCGACATGTTGCTGCCTATACCTGAAATCAACGCTCTGCGCGACGGGGTCGATGAGCGTCCTGGTGTCTTAACGCTTGCGTTGCGATCGCGTCCGAGTATCGCGTCGGGTACCGATCGGAAAATCGTACGCGTGATTTCGTCATTCGTTCACGGGGCCGTGTCGTATTTAATCGCGCGCCGCGTCGCTTTCGCATCGATACTCGCGACGAAATATATAAATTTAAACGAATCACTGGACCGTCACGCTGAAAATATTTCGTTTGAAAATTGAATTCAATGATCGTAAAATTATACGCTTTTCGCGTCGCCGTTTCATGGTAACCACGGGAGATCTGACACGTTTTAGCCCCGATATGTTATTAATAAACTGGTACAGTTCATTATATCGTATATATCGCGTACGATGGGTAAACGGGAAACGCGGAGGAGAGGGGAAATTGAAAAAACGAGCTCGCGTTACCCGAGAAGCCCTCGCCTGTGGTTGATAACGGCAGTCAGGGACATGCTTTGTCTCCGAAGGTGCGACGTTCTTACCCGGGACAACGTCGGGTAGTCTTTCCCATCAGCCTCTGGCGATAGGGTTATCGCTGTCGGCGCGTCACGGCTCTTCAGCTCGCCACTTCGCAGCATTTGCGTCAAGAGTATATTATCGTAACCACTTCGTGAAAATATTTTTTATCTTTTTGCTTCCTGAATACCAATACTCACGTCGTAATCACGTTACACTGGCTGTTGCTCATTCTCCAACTTTCTTGCTTTAAATCGACGAGGATTTCCAGCTGGAAAAGAAATGCAGTATATGTTTTACCTCTTCTTCTCTTCCTGTCTTTTTTTTTTTTTAATTACAATAGAATGTGAGAATTCATGAAGCACATGTCGCGAAAAAGTTCCCTCTTTCTTCTCACAAACGTCGCGTAACAATCGTTTCGGTTTATTCACCGGCAATGCGTCAAAGTTTCTAGTTGGTCCCGGGGTTGGATAAGCTCGCCGCTGTATTTGCTCGGCTGTTCTTACCGCGGAAAACTTGGAAATTTATTCCCAGGGAAATTCGCCCGCGTTTTGAATTTTTAGTAGGCCGTCCAACTTTTTCCGTCGCCGTGTCTCGTCGCGTTTAAACGTCTAGAAGGAAAACGACTCCCCCGTCCCGATCGAGCACGTCAGACCGCGCGAGGTCTCGAAGCGGGTTCGCGGTTCTTCGGGGTTCCCGCGAGGCTCGTGACGACTTTCTCGATTGCATTGTACACACGGGACTTCGCTAGGGGAGAAGGAAGTTCGCGGGAACAGGACGCGCGCTCATGATGAACAGAAATTCGTTGCGCATTGAAGGTGATTCCACGACTTTCTGCTCGCGCTACCGTTGACACTAGCTGTCGCGTAACCGTGCCCAACTTCGCCAACTTCCGTTTGCATCGCGTTAAACGAATCCTGGCGCGCTCGGGTGACGCTATCGGCTCGTCACTGTTCTCGACTACCGGTGAATCGCACAAAAGCCACTTCCAGCGCGCTTTCGCGGAAGGTAAGCGCTTTCATGCGTCCGTCGATGGTGCGTCGCGTCCTCGCGGCCAAGTCTCGGACGACGGGTGTCTTTTGTAAACTGTGCTCGTTTCAGGACGTTAGACTTGGACGAGTCGCGGCGCGACGGCCGGCCGACGGCCTCGCGCGACCGAATCGATGCTACGATTTTATTTCGCTGGATGCGCGGTGTCCCGGTCCCGGATATTCCGGCCAAAAGGTCGCGCGTTCCCTTTCCCCCAAGCCGAAATGTGTCACCGGTTCGTTGACGGACGGATGAGCGCGCGATCAAAAGCGATGCATAATACAAGAGACGCTTTATTACCTCTCGTGTTCGCAAATTAGCCGATATCGTTTTGCAGCGTTACAAATTGTCGCGTTGATTAACGAATCGGACGACGGCGGCACAGGTAAAACGGGAAACGGTGGCACGGATGCGCGGTCAGTGACGCATCGGATGCGCGAAAAGAATCTCACGGGCGATTTGGAGCGTATCGATGCGTCGATGGAGCCGCGATCGCGAAAAGGTTTGAGCACGACGACGGCGCGGACAACTTCGATCGCGACTAGCACGCTTAAGACGAGGCGGGCGGACTGGAATCGTCGCGCGCGGGAAGGTCGATGGTAAACAGAGAAGGTGTCGTTGGAAAATTAGCGAGAAATTGCGAAAAACAGTGGGAATTGGACGCCACGAAACGGGGAAATACTTGGCGCTCAATGCATATGCAATGGTCGCCGGTGCATTAAGACCGTGCATTATTAATGCCGTCGGTTCAACGACAACACGTTCGCCGATCGATATCCTAAATGGATGTAATTCGTAACAGTCGATTGTTTATTTATGCGGAATATTTCGCGATGCGAAACTGCGTCGGCACGACCGATTGCGAATCGGAAGCCTCCACCCTCCCCCATCCCGGTATTTGCATTTGTATTGCTTGATTACCTCAGAATTCAATTTCTGCCGCAGTTTTAGGAATAATTGAAGCAAGAAACGGCGTATGAACTGGCCGGCGGACTCGATTGTACCGCGAGTAAAGCCGTCGGCTGCTGCGATCGACGGGCGACGATTATAAAATTATCGAAGCTCGCGGCTCATCGCGGACCGAGCGCGCCGCGGGATCCGCGATTAATCGGAAAATATGTAATCCGAGGACGGGGCGATCGCTGAGCGTCGATACGTTCTCATAAGAGGCTACGTCGTTTCGCATAATTTTACGGGACTTTTGCTGGCCGCGCGACTCGCCCGGTTTATGGGCTGATTTTCTGAAGCGTAATCCGTACAAACGATCCGACTAAGTGGTGTATAAGCCGTTAATGAAGCCAACAGCATCATCACGATCCACGTGGAACGGCTCGATATGTTTGCCGAAACAGTTCGAAAATTTAGACCGAGCCCGCTAAAAGGCACTAATCGCAGGCGCAGCCGATTATAGTTAGTATCCAGTGCCTAATTACCGCTGGTGGGATGCGCGTTCGTCGATCGATTCGACAAATTCTGTTTTGCGTCGGACCGCGCCGCGTTGTCCTTGCTGTTTTTCGTTCGCGTTGCGTCGACGACCGACGACCATCTGGCCCGTCGTCCCGTCAATTGAACGTCATTGATTTACCGACGATTAACGAGATTCCGCGGCTCCCGGTTTGTTTTTTTAATTTTTTTCTCGCGACCGCTCTTCTCCATTAATCCACGAGGAAACGGGGTTCGGAAGGGTCGCGAGAAAGTACACACGCGAATTTGATTCCCAATAGAATTCACATCGACGAGAATTGTTCCGTTGGATCCGTCGGTTTGACGGCGGCGTGGCGATGAATAGTAATGCACGGATTAGATACCGGACCCGGAGTAATAACTACATTTTACCGCGACTCCGGGGGATGGAAGTAGCCTGCTGTCCGTCCTTTTACATCAGCAAAGTTGGAAATAGTTAATCGAGCGAACTGGATAAAATTGGATCCACGAATTCGGTTGGTTTATTGTTCGACAGGAATATGGTGACCAGGTTCGAGAGATTTGCCAAGTTTACTCGAATATATTCGCGAATTGGACCTGGCGAACTCTATTTATTTTTCGTCTGCTCATTCATGACGTTGCTGATGAGAGGGAAAAGATATGAATAATGAGGAAGTCATGGAGAAATGATGGATATTCCTTCGTTGAACTTTGTTAATGAAAATAGTCGAGGTGCGATACTCTTCATCATTTAATACCACCCCTGTTGGGTCAAAATTATGCACGCGCAATTTTTCACTTTGTCATTTAGAGTTACCGAGCTTTATGTAGAATCATCACACTATATCTTACGCTTAATTATTGAATTTTCTCAAAACATCCTTCAAATTTTTCTTACCTCGTCTGTCATATGAAAAGCGACGGACACTGCGACTGCGAAGCTCGCGCTGCTACCTTACTTCAATGTACGAAACAAAAGCGAGGCGACACAAAATACACGATTACCCACTTGTTTTGCGTTGCCTCACATTTTTCATACGCCGAAATAAGAGAGCGACGAAAGCACCGCGAAGCAGTAAGGTTTCTATCAAATATATATATTTCTATCAAATATAATAATTAAGGCAATAAGTGTCCCCCGCGTAGCTAGATCAGGAATCAAATAATTAAATTTCAGACATTCGAGGGGTTGCGGGATTTGCCGAAGGATTTCGGCAAGGACGAAAATGGCGCAGTACAGGTGAGGCAGCATTCCCGACGAGGTCGGTAATGACAAGAACAGGGGCTGGCAGGCGGACGAGCAATCAACCGGAAGCGAGTTCGTCGCTCATCCGAACCCGTAGTCCCTGCCTATCCGACCTGCGACCTCTTCGTTCCTCGATTCCCGTGTCCCTGGCTCCCTTTCTCTCTCCGTTCCACTCCCTTCGGCCGTCTCTCTCGCCTCTTCGGGGCTCGGCTCCCCGGGTTCTCTCTTACCGGGCCATTCAGCGGGGCCGCCCTTTCGCGAGGCTCCTCTTCCCCGGGGGCGGAACCAGGGGAGAACCGGAAGTGCCCGGATATGAGTTTCCGGCACGGACAATTTGCAGCGCAAAATTGAATGATCGACTCCGATAACCGTCGTCGCTCGTGCCTACCTATGTAGCCTGTCACGCTTCGAATTCCAAAGCGGCGGCGTTGTCGCCGAGCGTCGACAACGACCGGCTGTGACTGCCGCCATTACGACGATTCGTTATCGTCATTACCGGGGCTCCGAACGAGCCACCTGGAAGTGGTTCGATCGTAAACCCCGGGGCTCGATTTTTGGTCTCGCCGTTGGTAGAATACTTTCCACTGATTGAGTCACTTTCTCTCATTAACTCGTCGCCATCGATACGACGCGGCTCTACTACACCCACGGGCAATTTATTAGTTCGCACCTAGTTAGTTTGATGGCCCACGCTCGGCAGTTTACTTTCCTGAAAAAAAAACAAAAAAAGCACAAAATTCGGGACCAGCGCGGCGGCGCTATAATAACCCATTACCTCGCGCGTTGGCGCGCGGAGGGCGAAGAAGAGCAGCAAGTCGGGGGTCCATTTGCCGCACCGGCGGAAACGCTGATACTGCGTAAACTGTTTCGGCGAAATAAAGGCGAGGCGAGGACGAGCGCTAGAGAAGGGTGGGGAAATCGGTGCGGGGGATTGATTCGAATTGCCAAAACGGTCCGGTGACTGCGAGTCCGACTGCCATTTTTGAACATCGATCCTTTCGCTATAAACTGCAACCGCAAATGGCTATTTACCTTTCCTGGTCCGGTCGCTGATGCTTGGCGTCCCTGTTCCACTCGCCAACCATCCAGTTACTCACCCCTACTGTCTCCGTCCCTCTTGTCTGTCTCGCTCGTTGTTCTCTCGCACCCGGCCTCATCCCTATCTCTTCGCGCGGAGCGGCGGCCGTACAGAGCAGCGAAGCGGCAGTTTCGTCCGACAATGTCTATTGGGAGATTTATTCCAATATTTTCAATTAAAGTTAGACAAAGCCGTGTTTGATAACGCCTGCGTGTTTCGCCGCTCTAGTTGCGGAGGTAAAAATAATATTGTAGGCGCGAATGATCAGGAGTGGCTTTCAGCGGCACCGCCAACACCCACGGACGAATGGGGTTGGTGGTGGGCGCGAGGGGGTTTCGCAACCGCCTCGGTGTATGGAGAACGAGTTAAAGGGACGAGAGACGACTCTCGGCGAAAGGGGATGAGAGGGTGGCCGCACGAACGGTACACGGGGAACGAGCTCGCGGCAACTTTTGCTCGGTCTAGCGACGTAATTAGGTTTTTCAATGGGGAACGAGTGTATCGCGCGTACAGGCAACATTGTTTCTCTCCCCCCTCCGCACCATCTCTGCGTGACGTCGAACGTGCGCGTTTGGTTAATTATAAAAACTCCGGCTAGATCAGATTTTCGATTCTTTGCTGATCCCTCGGATCGCGATCCTCCTCCGGCGGCGTATCGTTAAGCGGTTCAATGACGTGGACGACGGCGACAACGAAATTGCCGTTACGTAACTTGAAAGGTCAGAATTTTAATTAAGGGTGTCGCAATGCCCGTAAACTTCCACACTGATAATTAATTATATACTGGCATCTTAAGTTATCCACGATGCTGTTGCTGCGAAAGTTCCAGCATCGCGGACGCGACGTCCGGCGTCGACAACGCGTTCCTTTTTTTTTTTTTTTAAATTCTCGGAAGTTCGTTCGACGGTTGTTTCCCCTCGCTGTTTATCGCTCTTCTCTGCTGTCTTTCAATAATTTACCGTCTGCGAGTCGCGCGAGGACTTTAAAAAGAACGCTTCGACAGCGGCGCGCATTGTAGCGCTCTGCGTGGCGAGCGATAATTAGATGCCTAGTGGCATACCCGCAAACGTCACGTGGCTGTCACGAAACAGCTGTCATCGCCTTCTGTTGGCACACGGTTCCTCGTGCGAGCGAGGGAACGAGAGATTGAGGGCGGCTGTGAGACAGAGAGAGACGGAGAGAGAAAGAGAGACAGACACAGAGAGAGAGACGAACGAGTTGCACGTATCGGACGGCGCACTGATTCGCTCGGACAGTTCGATCATTGCGTCCTGTACTCGCGAGGAGACCGGAACACGTATTCCCGGGGTGTGGCGGTTGAAGGTGGCGAAAATGGAATTTGAGTGGCATCCGGGGTATCCAGTACTCTATTTACGGGCTCGATATCAACTTTTGTTCTGACGGGGGTGCGTCGACCCGCCGATGCTCGCGTTTTGCCCCGCGTTATCTGAGGTTTATGGAATTTCGGTTCGCGGAATTACGGGATTATACAGAGATAGAGATCTATCAATTAACGCGTGCGTTCACGGGACCGAATTGAACGCCGCGGTCTCCGCGAATTCATACAAACACGATTTCCGACTCATTTCGCCGCGCTGAGCCGCGCGATTCGACGGGTGAGGCCAAAAATACGTAACCTCGGCGCTCCAGCGTGGATACGTCGCTTGCCAATTTTGTCCGTGATTGGTCATACGTTTTTCTCGTTTTTTTTTTCTCCCCCTGGGATAGAGATTGGTCGAACGGGCAAAGCCGGTAGTGCGATGAGAACGCTGGACGAAACGTTCTGTTTTATCTCGCTGCGTAAGTCTGTCCAGGGTCGCCGCTTGCTCGCGCGAGGAACTCGAGCGAGAAACGCTAGCTGGCCTCGGTTATTCTTATCTCGCGAGTTCCTCCCGAAGGTTGCACCGGTGCACGCGTACACTTGCCCAGCGACGAAAATCGATCCCACCTCGGCTGAATACAACGCCGCTAGGACGACCCTTAATAATGCGAAATAGGGGGGAGGAAGGGCGGCGGGAGATGTCTGACGTCGGGGGTAGCGCAAAAAAGAGTGTAAAAAATTGGCAGACATCGAGTAATTGAAGAACAGAAATGGTTCGACCGAGTAATGGGGTCGCGATGTCGGGCTCGGATATTGTGCTAAGGAGATCCTGGCGAGGTTCCCTGGAAAAAAGGAACGATCGTTGCGAAAACCTGAGTTGAAAATTCGAACCCAGCCGGCGATAAGACTGAGTATACACTTGAACACGATCACGAGCGAGGCAGACCCAAGGCAAACAGGCTGCATTTGTTCTGCACGCCACGAAATGACGTCCCCACTTCCAAATTTATGCTGCCTCGGGTCTGCCTCGTCCGTGTTTGTGCTCAAGCGTTACCCAGCCTTATATCATCGGCTGTCGCGTGAACATTTGAACGAATTTAAGATTCATTCGCTGTTGTTATGAAATCAATTGTTCAGCCGTTTGTTTACACCGTGCACCAAGTGTCACCGGGCGCAACGAGTTTCGGGGAACGAGCAAATTGGTCGACGCAAGCGATACAAAAATCGCGCGTCGCTTTAGCGGTTCGGTGTCAGAGGGATCACCGTAAAAGGGAAAAGAGCACGTAAAAAATGAAATGAAACGCATGAAAAAAATGAGTGTCTGTACACGAGTGATTGAGCGGAGGTGTGGGGCGAAACGCGGGGGAAGGCTGGCTAATGTTTTTGGCATTTTCCGTGAAAACAATGTCGCGTTCTCGCGCCTCGTGACGCACGAGCGGTCGTGCCAGTGACGCGAAAAATTCGCTATCCCCTGACAGATTCAACGCGCTACGTGACGTTTAAATGATTCTCGCGCGAGCGATACCAGTTCGCGCCTGATCGACCGTCGATTCGACGTCTCTATTCACACGAGCAGCGACGACGGTTCACGCGCCTGGAACTGGTCGAAACGCGTCAGAGCCAGACTGCGACGACACTCGTCATCGTCTCGCGTCGGCACGAGCGCGCGTCGTCTGACCGCTCGCAGGTGATAGACAATCGTCCAATCGGCTCGTTATTATGCCAGCCGCGGTGTAATTTTCAATCTGTTGAGACTATTCGCCGTCACAGCGACCGTTTCGAAGCTCGGAATGACCTCGGGACGCTCGTTGCGTCGACGAGGAGACCGTTCGTTCGATCTATCCCCGCTAATGACCAATACGCGGCACATTTCCGATTTCGTCCCCCACGGTTTCGGCTCCGACGGAATTCGCACCGCGCTCACGCGTTGCTGCAAGCCTCCGCGCGTGAACACCAGCAAACGGTGTAACGAGGGACAACGATAACGACGTTAGCGTAATCGGATATTAACCCTGTGGAATAACGATCTTTCGGTGCAGCGAACTTCTTGTTGCTCATCGAGCTAGAGCTACGGCTCGAAAATCTTCGTAGGTTCGTTTACGTTCGAGGGAGCGTGATCGACCGGAGAGGGTTGAGGGCGGGCGTATCGTTAATGAACGTGTAACAGCCTCGAGGATAACTCGACTCCCGAACAAGTCTGATTTCTAATGCGAGTCCGTGCATCGCGAAATCTGCCGCGTTAAAAGCGCTCACAGGGTTGCAGGGACGAAGGAGAGGGAGAACGTTGAAGTGGTTGTAAAGAGAGTCGAGGAGGAGAGCGAGAAAGAGATTGGCACACGCGCTGGCAACGTGACCCCGGTAAACCGGTAATACTGATGCGAGTGGTAATACCTAATAGCAGCCCGAAGCGGTGTCGGGGCCAACTCGCTTCTAAGTGAATTAACCCCGAGTTAATCTCGAGTTAAGTAAACCCCTAAGTAGACCTCGAGTGTCTTCCGTTCTTCCTTTACCTGCGAGCGTCGTCCCGCTCCGCACGTGAACGCGGCGCAACCACCGCACCCTCGTGCGATCGTTAACGACTGGGATCTTCCGAGCCCTCGACGTGCTCTCGGGGTGTACCAGTCACGCTAACTCTCGAGATCTTTCTGTTTTAGTTGCTTCCCTTAATCTATGGAAATGAACGCTGCGCGGAAATTAAACCGTTGGACGTTCCGTTGCGGCGTGAATTCTTCGAAGGATCTTTTTTTTTCTGTTTTATTTCGCGTAACACTTTCGCGCCAAGTTTCGCATTTTTTAATCCCTACCCTGGTTCATTAATATCGACGATTAAGCGAGACCCGGTGTCCCGTCGTTACCCCTTTTTTTTTTCATCGGGATGTGTTCGGGAGACACGTATTAATCACTCCTCGACCACGTTGCACGTTCTATCATTTTTCCTCCGTTTCGGAATTTCTCCTTTTTCGTCTGCCATCTCTGGAAAACCACCGTCAGCCTCGCGTTTCGCACGACTTTTTATTCGTTTTATATCCGCTTCCCTGTCGCGTTACGCGGCACCTCGGCGCGGCGTTTATCTAATAAAGGAGCAGAACTTGAAACGTTTTCGTCCTGGAAAGCGTTGCACCGACGACGTGGTCACAGATCGCGCAGGTTTCGTCGACAACGAACCAAGTCGTAAAGAACGGCTCGCTTGTCACGAAACCCAGACGTCTGCGTCCATAATTTCCGTTGCTTTCCACGGTCGTTCGATCCTCTCCTCTTCGTCTTCTGGGTCGATTTTCTCTGATCCAAGCACGCGCGTCCCTCGTTCGGGGTGAGTCGCCGCGAAATGCTCGGCGACGCGACGATCGGATCTCGCCCGACGCGTCGCCGCCGACAGCATAATTGTTATCAACTCCATTTACATCGCATTAATGCTCGGCGAAATTGCGGCACTCGCTCGCTACCAACCCGATCGTTAAATACAGCTCGCGTTTAATCGGTGTGCACGGTATTACGCCGGACGCGCAACAAAATTATAATCCAGCCGGGTTCGCTCGAATATTCCGGCGTCTATTAATCGTCTGCTGAATACGGTTAATAACTGCGCCTCGATCGACGATTATTGCCGACCTCCGCGGAGCGAGCAATGGAAAAACCGAAAACTAACGGATCACTGAAGCGTACGTTCAATAGCCTATGTACAATATTTAGTTTGCTTCGAACATCTTTAATCCGTACGCGCACTGAGTTTGCTATCAAACTCGGGATCATCCTACCAGAAAATCGGGGGAATATTAATCCTCTCGATCCGCCGCGTTTCGGAGGGGAACTCGCTTACGTTTATTTTTCCGTAGATTCTCTGTTGGATTAAAAGCCGAAAAGTAACGAATGTATGCTTACTAAAGCTATGTGCGTATAGGAAATTTGTATTTTTCTCGCATGAAAAATTCCCTCGAATTATTTTCGGAGAGAACGGATTGAACTCTGCTCGACGATTTCGGTACGAATTTTTTCCTGCGTTATCTACGATTTTCCGAAAAGTGGCGCGTGCATGTTTGCTACAAATAAAGATGGCAACGGTGCATAGAGACGGAGAGAACACATAGAGGGAGAGAAGCGAAGGGGCGAGTGACAAGCGCTTAATGAAATTACGACGTTACTTGCCTGTAAGTTGGTATTCAGAGAGCGGCATGCAATGGTGGCAAGAGCGCAAAGTCTGTGCTTGCGTCGCGAGCTTCGGTACGCTGTTTCACACACGGAGACGGGCGGTGGTGTGTGCCGTATGTGGCGGACGCGTTGACGCAGAACCGCGTACACGGTGCGTGCGTGTGGCTGTGTGGGCGTAGGCGTGCATGCGCCGGGATGCATCTGTGCTCTTTCGCCGTGGAAAAGTTGCTCGCAAAGCGGCGGGAAAGGGGAATAGGAGGCGAGAGAGAGAGGGAAGGAGGATGGCAAGTAGTGGGAGCGAGAGGGAGAGAGAACGAGAGAGCTTTGTGAAAAGCGCAATTGACAGGCCTTCCTATTAGTAGACGAGGAAATATCGAGGGTGGAAAAAAGCTGGAACAGGTGGGAAGGAGAGGCTACGCTGGATGGCGCATCCGTTGGTTGGCGTGCTTGATAAAGAGAGAGAGAGAAAGAGAAAGAGAGAGAGGAGGGCCAAGTGGAAAGAGTAGAGAGCGAAGAAAAGAAGCGTGGAGCGAAGCACTCGGTCTCCCACTTGGCTGGTCCTTTTTTTTTTTTTTTTTTTTTTTTAAGCGGCTAAATTTCCGCGACCACCTCCACTGAATATTCGCCTCACCCTGGAAATCCGTCCGATCGTTTCGCGCGTCCTTTGATGTGTTTCGGTCTTTTTGTCATACACCGCGAACAAGCCAATCGATTTTGCTCCGATTCCAGTTGCGTTGCAAGAGTTTCGCTCTGTACACCGACCTCCGTTTCGTTCCCAGATTTTCCGGAGTTCGCCGTGCGGCGCAATTTGCGTCACTTGTGCCCGGCACCGACCAGGTTTCGCGTCGAAGTCATAAACGCTCCGCGGATTTTCCGGCGCCACCGTGAATGGCTTTTGACCTTTACGGGAGAGGGATATCGCATTGATCGTTCGTCGCGGGAAATTCCATTAATAAATCGTGTTTTTTCGAAAAAGAAAGAACGACGCGCGGAGTCCACTTTGACGCGGTCGCCTTTGGAAAGCCGACTCCCTCCCTTTTGTTTTTCCTTCGTCGACGACGCGACGTGCGCGCATAAAAAACGATCGAAAATTAATCGTTACACGTCCCCCTCCGTCATCGAAGAAATAAAGTTTGATTGAACGACTGACCCTTCCTCCCCAACGTCCTTTTACAACCCGCCCCTTCCGCCTTCGCGCCGCGCGCCGATCTCCTCGTTCTCCGCGTACGCGACGCTCGTCGTCAGCTGAAAGAGAGGATAGAGAGGGGCGAGAAAGAGAGAGAGAGAGGATCGGACACGGAAATCAGCACGGGGATCCTGACCGAAGTTCGACCTGTGCCACCCGCTTGTCCCGAAGGCATCGTGCCGCGGAACAATGCGACAGCGTCCTATAATTATGTTAAGTACGCCGCTGGAACACGGAAACTGTATAGCACGGGCAACTAAACTACCACCACCGCTGTCGCACTTGGTTTACAGAGATTCCCTCTTGTAGACGACGAAGGGGGAGCCCATATTACGAGCCAGCCTATAACCTAACGCTGTTACGAAGCTGCCCCGCCGACCGTCCCTGTGTGTGATCAGACAGTAACTAACCGCATCTCTGTTGCACGCGCGCGGGTGTGCACACGGCTGCTCACGCGATATATACACGCAGATGCACACGATGCGCGCGAGCGCGATGCACACAGCGACGGAAAGTGCTTACGGAGCACACAGAGCGGAAAATGTGAAGCGTATCGAGGAACGGTAATTTTAGAACGGCGTCCGTTTCATTACGATTCTCACCGCACGGAATTAAGAGGGTCACCGGTACTGACCGACAGGACACGCGAACGCGACCGTGCAAATAAATATTCAATTAGTTTCGTCGCACCGTGTTTCATTTCGCCTCCTCCCCTAAGCCACCCTCCTGTCACCCTTTCGCTTTAAAAGTGGCACGGTTCGCGCTGCAAAACAATTAAATCATCCAACGAAGATTCAATTTTCCGTGCCGACTGTACGCGCCGAGTTTTCCAACGCGGAAAAACAAGGAATATTACGCGCGATCACGTGGCGAGGCTTTCTTCGATAGTACCTCGTCGCTGTTTCTCCAAACAATTGGCACTCCTACGAGAATTAGGGACCGAGCTGGCTCGCTCGCTTCTCGAGGTACCCGCGTATTGGCTCCGCTTTTAACTCGTTTCCCGATCATTGCCAATTAGCAGCCGCTAACGAAGAAAGTAAATATCGTTCTATCGCCCACCGTATTCCATTCGCCCCGTTCCTATGCCTCTCGGGCTGTCTTTTGTCTCTCACTCGATTATCGTAATGTCAACTAATGACAATTAATTCGTCGAGCCCGGTAGAATCGCTGCTCGTCCGCGGCATTTGCCTCGGATGTTAGAATTATGCGTTAGCGAGCAATTATCATCGACGGCCGAGCGTGTGCGAATGGTGTACCTGGAAATATCAGAGGCGTTGTCAGCGGGAACCACCGGCGGGGGTGAAACCGTGGTCGGAGGAGAGGGAGGAAGGTAGCGGGGGCTCGAGGCAGAAGCGGTGATGGCTGACGTATCTGTATTCCGCAGTGACGGCAGACAAGCACGTATATCAAATAATTAGATTTCGGCCTGAAACGTCAATAACCATGTCAAACCATTACCGGTACGAGACCCTGACGGCCGGTTCGTTACTGGTCGGACGACCGACCGGCCGTTCGACGGGGAAGCTGCCAAGCCGCCTCCGTCCGCCCTGTCTGGCTGACTGCTCGCGAATTTAACCATGTTAGCAAACAACTCATTTAACGAAATTAGGGCCCGGAGCGTCGCTTAAAATCGGAGAAATAAAATTACGCGTTTCGAGGCGAGGGACGGGGCCGCGCGGAAACCGGAGACCCCGGAGTTGTTCTTTCCACCCCCGCGGACGTGACCCCTCGACACTCGCTAGAACTCTCTCGATCCTGCCCGTTTATAATACCCGAGGTAACTGCGATAGTTCCACGAAAATTGTGTCGAGAGGTATCCTTCAAGTTTCCAGAGAGTTACAGCGTTCCGAAATTGTTAAAAGCTAAAGTTGTCCTTCGAACATTCATCGTTTGGTTAATTACGATAGCGCGATTGTCCGTCGGAGCGGTAGATTAGGGCAGAATGGCGAGAGATAAAAGAGAAAGCGAAGGGACGCGGCGACAGACCAACTATGGGTTCGTTTAAATCGCGAAGGAAACGTCGGTGATGTCAAACGTCGTCGCGCCGACGAAACAATGGACGACGTTGCGCCTTCCGCTCGAGATACGATTCGTCGTAGTCGCCTCGCTGTTCGCGCTCGCGGCTAGGCAACCGCGCACAATTGTGTATACATGCGCGAACACACATTGTGCGGAACGGCGTTCGCGCGCGCTTCCATACATACACACACCTGTAGACACGGTGAGAGAGTTCGCCTGGCTATCGCTGCCTCGCCATCTGACAGCCTTGCGTCGCGTCGACTTCTCTCCTCGCTCTAACGTCATTGTTCAGACGTTCCTGGGGTGCACACGAGCGAACACCCGTGCAAACTCGCGCGCCGTGCGACGGGGGAGACTTTGCGAGGGCGGAAGGAGCGTGTTTTGAGACGATTGGGTGAGCGGGTGCTTTCCTTTGAAGAACCTTCGCTGTGAAGTAGCATTCTGAAAAACCAAATTTCGAAGATAAGTTCTCTCAAGTTTCTGGATATCGAGATCCTGAAAGAATTATGAAGTTTTCATTATTTTTCTATTTTCGTCCGTCGCTTCGTTTCCCGGTTTTAATATTGACAAGCGTGCTCGCGGAACGCGTCCCGGACAAATATTGAATTGAGGCGAAATGGAAAAACAGCGGAACAAGCACGCTTATAACGTCGGACAAAATGTAACTTTCCACTCGCGAAAGTATTTCATTTGGTCGCATCCGCGGTTGCTGTCCTTTCCGTCGGCGGCGTTATTAACTGCGTCTGCCGGCGGAAACGTTTTAATAAGTGTGCCAGGTAAGCGGGGGAGTGCCTGGTGACTTTTGCAATTTGGAAAAATTGCAGGGGCGACGTCGGCGTCGAAGAAGAAACACAGAAGCTCGAGCGAACGCGGCCGCGGCGGCCGAGTAAGTCGGTGCTTACCAATTTCACCGTACTAATTATTAAAGTTCTTTGATGTTAACCACGAAGGATCAGCGCGGTGCGTTGTGCTTCGTTTTTTCTTTTTTTCGTTTCTCCCTCTTCCCGAAATCAGTCCGCAAACGTTTATTTGAATTCCTCGCATAACTCCTGCACGCTTATTTCCGTTATGTTGCGAAAACTACCGCGTAGAAGTTCTCATCGATCGGCCGTCGCTGCACGCGCGGCTGTCGGGGAAGAAAGAACCGAGGAACGAATCGCGTGCCGAGGAAACGCGCTCCGTCTAACGGTGCGTTAACCTTTCGCGTCGGACGATCGTCGAACAGTTTCCAGCTGCTCGATTGTCCTCAGCATCCATCTTCCCCACCTACCTCCGGCGACGTTTCCTCGTTGTCGCCCGTCCCCGCACCACCACTCCCTCTCGCCGAGAGAACAAAAGATCCCCCAGAGTTTCTTATTTAATTAAACTTCGCGAAACGGGCGCTAATGAATTTAGATATCCCGATGTATTTCGCGGAAAAAGATACGTCCTGTCCCGACCCTCCCCATCCCCTCGTCCGCCCTCCGCTAGATTGCATTTCCAGCGACCCGACACGCCGCCGGAGACGAGCCTCGAGATTAAACCGGTCGCAGTAGTATAAACCAATCTTGCGACAGACGCCACGGACACCGAGGCGCGCCGCCGCGCCGGCCTAAGTAGATTCTGACATCCTCGATCAGACCGTGTACTCCGTTCTTTCCTGCTTCGATAGGAACGCGTTCTCGTCGCTCCGCGACTGATCTCGCTTTATTATTCCCGCCATTTGCATATCAAAAGACGTCGATCAGCCGGTAATACGGAGAGGCTGGCGATGCGAGAGCACTTTGTGCTCCGGAGTGGATTATCGAAGGTCTGTTTCGAAAAAAAAAAGAAGGTACATATTTATGGAACACGCGATCGAAGTAGCACGAGTTTAGAAAATTCAGAAATTTATAGCTAATTATACTTTCCCCGTGTACGAAGTTGCTACACGATCGTCACTATCTCGATTACTGATTTTACGCAACACGAACGCGTTCGATAGTCGACGCGTCGATTCACGTCTCATTGGTTGAACCAGTTGCAAGCTTCTGTTTGTCTTTCAGCCAATTGACGCGATACCATGGAGTTTCACGCGAGACCGGTGTACGGTTTCGTTTGACATCACGCGTATCGAATAGATTCTCTCTCCTCTTTCGAAATCTTGAACTGCTTATGTAAACTCAATTCCGTTCGCTGTTACTAACAAGTAGTTCGAGCTATTCGAGCGCGGCGAATTCAAAATGTGTCAAGGATATTGTTCCGTTGTTTTCGCCAGTGGAAGTACAATAGCTAATTTTTGCAATAACGTCCAGGAAGCGTGCGATAAAAGAAGAGACTTGTAGAATGAGGAAGAAATTTGAAATTTGGAGAGAAACGCGATCGGAGTAGAATAGGCGCGAAAAGTTTAAATTCTGAATAAATTTCTCGAAATGGCAATATGCAAATGAATCTCAAAAGCAATTCCGAATTTCACGATTTGAAAAGGCGTGGTCGCGGGTATTCTCCCCGCTCGTTTGTACCTTCCTGTTCAAGTTTCTACGGTTCCCTGAGTTTACTTTGCTTCCCAATATAGAAAGACATTCTGCTCTCGTTTGTTCAATTATTACCTGGAAGGGAGCATTACTGCGAATCGCTCTGTTTCCGTTGAATTCTTATTAAAATTCTGCGAAACGAGACCGATGGAATTACACTGTTTCAAAGAGGCACTAGTAATCTAACATTAAGCTTCGTGCATTATGCGCACGTTAATTAAAACGTTTGACAGATTTATGCTATATATTTTTCAACAATGGTAACGGTGCAAAAAGGGTGGAGCGATTAGGTTATTAAAGGAAAGATATTATTAATTCCCAATTGTATCCCTATTAACCAAATTAATTACTGTAATTAGTTTCGTAATTGGTTGGTTTAATACATTGCGCCGTTACAGGTGTTAATTATTAATTTCATTTCCTCGTATTTCAATATTACTGAGATTCGTAGAAATGACACGGGGATGAAGAATTTTTCAACTGACGTCAGCGGATCGCGGAAGAAGAATCGCGGATTCCGCGTTGAAGCGTTCAACAAATTTTTTCGTCGCGCTGAGAATAACTCAAGATCGATTTCCGTTTCCCACGTCTCAAAGTTTCCCAGGTCTTGGACACCAATTTCCTCCCGTTCGCTCCGGCAAAGACGGAGTGGATACGGAATTTCCCGTAAACTAAGTTCTCAATGACTTTGATTACACGTGGCGCTGCATCGGACGCGTAAAAGAACGGGACCAAAAAATGAAACCCCCAACCCTCCAACCACTAGCACAGCAACGCCTTTCGATTAAACGGACCATCGACTCGGAGAAAATCCGACTGCCAATCGAATTCGCAAGCCATTTACCCAGTAATTAGCTCGACTGGATGGCTGAGCAACGCGATGTGAAAAAAAAACAGTCCATCGCTGGACGATTATCGAATCGCGACAGGTTCCGCTCGTTCGAATCGAGCAAGTCGTTTCGTCCGGCGCCCACGCGATGTTAATTTTCGTAAAATTTTCGCGTAAATAGGCGTTAAGTTCAACTGCCCGTGAAGTCGGCGCGACACAACCGTAAATTCCGCAGCGCCGACCGACTGTTCGTGCTTTCGCTGGATCGTGATCCTGTAAGCCCGCTCGCGAAGCTCGGCGAGTGCGCCGGCGAGGGGGCGGAGGCGCAGAGATCGCTTCCGGCTAAGCCCACTAACTGAAATATCGCCCCGATAACGAGAACGTACGGTCGATGGAAAAAGAGATCGAACCACGGCGGAACGAGGGGAAAAAAAACAAGGGACGGGGGTGGCTCGCAACGGTGCAACTGTGTCTATTTGCACGAGTGCGTCTCGCCGGTATAGACACGGCCGTACATAGACTGGTATATGCCACTGGATACGCGCACGATTTCCCCGTATCTTCCGCCGGGAGAGCTTATCGGGATCAAAGGTCGTTTAGTATCATTTTATCCGCGGGCTTACGCGTTAATTTTTCCGAAATAAACCGGGGAATCGTAGCGAGATTGCCGCAGCCTCGCCGTTCAGAGAATTTACAATCGGCCACGATCCCGTTTCAGGATTTGCCCGCCGAACTCTCGACCGAATTCGATTGCGGCTTTCCCCGATGATCCATTTAGCGCGATCGCGGACTTCGCGTTGCGGCGTTAATTATAGCTTGCCAGTCGTGGTTACGCACCGGGTAAACGCGGTTCGTTCGCGAAACTTCGAGAGACAGCTCCCAGCTCGGACGACTTTTATTCTTGGATGGATTTCACGGAGCAACGGGTTCGACATTTCCCCGGAAACGGTTCTAGACGGCGGCAGAAGTTTGATCGTTTCGCGGCGATCGGGGCGCGAGCGTGAGAAGCGCAGTTAATTGTTTGGACGAAACGGATGGAATCCGCGCTTAATGATTCATCGGCTGCCATAGATCTGGAAGTTGGGCAGACGCGTTAATGGAACTGTGACGGAGCACTTCGGGGCGATTGACGAGATTACGCGGACCACGGGACAATCGAATATTTAATGCGATCGAGTGTTTGTTTACGGAAATCCGATTTGACATCAGACCCCGATGAAATTGTTTTCGAAAAGTCTCTATATTTAATTCAGGTTGCACAATGTAAAGCCGAATTCGCGTTTTAAATTGAGAGGTTCGTAAAGGCGAAGGCGGAATCAAATTTTTTATATAACATTATTAGAAGAAAGCCGATTCCATTCGAATATTAATGCAATCGCTAACAGCTTGAAAGATTACGCCCCGTGAGTCTCATCGCGGATCCACCTCGTGAAATCTTAAAACGGCGCGTGCTGAATCCTCAAAGAGGACCCAGAGTAGGCGATTATACGGCAAATGATTCCAATTATCAGGTCCAATCCGATAATCTAATCCCGCCGGCGATTCAGCGCAGAGCGGCCCAGGTGGTTTGCGGTTTAATCGTCGCAGCTAGTCCACGCGACACGCTTGGATCCGGCGGGCGGATCGAGGCCTAAAAACGTCGCGCACGAGCGGAGCTTACGCGAACGGTCAGACAAGGCTTAGTATGCATTGCACGAAGGCTCCGGCGTATATCCATTATATTACGATCCCCCCTGCTCGTACCCGACCTCCTTTGCCGCCCCCGCTCTATATCCACTGGAAGAGATTTTCTGGCGGATGGTTCTCCGCTATTATCCGGGTGCTATCTGCTTCTCTCTTCTCCACGCGCCTCGCCCGCCACCACCCCCCCTCTCTCTCTCTCTCTCTCTATTGCTCTCCTTTATGCGTACCCGTTATATGGAGAGGTATTTACCTGAATGCGATCCTCGCGTGTGCCCAACGACCCACACGCGGCCGCGTTATATTCGCGAGCAGTCTGCTCGAGCAGAGTGGAGCGCCCTGTGCCGAGCCTCAAACCGCAATCCAATGCAGAAGCGCGTTCAAACGCAATCGCGCCCCTCTTCCGAGGGTGTTCGTGTGTGCACGCGTTGCGCGTCAACGCGCCTAGATAACCGTTCTATCGGCAAACGGCCTGGGACAGCCGGTCGGGTGCAGAGACGTGTGCGAACCGCCGCGCCGTCCGCGCCCTATTTGCGCGGTTATGAGGTCGTCGTCCGACCTCTAATCTAGCTATTATAAATGGAAGAAGCACGACAGAGAAATTGTTAACCGGTACGAAAGCGACGGGTAATGAGGGACGGTGGTGTATATATATTCTATGCCGGAGAAACGGCGAGCTTTGAATGCGTTTGAGCGGAGACGTGTTTCGGGAGCTCGAATCACCTGGGGAGCAGCAGCTTTCCGCGATAGCAAGGATCGGTGGATGGGGAGGGTGGGGAGCATTCGCGAGGTTCTCTGTACCTTCGTCATTAATTACAAGGCCGCGGAGGTCCAAGACGTCCGTGTGCCCCAGTTCCGCCGAGTTTCTGACGTCCGAACGGGGATGGTATATCTCAGGGGTTCACGATTCTCAACACTCGAGCGCGATTTCACTACACAGCTTCTATCCTACAATATACAATCTCTGCTTACCTGCGTGACACTCCGATTTGAGATGCTCGACCACATTCCGATCTTCTAACAGAGTCTTCAGGTATGCACCGGAGGCGAGGCTCGCCTGAGTCCTCGACGGGACGACGAATGTGTGGTCCGAAGTCCAATTGCCTTCAGGGGGTGTAAAATAAAATTTTACAGCGTTTCGAGGCTTCGCCTCTAATTTGATCGTAACCCGTTTTCCCATGGTCCGCTATCACGGCCCATTGCGAGGGAATTTAATTTTTTCCTCCCGACCTCTCTTCTCTTTCCCACGCTTCGGCTCTCGCTTTGTCGGCATTAACCGTTACTGCCGACAATTTCGGCCGCTTTTCGCCAAACGGTCCTCGTAGATGCTGATACCAACGCGTTCCGCCGCGATCGCGCCCGGGAATGGCGCTCCGCGAAACGGGCGAGCGTCTGTAGATCGTTTCTACTAAGTCCAGATATCGTTATCGTCGGCCGTCGCTATCGAAGCGATCTCGGTAGCCTTAATTGCAACGGCATTTGTAATTCCCAAAATCGGAGCGACACGACGAGTTAATTGTTCGAGACTCCTTCTTCTCCGCTTTATTTTGGACGACGAACAACTGAACGAAAGTTTCGAGCACGCTTTCCTTTCATTGCGTTAATAGTCGCGCGAGAGTCAATCCTTTTTCTTCGCGAAGCGAGCGAAGCCTCTCGATGGACGTGTCTCTTCCGTCGAAGTCGTCTCTCCCCCTAGATTCTCGCTCATTTATCTCAGTTTCTGGCGATCAGCCGAACGTGTCCAGACTCTAGTTTTCCCCACCAAAAACTTTCCCCGGTTTCCTCGTATCGTTGCCGAGGAGTTTCCGCGAAATTCACGCTAGCCGAACGCCGCTGCGGTTTCGTCGTTCGTTTCGTGTCACGAGACACGTTTGTCCGACGTTGACCCCCTTACTTTCGCGGAGGGGAGAGGGTGACGTCGATCCCTCCGAAAACCGTCGACGATGGCAGTTTACCGCAGAGAATTGATTTAATAAACGCTACGGTGGATGGAGCGTCGTCGCCTCGTCTCTATTTTCGTGTTTCATGAGCATAACAAATCCGGCGAATCCGATTTCGCCTTCGCGGATGGAGTTCCATCCACCTCTCTCTCTCTCTCTCTCCCCCTTCCCCGTCGAACAGTAACGTTATTTCCAGCGAGGAAATTCGCGCCGCATTTAACGTTGATTTCACATTTTCAATCCCCGGCTCCCGTTGCCGACACGACGACGCGACGGCTTGCCTCCGTTTCTTAATTACGAGCCGAACGAAGTGTCCTCGGACTCCGCGCGAAGAAACACGAATAATGCGCGCGTCGCGGACGGATCATCGCCTGGGAGTCGATCATTTCGTTGAATTCAACGCGACCCCCGGCTCGTATTTCAGTCCGGGACCGAGATGGGTGGCTCTGGCCTCTTCACGGGCTCCTTTCACGACACTCCCAATCTCCTTCTCCTACCTCGCCGAGGAAAATACGTAAACGAAGATAGACGTGTGCACGCAGATAGGATCGAGGGAATATAAGCATCCTCGCCCGAGGAATCAGCGGGTGGCTTCTAAAGCTCTGTGTGCGTGTGTGCTCGAGTTCGTCGTCGCACGACATTTTATCGGAGGTATTCCGACGAATATTATCAAGGATCATTTCTTCGAGCGTCCTCGGGAAATATACTTCCATGGTCGCGCCTTACGGCGCAGCTCGAGGGATTCGAAAAAGTTCCGGGTTTCGGGAAATCACAAAAAAATCTGCGACGCCAGAAATACCGGAAAGCATTTCGAGCGGAATTCTTTTTTTTTTTGCGCTTCGAGTTTCGCGCGGCGCGGAAGCAAATAAAAATCTCCTGTGATTGCAAATACGCGAAGTGTCTCGTAACGGGACGAGTTCGTGAAAAATAAATGGAAAACAGGGGATGGAAACAGTTTTGGACGAGGCCTCGGGTAATAAATCCCTCTCAATTACAAAACCACTCCCGATATTCAGCCCAAATTAATCGCAATTTTATTTACAAATCTCGCTTTTTACATGCGTGCCGCAGCGCGATGAAATTCTGTCGAACGATTCATTAACGTCGCGTACCAATAGGTTAAAGAATCGCACCGCGTTGGTAATGAACCGCGTGCGAATTATTTTTTTCATTAAAAGCTATTCGGTTCTCACCCCCTGCGCTCGCCTTGTCTATTAAAAGCGAACAATATCAATAATCTTCCGTCATCCCTCGTTTTCGAGCGAGAAATCCTCCAGAGTATACTTTCTAACGACCGATTCGTCGGCGATCTCAGGATCCAAGCGACTGATTGCACCCCTCCTACTTTTTACGATCAGACGCCGACGGGATCCTCGGACCCGTTCGATTATCGATCCGAAGGCGAATTAGCCAAGTGTTGAGAGGTATCGTTCGTCCGATACCGGCCCTTCTATTTTCCGTCGGGTCTCCGGTTCACCACCCTCGTTCTCCGGCTCACCCCTGGTACCCCGAGGTTAGGCTGCGACCCGAACTCCGTGACTAGCGAGCCGTGTAAGAGGCTCCTTGCTTTTTCTAATCTCGCTGCCGGGATCGACGGGCACACGTTCGATCGAGTTTTAAGCAGCAATTTACATGTAAGCTTCCACCTCGCGTCTCGCTCTATCGTAATTACGTTCGCACCGGGGGTAATCGTTGCCTGTCTTTACCAGAAAATATAGAGGCGGCCAATCCGCGCTCGATCATCGTCGCCATTCTTCCCTCGACGCATCCTTCCACGGGTGATTTTATCGATTCGCGGGCGATACGAGGGCAAAGGCTTCTTTGGTATCTCGACAGCGAATCTTCTTCGCAGTGGATTAATTGGGAAAAGAAATCTTACCACTGGAATATTTGAAGGTTTAGCTCCGATACACATTATCAATTCGCTCACAGTCTGATCACAGTAATTGAAGAAAGCGTGGTCCTTTTTCTGTTTTCCTTTTTCTTCAATTACTGTGATCGAACCGTGAGCGGAACGATAGTGTATATGAGACCTTAGCATCGAATTTCCATCCGCGTCTGAGTAACAAATTCAGATTGCTAAATTTTGAATTCAATACGTAAAGACAAAGGAACGTGGCAAGGCTGACGAACTCAAGGAACTCTGACTTTTCCTCGGCTTGAAAGCTTGTCGATACCCACGTCCACAGATTCTTTGCCCCTAAGTCAAACATTCTGAGACCTTTGTGGAATTACTGCAACGAGCTTTGCGTTGTCGTTTCACGGCGAGTCGACGCGCTGCCGGTGACGCGTCTCTTTATCGGATTTCGACGGAATTCTCCGACGCGTTTCTGAGTGACGCTCATTATTTTGAGAGTCGTATTGTACGGTTAATTGATTGCAAGATGCAGGCGCGGCTCTGTTTGCTCTTCTTCTTCTCTCCGTCGTCCTGGCGGTCACCGTTACTGCTCCCTAATAATTGAACATCTTGGAATTGACGGACTCGATGAGAAGACTCCGGTCTGAACTTTTCAGTGGTAAGTCGTGGCCGATTACAGCCGCGTAATTAGAAATTAAAACGACTACTCGCGCAGGCCGTTCACCTGCATCGGATTTCTCATCGCGAATTTTCCTCGTCACGTTTATTAATTTCCTCGCAAAGCGCAGAAAAAGGGGCGAAGTAACGAGCGATGGCAATTGCGGACACGGCAAAAATTAATTCGCGTTCTTATTGCTTGTCACCGCGATATACGCACCCGCGTTTCTTCCATATCGCATTTTTAATTATTCTGCATCGATCAGACTGTGCGTTATTTATACCCGGGGATTTCTCCGACACGCCATCGGTCGAGACGGCAGTTTTATTAAACAGTGAAAAAAGATCGGACGCTGCGTGGCCATCGAGAAGTCAGTGTAAATTAATTTCTGTCACAGAAGAGTCGAAGTATCGATGTTCGTTCGAGATTTGATAGCTCATTCGCGATATCGAACGACAGCGACCGAGAGAAGAACTGTTGAGCCTCGGGACAATGAGAGCCGCTATCCCGTTGGAACAGCTAATGCGTCCAGTTTCCCTCATGTCAGTTTTTCTACCACGAACTCGCGTTTTCCGTTCGCGATGGAAAGCATGCGTGCATTTAGCGCAGCCGAGGCGCTTCCATCGGTTTCCAATTCGTTTTTTCCCCTCGCAGCGAAGACGCCGATCGACCGTCGACGGAGAAGGGTCAGGCGTATCGGGGGTGGGCGTAATCGAGGACGAGTTACGGAAAAACAGCGACGCATCCGTTGAACAATGGATTCGTTAGCGAGCACGGCTCGTCGGACGCGGAACAAAACTTCTCGCTGCCCTCGATACTCCCGATGACTTGATGTAATTTCCCCCCCGAATCGAAATAGAGACTGCGGAGCGTTCTCATCGCAAAGAGGCGAAACTGGATTCGACGCAGACGAGGAATATTCGCGGGCGATCCTCTTACGAGACCCCGGGAAGATTCGAGCGAGTCGAGGGGAGATCCAGTTTCAACGGGGAGGGGAAAAAACGAAGGAGCTCGGGGCGGGTATAACGAAACCGTTTTACTACGGGAAAGCTAACTCCCCGTGAAATATCATGCACACTCAATTTCACTTTGCTGAAAGTTTCTTCCTAGTCCCGGTCATTATAACGACGCTTTGGTATCCATCGCCCCGTAGTCGCGCTCTCGGAACTCTAACTTTCTGAAACACTGCGGCGCTCTCGCGGGGGGTGTGGGAGGTGGATGCGACGGTCAGGTCGTTTTGTGAGAAAGCAGGGGGGTGGGGAAGACGAAGGACGAGAAGAAAAACGTCGAGTGGGAGAGGGAAAAAGAAAGCTGGAAACCGAAGGTAGTGTAAATTGAGCTTACAATCCAATCAACCTGCCCTTGCCACCCGTCGCCCCGGTGTCTCGGTCTGACCCGAGGTTCGTCAACTCGAGGAGGCGGAAGCAAAATGGGAGAAAAAAGGGCAGATAAAAAGTGGATGGGAAAATGAACGAGAAGATCGCGCTAGACGAACGGCAGACGACGGAGCCGAGGGAGGGTGGAAGCGACGTAGGATCCGCGTAGACAGCCCCGGAGGGTTGAAGGATAGAGGGCTGGACCGAGAGGGAAGACGGCGACGCGCGGAGACATTTCCAAGTACATTTTTGATGGGATTTTTAAATGAGCTCCAATTGCGTTAAACGCTGCGGAGCTCGACTTAAGGAAAGATTTTCTTAAATGATGTTTCAGGTTCCCGCGGATATCGCTGGGTCGCCTCGTTAAAGGGATGAAGATTAAGCCGAAGACGTCTTGTATTTCTTCTTTCGTCGCGGCCTGCTTGGCTTGGGGGTGGACAGGGGCATTAAAGAACGGCGATTTCACCCCGTGAAATTTCGCAATCTTTCTTTTCAATCCCTGAAGCGTTAACGCGAGCCGCCGGATAATCTGCTGGTAAATTGAACGCGCGGGCAAAGCGGACGGAGAGAGCGAGATGGAGCGCGAGGAGAGGAGCGTCGGTAGGAACCAGGAATTATATCGGAAGGATGGGGACGGAGGGGAACACGGTGGCGAAAGGCGTAACAGGCGAATTGCGGGATCGTTGATTGGTTGATACCTCGCGAGCGTATTGCTCCTGTATTTTCGTCGGACACACGTCAATCGGAAGAACGAGGGGAAAGGAACTGGGATAGGTGCGACGGATAGCGAAAACAGACCGGGGAAAGGGGCAGGGATGACGTAAAATAAATTACGCCGAGTTTAAGCACACTTTTATGGCGTTGATGGAACAGGTTTTACACCGGAAACTTTGAAACCAGGCTGTCGGAGGGAAAGCTGCGAGAAGCGAAACGAAGCTGCGTGCAAGTTTCGTTC
This sequence comes from Perdita meconis, assembly GCA_030770465.2. Lineage (NCBI taxonomy): Eukaryota > Metazoa > Arthropoda > Insecta > Hymenoptera > Andrenidae > Perdita > Perdita meconis. Next base: position 5,943,411 of record JASKOS020000016.1, read on the forward strand.
CGACGAGGACAGAAAATGACGCGCGCTGCGAGAATCCGGATTCCGTGGATCCGCCGCTCCTACGATTGCTAATTTAATTACCAATTTCGACCGCGATCCCACGGATCCGTCGAATCCTGTTTACCCGTCTCTCTGATCTCGTTTCGTTAATTCTAAATCCGATACGAATTCGTTTCTTTCGTGACTCGCAGTCACAAATCTGGTCTCCCTATCCTCTCGAGGGCTCTGCGAGGATGGTCGCCGCGCGCCTGAGTCGCGTCGGCCAAATAATCGAGACTCGAACTCGATTTCCATTAACTGACGCTCGTTTGCAGCCGCGTCGTTCAAAAACTGCACTCGCGTTGCAGTTAATTGCCGGTCGTCTCGTCACGGAGGACGGATATATTTCAGACGAGGTAGTCGGCGACAGCAATAACTCTCCCCCCGAGTGCCACCCACTCCTTGAAACGAGCCTTAATGGATTAGACTTAAACTTGTTGCTTTCCTTTCTCGAGGAAAACTCTTCAGTCAGCGGTTTTTCGCGCGGCGCACGATCCTTTCGCGGCGATCGATCGCCGAAGGAGGTTCGATACGCTGACCAACGGAAGTCGTCGTCTCGATAACAGGCGCACGGGGGGAGGGGGAGGGGGGTGCGATACACTCGTTATCGGCGCCCGATCAGCCAGCATCCCCGTCCAGGCAGGCCGTTAATGGATACTTATCGAATTAAAAGTTCGGCGTGCCGCGCAATCTCGCGGTGCTGGGAACCTAATTGGCACTTAATCCCGTTAGCGGGGACGCCAGCGGTTTCCGAAGAGATCCAGACCGGCTCGGAAAGGAGCTTCGAGATACTTCGGACGTCGACAAAGAACGCCCGTTTCGGCCGCAAGCCGTTTCCGCGGAGTAATTAATTTTCGCGAAAATAGGGGGCAGCGAGCACCGGGGGAGACGCGCACGCACCAGGCGGTCGTGCAAATTGCGCCACGAAATTCAGTAATAACCCGCTCGATCGTGGCGCGGGGCGCGCTTCCGCAATTCGGGGAACACGATCTAATTGCGTTTCGCCGAGGTTCGCCGAGGGGCGTGATAGCCGCGCGGAAAAACGCGTCCCGCAAATCCGGGTTCCACGGTTTACCCAGGGCACAGGCGGTTTAGGGGAGTGCGCGATATCGAACCGAGGCCTCGGGTTTATTACTCGAGATCGTTTGGCGTAAACCCGGGTACTCCGAGCGCCAGGAACGCAATGGAATGGAAATGATGCTAAAGCCAGCCTCGTCACGCGCTGAATTTGATAACGTTTATTACGCGTACGCCGCGTCACGCAATAATTACTCTTCGTCGCTGTGCTACGCCGAGCCTCGCGTACTATTGGCCGATATTACAGTTTACAACCAGCGCAGCGAACATCTCTCGATGCTCTTTTCGCAGCCGAACGGCGAGCCGCACAACGGGCACGAAAAATATGAGAGACACAGCGCGGTGCGTGGACGCGCGCTCGAGTGTCGCGTAAAAAGCGAAGTGCGCGTTCGATTTGATAAGAGCTCGCTGGATGAGGTCAGGTTTCTCTCTTTTGTGCTTCGCAACGTCGATACTCCGCGATACAAATTGCAATCGATTTTTTTTTTTATTGCTCTCCGCGGTGCCGCGGCACGTATCGATTAAAATTTGAAAATAGTTCTTTTATTCAACTGGTTGGCTGAAAGAAAGAAAACGACTGGGAATACACGGCTCGAAAACGTTCGCTACAATTTGGCTTCACAGTGGAAGTCGATATCAAACATTCACGCGGCTATACCGCGATCTATAGGGAAACAAAGAGGCTTTCGAATTCAATTAATCACGATGCACGGCACTCGTGGGAGCAAATCGCTTTCCGACTACTGATAAAATAAACTTGATTGTGTTATCGCGTGTATTGTTTCGTTCAGAAGTAGTGCACGCTCCGATGTTCGCATTTATTTATCAATGCCCCATTGACTTGCATTTCGATACAATTACAGCGGCACTCGTAATCTATCGATTTACGAATAACAATGATGCTCGGAGCGTTTCACGACATTGAATATTGTAAAACTTTGCGATGACACTATGACTATTCGATGGCGACAATAGTTTAATAAAAATGCCATCGATTGACTTAAATTCTATATAATTGAAAGTGTTTGCATAATTGCAATTGAAAGTAATTACCTGATTCTTTTTGTTCGGTGCACCAAACGTCGCCAGTCTCTCTCGACGAGTCCCTCTCCCGTGGATTCGTCATCAGGTTGATCGTCGGTCGCCTCTGTCAGCGATCACAGGCCAGCCTTTGCGCGTGGGATGTTGGAGAAATGAGAAGGAAGAAGCGCAGACTGGATCGTGGCGGTCTGTGTTGGCGGAATGAGCCAAGAGTCGAGAGGACAGAAGTGGGTGGTGGCGAGGGTTGGCAAAAAAAAAAAAAAAAAAGAAAAGGAAGAGTCTAGGTGGAAGGTAGGTGCGGAAGCGCGTTGAACCGAGTACGTGCTTTCCTCCGAGAGTTTGGCGCGCGACTGTGCTACTGGGGCCAACCCGGGCCACCATCAACCCTCTTATGGCTCTGTCCCTTCGTTCCAACCCCTCTTCACACACCCTCCCTCTTCGCGCCACTCATCTCTCCCACCCTGGTTGGCGCTCCCACCAGAATTCTGAGCGTGACATACTCCTCTGTTTCCCTCTCTCGCCTCTCTTCATCCTCTCCCTCTTTCCATCCAAGGATTTTCGCCATGCCACCCTCTCCCTCGCTCCACGGTCGTTCTCCACCCCTTCTTCATCGACCTCTCTCCAGCGTCCACCTCTCCCGCGCAGCTTCATTACAACACCCTTTCCTCCGTGAGCAGCTTCATCCCCCTTGTCTCTACCGCCGACACTGTCCTACTCTCTCACCTCTGGCCACTTGCTGGGTTACCCCATCCCACCACCCTTCCCTCGCCGCCCCCCTACTTCCGCTCCTCTCTCACCTCCTCTCCTTCCTTCTCCCGTTCTCCTTTGTTCCAGCTCTTTTTCACGTACTCGTTATGTCTTTATTTCCTATTGCCGTCTCTCCGCGTCCCCGAGGTTTCGTTGCCACCGCTCTCTCACTCTCTCCACCGTCTCCTCCCGATTCCCACCCCCTAGCCAACTCGCGTCCTTTTTATTCCGTTTTTCCTCGTTTCGATGCTCTCCTCTTTCTCCGGTTCGCGTCCACCCCCACCGACCCGCCGTTCCCCGTCCTGCTCGACCGTCGCGTCGACGCGTCTTCCTCCGATCCTCCGATCCTCCGGGCCGCCGCCGTCTCTCTCGTGCGAGCAACCCCTTCCTTTGACCCCATCGTGAAATCACCAGCGACGTGGACCGGCGGTTAGCGACGGTGCGCGCGCCGCAATTCAAAACTGCGGTTAGAAGGGGTCGTCGAAGATAAGGATGAGCCCTAAATATAGCGACATGGTGCTTAAAAGATCCTCACCCCCGCCGAGAGGACGGAGGGAGACGCTCTTTTCCTCGCCTTACGTGCTCCTCTTAGCGCCCAGCCACGAATTCCCCGAACTTCTCGCTCGAATGGCCGACAGCCAATAACCCATCCGACGGAGTCCGTGCACTTCCGAAAACGCGGAAGCGAGGTCCGTTGATTTTTGTAACGAGATCCCGTTCGCTCTGCGCCGCCGAAATTTCGACGACCGAATTGAAACCGACTCCGACGTTGCTTCTCGCGTAAAACGGCAAGTAGAGCTTCGCGAGGTGTTTTTTATCCAACCCCCGAGGGGGATTTAATGAAAACTCGAGCTCGGCGATACGAATCGGCCGAGAAGGATACTTACGGAAGGTTATGAAAAATTGCTGGCATCGTTATTGGAAGCAAACTAGGTTTTCCGCGGTAATCTCCAAGAGTCATCTCTCGGACCGCTTCTTTCTACGTTTTCGCGTGTAATGCGGTTAGAGCGAAGCGTTTGGGAAGGACACAAGAAGTATCGGCGGGTGACGACCCGTCGCAGCGTGACGCGTGTATAAATAAAGATCGGCTAAGCCTCGTCCAGCTCTGTAATTACGATGGAACTAAGCTGGGTATTCTGCGGATCGGTGATCCTTCGTCCTGGGCGCGGCACCGTAGGATCTCCGCTCGGCTAAAACCAATTTGGAATTAATGTAACGTCCTGCGAAATTAACGTGATGTCCTTCCGGCTGGAAATGTTGCGTCGCGTCTCTCGATCCATCGCGATCTCCCAAAAAATCTCTCAATTCAGTGAGATCAACGCGCCTGGCACATTATTATTAACCCCATGGGGAATTTAAATCGATATCCATAATACCGAATCCATTTTCCAGTTCAACTTTCAACAAACAATAATCCTGTGAGCGTGAGATTCGATTTCGATATTAAACCTGGAAGAAAGAGAGGCATTAAAAATTTGGTTTCCATTGAGAGGGTTTCAAAGGCGCCACGCGAAATCTCAAGAGCCATTCCCTTCGACTATCGAGCTTTGAAAGCTACTTTTTCCGTCGCAGTTGATCCTGCTGAGTAATGCGAATCACGTCGTCGGTCTGATTTAGCGTGTAGTAAGTCCGCGTCGCGCGGAACACGGGTATTACTCTTGCGAGATTAGATGCCGGATCGCAGTGCGTCAAACGAAAGGAGACATCAGAACAATAAGTACTCCCGTGTTACTTCACGTACGTGTGCTGGACGCCAAACACTACTGACGCCAGGGTTTCATCTCTTCTCGTTAGCTCCTGCGAGGACGTGTTTCACGTGTCACCGCGCGGCTATACAGCTATTCGTGTGCACGCGAATTAATAATCCGGAGGCGCGCTTCGCGAGGCGAACAGTTACGTCTTCCTTAAACTCCGCTCGGGTTAATGGAAAGGAGAAAAATCGGGGGATTTAAAATGGCTATACTACTACGCGAAAATTGACCAGGTTGCATGTTGCATGTACACTGCCCTCTCCGACTAAAATGTGCCAATCTTTCATTTTTCAGCCATCTGAAATATTTGATGGTTCAAATGGGGCTTCACTTTTTAAGTACGTACGACTAAAATGTTCCATTTGCCTGGTAGGATTAGAGTCTAATTTATTTGTTTTTATCAAAGAATAATGCGGAGCCTCATTTTTCTGCGATGGTCTGGAAAGATGTTCCAAGTTTCAATTAATCCTTGCGCGTTGCGTTTAAAAATTTTAGTTCCTACGGGCTTTTATTATTAGCTCTTCGTTATGGATGTAGAGAATTTTTTTGCAGAATATCAAAGATATTCATATTCTTATATTTTTCTCAAAGTTAAAAGTGTTTGAAGTACCTGAGAATATTAATTTACTACTATATTTAGAAAGGAGTATACATATCCTATGATTATACAATTTATCATATCATATTTTAAATATGAAATAAAAAGCTGTGATAACTCTCAAAATCTGCACAGCTTTGTGTAAAAATTTCAGCGAAATTCTACAGCTAATTCCCCAAAAAATGATCCTCCGAATTATCCTAACTTTCTGGAAAGATCGCCTTGAACGAAACCAATACAGAAACAGAGAGAATACGTTACAATTAAACTGAGTGGTGTGGTTTACTCAGTAAGCGAGTAAGCGCACACGCTCCGTCTGAGCTCTCATTATCGACTTCTCCCTCGTTACATTCATTGCCAACCAACGCCTTGCTCTTTCTTCTAATCACTCAGTTATATTTCTCTGCAGAAAACTCGCATCGAGAAGTCACAGCTACGCGTTCGCGCGAAATATTTTTATAGACCAGAAACGTTATAGGAAACGTTGACGCGAGGTTTTCAAAGAGCCACGACGAGTTCGAAGAACGTTTCGCCCTGTGAATGGCGACACAGCCGGGATCCTCCGGAGAAATGACTAACGAGACATATTAGAGAATCGCTCGGCGCGGAAACCGTGTTGGATTCCGAGTGGCGAGCGAGGAAGAGCGTGGGCGGCGAAATGAAGCCAGTTCGCGGGAACGCGAACAGGAGGAGTCCGCCAGCATCCTATTTCGCATTAGATAGCTATTGTTTCGACGGCGATTGTTGCAGCGGCGCGGAGAGGAGGCTCGAAGGCAAACGCGTTTTAAATATTCACCAATATCCCTTCGTCGTCGTGGAGCGCGGATTCTCTGCCTTCGTTTCGCGAAATTGAAAAACATCGATCCGCTTGTCGCTCCGTCGCTGGGAACGCGGATGCCGTTCGGTTAGACGCGCACTCGGATCGTCGGGCGTTAGTTGTTTCTCGCGGAACTATAACCGGAGACGGTCGGCGTATAATTAGTTCGACACACGAATTTCAATTAAAGTTCCGTTCTGTTCGATCCGCTTTCGCACGCGGAGGATCTCTTTCGAAGACGAATTGGGGTTAAAGCGTTGGGGGGTTGGGTTCAGATTTAATTTGGTTTTAATTTAATTCCCTATTACAAACGCGGCAACGTTTCCGGCGTCGTCGTCGCCTCGGCCGATCCCGTCGGCGCGACGCGAAACGAGGCAACGATCAAAGTATCGGACGGCGAGGAACGTGAAATTAGGAATACAAAAACGAGGGATCGGACGATCGGGACGATGGGGGTGAGAGTGGCCAGGTGAGGGGGCGCGCGTGGAAAAAGTGAGACGAAAAGAGAGTCGGCCTCGGCTGCAACCCTTGCCGATAGACCAACACGTACCAAACCCTTTCCCCCCTTGGTCGACAGTTTACTCGCGGTTCACTTGTCATCGGCAAAGATACAAAGATAATTGGTCATTGGGGTATGCCGTCGCACGGTACGGAGCGAGATGGACGAAACCAAGGTACTTTGAAGGGGCCAGGCACTTTGAACAGATTTGCTTTGGCCGTTGTTTCGGCCTGGTATTTTAGTTTAGATCAAAAGACTGACGCTGCCAGCCAATTCAGCCGTATCTAAGCCGCCGACTCTCTTCTCCTCTCTCTCTTTCTCCCTCTCCCGAAATCTCTCTTCTCGCCACTGCGCTCTCTATGATCGTATCTATTCATCTCCGGCTAGGTACCTGCGAATCTCCGTTGCAACGGTCATCGTTCGAATTCTGTTGCATACGTGCATGAATATGCAGTTGACACTGGGTCTCCACCTTTGATACCTCGTATAATTCACCGACTCTGATGCGATCCCCCAAAAATCGAAACTGCACGGTATTATTTGATCTGTCCCGGCGTCAACTTTATTAGCATAGCTTCATTATTTGAATATTTCCGGAAATTGCAATTTAATGTTAGTATTTGTCTGCTTCCTTTCATTAATCCGGCATTAATTCCAATCCGAGTTAAAAATATTTAATTAATCAGTATTCCGCATATTTGAAATCACTTATAATGAAAATTGGAATAAATACCAGCACTTCTAATCGGACGTATAATAAATAAACCGCGCATTCAGCCGAAAAGCCGACAAATATTAGCAGAAGATAGTATGCTTCGTGTCATCATTCACTCATCAAAGATTGAAACGGCGCACAGTGGTCTGAAACATGTTTCTAGCGCGAAAAAAATCCAAAAGTCAAGATATTCGTTTTTTAATTTTGGCTATTTATAAGTGTTATAAAGACCCTAGGGTACTAGAAACCATAAAACATTTAAAGAAATGGCAGTCGGAAAACACGTGGGATCCAAGTATATTAGCGTACGCCCTCGACTTCGACTACGGGTACTCATCGAACGTCATCAGTCTTTCGCTGTGTGCATTTGTGAGTTCCAAGCATTCTTAAGTGTTTGTGATTTTTCTGTGATGGCTTATCTTTGCTCAAGTATGTAACATTTTTTTTTTATTAATTTTTTACACATTCCATGGCTAACTTCGTTCAAGTTCTTGACGTACTTTCTTTTATTAGATACTCCAACTTTATTCAAATGTACAAAAAAGTGCAGATGGTTGCAGATGTTGTTCTTTTCATATTTAATAACACAAATATTTAAAAATTTATTGATATAAAAATAATTTGCATATCTGTGCAATTTCTTGAGTTATAAAACTTTTTATATGCCCGCATTATTAGAAAAATCAGGAAATACCATAACACCGCAGGATGATGGCGAATCATTACAAACTGATATTTAAAACTTATATTGTAGATAAGGAATAAAGTAAAATTAATGTTTAAAGTATTTATTGTAAATAAAAAAATTATAATTTTATATTTTTGTTATTTTACCCTCCTAATATCATTTATGTATCTATTATTCAAATACACTTGGTTACTTAACCAATAAGATAGCTATAGAAAGAATAATAATTTTTTCGCGCTACAAACACGTTTCACACCACCGTGCGGCGGTCTATTTATTATACATCTGTAGCTCTAATTGAAAGATTGCCAAGATGATTTCCAGCGTTGAGTCTTCAATTTTTCATGGATTTGCCACCTTGAAGATCGCTCGTGATTTAATTCCTTTTAAGAATATCAGTAGACGAGACCGAGTGACTTTCCGTCGCTGCATTGCGGTGTCTATCCCAGAAGAGAGAAGAGCCGAAGGAAAGAGAGAAACGGAGACAGAGAGAAACCAATGGAAATTGTAGAATGATGGCGAGGCCCGGGAGGTGGAGAAGCGGCAGCGTTGAGGCTAGGACAGACATGCATGGTTCGCAGATTTGCATGTCAATGGCAAGTAATATAAATTACACGTAATTACCTTGCCGTTCGAGAGAGCCGTGAATTTTATTCCGCTCTATTTCGAGGCGTAGTCACTCGGTGCAATTCGTGGGCGAAGATCGGGTCGATCCTCGGTTGGAAACTGAATTTAATCGTTTCGCAAAAACCCTTGACAATTTTCTCGTCGCCGCTTTTCGAAAATATGAAACCCGCAAACGGAACCGTTAAGCAGTACTGCATTCGCGGTGCTCCGAGAGCCTCGGCATTGTTTGCGCACAATCGACGACGGGAGGGGATTTCGTTATTTAAGGCGCCGATTTACAATTATAATCACGGCGGGCACGGAGTTACAAGAAACTTTTTCCGCGGGCTAAACCATCCAATTATTGTCCGCGCTTTCCAAGTCTAATAATAAACATCGAGTGCGATAACGAACCCCATTCCAGACGCCAGGAAGCCACGGCGACCAAGCATCTTCCGCCAGTAACGTATCTAGAATACGCGTTCTCTCGTTTCGCGTCTCCGACGACGCGCTATTATTTCCGAACGCTATCGTACCAATCCCGTAAACAAGGAACGGTGCTCTTAATCCAGCGCTTTCAAGACACTTCGTCGTCAACCTGCTTCATCGCTTTTGGATTACAGTGGGCGGTTGTTACCCGTTACTACCACGACACTAATTCCCTCGTCGAACAGGGAGGCGGATAAATTCCGAAAGAACGCCAACTTTTTATCCTCGTTCGTTTTCGCATTATCCCCATTGTAGAAGTCACTTCACACGCTGTGGATCATACAGGGTGTTCGGCAACGTGTGTCAGAAATTTTAAGGGATGGTTCTACACGCCAAAATAAGACGAAAATCAAGAGTAACGAAATGGCGGTAGCAGCTTTGTTTTTTAGTTATTAGCATTTTAAAAAGTGGGTGAAAAGCGCCTGAAACATGGCAATCCGTATGACATCCCTAATTCAAAACACAGGCCCTCTCACTCAAACTTACATTCATTCGGTTCTCATTTAAAGATAATCAATATATCGATCCGCGAAAACAGCTGTGGTTTACGTTAAACACACATCTTCGTTTCATACAGACAGGTCTACACACTGAATGTTCCGTATATTTTGACATATACCATAGGGATTGCCATGTTTCAGGCGGTTTTCGCCCACTTTTTCAAATGCTAATAACTAAAAAACAAAGCTGCTACTTGATTTTCGTCTTATTTTGGCGTGTAGAACCATCCCTTAAAATTTCTGACACACGTTGTCGAACACCCTGTATAATAACATGATTGAAATGTGGTGGAAGGGACAAGTTTGTGGTACAATCCTTGTAAATTCCTCGGGTTTTTGGACGACCCTACTAATGCTTCCCATTTTTTTTTTGTTTTCAGCTAATTTATGGTTTTTTGTTCTTGGATATTAGGTATATCAAATTTCGCCATTGAAGTTTATAATATCGCGGTAATAAAAATTATTCTGTATTATGGTTCTTGAAAGGAACGTGCTAGGGTTAAACGAGAGCATTGGCTGAGCGCGAGAGAAATTCTTGAAATGCCTGCGGAAATTTCGAAGATATAGAGGTTCTTGTGTGTCATGCATGCGTACTAAATTATGAGAGAGTTACTAAGCGTGAAAGTTATAGAGGAACCAAGAATTTGATCTTCCGTTTTCTCGCAAATACATACTGCTTCTCCGATATTATTAACAAAACGTTTTTACGTTCACCTGTCTAATTTGTCCAGCATTCCGCCACAAAATGAAATCCGACGCGGGTTCCACGGTCTTAGGGAGCGGACTCTCTCGGATCCCTCGAAGCGGCGCGGCGGCGCGGCTCGCGAAGAAAAAAAGAACAGCGGACGCTCCTTTTCACGGTTCTATATCGCCCGTTCCCGCGGAGCCGCGCGTGGCGATACCATCGCGGCGTTTAATCTTTCAAGTTTTTCCTCGAAATGCTCCGCGGAAGTTTTCCAGTTTGCTGAGAGAAAGCGAGCAGGCAGAGCGGCCGCTAACTTCGACGCCCCGGCTCCTTTTTAATGTTTATGCTTTCGAGGCGCTTAACGCGGCCCCATGAATATGGCCTGGCGCGTCCTCATCCTTATCCCCGCGAGTTCCGCTCGCGTTCCGCGGAGCCGGCTAAGATAATTAGAGAAATATCGCTTAATAAAGTTCGCAGGCTCGAGCAGACCGAACGTTGCACCGCACCTGATCCCTCCGTCCCACTCCTCCCGGGGTTTCCGCCACCGGCTTCCGCGAGGCCATCCGAGGGGAATTTTACGCGCTGAAAACATGCATACCGGCGTAACAATCGAAACTTCGCTAAGTGTCTGCCAACGGGTCGGATTAGTCGAGGCCGGTTACGTTCCCCCGGCATGAAACGCTTGTAATTACGCGCAACTCCCAAGTTTCTCTTACTTTGATTTCAATCTGGCCCGCGTTCGGCGACGCGTAAGGTGTCGTTTTAGCAACTTCCAAACGAATAATCCATTCTCAGCCCCGTCCCTCCCTCTACACCGCCCCCGAGATTATCCCCGTTTACCAGGCTTTTCGTTCGCTCGCGTCTGCGACTATCGTATACCTATATCCCGGGCTGCACTTTCCGGATCGCGGTGACAAGATTTCACCGACGAGTTTTTAACGAGACGCCGCGTGGGGACGCGAAACAAGGACCCCCGAATCGAGAAGCTATAAGTCAACCTCGACGCGTAATCATACCCTTCGCCTTGAACGTCGGGAATCGGGAGCGGCTCTCCATCATCGGCCGCCTCGGGATTCCTACCGTGATTCGACCCCTTCTTGTGTTTTATAAAAATTGCGGGAAAAGAATTCGATAGGATTCGGGTCCTGGGTCATCGATCTCTGACCTTTTGGTTTTGAACAAAGAATCCATTGTCTATGAGAAAAAGTAGCGCAATTCTAAATCCATTGACGTGAGGTTTCGGAACAAAGCTTCCAATTTTTGAAACACTTCTCGAACTACTCATTTAAAATCACACGAAAATCACGAAAGCTATACGTTTGCGTTGTGCTTCCATTGTCCACTATTCATTCAAAAATTATTAAAGGTTCGCTACCTTAATATTTATGAATAGACTGCGGAAGTTTATGCAAATTAATATTTTTATAGGCATACAACAGCAACTGAATTTTAAATAAATGTGTGTTTTATTTTTTAAATATTATTAAATGCATTATATTTTTTATATTTGATTGCATTTTTATATCTGCAGGCATCCTTATAGATTTTTGTAATTTGAAAATTGCCATAAATGCATAAACTTCCGCAGTCTATTTATGAACATACTTTGTATTCTTTTTCAAATTCTCCATTCTGTCACGCAAACATTTCTCATTTGACCCAATTTTTAAGTCTTTTAAGTCGAAATTAGATGCGCACCCTTTTCTAGCTTCCGATGGTTTCCACCTCTAAGACCGGCATCAGGTCGAAAATTAGAATCGATAGGACGCACGAACCACCAAGTAATTATTACTCGTCGTGTTCAACAGGTATATCGAGGCCTGGCAAGTTTCTAGTTATTGACCGCGGAAATACGCCGTAACACGTTCCGCGAGACACCGGGGCGAACTTCGTCATTTGATCGAGTTGGCAAAGTAGTACGATCAAGCGGCAAAAGTTTATTACGGATAGAGACGAACTAAGATTGGAAGACGGAAGAGAGACCCGGCAACGTAGTGATCGTCGACCGCGAGAGATAAATTATGTAACTCGTTTTAACGAACTCGGAAAAGATGATATCCTCTCGTTCGCAGCGGCATGTCCTCTGGGTGTTCGTTCATAAGCATTGTCGCCCCCCGCCGACGAGCAACCCCGGAAAGGGTCATCGTCGATTCCGTGGAGTAAAAGCTCGAGGGAAAGGGCTATCCTTGAACCGTGATTCGTACCGCGGATATCGGCGCAAAGTAAAGGCTTTGACCGAGGCTCCGTATGTAAATATACTTTGCAGCCTTCTCTACAACGATACCATCCTACCGTGTCCCTGGCCAAGAGTTTCCTATCGATCTCCCAGCGCCGAGTCGCTTCGAAGAAGGAGCGAGGCGAGCCGAGGAGAGGCGCCTCCGAGGATTCGAACCGAGAGCGCTAGAAATCGAACCCCTGTCCGTTCGGGTTCGCATCGGTTTTTCTACCTCTCACGGTACACGGACGACGCGACGCGACGTAATTAACAAAAGCCACGCGTTCCTCGAGCAAATCGGCCGGGTCCGACTTTTTGGACGAACGTCGAAGTCCAGCTTCGCGGACCATCGGGCCAGGATGCTCGATTAAAATTAAACGAGGCCAGCTGATCGATCGCTCATTTCTCGCGTGCAACCCAGCCTCAGCCGGCTACGTTCCGATGAATCCGCGTCCTATTTACGGTCAGTTTGGAGTAATGCGGCTGTGGGTCCGCAACGTGAAAGGGTCTAAAAAAAAACGGGAGAAGATAGGAAAGACCTAGCACATTCGTTCGTCGACGGAGGGGTTTGGTGAACCCATCTGGAAACGCCGGACGGTTCGCATTTTTACCCCACTTGCGTCATTACGCTCGCGCACCTTTTCTTTTCGCGCTTCCGTTTAATTGCTCTGCTCCGCGCGCGCGAAGAGGGAAGGGCGATACGGCGAGTCACGTGTCGGCAGTACTATTACTTGAAACCGGTCCGCCGGAAAATTTCCCTCGTTTCCCTTTGTTGAACGCAAAATCGTAGTCACCTACCTTCAATTTCACTCTTCGCAACACGCTTCTCTTCATTCGGCAACGAGCTGCAGCCGCGGCCGACAGAAACAGGGAATTCGTCGGTCGTCCTGGCGAACGGGCAAAGTTCCTTACCCCTCAAGAAGTTTCGCGCGTAAAACGTGTCACGTTTTGAACGGACGCACTCGCGTAACACGGCGGCGATCGACGGTGTCGACGGGTCAAAGGGCAACGAGAGACTGAGGCCTGTTCCGCGGCCGTCGACGACCCGCCGTCCTTTGGCAATAAAACGTGACGCAGAAACAGAAGAATCGCGTTATGCCACGGCTCTGCAAGCGTGTCGGGAGTAGCCGCCGATGGGAGCGGCCTTCCGGGTGAAACCGGACGTTCGTTGAAGTCTATTACGCCGCGCTGTTCAACATTGTGCAACGTCGTTCTGGAGAGTTTGTTGAAATTTAACGGGAGCCACGAAGAATGGTGCGGGGAGTTTACGGAAGCGTGGCGAACGGGAACGAATGTGGCCTTTGAAAATACTTCAGCCATAATTTCATATCTTTTACAAGCGAAGTTTTTCCTAGCGCGCGATCGCCTCGACGATAGTTTTGCTCGGTCGCGCGGTCCTTCCGTCGCGAAGCTTCTTTCACCGTTTTCATTTAATCCGTCAGGTATTCCTCATTTTTCACCCTGCCTTTAACATGGCGCATTTTCGTTCGCTCCGGGTTCTTATCCGCTCTCCACTCCGATAACTTGTTTATTATACGAAGCCGGGCCATCCTCGCGTCTTAACGATTCAATCAGGGAAGCGCGGAGGAAACTATTTACCCGAGGCTGCTCGCCGCGGCTCTTCGCTAAAAATTCACCGAATCTTTCTCGGAGGTCGTTGCTTCACGGTTTAAACGAAAACTCGACGCAATAATTTCCCCTGGTCTCTCCCCCCTTCCCCCGTGCGATAAGGAACGGTTTAATATTCGTACCGGCGATCTATTCGAGCGCCATTATGTCTCCGAGTTATATTACTTTTCCATCGCGAACAGAGAAAGAAGGCAGGGGAAGAGGAGGAAGATGCGACGATAGAGGCGTACAACAGGCGCGCTCTCCTGTTATATACACTGTCACAAACTTGACGACAATAGATCGAACTGGCGCGTTCGGTCGGCAGGAAGCGCTTCCCATTTCGTTTGTGAATAGCCACGTACGGCCGCTCACACGTTGCGAGTTCTTGTGTCAGTCGAATGAACGTAGCGAACCGGATCGCCCTAGACTAGCGCGCTTCTCTGCGACCTATGTTGCGGAACAAAAACGCGACCATCCGATTCGATCATCGCCCCTCCTCCGCCCTTCGCGCTTATAATCGAAAGTGTCGCGTTTTTCGTTCGCCGAACAGCGAAATTAAAGTTTCGCGACGCTTTCACCCCGTCGCGTCGTCGTCGCGTCGTCGTCGTCGCCAGGGCGACTACTCTATCCCCGCCGCCCCTTCCAATTTGTGCGTCGCGTTGTATAAAATCTTTTCCAACAGGTGCAGACGATTTGCATACGGTTCCGCTTGTATGCGGCGGGCGAACTGAATCTTGATCTTTCCGGGAATAGTTACCCTGAAAAGTAGCGATTCGAAGTGGGAACCCCGACGGCGCGGAGCTTTTAAATGCAAACTTGATCGCATGAATAAAAGATTTCGAGAGGGTTCGAAGCGCGGGAGTGTCAATGCGCCCTGACAGCAACCTGGCCGCGCGATCGTTCGTAATTGCTAATGCAACGCGACGGTGATTTTCGCAAGATTCCGGACGCGTTCTCGAACCACGGGGTCAGCTTTAGTCCGCGAGAACGATAAATGTACTGCGGGTATCCGTTCGTCGCTCGCTCTTTTCGGTCCGTGCACAAAGTGCGAAGGAAATCCGAAGGGTTCAATCACCGCGCGATCCCTTTCCCGAGTGTTCGCAGAGAACGGAGCCGAAGGTTTTTAAATTGAAGTAATTAAAATCCAGGCATAGGGCGGTCGGAAAGTTGGCCATTGTCGGACGGGAGCGTGCGCCTTGTTAAATTTCTCGGTCGAGCGCAAGTCTCTATTCCAAGTGGAGCGAAACGGATGGCCAATGGCCAATGATGACTACCCCGTCTTCCTTTAGCCTCCGGCCGACTCGCCTCCGCGGTTCTCCTCGTCGACTTTTTCGGAACCCTTTCTGCTTCTTTTTTAAGGTCTCCTTTGCTCTCTCCCCCGGCATCTTTTCCCTTTTCTCCGCGCCTCCCTCCCTCTTTTCCCGTGGACACTACCTCATGGGAAATCCCTTGAAAAGGAAGCATAAAGACCGACGCGGCTAACGAATAAAAGCGCCCCTGACTCGATGATTTCACGGAAATTCTGCTTCGCGTTTTTTTTGAATTTAATTAACGCGTCACGAGGACTCGGTCACATTTCGGGGCATTTCGCGACGACTTTTTACGAGACACTAGTTGATCGCGGAAATGACCGTATCGTTCCGGCAAAAACGACAGAATATCTCGCGGCGGAGGCGGCGTATAAAGAGACCGTTCTATTCTTTTTTTTTCCCACAGATTCGAGACTCAAAGAGAAATCGCGATTTCGTGGCGTGTCTCCGCTGTCGCAGCCAGACAACGAGAGGACACCTTAGCGATACGTTTCCAATATTCCTGACGTCTCGTTTGCATTATATCGTCTGTGGTATTATTGACGTCGCGCATAACGAGGACGATTCGTTCGCGGTCAAAAGAAGCGGCCGGATTGACATCGCGATCGTGTTACTCGCAATTTATTATTGCCGCGTTGGAAGGTTCTGTTTAGTTCATTCTGTCAGCTTAAAGTAAACGGCATTCACTTGGGCATTCTCCCTTTCCCTTCGTTTCTTCCGTGGTCCTTGAGTCGATAACCGAATGTCCAAGTACTCGGTTTCAGTTTGAATAAACGAGCAGAAACAGTGGAGCAAAACTGGAATATATTTGAAATGAACAAAAATGTTAATCGTACAATTATTGCGGCACGCATTGAATTAAACGGGTGAATTTATTTATGATCAGAAGCACCGTGACGAATATCACCTCTAGAATATTATCATCTTCCGTGTATTCTGTTTCCCATTGCGGTTGAAATACGATCGATGCTTGATATTCGTGGAAATGGTGATACCGAACGGCCCGTCAGAAATTCCTCCCGGCCTCGTGCGTATTCGTACAGGGTTCAAAGGTTAACCCTCCGTTCCGTACGCAGAGCGGTGCTTTTGACATCGTGTCATCGACTGTCCGGTCGTATCGGTTACACGCACGCCCGTTCGGTTCATTTCAAACCGAGCCGAGAGGTTCTGGAACGGTCGGGTCGCGGGCGTAGTTGATTTTTGATGTTCATTTCGCACTCGCCTGACATTTAATGCTTATCAATCGAATGCAATTAAAATATTCATGCGCCGAATACTGTTCGAAGCTGTGAAACGGAGACAAAGCAAAAGGTCGGTCAGACAAAATGACGATAATTCCCCAATAAATTTATTCAAATAACAGGGTCATGGTGCGTCGGAATTATATTAAACGAAAAACTCACGCGAGGTGTGCGAATGATGATGCGATCTATTCGTTGCTAACTGGTATCCTTAAACTCGTAATTTGTGCAAGATCAAGCTCGAGATGCGCGAACGTCTCATCGTCCTCAGACTGCCTTAAGGTCCTAATATCCATTGATATGATTGCCTTCAAAGCCTTCGGCGGTGGAACCTGCAACAGCGGTTAAGAGGATTCCGATGCATCCGTGCATAATATTATAATACTCGGAAGCAATGGGTTTAATTATTCGCCGGCTTTAGCGCGCTTGCGCGTTAAGACCAATTTAGAGACAGATATACGCGAGAGCAGTGTCTCGCAGTCGGGATCAGCGGGTTTGGTCGAATATCATCGGCCGATTAATGTTGAGATTACCTGTGGATGTTGTTGAAGCCACTCGATAAAGCCTATTACGCTCTTTATGTTCGTTATGCCGTTCCAAACCACGTCCATCGTCTGAAGATCTAACGGTACATGCTCGCACTCCAGCCAGTTCTTTCGCACTTGATTCTTAGGCGGTATGAATCGTAGTTCCCGCGACATCGACGTGCCGAAAGCCTGCGTTTTCTGAGGAGTTTCCTCTGCTTTCACGTCTCTCATGACATACTGCTTCGTCATGGCGAGCTTGCTCGCGGCGGGACTGTTTCTTGTTAAAGCCACCTCCGTGGGCACCACCCGCATCTCCTCAATCAATACCTATTTCGGCAGAGCAAGAAACGATGCATCTAAAGATTGTTTGAAATCTATCTCAAGAAATCACAAATAAAACGGGAACAAATGGGAAATACTGAGATTCGACGTAGAAACTGTTTCTAGAGCAAAAAGCGTCGCTACCCTCACCTTCATCGTTTTACAAACTTCTGCCTTGAAATCGATTTCGAACATATCCCTGAGAACCTCCTCATCGATGGTCTTATCCGTTCCTCCCAAAGTTTCGACCCACTGGCAGAAGTTGCGGCATATTTTCTTCATCAGGTTCTCCACTCTCATTCGCAGCGTCGCGTCCGGATCGTAGCCCTCGAGATCGTCTCTAGTTAATGGTCGCCAAGTAATAACCTGGTGCATAAAATTCCCTCGTTCCTCTTCTGTTTATTTCATCCTCCTCCCACTTTCCTAGCTCGAGATTACCCTGTCTATCGGACCATTATCGCACCTTGCGTCTCGGCCTCATCAGAAATAGAGCGTAAGGACTGTATTTATGCTGACCCACTTTTTTCTTGCCACTAAGCGATTCGGTATCGTCGAACGTCGGTTCATGCATCTTGATAGGAGCGAAAAGAAATTTTAGAAAGGAGCGTTCAGAGTCGAGCGACTCGTTAAAGTGTCAATTAAGCGTAAAGAGTGAAAAGAGCAATATTTCAGAGCGTAATAATGTCAGCATCGATTCCGTTCAAAAGGAGATTCACCTCTAAGGACGCTAGACTGTTGTCCTTGCTGGACACTACTGTATCCTTCTCGGACTGTGGCAGAGTGATATTACAACGCCTTGAATCCGTATCGTGGACCAACTTCCCTCCACGTATATGCCAGTCTGGTAATCCCAGCAGCTCTTCGATGGCATCGTAGGTTTCTTTGGACAGGAATCGCCGGAGGATACGGGGGTTGCATGGGGGTGGCTGGTTTGTGGAAAAAAGTAAGTCAGAGGGGAACTTTTCGGGGTACAAATAGCGTTTGGAATCGACCAACAACCTCGTCAACGTCGCGATCATTTCGTTACTCCGTTTTGCATTTACGTCTTCGATATTTCTCGAAAGCCGTTCCGAAAACTCTTTGCATAAGATATCCAACATATGCGTCGACGATGCGTCCTTGTTAACATTCCCCAAAATTTCCATAATCTCCTGCGTCGTCGTGATCGGCAATCTCGGGAAACGAGCCACAGAAATTCGAGAGGAATCGCCGGAGGACTTCGAATCCCTCGATGCGTCCCCCGACGCTTCCTGACAAACTTCCGATTCTCCCGGAACGATGTCCACTGAGGAAGTCAAGTTAAAAAGACTGTTTCCTCTTCTAAGAACACCTGCTCCTTTTTCTACGTCCTCGTCGCGCGCGTTTCGAAGCACCAGTCCCTCCGCAACTGATTTCGCTTTCATTAAAGTTCTACCGACCGACGTGGCTCTCCCCGCGTCGTCTGTTTTAGATTTATTGGAAACGTCCTTGGCTCTCGGTTTCTCGGGGACGTCATCGTATTCGTCGGTGGAAGTGCTCTTTTTCCTCGACGAACATTTGGCGATTCGATCTTGCCGGGTGGTTGGTTTTCTGTTTCTCAGCGCTCTCAGGGGTTCTAAGCTGGGCCTGAAATTCACGGGAACGTGGCACGGCGCTGTATACATCGGGTTAGATTGATTCTCGTTCATGGAAACGACCAATGAATCGTCTTCGACGGAACCGTCGCTTTGAACCGAGGAGGAAACTCTGAGTTGCTCCAAAGACCCAACTTTCGCGGAGTCCGCAACGTCATTCAAATTTTTCTCAACCAAAGTTAAGCCACCATCTCGTTGATCCTCCTCATTTCTCTCCGTAATTGGCTTACGCGACGATTCTGAATCTGAAACGGAGCTCTCTTCTGTCGCTCCGACTGTTTCTTCGCGCCTTTCTTCGGAACAAAAAGGAACTTCTTTAACAACCCGGTCTTCAGGAGCTTCGCGCTCCTCATCAAACGTTGCGTTCTTGGTTTCAGTTTCGCAATTTACAATTCTGTCCAGTTTGTCTTGCAGCTCCGCTATGTACGCAGAAATGGAATCGTCGGACGAGCTGGAAGACGGAGTGACGCTTCCGCTTGCGGGACATAGAATTTTTCGCAAAGCGGTCATGGGAGAAGAGGTTTTTGGGATCGAGGGAGCCTCGAGCGATTTGTACATGCAGGCTAGGCATCTGTCGCAGTTTTTCCTGGGGAAGCCGGACAATTTTGGCACAGACGATAGAATGCGACTCGACGGACCCACCCAAGAGTCGGGATACACGAATTCGGGGCTCAGTCCAGACGTGGAACGTGATCCCGAGGGAATCGTCTTCGATATTGCCTTTCCTGACTTCGAAGTTGCGCTTCCAACTTCCGTTTCCACGAATTTTGAACATTTAAACAACCTCCTCTTTTCTTCGAGCCTTTTTGATTTTTCTAATTTCAGTAACCTCGATTTTTCCTCTTCCTTTGCAAAAATATCGTAACTCGATTCAGAAAATGATGTCTCAGAGGAAGGTTTCGTCGTTTCAAGATTAAAATCTAAATTTTTATCTTTCGTTAAGCGCTTCAGAGCTTTATAAGCGCAGCGAATAGAGTATTTCAATGAATTTTCATCTTCTAGAGACGCATGATCCCTCCTTTCATCGTTCAGAGGATGCACATCAGAGGATGCGATAGATTTCCTTCCTCGAACGCTCTTTTCTCCCACTATTTTCGGATATTTAGTCGTCGGGTGTTTGGACAATTTTTTTTGCGACTTCTTTAATGATGCATGAGAAACGGATATCGTGGGAAGCGTATTCAACGTTAGAAGAGTAGAAGAAGAGACGGGAAAACTTTCGTCCAGCGTTTTCGGCTTATTTTCGACACCGAAAGAAGCGCGGATATGATCCGCTCTTCCGGGGAAAACTCTACCGAAACTGGGTTGAGGACTTGGAGTATCTAATTTTGGGATTCGTGTAACTTTAGACGGTGTGTCAAGATTACAGGGTGTAGCGGAACTTTTTGATGGAGCTCGAGATGAAGGTTTCAGTATTGATTTCGGAAATAATTTACTAGTATTGCTGTAACCCTTGTTGACGCTATGTGTACGTTCTGAAGATGATAACTTATGCAATGAATTTTTGGAGATTTTAAAACTGTCTGAGGAAAAATTAGGGAAAAACTTTAATTCAGACGCTTTGCTATTGAGGTTGAGGTCTTTGGAATAGGAATCATAGGAAAGATTGAGAGAAGGATTTCTTACTATGAGTATTCTTTTCTCCTCCTCTTCAAATAATTTCTCCCAGTATTCTCTTGAGTCTGGCTTCTGAAATTCCCACCTGGCACCAAAAGAAGAATCCTTAAAACGAAATCACAAGGAAATGTCAAATAATCCACGCACTTCATTCGTCCGATTTTATTTTTGCATTCAGAAGAGATGGACTCGTTGCAGAGATCACTCATTTTGTTGGAATACATTGTACAAAAACAGAGTTAACCACGTCAATAACTGTTCGCAATAAATTTCCTTTTTCAACACGTGCGTGCGACCCGCATCCTGACATCTACTGAGCAATCTGTTCAAAAGTGACTTCGACTATCGATCAAACAAATTGTGTCTGCATTCAAGCACATGCGTATAGGGTGAGTACGAACCCTACATTGGGGGTTGTTTGGAGGGTGGATGAGAGTGGTAATACCTTGCGAGGGGAAGCTTTTCGAATGTCCTAACAGACCGACGGTCGGTTAATATTATCGGTGGCTGGAATAGTAGGTTTTATACAAGAGAATAGGAACATGATAGCAACGCCGATCAGGAATTTGATACACCTAACATCTAGTGTATTTCTCTGTATCTAATTTTTGGGGTGATCGATTTCAGGTCTAACTGTGTTATCGACCTTCATTTTGAAAACTACAATTAGCGTTTGTTGTTAATCAAGAACATTCAATTCAAGAATTAATCTAAAACGTGTAGAATTTATTTAGACATTATGATTTACACTTATTCATTTTATTCTCATATTCATGTTCCATTTTACAGAGGATAAAAAATTATTGACTCTTACTGTACTCTTATTTCTTTTACTAAAGCTTCTAAGTTTTCATCTCAAAACACAGCGTTCATAATTTTTTTTCTATCTCAAACATTTTTCAAAACTTGCCATTACAATAAAGCAACTAAAGATAATGTATCGTCCATCGTGTTCCACAGTTCTATTGGAAGATGGAGAGACCCGAACATTCTAATCGATAAAAATTCCCCGTGGTAATGCAGAGCAACCCAGTCGCTCGAATTCAATTTCCGCGGTTCAGGAAGCGTTTATTTTCCGGAAAATTGGGTTTCCGTTGTTCGATTTTCACCTCAGTACTCCCATCATTCTTTTCCAGTCAGAAGATTCATCGAAGTAGCAGAGCGAAACAATTTTCATTGGGGAAATAAATTGTCCCCGGTCTCGTCTCTACTCCGTTTCACTCGCGAAATCGGTTTACGTAAATTTTTCACCGGAAGTTTCCGCTATTCTTGCGTTTCTGCTTACGCAGAAAGGTTGCTCAGCTAATATTCCAGGCCAGTTGCACGAAGTCGCGCGGTTCCTTTCCCAAGGAATATTTGGACAATTGCTCGGGAACTTTCCGAGGATTCGCTGACTACCGCTTATGCTAACGACAAGAATCCTAATCAGGGATTATAATTGTTAATTCGTTAAATGATCCGAAGTATTCCGTCGGCAGAGACAGTCGTTTCGACGAGGCTACGTGCTCCCCTGACGCTCCACAATTTCGAACTTCTTCAAGGATATTTATTTTCGTCCCGCGTCTCGTCTAGCTAACGATCTTCATTACCAATAACATCTTTTTTAAACGATGAAATATTTTCGATGGTCATTTTAATGAATTCTTTGCGGGGACATCGATCGTAATTGGAGGAAGCAAACGTCTGTCAAATTTCGTAAACAAAATGGATTTAATACGGTTTTCACTCTGTGAACCGTCGACCGTTCATGAGAAATGAAACTTTTATCGAATAAATGAACATTCTCTGTGATTCAAAGGTGATAATGATGGATAAAGAAACAGTTGAACGTCCTAGTAAATTGTTTTTCTCATTAAAATACAGAACAAACCCAAACCGAACAAAGGCTTCTACGTTGCAGACTCTACACGGATTAATTAATCACCAAAGGGGCTATTCGGTTATCAGACATCAAACTACTCGGTCCAACAAACACACCGCGGAAGCGAGGCAACTTCTGATGGCACGCGGAATCACGACACAGGAACGGACAGAGTTCAAACGTTGAAGGATCCTTTTCGCGGTTAAAATTCCATCTGTCGGGGGCTAGATGCCAGGCTGCGCAGGCAGCAGCGATTAATCCATTTTATAGATGTTGCCGATGCAAATGAAGTTTCCGGCCGAGTGTTCGACCGTCCGCGCGATAGAACGAAGAGGAAGGGTGGGAAACGAACGCGCGGCCCGTTCAACGCTCGTAAAAAGACCGAGGCTTTAAACGGTTGTAAAACCCCCTGGAAGCAATTAATAATAACCGCCCTTCGCAGCTTTGCCAACGATAAAATGACCTCTTGCCTCGCTCGTTCTTTCTCCCGTTCGCAACCCTCTTGCAAGATTTTCCGCGACCCCTGGAAATCGCAGTCTTCGAGTCCTGGGTTCCTGGATAATACCTCCGACAGTCGTCTATCAGGATGAGATTTGAAGGATCGCGCAGTGAAAGGGATACGCGATGGTTGCCTGAGCCTCTTTGTTCGCTGCTCGCGGATCGTTTAGATACGAGTTAATGTCCGATTGACCTTGAGACGAGTAGACTAAGTTCTTGGAGGGTGAATTGAGGGAGAACTCTCAGTTTGCTAAAATTAAACGAGGTTGGCACGGGTTAATTGATGATTAGGAGGATTAATTTGTCGTAGGAACGAAATTAGATGATGCGCTGTGTTGTTCGATTATTAATGAGGGGTTAATTATTTTTTCCATGTATTTTCGAGGACATCGGGGCACTTTTGGTCCAGGACCGATCCAATTAGTGGGGTAAGGACTTCGAGCCACTCGCAGCTCTACTGTACCGTACTCTGCCGTAACTTGCGGTCCCCTGATAGATGTATCGTGAATTTTGTACCACGGAGCTGCGCTGTCCACGCTGTACTCGCGTGTAAAATGGTTCTCTCACTTTGCTCCTATTAATGTGCATATGGTACGCCCAATGACGAATTATACTAAATTTCAGTCACTCTCTACGATGGACCACAGAAAAGGATACAACGCACAAAATTCATAACTGTTCATTTTTAAATGAAAATCTATTCTCCTTGCTAATCCGCGGGCGAAATCTCCAAGTTATTCCAAAAGACATCAGCCACAGTCAATTCGATAATGAAGTTTCGAGTCGTCCCAAGTCCATTCAGAAATCTCCAAAAGCAGTCCTCCGGTAGAGGAAAAGAGTTTTCCCCCGGACGGATCAACTTTGCGAAACTTTCTCGTTGACGCGTCGCGTTTTCCGCTCGATTCGTCATCCACCTTCAAAGGAACGCGACTGATGCGATTCCTGAACGATGATAAGACCCGATCCTCGACTTTCCGCGAACACCGTCGAGTTTCGCGCGACTTTTTCGGGTCGGAGGGAGAGGGCTGCATGCACGGGGTCGCGCGTATACAAATCGCAATGTCGCTTCGAGATGCTGAAAAGAAGCTTCGAATGGCTCGAAGGCTTCTTCCATCGGGATCCCCGGGACTCGACGTCCTCCTTCGCGGTGATGGATGAGGGGTCGCAGACCTTGCCGACAGCGCAATACCAGCTCGTCGACGGACGACCTGGATGCAACACGTGCAATCCGGAGTGCGCGAGTCTCGCGATATTACCGGAAACAAAGAGATAACGGGATTGAAGGTGATATCGGCGCCGCCCGGGCAATCGGTGAACTTGATTTCGTTGTTATTCGATCTTCTCCTTAGACGAACTAAACTTTTAAATATTTCGAAGTATTGGCTCCTTAATTTGCGGGCCGTGGACAAAGTAACTGCAGACATTTTTTAGAATGGGAAAGGAGATCGGAATATGTCCTTTTGGATGTTAAACCATTTTCAACAGCTTCTAACTGCAACTACCAACAATTATCAAGCCTCCCTTAAGGGGCTATTCCCAAAATGTGACGTCACAGGATGCGGCAGTTGGTAATTGGTGGTTTACGGAGATGATTCGCGACTTCAGAGGGTTGACAGAAATGAAATATGGCGATTTCAGTAGTAACGGGCTTGAGCCGACCAAACCTACGTCTTATTTTCCAAGGGTTTTGCTGATTTCTAATAGCTTCAAATCTGTGACCAAAGTTTCCGTCACGTTCAATTTCGTTTGAAGGAACATTTTTACTGCAGCAAATGTGAAATGTGTAGAAACAAAGATGCAGAAAGAGTTGTTTACGTTTCGAGCAATGTTTCAAGCTAACACTTTCCTTTACAACCCCCAATTAGACGCTATCTGGTTGACATTTTTTCACCCTGTTTTTACCAATAACCCCCAAAATAGCTACGGTTATGCGCGGGACAAGTTTTTGTCCTTGTACGAGCAAATTTTGACCTGGGAAAGAGTTCGTTCGAAAGAGGAAGGTTCAATGCAGGGCGCTCTACTGTCGATTTCGCCCAAAAAACTCGTTCAGTGACGCAATAATGCTTTAATTCCACGGCTAAATTTCTCGATTCTTGCTCTACTTTGTAGCGCTCAGATCTCTAAATATCAATAAAATCTGGTCAAACCAAGAGTAGAGCGCCCTGCATTGAACCTTCCTCTTTCGAATGAGCCCTTTCCCAGGTCAAAATTTGCTCGTATAAGGACAAAAAGTTGTCCCGCGTAAACCCTTTTTGTTTGCCCAAATTGTCGGTATAGCCACCTACCTGCCATACCTGGGAATAGCCCTTTGAATATTTACAGCTAACATCGCACCCCATCAGACTGCGGCGAACATTGTTAATGAATATTGCACGTGAATATGCTAGGGAACGCTGTTATTGACAGTTGTTCGCATTGGTGTGAACGCGAAAGGACACTATTCGCCGACAAATGATCTTCCTAATTGGGGTGAAGTCATAAAAGTGGTGCTGTTTAATTTAGGGAGACCCGTGTTCGCGAACGAAATTCAGTGATTCACCGAACAGTGAATACGGCGAAGATTTTAATCCAGGGACAAATTTCTTACTTTGAGATATAGGGATCTAGACTAATGGTAGGTACGCAATATAAATCCTTGATATGAATCATCCGCCATCAGAACCCATCAATTTTCGTCCCGTCCCACGCGGAGACAATTACGCATAAGAAAAAGGACACTTGGCGGTATGGAAATTGAAGGGGATTCAAGAGCGGCGGTTCCGGTTCGCGGCAAGGAAATCGCACGGAAGAAGAAATCTCATTTTTCAGGGGCGGCGCGGGTTAAATGTAACGCAATTGATTAAGTCGAGTTCCCGTTTCGATTATGTGCCGCACGGACTTCGAGGCATTCATCCCTGGCAAATTCCTCGGCGATACTCGCTGCTACGAAATATTTCCCCGTCCCCCGTTCCGCGTCCCCTGTTTATTCTCAATTTACCACGGCGAGGTGGAAACGGTGGCACGAGTTTACCGTGAAATTTTCCATTCCCTCCCTTTCTCCCCTCCCTGTTCGCCCGTTCTTCTTCGCCCACTCGTTTGTCGCCTTCCATTATTTACCACTTCGAAACGTCGAAGACGCTTCTTTACGCTTCGGTGTGCCCGAAAAATTTCACCGATCTTCAATTCTCGCGATCCTCTTTCTTTTACACTTGGTATATTTAAAAGTCCTTTGTGACATGCAATTAAATCCTTCTTACTTCATTGTTATTGTAATTTCAGTAATTCCAAGAAATTCATAACGTTTCTTTCAATACAAAATAAAGAACAGACTGCGTTCAACTTAAAAATATATTTTTTTTATTTGATTAAACTGAACCGACGCCGCGCAATTTTTCCAAGACGACAGGTTTGTAATTAACGCTACTAAGTTAATTATAAAAGCAGGGATATGCATTTGAAGGGAGGCGGTGGTTCAAGACGAAGACTTTGTTCGAGGAGGCCAAAAAGCCAAGGAAAATGCAGCGCGCTGCCGCCGTCAGCGTTCAGCGGCGCACGGTGAAAGGGTTGCTCGAGACGGCTCGGATGGCAGGGGTTGAGGGGTTGGCTTTGTCGCGGTGGCTCACATGTCGAACTTATGAAAATTAATAAGAAAAATTGCCCATAAATTCGGAGTCTCGTTCGCGGGGACGACGGCGCAAGCCGCGTCCTGGCTCGGCAATAAAATTAGAATTATGTCGCTGCCCCCAACCCCCTCCACCTTCCCCTGCCTATTCGCGTCGCAGGTTCGACGAGGCAAGACAGCTCGCGGGGGTTTCAGGGGGAGGAGGGGAGCGAGGGCGCACGGCGGCGTTTGTTAGCAACGCTGGAATGTGTCCCACGGTTCCTAACGTATGAGTTACCCCGCCAAGATTACATCCCCGACGTCTCGTCCTCCTCCCCCTGCTAAACCCTGCCGCGTTGGAACCTATGGTTATTAAATTCTGCGCCTCCTCTGTTCGCTACCCCGATCCACCGTCCCGTCAGGGCCGCTCGATTTTCTTCACGAAGTTGACTTATCGCCGCGGTATCTCGCAGACAGGGGCGCGCAATCCCCTCCCCCAGCGAAGAGCGATGGCGGTTTTGCTTAGGAGGGGGGCCGACCGACGCGGCGTTTTCATGAATCTTTTAGGGGTGCGAGTATTGCTCTTAAAGGGGACTCTTCAGACGATCGTAATAGCGAAATTGCGTTCCGCGGGGACGGGAAGAGACTTGTTAAGGCGCCATCGTCGGCCGGAGAAAAAGGGTGCTCGCGTTTACGATGACGTAATTTGAGGACGAGGAAAGAGAATCGGTTGCTGATGGAAATTCGAGTTGGCCGAAGGAATTGTCGGCCCTTCAGATGATTACCGGGGTAAGGAATACCCTCTCGTGAACTTTGACGTTCCTGCGGTTGTTGGAACGTGATCCGCGAGGGGTGTACGGTTTTATTCGTTTCGACTCGCGTGTTAAAATGGTTTTCTTTTTAGTACGTAGAAGTTGGAGATTAATTAGAAAAAAAAACAGGAAGATTGGGAAGAAATATTAACTTCTTGTGAGTGTTGAGCCTTTGTATTATCTCTCATAAATATTAATTTCAATTAATTGCTAGCGCTGTTGGAATAATGAGTCGATCGAATTTTTCTAGTTGCAAACCGAGTGTTATGTTCAGTGAAAGTAAGCTGCAGTTACTTGAAAGACACTTGTTGAATTAGGTGTTTGTAGATCATATTCCCTCTGGAAACTATCCAAACCCGCTTAATGCCGTCGTGGATTAAGGTATTCATTTGAGAATCTTTGGCATTGCAGAACGAAGAGCAATAAGTGAAAAGAGATACACTTGTAAGACCTCGACTAATCAATTTAATAGTAGAGTCAAAAATAAAGCAATTTCTCAATAAAAAATTTTTTTAATATCCGTTAAACCGTTATTAAATCATAGATCCGACTGTATTTTCGTCGCAAACTTACTCATTTCAATTCTTGTCGTCGTATAGGTACGTCTAAATTTAAGACCATATTCCCTTTACTGAAATTCAGACCCTTAAAGACCTGGGTGCGGAGTGTCCGATCATACACGGGAGTCTACCATTTGCCAGTGGTTCGACTAGATATAGAGGTCGATTACTCTCCTTATTAGATGCCGGACTAATAAAGGGCCGTACTACTGGTGGATCCACTGGCTGCGAACTACATACATATAGGAACATATACTACTTACTGCACGTTTGACCACACGTGAGTTTCAGATTACTATACTTGTTTAATGCCTGACCTAATTCATGGTTTCACTCCTCGCAGGATATTTTGCCAGAAATGCAAATTATATTAGCTGTACAACTTCTGAAAATTCTTGCTGCGTGGTTCTCTAATAGAAAATCAATCTGCTATTATTAAAGCTATATTTAACAATGTTAATAACAGACAGTTTATGATTTTTTATTTCAGTACATAACGAAGAACAATTAATAAAAAGCTCCCTGATGTCGAAACTTATTGTTTCGAAATTATTTCTTCTACAGCTTTATAACTTGATTGCACGTTGAAAATAAAAATCATCTCCATCAGCATTGATTTTTATTAGCACCAAAGACATATACTTTATTTGTAATACGAGAAATGCAATATTTGCACATATTCTTAATTTCATTCTTTTTCAACGATGAAAGTTTAATTGTAACTCAATTCTAGAATTCATCACCATTCAAAAACTCTGTGCAAATCTAACTTAGATCTATACCAGATCCACAAAGTGAATTACAGACAAAGTTCTGGGTCCATCTGGCGCCGTACGAATCCCATGGAAACTCGTTGTCGGTCGGGGACATCGTTTTCGTCGATTCCGCGTGTTCCCGCGTTCCCATCAACCGAAACGTCATTCCGGAAGGGGAATCATGCGCCAGGGCGGTTCTCGATGACAAAAATTCGTACGTCGGCTTATGCGGTCCACTGTCGTGCACCAGTCGACCGCAAACATCCTGCCGGTACGCGTACGTATAATGATAACGGTGGTCGGATCTGCTCGGGCATCGAATCGTTGACGGGCTGCCAATCGCGAAACGGCAATTTAGCCGTGAAACGCGTGGACGACGGGACCGTGGTCGCGCCCGACCACAGATCCCCGTCGAAATTCTCTTCGTCCACTTAACAACCCCCTGCGGGCCGCGGAAATAAAAAAAATATCTGTGTCGACGTACGTACGTACCGACGCCGGCCAAAGAACCTTCAATGCTTGACGTTTCAATCGCGTTTCCCGCCCCGGATCATTTGGCTTTTCAACCTGTTTTTCGCATAGTTATTTCGCTCGGGGGACAACGCTAAGTCGATTTTTCATACTCCGCTATCGTTGACGGCTTTTTGATCGAGTTTCCGCTTTGACCGTGTCCACCGACGTTTGCCACGAATATTCCGGCGAAGAGGAAAAATCGTCGGAGGGGATGTTACAAAAATGAACTAACTGGAAGAGAGTATATTAGCCAGGTTCCCTAAAAGGGAATAGAAAACCTTGCCACCGGGGGGGAAGTCGGACAACTGAAATCCTCTGAGGAAACAGCTACGTGTCTTTTGATGCTAATGAATGTCATATTACGCGGTTCTTCTTTTGACGTGCTTTTCTTTCATCACGTTAACGCGTGTTTAAATGAAAAACGTGAAAAAGCCAGCGGAGTTTGCTTCCGTCGCTCTCTCATTTTTAACGGATTCAAATACCGCGCGAGGAAGGGGAAGTTTACGTTTTAACGCTTTCGCCGTCGCATTACAGGCGCGCTGAATTATTTATAAAAACACGAATCAAATTAAAATAGTCAAGTTAAAGAGCTGCCAGTTGTCAGTGTGTCAATCCTAAAATCGGCAACTATTTCCGACATAAATGTCGATCGGAAACAGTATTTGGTGAAGCTCTCGCTTCAAACGAAATTTAATTACAACTGCGGAGCAATGTTTCCACCTCTGATAAATTCATAATTAAGGTGCCTGTTCTCAAATAGGAACACGATCGGAAATCGAAGTTCAGGGGAGATTTCCCCGAGAATTCCGCGTGTTGTTTCGGGAATGACGCTCAAGGGAGTGGATGTTATCGAAAAGTTTTGGTCCGATGGAGTATCCGGTGATCTCCATCGTTCGCGGAGAAAGATTTCTTTGAAGCAGGATATGAGCGGATTATAAGGTTGCCTAACAGGAGAAGAACGTCGGAGGCAACCATTTTACCCAAGAACGATCAGGGATAAAGGGGGAGAGTTTAAGAAGCTTAACTTGATGACAGCGTAGACGCTTCGCAAACGAAGATTCTCTGAAAACGGAACGCTTTGTTCTCCTGCTTCGTGTATTAGTAATTAACTAAGACCGGACTATCCAATGGTGCCCGCCAGCGAATGACTCGCCGCGGATAGTGTATTCTCGAGATAGTCGTTCATCTCCTGCTCGTTCGGATTATCGCGCGTCATGAATTCCTAACGATCCCACCATGGATAATCTGGCTGGAGAACAGTTCAATTAGCGAACGTTGGAAAAATCTCATAGGTGATAGTGCTGCTCCAACTCTTCAATCTCGGTGAAATATAATATTAGTGGACCGGAAATATTCTAAAGAGCATTCGCCAGTTCCTGAAACGAAGATTCCATGCTGTATTAATAATGTCTAATTCCTATGTTACGTTTACCTGCCGTTTCCTCGGCTACCAATAATTATGATAAAATACAATATTGTGCGAATTAATGTGAATACACTGTGATTTGAGATATTCACACAAAGGTGGACATCGAAGTATCACAGTTGACCAAAGGAGAACACATTTCCTATTAAAGAGCCCATATGCGAATTACAGTTTCAATCTAAAACTGCTTTTATAATTAATGAAGTATATTTTGATCACAATAATGTGTTCGCATTCATTCGCACAGTACTGTACAATTATGTAAGAGCTTTCCGTTTCCAGAATCGAAGAATTAAAATTCAAAGATATGAAACTTAGCCTCAATTTTTGGAGCCCTTAGTAGGTCTCATCTCCAGGAATACACTTTCTAATTTATCTCCTATTTCAGGAAGCACGCGGGCGGCTGTCGATGAAGATCGATAAATAAGCGCGTAATGTAGTCCGGAGTCGCTAAAAGAAGCCGTTTGCGATTAATAATAACAAGTAGCGGTGGAGGATTGACGCGGAGGAAGAAGGAGAATTTTCCCCGTGGAATGGCAGACGAGTTCTTTTGAAGTCGGCCGTCTCTGCGCTTAGAGGCGTCGCGCGTGCAGAAAAAGTGCGACGCCGCTTCGTCGGTGCGTCGAATCGATGATGATAATGAAGCCTCCGCCATTGACCGACCGATAAGGCGATTTACGCGTGCAATATTCGCGCGTCAGCGTATCCATTAGAGACCGAACGCTTTTTTTCGCTTCCTCCCGGCGTTTGCGTGGGCAAATGGCTTGCCGGTCGGGACGGGGTGGGGTAAGTTTGCGGAATAAAAAGGCGACGAAACCTGGCCACGCTTCATCGGATCGGAGGCGAGGGGACAAAGATGAGAAGAAAAATAAAAGAAGGAAATTGTTTGCTCGCGATCGTTTACGCGCGTTTTCGCGTATGTGGGTACGGGGATGAGTCCGGAAATCCCCTCTGTCGACGTTATCCAGTTACCTGCGACGGCAAAAGCAGGATATTCGACTATCCGGCGTTTGTGGATGACCGAGTTAGCCATGTTTAATGAATTTGATGATGAAAATTAACGATACTGATTGTGAGTTACAGGAAATACTATCTCTTTGCGGGCGACTCCGGACTCGCAGACAAAAGTCGATAATGGATTGCGGGGGGTATCTAGGATGATGGTATTGTCGTTTGGCTTCTATTTATCTTCTCGGATTGCCTCTCGTGTTCTATATACCGCAAGAAAAATGATACACGTAGACGTCGAGTTACGGAAAAGAAAATCGGTTGTGAAACCAAACGCGTTTATTGGATTAGAACGTGTGATCGACAAACAGGTGGTATGAATTTAAAATTCTCTGAGAAGGTGACTGTATGCGTCAAAGTAAACTGAAAATTAAGAATAATAAAATTGTTATGATACTTTGGTTCTGAGTTATTATACATATGTTGTAAATTCACGCTTGAGTTGTCTGACGACGAAGATACTTATACTACTGTATGCGTGCTGGTCAGGGCAGACGCACTCAAAGGAAGTCATCTACTTTGTAGTCCAAGTAATTAAACGGAATTGAAATGTCCTGTTCACTAATTCCAACGTAAGTAGGAGATCCTTGATTCAGATTTATACCACATCTCACGACTCTTGTCTATTTAGTCAAAAATAGATTTCTGGTACATTTTCGAAGCTTCCTCACAGTATTTCATGAAACGTCTACGTTATACAGGGTGTTTGGGATAGTATAGGCAAGCTTTGGAAGGGCGATAGATCACGTAAAAACAAACAAAAAACTTCTATATGACTTGGGTCCAAAACAACCATTTTTGAAAAAAACTGTCATAAACATTTAAGCTATAAACCGCTATAATTCAAAATAGGAACGCTTTTCGTAAGCAATTTCTTCGCTAAAATAAAGATTACGATCTTGTTAATCCAACAAGTACAGTAACTGTGATATTGTTACCTTGTACCGCGAAAAAATAATATTTTTCTAACCCCTTAAATTATCGCGATTTTAAAGGGTAATTTAAGGGGTTAGAAAAATACTATTTTTTGCGATACGAGGTAACAATATCACAGTTACTGTACTTATTGGATTAACAAGATCGTAATCTTTATTTTAGCGAAGAAATTGCTTACGAAAAACGTTCCTATTTTGAATTATAGCGGTTTATAGCTTAAATGTTTATGACAGTTTTTTTCAAAAATGGTTGAGTTTTGGACCCAAGTCATATAGAAGTTTTTTGTTTGTTTTTACGTGATCTATCACCCCTCCAAAGCTTGCCTACATTATCCCAAACACCCTGTATATGCATCCTCATACTAAATAATTATACGAAAAGTATAAAAATTCCAAACAACATTCACAGCCAAATATCTAGATCATTTTTTAATCATTCCTGGTCATCATTCTCACCTGAAATTCTACATCTCTGCAATCAAAGTTCAATGCCTTTCCAAGTGCCGATCTCGAATTCCAAGTATCAATTATACCTCATCACGTCCACGCAATTACCATGTAATCCATCCGGTCCCGCGACCGACGTCCACCTTTCTCCCGGCGTCCTCCGCGCGGAACTTCATTCCGTATTCTCCGGGGGCTGGAATTGCCCGCGCCGCGAAGGTAAAAGGGAACCGCCGCGATTCAGGGGTAACGGATTCGTTTGCGAGGTACGACCGCGCATATAATGATTATTCAAATCGTCGTCAGGGGATGTCAGGATTCTCGGTGTCGAAGGATCGAAGGCAAGCGCGGAGGACGAGGCGGCGGGGTGAGGACAGAGGAAAGCGATCCCACGCTAAGAACCCGGTGATCTGCGGTGTGTGATCCAGGCCATTAGGCAAAGCTTCCTCCATCTTGGTCCTCCCGAGCGGTGCTCACCCTTCGACCCCTCCGTCAACCCGTCGTCGCATTCACGGCACACCTCGTCGGGCGTCTCGTTGACGCGCTAACTGAAAAGGACGAAGCACGTGTTCCCGCAACGGTTTTTGCGCCGGGATCTTCCGACGGGCTCTTTCGAACTGCTAAGTCCGACCCCGCAATCCGCGGCACGTGCGTTTCGCGCACTCATCCCTCTTCCTTCACCGCGCCGGCGACGTTACATCCTCTTCGATGGTGATCGCTGCCCCCTGGAGACGATCTTCTGGTTCTTTTGACTCTTACCGATGAACTTGCGATACTTGGACGATGGAGCTTCAAGTGGATCTTCGTGTGGCAGTTCAGTGGTTGGGTTCTGGTTTCTGTGCGTTGAGTCTGTTTGCTGAGTCCAGGGATTGTGGAGATTCGAAGTTATAGTATTTCAAAAATGGTTATGGATCGTTCGTTGTTAATTAGACTTGAAGAACTGGACTATTTTCTTTGAGATGATTTTTAGGGATTTTAATATAAAGCGAGGGTGTTGCGCACCAAAATTTATTTTTCAGGAGCTTCTCTACAGGGTGTTTCGCAATTCGTGGGAAATCTCCGAGCTACAGGTACTAGACACGAAAATAATAAGAAAAGTTCTTATGCAATATTCTCGAAAATGGTTAGTTTATTAGTTGCACGCGGTTTTATATTTCGTAAAGGCACATAACAAAGGCTCATCCCCCGTAAGGTCAGTGACCGAAATTTGGGCCCCTGCATCGTGGAAAAGTATCAGATGTGTTATATTCGTCATCATTTCAATTTTTAATTACAAAATATGTGATTTTTCATTCGAAGAAACATCACCGGGGCCCACTTAGGCCCAGAGAGGCCTGGGCCTTTAAGCGCGGTCACTGGCTTTAAAGGGGATGAAGCAGTGTTACGTCGGCATTTTACGAAATATAAACCGCGTGTAACTAATAAACTAACCATTTCCGAGAATATTGCATAAGAACTTTTCTTATTATTTTCGTATCTAGTACCTGTATCTCGGAGATTTCCCACGGATTGCGAAACACCCTGTATAATATTCTCCTAGTTCTGTCTAAATTTGCACCACAGGGTGCGGATATACGTAATGTCAAAACGTGGCTCATGTATGAAAGATTGACAGTCTTCAAGTAGATGATGAATGAGTAATGCACTCAGAATGCAATTCGCATCAGAAGATTTCGGGAAAAGGAAAGAGATAACTGTCTAAAAAAATGTCAAGATCCCTATAACACTCAAAGAAATCTCATTACCCTGTTTCTGCTAAAGATTCAGACTTCGTCTCTATTCAAGTCACCCTATTTCCTCAGCCCTGCAAAGACTGTTTCGTAGGCGGCACATCAAGCAGCTGAAGGCATTGTGTTACCAATTCGAAACCTCTCTTGGAACCTGCCTTTGCAAAACGGCCGGAGAATCATTACCGTTTGCGTTATTGGGCAGTCCCTTTCAACGTAACAACGCGCCCGACTTCTAATAAGATCGAGATAATTGACAATAGCCGGGTACGACGAGACAAGGACAAAGTGGAGCAGGCGAGGTAGGCTGTTAATTGAATCCGGTTACGAGTGGCCGATGCCATAGGTAATCCTCGTCGGGCCTAGGCTCCTCCGTTTTTTTGTTATTCATGTCGAACATTTTCGGCGAGGGACGGGCTGTCCCTACCTAATCCCGTTCAAATTTCCGGCCCCGAAGCGCCTAAAGGAATTAGCATTCGATCTCGCGGCGCTCGCGACTCGTCCCTCGGGGAGATCCCCCCCCCTGTTCGCTGGAAAATTCTGTCCGCCTCACTTTCACTGCGCGCGTCCTCAATTCGCTGTATCTTCCCCCGGCCAGAGGCACGCGCGTCGAACAGGAATGAAAAATAACAGGAAAAGTCGAGACACAGGACACGGATCAAATATTTTTGCATGGAGTTTTCGCGCGGCGCGGTACGGATTTTCGAATCGAGTGGGCAAATGGAGATTTCGGATTGCCACGGTGCAATGTGGACTGAGCAATCATTTTTTCGTTGCCGTTACTTCAGCCGAATTTGTTAGGGAAAACGGATACGC
Source organism: Perdita meconis (assembly GCA_030770465.2). Taxonomy (NCBI): domain Eukaryota; kingdom Metazoa; phylum Arthropoda; class Insecta; order Hymenoptera; family Andrenidae; genus Perdita; species Perdita meconis. The sequence continues at coordinate 5,979,053 of JASKOS020000016.1, forward strand.
GCCGGTTGTAAAATACAGCAAACATATAGACTGCGCAGTTTAAACTACTGGCATTCGCTCACTTTCCACCGCGATTTCCATAGAGGAAGTTGTGATTCCCTTTTTCAACTCTTCTACGCTTTTTATGGGAGATATTTATCTCCGTCAATGTTTTAGTAGTTTCCACTACAGAAAAAAAAACTAACGAATACGAACGCAAATTTTGCGAGCTATACCTTTTTATGGTGGGGGGGGGGGGGGTCTAAATTATTTCCACTCCACTAATCCGAAACATGAAGAGGAATAGCATGACATCGTACTTTAATATTCACTGCTATCCTTATAAGATTATTCTATTATTATCTTGGGGAATAGGCAAAAGAAGTAAACACGTGGGCGTTGCTCTGAAATAGAGATTTTAATTTGGTTAAAATAAATATTATTTACAGTATACACACAAACGTTTACCTGAAATAGAGAAACGACATTTAAAGTTTGTTCTTCCAGTGTCAATCCCCTTTTTCAGCTCTTAACTCTTAAACTCTTGACTCCGTTTCTACACCTTTTTCACCTCTCCTTCGTCTACCTCTTTTCTTATCTCTTATCTATCTACCGTCTGGGACGGTCCCTACTCTACCGGCACTTGGAGGTGTGCCGCCAAATTTAAGTTTGAGAAATTCATTTTCTTTACATCCTTTTAAAAAAAAAAATATAGCTACATCACGATGGAAACTGAATTCAAATGCTTGACGCGCCGAAAATCGACTCACTAGAGCAGGCGCACATCGATTCCTGCGCAGTTGCACCTGCGCAACTCGCAAGTAATACAGCCAATCACTTCCGCGACTCCTCCAAGCCTTCTTGGCGTATTATGCATCTGACTTCCAATTAATAAGACCGAGAACGAAGTTTCCTTTCACATTTCCATCCGCCGTTCCCCGCATATCATTAAAGCCGGTAATCGTCACCGGACTCGAGTAATTCGTCTAATGAGTAGTTGTCGAGCGAGGTCAGCGATGCGCGATTGTCGGTGGTTTAAAGGCGCCTAATCGATGCTTGATAGGGCAACATTATTACCTAACGGCGGTCCTTCGGACCGTGTCATTATCTCGGCGCGGGCGCCATTACGCAACCGGGAGGGCAGCAGCCGACATTCGATTCGCGGATTATGCCGTTGAATCACGCCACCTCGCAGGGACTGAACCGATTCCTGGACTGCCTAGAGACTTCCACTAATAGACGAAATTAAACTTAGCATTCTAGCAACGTGAACGACCGGAAGGAAGTAGGCTGACGGCGGCGCGAGGGAACGGCTTGGCAGAATTATTGTTTCGCGTCGGCTTAATAGCGGAGCGATTTGGAACCGGTTGGCGAAGGAAGAGAAAGAAGAAAAAAAAAAAGGCCGAGAGAAGGATTGTAACCGAGCGTAGAATTACAAACGATCGTCTCTCCAATGATAAATTCGGTCGGGCTTTATATCATTATCAAACATTCACCCAACGCGATGTTTGATTCCGAGGGAATCCGCTTTAACGCGGTGAATGAAGTCCTCGCGGTTTTCACCGTGACGCGAGGGAGGCTCGTCGCGGAAATTTATTCGAGGTGATTTATTTCGAAATATGCGAAATATCGAAAACTGCGAGCCATCAAGTGTAATTGTATGGTATTAAATAGATGACGGATTATATAATCAATATTCCATTTCAACGAGTTTATTAAAATTAAAACGACTCGATGCGTCGTTAACTCTAATTCTTACTTGAAATCGTCGACCAGAAATAAATGCGTACGAAACAGGACAAACAGAGAAATTAATAGATTAGATTCTCCGTGCTCGTAGAGGGAATAGATTTACATTATCGAGCATGGATTCGGTGATAACGTGCCGGCTCGATAATTCCTCAAGCCGGAGAGTGGCTGTTAAATATTTCATCGGTACGCGTCGATTCTGACTACTTACCGGTCCATGGATTACGGAAACTTCCGTTTCATGGAAACGCATCGTTAGATGGGAATCTCGAAGTTGCGTCTCTGCCGACGGAAGGGTTAGTTCGCGGCGGAGTTTCGCTTCCGTCGCGGTTCAAAATCGTCCGCGTTAACCTCTGTCGCGACGGTGTCCGCTCGTAGGGGAATCGAGTCGTTCGCCGTCGGGAGGCAACACTAATTTCTGGTTCAGAAATTTTCAAGAGAAATTCGGTAACGAGGAGGAGAGCGGCGTAACCGGGAAATATGCGTTGCGCCGTGTTTAAAATGCAAGACGCGATACGAGAGTCGCCATCGGTGTTAATCGCGAGAGGGTTACGCGAAACGAGAAGTTGCGACCGCGCGTTTACATAAAAGGATGCCGAGATGGCGTTAAAGATGATAGGCTTGAAATAGAGTTAATTTAAACCAATTTTTTAAAGAGAATCCCCAATTACTAGACAGTGGATCTTTATACACTATAAATATGCAAAAGGCATTTGTCATTTATGCACTAAAAATATTCAAATATGCATATACAGTAATATAGTGTAATAATTTATTGTACATATATCTACCTACATATGTATATAGTTAACAATACTTTTTCGAATCATTCTTGCATAGGGTAAAGGTACCTATATTATTGTGGCTGTACGTATTACTGCGGCATTTTTTTCTAATGAGATTAATGTATATGAAAATGAACTTCCTGTACTAAAAAATTGTTACAATTTAATCAGAATCTATTTTGGTTAAGAAAGCAAGAATATTTTTTAACCATTCTCATATTTTTATAATTTTAGAATTTACAATCACAGTCTCCAAAAAATTCTTTTTGTGTCTCGGTTATCAAAGGACTGTTGTTGAAATTATTGTACATTCATCATATTACTTTCAATTGAATAGGAAAACGTTTTCTTATTATTTAAATACCTAGTTTATTATAATAAAAATATAAAAGAAGACTTTTCTTGCTTTGTTAATAAAAAATATAAGCCCACAGCATTACGTACATCTACAGAGGGTTTGTACTCTCTGTAACGTACATCTAAACGGATGAGGCGCTCATTACTGCGGCAGAAAATTCAATGAGAGCGTCCACAATACTGCGGTGCCACCTGTCGAACCTTCGACCATAGGTACATATATTCTCGAACTAATCACCTAACCTACCTATTATAATTCGTGTTATAATAAATTTTGAACATTTTTTATAAATTTGACTTTGTTAGCCGATGGCGTCCTTGTCAATAATCAATTTTGCTTTAATAACACCTTAGGTTGTCTTACTTTTGCCATTTTTTAGAAATATGATAAAATAGTTAATCGTCCTATTATACATAATGTTATTTTGTTATACTGCACCAATGGCTATAAAGATTTACTGATTGTGCTTTCTGGACAAATTGTAAAGTACAAAGGAGTTATTAAAAAACAAAGAAAAAACTTATTGATAATGTATTATTATACGTATATTATTCAAAAATACGTTTATTGCTTGTCACTTTTCACCAATTTACGCAAATCCTATTGGTTGTGACAAAGGAACTAAATTGTTTGAATTCCAAAGACAAACTACCACAACTAACACTCAGTTACAAGATTACTTAATTACTAAAACATCATTATGATTCATAAAGTTATAATACATATAAGAATTTACTAATACCTAGACGAAATAAATTTGAAAAATAGATATTCATAAACATAAATTTCCAAAGCATATGCAATATGATTACATTATTTGTTTTCTATAAAAATATGCATTTGCATAAAGATCCGATGTCTGTTAATTACGTACAAGAAGCCGTGCAAAGTTAAATGAGCTGACTACCTAAAGTGTTTCAATTTTCAAGATATTTAATTTTATTTTATTAATTCAAGTCATTGCCCGGCCAACCGAACCTGAGATCCACCCACCGTCCGGGTTTACGCGGACGAAGTCTCAGGTTTACTTGAGCGAGTAATAGAAGTGTTGCTGTGCTACGTCTTCACAATACTCTACTTGGAAAGAGATTGCTCAAAGCGATCACGTTCGCGATGCGATGTATGCACCGTGCACGGTCAGTCGGTGTATATTTCATTCCCATACCACCTTTTTTTTCCCTTTCCTTTTTTATTACCAACGATGATATCCGAGGATAGACATTCGTGTTCGCCTCGTATTAATGTAAATGAGTTACGAACGCCCATTCGTTGCACGTACGCCGCACGAAACTCTCGCTCGCGGAGCAGATCGACCGAAGAGATAGAAAGATCGAAAGCGATTCTGTAATTCGTTCGGAACAATGTTGCTGGGTGTTCGCACCGTGGGCCTTAGTTGTTTCTGGTGCCTCCTGAGTCTTTCGTTGACAAAAATAATAGTTTAATGAAAAGGGGAGATGCTATTTTTCTATATAGTAGCGAAGCAGTAATTCAATAACTTCCACAAAGTGATTCACAATATAGCAAAGTTGAGAATAAGTAGTCTAAGTCAACGTATAACAAGGACATTACTATAAAAGAATTTTTTAAACAATATCTATGCTACTTTAGTAAATTCCTATTCTAGATTTTGAAAAGAATACTTTAGGAGTCGTACAATCTCCCCAACAAAACAAAACCGAAGGAACGAGTGATCGAATGCATTCTTTTTTTCGCGCGTGCGTCGTCCTTTTGAAAAGTTTTCATGGTGGAAGCTATTATAATATCTATCTCGGTGGTTCGACGTCAAATAACGCGGCATTGACGTGGAAACCGGTGAAAAAAGGGAAAGACAAAGCGGGAAGCAAGGGGGAACAAGATAGTAACGGAAGACGAAAGAAGGGGGATGGAGCAAGGGTGCAACAATGTGCTTCCTCTGGCGTTGCTTCAATGGAAGAAGGGTGTTCGCCGAGGTGCATACGTTGCACGCAACTGCCGAGGGTGTACGGATTGAAACGGGGGTGGGACGAAGGTGGCAGGGGAATTCGAAAGAGCTACCGAGGGTAGCGAGTTATGAATTAACTGTCACCGCTTCTTTGATTTGTGATGTTTCCCCGGTCCCCTCCGCGGGCCGGTCTCTTTCTCTGCCACTCACGCTCCGTTTCCCTTTCCCATTTCCCTCTGTCTACCCCTCTTTTCTTTTTGCACCTTCACCCTTTTCTTTCCCCCGGACTCGATTTGCCTCCGTTTGATTGATTGAGCACGATCGAGCTCGATTTCAACGAGCCAACTCCATCGTCTCCACCCCCGTCCCACCCTCGCTACTTCCTCGTTCCTGCCCGTGCAATGGGACTAATAATGCCGTTAACGTCCTCACAGTCTCGGGCTTCCGAGCGATACCACCCCCTTCGCTCGATACACTGCGAGATCTCGTTATTTCCATCGAACGGTTAACGATGTCCCGGGGAAGTTAGCACGCGAACGAAACGGAAAATGAGGAATATTTTTAAGCCGGGCGGAAGTTTTTAAAAATAAAACGTACTGTACTCTGTCCGGATCCTCTGTCGCTTCTAATTTTTTTCGTCAATTATTGATTCATACAATTTAGCCTGAATTTCAGCGAAGAGCTTCTCTGTTCAAACGTTTATTTCAACCTCTCCTCGAATCTAATAAAATACAAGAGTGCATATAAGTGAAATTCTCATCATTATTTTTATTAATAGGCTCGCGTATTCTCTCGCAACAACCGGAGCGTAAATGAAAAAATGATTGATAACCGCGGCGCGCTGCGTCACCTCAAAGTTTCCACTTCATCCGCAGACTTATCAAGGCAGCTGTGACAGTCGCGTCTCATCCGGCGTCTACGCCGTCATTTCCCCAGACACGTCGGTGTTTCATCCTTTACTGTCGCTAATTAGTTTAGTTAATTATCCCCGGAGTTTTAAAGCGTTCGCTACGACGCAATCCATGCCGGGCGACGAACCCACACAGACGCGCGTCGAAAGCTGTAAAATTCACTACCCGTTGGATTCTTGTCCCGATCTACTTTCGCGCCTCGAACAGACCGGTTCGGACGATACGTTTGGCGTTCGACGGTTCCTGTTCGACGTTAATCTCCTGGTCAACGTTCCCATGGAACAACCCCTTGCGCTACTCATGCTGGATAATCCAATAGAATTCGCCTGGCGAGACCGCGACGAGTCAGGGTGTTCAGGTAGAACGGCCACTCTCGACTCGTCGACGATTATCGAACGGGCTTAATAATTAATTTCCTAACGACGTCGTTAAAGTTCTCGGTTGCCGGTAATGCTTAAGGATCAGTTTAATCCGCGGACCTGCAAAAGTTCTGCCGACGCTACGTTCACGTGTTTTCCACTTTTCTTTTCGATACTCCGCCACCTGGGAAACTTACCCCTTTTCCAGAGATAAGGTCACTCGACGCTTTAATCGTGTTCCCGAAGTAAATTAGTAACTCTATCGTTTCAGCGACTACTTAACGGTCGTGTTTGTTACTCGCCCCGGCCATTACGGGACACCCTCTCTGTCGGCTTTGTCGTTGCGAGGGAAAGATTAGTCTCCTCCGGAAGCTCTTTAAGAAAAAAAAACCATCGCCCGTGCTCGGGCAGTTTAACGAAGCGAACTTCGTGGCGGTTCGCTAACAAGTGTATCGGAATAATCGAGCGCCCGACCGGAATGAAAACCAGTTTCGAATCGCGCAACCGTACGCGCGCGCGTCAAGGTTGCACGAACAGAGAGCAACCCCTGAAACTCGTTCACTCGGTCAAAGTATCTCCTTCTTCCCCGCGTTTATCAGCGTTTTGCCCCGTCTCGTTCGCCCTCGATCGTTTCGTTCCGCGAACCCAGTCAGATTGGTCCGTGTGCCCGCGCGTCGATCCTCGAGAACTAATTCCCCTTTTCAGCGACGCGTTTCGCGCGCACAGAGGGGGCGAGGGCACTCGTTGCTCGAAGAGCGGTCTCTCGCCGGTAACCGGAAATCGATGCTCATTCGCAGACACGCGTCACGCAAATGGAACGATGTAATTCCACGCGGAGAAGCTACTTCCAACCCCTCTACGACCGCTACGTGTCGCGGGGTTGAACGAGTCGCTGGAAAAGAGAGCGGCGAGCTCATTCCGAGCGACGCGGGAGGGGCGCCTCGGTACCCAGATGCGGAGAGCGAAGGGGGGGAGGCAAGGGACGGATGGAAACGGGGGGGAAATAATGCGGGTGTTGCCAGAGAGTGGTGCCCGACAAAATTACAATTTGGGGGATGTAATTCCGTCCCGGAGAAATGGCCTGCACATACCGAGGCGCCGGGGGTGGCGCGATGGGTGGTTTGAACGTAGGGGGCGAACGAATAGGCGGAGGAGCCCCGGTGTAAAGCCATAGGTGCGAGAGGGGGTTCGGGCCACGGGGAGGTTGGTTACGGACAGGAGAACGGAGGTGGGTGAGATTTATCAACAGCTCGTTCCGCACTAACTAGACGCCGGAAACTCGAAAGATATTGCATCAGCGAGGCGATGATAGCGCCACGACGACTGGCATTAAATTGCATCCGGTCGTTGCAGGAATTTAGCCGCCATTACGCCGTCTCCTGCCGACCCACCCTCCTTCCTTCGCCTCTTTTCTTCCCTCGCGTGCGTCACCGTTGAGGGATGCTCTGCTGTATTGCGGTTCGATGAAGTGTGTTGTCGCGGCGATCGTCGATGTGAATGCAGGGAGCAGTATAGGGATACTCGAGTATCGGGAGCCAGGGGAGACCAAGGATGTGTTCCGTTTATTGTATTCGAACGCTGGGCACAGCAAAGCGGAGGATCATGGAAAAGCCTGCGATTGGAAAATACAAATACTTCTTGGGATTTCTTTGGAAAAACTAACTCTTAAAGGTTTTTGGCTTGGTACATTGTTTGCGGCGGTCGAAAACGGGAGTTTCGTTGGCTTAGTTGAAGTATCCGCTGAAATACCACAAATACATTTCCAAAGGCACTTTTGTGTCTCCTTTTTGTATATTTTTTAACAAGCAGAGTACTGATTTCACATTCCCTTAATAAAAAGTCATTAGAAATTCCTTGAACTTGTCCGATACGCTGGCTACTTCCAAAGGAGTAACCTAAATCCCAATTAAACGAACCTCAGGAATCTCATATTATCATCAATCGTCTCACACAATTCACCATTCCATCCCTTGCCTATAACCCACGCGGTGAGTGGTTGCAACCCCGCTTAAGAACTTCTGGTTTTAGGAAAATCCTCACTGAAGTGTTTACCGGCCAGTTTCGGTAAACGATTAATGCAGAGTGCCTTGTTGGTAGTTCATTCCGCGCGTTTCTCTTTCGGGTGAGATCGTGGGTTCGTGAATTTTCGATCGAGCCCCATCGATTCCTTGAATTTTTTAGGGAACAGCGATGTTTGGATACCACAATCGAACCTCGTGTACCACGTCGGTCGGCTGTTTAATCGAACGTGGATCGTTAATGTTTCATGTCGGAGAGCTCAACGCCGGCGGTGCGCATTGTGCAGTCCTCGAACGAGACGAAACGTTGGATCAACGGTAAATTCATTTGCACAGGCTCCACCGTTGCGATTAAAGCCCCGCGAAAGTTGCATCGGCTCGGCGAGTCGTCGATTCTTCGCTGCGAGTCGCTTGGAAACGGGGCGGACGGCGCGCCCGTGAATTTTTCATTTCGTCCCCATTTGTCCTCGCTGAAAAATACACCGGGGTGGTGGCAGGGGGAGAAAGAAGGATCGAGGGGCTCTCGAATTCTGCACAACAACCGGGAGAACCGTAGAGTCGACGAGCCGAAGGAGGAGAATCAAAACCTCAAAGACGGATGCTTCTTTTGGCGAGGAAAGAGAATCGACTGGCGCAACCCTCCGAAGGTGGAAGGGTTCGCGGTTAATGTCGCCTCCGTTCCTAATACACCTGTACGAAATCGAATTCGAAGGGTCGCGCGACAGAGGCGTCCCAAGGCTGACGTGGTTCCCCGAGAGTGTCACGAGGGAAGGCGGAGTAATTTATCCATTTGGCGGGGGCTTGATCGAGGCGAGAGCCCTCGAGGCAAGGGCTGTTTCAACCCCTGATCTCAGACAATTCCTTCTATTTCGACGGAGAGCGAGCTACTCGCGATTCTCGAGCGCCTCACCCTCCCCATCTCTTCGCACCGCCGGGCGCAATCTCCTTACCTTGCAAACGTTTGTTCGATCCACCCTTTCATCGTTCTCTCTACCCCCTGCCACCATCGACCGTGGCTCACGAAGCAACAACCTGTTATAGCGCCACCGGTAATTTGCATTTACACTTTAAACAAACACGCCAGGCAATGACGACGTCACTGCGGTCGCCCAGATCCCGTCGCTCTCGCTCCCTGTACCAAACCTCCCCTATTCGTTGGGTTTCCCTTTGTCTCTAATTCCTCTGTCTTCCGCTCCTGCCACCTCGCCGTCGATCGAGAGGGGCCTCGACGACGGTAATCTGCGTCTTCGGAAGGGGGGGGGACTTTAGTCGGGTTTGGCCCAGTTGCAGTCATTGTATGGGTTATTGTGTAATTAAGGGGCCTTCGCCGTGACCGTTAAGTGGGTTTAGCGGGTTGGGTTTCGAAGTTAATTGGTGGAAATTGATTGTCTGAGGGGTGCCAAGATTTGAGATTCTCTTGCATTTTTATTATGGAATGTATATTGAAGTTTCTTTGCTATTGTTGTTGGTAGCATTTGTAGGAGAAGAGATGATGATTTTCATGGATCAGGAATTTTTTTCATAATTCGAAAGGGTCTCTGAATTTTATTTCAAAATCGTACTCATGAAAATTGGAGCAGTTAAATAGACATAAATTTATTAACTCCACTCTAAAACTGGTCTAGAAAATTACTCCCATGGCAAAAACTAATTTTTTGCCTGACAGCCAGAGCCACCTTCATTAAATCCAAAATTAGGGGACAAGTGTCTAAAATGATCCCGCTAAGGTTTAATTCATGTAAAAACTACAAATGCACATTCTTTAAATAAAAGTAAAATAGTTTTTACAAGTTAGTACATCTATCACTCGGATAGATAAAAATTAACTGCCGCATCAAATTATACTTTTTATTTACATTTTTCTAAAAACGCACTTAAGGATCATTTTGCACCACTATGTGTATAAAATGGTCCCCCGGGAGCCTATTCACCCCGGAACACCCATTTGTAATAAATAAGATGAAAATTAAAAAACATGTTTGACAAACAATGAAAGACAGTAAGGAATACTTAAAATTGACTATTTAGTAATCGTAAGAAAATGAGATCAGTTTCAGAAAGTCAAGCTTTTTCTAAATTATACATTCTCTGCCGTTGAAAATTCATACCCAAAATATTTCAATGAGCCAGTATTTTTTCGAGGCAAAGGGTCAATTCGATCGGCTGAGGGTGGACGATTCCGCACCGATATTTCACTTGACCACCGAAGATCCCGCGGTCCACACCATATTCGTATATCGGCGGCCACTGAAAAGTAGCCCCCCTGTTGCTAATTTCTTTCAACCGGTTCGCGTTTACGAGCGCGATAAATATCGGAGGCCCCCGGGCATCGAGCCAGGCACCGGCGAATTTTCAACGAAATCCTGGTTCGTTTCGGTGTAAAACTAATTACGCGTACGGCTGTGTATCGGCGGTAACCGAACGACTCTCGTCCCACCCTTGAACATCCCCGGAAACTGGCTACTAATTATACCGGCGAGACAGCGCCTCGCTCGCACGCACGCACGCTCGCGCGCGTGTGCATCGAAAACGTCCTGGATGACGTAGCAGGACGCCAGGTTTCGCGCTGGCACCAGTGCCACTAATTCGTATTTAAAGCTTTATCGGCCGCGTCGCTATACCGCGCAACAATTTCACGGTTCACAGAATCCGTCTGACAGCCAGCCACCATCGACTCCGCCAACGCTCTCACCCCCTTTTTGCGAGGGTGGAGGAAGTCGGGGGGTGGAGCGACCCTTAGCTGGAACAGCCAGAAAACTGCGAGCGTGTCGCGTCGCTCGAGCATCGCGCAAGTAATTTAACTGCGCGAAGTAGTCGGTAATAGTCTCCGGACTGGGTAAACAAAGAGAACGGTTAATTAATCAGTCCTGACTCGGATGGCGCGGTAACGAGCACCGAACCGGGTCTAGATCAACCCCTTGGATGGAGGGAGAATTTTCGCTAGTCACTCGTTACTGGGTGGCGTTTGGTAGACGTTCAGAGGTTGTGCAGCGTGACGTTGTTTAGTTTGCAGGACGATTTACGTCTAGGCATTTCGGATCAAACCGAGTCAAGAAAAAGTATAACTAGTAATTCTAACAATCGATTTTTCAATAACACGGATGATCGAATTACCAAAATAATTTCAACTTTCTGCAGAGAAATATAAATGAGTTCACGGTCTTGCAGGATCTTCCTTCCAAAGTAGGTAATAATTGCAAACTTCCCGCTGATGAAATGTGAATTTTAATGCGCAATCCGTTTGTGCTAATTTCCTTAAAGATATATTTAAGGAACATGGTAATCCTCATGGAAAATATTAATTTAGAAGTTTAATGAAATCGGGAAGTCGTTTCAAATTTATGCCCGTAAAGTTTGATACGTCTGTGAAATTTCCGGACGGCTGTGATTTCGAATTACCTGTTTTATAAAAAATGATGAGGACTCGTGTCTGCCGCGAGGACGATAAAATATTGAACGAAATTTACCCTGAGGCTAGGTCAAGACCGGCCCAACTGTTTTTCTCACGCGTTCCTCGATCCCGCCCCCGTTTTAGGGTAATACAGCGGGATCTAAGGAGCATTTTTCATGCCGGTCGGAGTGTTTTTTACTCGGCCGCCGCTAATTCACACCGCCCGCGATCCTCCCCAGCCAAGCTCGTTATATTACTCCACCCACCCCCGGACCGCCGTTACGCGTTCAACCTTCTCCGTTCGGGGCCGCGCACTTTGTTCCCTTCCAGGCTGGATGCAATTTTAATCTTGAATTCCGAGAAAATTACCTTGCCGTCAGAGCCGTTTAAGGGGCTACTAGGTGAGATTGCCCCTGCTACCTGTCAGCCGGCTTGACATACACTATATTATGCACCTAGACGGCTTCCCTTGAAACTATTTTCGTTTCGCCTAATTTCGCGGCCCGTTATCGTCGGAGCAGTTACCCTTGGCCGCGATTGCGTCGACCGTCTTGCAAGGTACGGAAAAGGTAGACACTGCAGGAAAATATCTGCCTCGTGCTCGTCGATATCGAGAGCATCGGACTCGACGGGAATCTTTTTCCTCCCCTCCTCGAAAGAGAGACGGGCGGGATGGAAGCCTTTCGTATCGGTTAATGACTGCTCTCGAGTACTCGGCCCCCGGAAAATCTCATGCTCGAGATGAAAATCGAAGGTACGTACCTGGCACGGAATCGGGAACGGTTCATCAACGACGAGAGGACCTGTCGAGCAGAGAAGAAGAATTCGTACGGTGATTAATAATAATAGTAACAATAACGATTTTATTGCCACATACATAAATAAATGGACATGGCCGATGTACAGCGTACAAGCTGGATCACAACCTGATCCTTTACGGTAAACTACACACGCTCCGCCCATTCGGTTCGTAAAACACGCTCCAAAATAAACGCTCCTCTAATCGCCGTTTCGGAACCGGGCGAACGGATGTCGGCACCATTGTCCGGACAAAATCGACTGGATGCTCTCACCCATATCCATACTCTCTTCAAAAAAGACAGAGAAAATTAAAAAAGCGGCTACGACTCCCTCAATGCATTATTCCTCGATCACAAAATAATTCACATTAATTGGAGCATGTTACCGCATAGACTATCAACACTCCCCATAAAGCAATATCATTTCCAGTTTCACGCTTGAAAGCTAGAAAAAGATCGTAAGAATAAATGATCAATAGAAAGCGGATTTTATGCATTTATGGCAACGTTGAGCATGCAAAAAAGTTACGAGATGTTAACACATGCCGAAATATACAAAATATCAACAATATTATTAAGTTAAAATGTTTGGAATATTAAACATACTGTTTTTCAAATTCCAATTCTTTATTTGTGTTTGTGAAAATTTTATTTTGTGTAAAGATCCGCTGTCTAATTATCAACAATCAAAAACTTATACATATATTAAAAAACGATGTGCAAAGTTGATATTCATTACAGAGCCGCCAAATGCGTTCAATCTCATTCAGAAAAAAAATTGAGAGCGCATCCGCGAAGTAGCCGGGGGTTAGCTGCACCCTGCCGATTTCGTCCGGACGGCAGAGACTGGTTGACCAGGGTCTAATCGCCCCTCTGCCTTGCCTCCCTCGCGTGTTCCGCAGGATAACACGCTCACACACTCCCTCTCTTTTGTTCTTAGGGCTCAAAGGAACTGCAAATCGTTGCCTATCGACTGGCCGCGCGGACGTTCGCGCAAAGAAACCAGGATGCGGGGGGGGGGGATACGACTCGGCCTAACGGGCAGGGACAGACAGGAACAAGGTGACGATTCAACGTTATCAGCCGTTGCCTACCGGTAATCGGACAGTTTTATTCGAGATATACAAGATATACACGGAAGTAGCGTTCGCCGACAATTGCTACGTACACATACAATGCGGCTGGTGGCTGGGCCGGAGGAGGTCCGCGCCCCCGGCTGGTGTCGTGCCGCCCTGGGTCAGGGCCCAGAGGGCCCTTCGAGCGTCCTGCGATGAGGGGGCGGCTACCAGCGCGGGGGACAGGCCGATTCCTCGCGCGGTAGGAAACAAAACGCGCGCGGAACGGAAACACCAGCGAAAAGCGAAAGGCCTCGGGCGATCTTGGGACTTCGACTACTGCACACACCGCGCCGCCCGCTCGGATTTTCTACGGCTTCCCGCGACAATTTCGGGGCGCGTTTTCGACTCGTTCTCGATCGGCGTCGCTCGCCCGGATCTAGACGATCGCTCAGAGTCCCCGAACGTCGGTTCGCTCGCGCCGAAGCGCGTCGCGTCTCGGGGTGTATTAGCAAATCGACTTGTCGGCCTGGCAGGTGCCCTCGGGCCTCGCGAGGAACAGTTTCCCGTTAGCACAGGCACACAATTGATAGATCGCCGTGTCCCTCTGGCTCTGGTGGGAAGACGTCCTGGAAGAGTGTTGCTGCTGTTGCTCCCTGGACGGGTGGCCCTGGACCGGGCTCGCCGTCTTCAGTCCCTTCATGAACACCGTCTTCGCGTCCAACTGGATCGCGCCGTGCACGCTCTGCAGCTTCAGGTCGGTGAGACAGGAGGCCGAGATCTCGTTCGCCCAGGACTCGATTACCACCCGCTGCGGGGCGCTGATCTTCAGGGACCTGGTCGCCGACTCGAGCCTGTCGACAGAGAACGAGTTGTCCTCGTTAGATCCTGCCCTCGCAGGATTCGTCGCTGGGGGAATATTAAGCGGAGCTACCTTTCAAAGTGTCCCTTCAATCGACGAAGGGAGGTTGCTAGTATTCTACGTTTCACTCGACGATCCCAATTATCGAGGGCGAAGGGAAACGCGGGGCTGGCAAAGAAAAGTCTGCTCGAGAGGGAGACGACAACTTACGCGTAATATCGCGCGACGAAATAATACGGCATCAGTCGACTGTCGGGCCAGCAATAATCGATCCTAGCCCCTCTTCCTCTCGAAGTGGCAAAGCGGCGTCTTCGACCGTACCTTTCTTCCGATTCCACCTCCTACTCTCTTCGCGCGCGTCGCGACCTATTGCTCATATCTCCAACGGAGCTACCAGGAATCCTCGGTATTTCATATCTGGCGTAAATCCAACCCTATGAATATAATTTTCCACGCGAGCTAAGTTTTATTGTAATCGTAAATCCGTCTGTAAATTGCCCGACACTATCAATAACTGGCGCGCTCCATCCGCTTCATTCTTTTTCGCTTGCGATCGACTACGCTCTCGATAGGGGCTCCGAGCTACGAGGAGTCGCGGCGACTGTCGTTTCGCGGCGATACGGCTCCGTGAATCGCGAAATCGACATGCCACGAGAGTTTCACGATTATATCGGGAATATTCTATTGTACTTCGGTTCACGGTTCCCTTATCTCGATTTGGGTCATGGGGGTTTTCAATCGCGGGTTCTCTGACCTTTGTCTGAGGTCAAAGGCTCTGATTCTACACGATCTGATTTTCGAAATCGGCATGCGACTGCCATTAACGACTTTCGGGATCTTTTGATTATTACAGGCCCTCAATTTAGCCTTCTCGACCTTAATGTAATTACAAAATTTCGCGCGATTTCTTCGCTTTTCAGTATTTATAATTATAAAAATGATCCTCAGGATTCCCGGAACTGTGAACATCTATTTATAGTTTTCAAATAATTTCTGGGGCTACAAAATGTTTAATGAGTTTTGTAAAATTTCTACACTGTATCAGCTTCTAAAGATTAAAAGAAAAAAATTTATCTCTGAAGATCTTCAGTGTTTGCATCATATAATAATATTAAATGTCAATATATATTATTCTGGCTTTCCTCCCACATAAGTCTCAGCGATTATCTATGCGATAGTAAACGCAAGGAAAACCGATGAGCAACGGATCGCTTAGTTATTTGTGTTCACATTTCAGCTCGCGTCCCCCCATCAAGGATGATTACCGGACAGGCAGAGAAAGCCCGGCAGGAAATGCGCCGCGAGTCCGTCGAACTGGGTCGATTCTACTTTTAGACGTCACGGAAACGAACGTCGGGACAAAAACGACACCGACTATTCGCAGCAGGGCCACGGCCGGTTATGCGTGCTTCGATATTCATGCCGAGTGAAATATTCAACGAATTATTCCACGGGAGAAAGAAAAAGGGGTTCCCTTTGCTTTCTTTTTTTTTTTTTTTTTTTTTTTTATTTCGTTTCGCGATTACCTGAGACCACGGCCCGCTTCCCCCCTGACCAGAGGCGTTTGAACGCTGCCCTGGAAAACGGCACCCCCGTCGCCGGTTACCCTCAGCATTTCCGCGCCCACCACCACTTGCTCTCTGTCCGCTGAGAAGAGGATTCCTCCGCGAGGGTCGGTTACTCGGAAACCCCTCGACACACAGTCCACCCGGTCCTCGCCTGTAAACGAACAAAAGACACCCTGCCACCATTTTCTTGTTGACGGTTACTCTAGGAACGGGGAAAGAAAAATAAAATTCTTTGGAGAGTAAGGAGACTGAGGTTGTGGCAGCTTTGTATTGTTGGAGGGTTCGAGGGGTGGGATTGGCAAATGTTTCTGAGGCAATTGTGTTCAATTTTGGAGCAGAGAAGGGAAATGGGTTGAAATCGTTTGGGTGCCGTGTAATTTATCAGCTATGAGTAGTAATTAATCGTTTCCGGTTAGACTATCATTTCACTTTATATTAAACGAAGTCGAACATGCACGGGAAATATTTTTATTACTATTGAGAATTAGTGTATTGTAGTTGGAAACATTTATAGAAATAAAAATAAATATTTCAGATATAAAATTGAGCATATTTTTTTCGTTCGTTTTGGAACCTAATTTTTGGTTTAATAGCTCTTAATTTGTAATCTGCGGTTTGTATCTCGCGTTTTAAACCGGAAATATCGTACACGCAGGAGAATTTTTTTGGCACTAAACGACTTTCATTGTTTAGATTGTTCCATCTCGGGGAGTATTTAAAAAACTGATCGTTGCAGATATTAACACGTCGCAGTGTACCGTTCAGTTGATTGTGGGGCGATTTGTTCACAGCTTTAAAACTGATGTGACGGAACCGTTCTTCTCCATTAATGGACACATTTTGCGATATCGCTGCTGTGTACTATCGATAGTCAAAGTGTTTTTGTTTCCTACGAGGATGCAGCATGGAAATGCATAATTTTTCTGGGAAAAAGGTATTCGGTCACGTTTGAGCTTTAAAACTGTGAGAACTGCGAGAAATTTCCACCGAAGTTTATTTGTCAATTAATGGCTTAAGACATTCTGATTATGTGCAAAATTGAATATTTAATCAAATATGTGACACAGTTTTCAGATTTCAAATCTTTATCCACTGCTATAAAAAATAAAAGTCGGACTGGTTTTACTGGAATCCTGAGACTAGAATTTCTTTCTTTCATTTTCAGAATATTTCCTTTCCGTTTGTTTTGCTTATTGGCTCTTCGCTTATTCTACCCTTTTAGTTTTTTTGTTAATATTCGTACTTATAATTTAGATACTGAGTCAATCATTTGCTAGAACATTCTTACATAATGTATTTATAAGTTCTTGTATTTGATTTCAATGAATCTTGCATAGTTTGTAATTTATAATATTTCTATTTTGAAAAACGTGGCTGGGGATAAAAGTAACACGTCATTAACTAAGTGATATTATTATATACCAGATGAAGCAAATGATTATGTTAAATCAAATATTTCCAAGAAATGAGAAATTATCCCATCTATCTTAAAAAAGATCTTAGAACAAACTTTGGATGCCAGCTTGTCAGATAAGAGGTTATATGATTAACGATAAAAATAATGAGCTGAAAAAGATGTATTATGCTAGTTTACTACGTTTATTTTATCGTTTCTTTGACTAAAAACCTCTTATTTTACATTGCAAATAGAGTTTTCACTTAATTGTTCTCAAAATAACGAGTGTTACTTTAGTCCTCATGGTCTGTGGAAAACTGTCATATATCTTTGAGTACATATCATATAAGGTTCAACCTACGCTCAAATGATAGGCCAAGGAGCGTATTTTCCTAGGGATTAATTCGTTTTCATATAACCTCTAATAGGTAATTGGCAGATATACCAAAAATGTTACGTTGGTCCCCAGCTTTCTCTACTTTTAGACAAAAAAGTATTTCTTAAAATACATTGTCAGTTTAAAAAAACACGTTTGTACTAAATCCCAAATCTGTTTTGGCCGATTGTACGAAACAGAGAATCGAATATTTATTTTTAAATGTACTCATACATAGCAATGAGCGTTGCACAAAGTATTCATAACTTTCCGACTTAAACAATGAACTCGGTCAACACTCTTCGGAAAATAAAAAAAAAAATTTCAATATCGAAGTTAAAATTGTTATAAAAGATAAAATATATGATAGTTCTCACCGACAGTGAGCCGCGCCAGCAGCCTCCCGTCGTGTGATCTGGCCGAGGCGGTGAAGTTGTTCCACGACTCGAGAACCAGGTTCCTTCCTCGCCTGGATCTGAGGCTGGAGGCCACGAGGGCATCGAGGACGGCGGCCTGACCTCTCAGCTCGATCCCTCCGGGCACCACCTTCAGGGAGCCGATTCCCTCCTGAAAGAAGAGGAAATGACTGTCAGGAAATAAAACCCGGAGGCGGCTCTTTCTGTCGAGGGTCTTTTTCTGGGTCGACGTCTCGCGATCGTCGATGAACGCGGAAACCGTAGGCCTCGACCATTGAAATTCGGTCGCGGCGATTGCTTAGCCTCGCTTCCGTTTCCGTTCCTCCCGTCTTACCACGCCCCGCAACCATCGTCGTTCTGCCCTCTCGCGTTTTCACGGGTTTTATAACCGCCCAGAAGATACGTTTCGATGTAGCTTCGCCTTCCCCCTGGCATGATTCAACGGGTCGAAATTAAATACCGTTCCGACCGACATTATTGCCGTTTCAGACGGTTGAATAATAAATGCGCGAGATGAGCTGCGCGCCGAAGCATCGCGAAACCCACTAGTTTGAAATATCTTCCGTCTGATATTGGAACAGTGGCGTAGGCAGAATTTTATTTCGGCGCGGGCCTCGCGGAAGGGGAACGGCGAACTCGAGTGTATCGAGCGAAACGGTTTTCTCCTGTTCCTCTCGTAAACTTCGGATATTCTTCCCGAGCGCGGTAGACTTATCCCAGCCTCCGAGGGGAAGGAGGGGAACGCAATTTCGGTCGCGAAATTCAATTTCGCGTTACATTAATTGCGCCCTGACGCGCGTCCTCCCCGCCTCCTTTGTCTTTCTCCTCCCTTTCCTCCCCCGCCTTGCTTCCTTGATCGACAACTCATTTTTTCGCCGCTGGAAGCTTCGGATAAACGTCGATAAACGCGTAGTAATTACGTTTCGAGCATCCACTTCGGCTTATCGTGGCAGGCGGAGGAGGGATTTCCAGCTTGGAACTTAAAATGCCTGTATCGAAAGGCAGGGGGAAAGGAAAACCGCCTTCTTCTCCCCTGGCACGGCCGCCTACATTGGTTTCCGATGATTAGCCACTCGATTGGAAGCAATCGCCACGCGTATACTGTCCCATCCCGCCGTTTCCGCTTATTATTATGATTGTCGGGAACGAAGTGTGGCAGTTGGGCAGACGCCAGTGCACGCCGGAGCTCGATCTGGCTTACCGAGGTCCGATCGGAAACAACTGCCTTTACGGTTTCCTGGCTACCGCATCGGCGAACGTACTGCGCGTGCGAGACGCTTGCAAACGACCCGATTCACCCTTCGATTTATTTTCTTACGCGGTATTCGCCTTCCAAAGTTCTTATTATTCGACTACCTGATTTCGAGCTGAACAAGAGCCACCTGGAATCGTCACGACTGGATTTTATTTGCTGAGCCATTTATAAACATTAATTGATGATGCAATTTGAAGCTGGAGAGGGGAATTTCATGTTTTAAGTATTTACATTGAGGCGTGAATTTTATAGCAAACGTTTAACGTAATAATGTTTGCTTGTTGCACTGAATAATTAATTTAGCCAATTCGCAATAACTGAGTAAAGCGATGAATTCATCCAGGATTATTATTTTTAATAGTTTTTTTCACTCCAACTTTCGCTTGATATCGGCATGAGAAATTCAAAGCAAGAAATAAACTTGTATTTGTAATCCATAGTATCGAAATACAATAATAAATACTAAAGAAAATAGGGGTATTCAGGATGTTTACTTTTGCTTCAGAGACAACAAATTAAGTCGCATCGTGTTGCAAATTGAAACAATCGCAGTAATTATCAGAAAAAGCGTACCCCGGCAATCGCGTTCTGCCTGATCCTTGTTTAAATTCTGTCGGCCGGAAGTGCCGGGTGCCATGGCTGTGGCCGCGGTTGCGTTCGATCGCTCCGCCACTCGATTAGCCAAATCGTTCGGAAAACGATACGATCTCTTTGCTCTGTACTTAACCGTAACCGTAAACCCCAATGGCGTCGAGAGGGTCATAGCCGTGGCTGCTTTTTAGAATTGTCGTACGGTCGAAAGGCAACCCCGAAGAACCGGATCGACAGCGGGAATCGAAAGGGCGGACCTTAAACTTTCCGATAGTTCGAGGGAAAATCTACCGATAAAGTTTTGATCGACGAGTTCTAGAATTCCGCTTCCACGGAATTTGAAATATTCATCTAAAATTGTTTTAAAAGTCTTCGCATTCTCGTCGAAGTTCTGCTAGGGTAGAATTCCTAGCAGTTCCATCGGCGGGTAAGAAACGTTCTCTTGGACTCCGACAGTTGTTCTACTTTCGTCTAAATGGTGGAAATTAGTTAAAAACCTTGGACTAGTACAAGACTCTGCATGTCTTGTTCTTCATTTGCACCGCGCAAGAAGTCCAAAACTTGCGGAAGAGCTTTTACTTCGAAGAAATAAAAAGGAATCTACAGAATAAAAGAGTTCGAATTCAGGGAAAGCCGAAGGGCTTCGCAGGGTCGAAATCGTGTCATTCGTGTTCGATTTAGATACCAATCGAAGTCGGGAAAATTATCAACCGGACGTCCGATCAATTCGGCGAACTTTCGCTCGTGGATGAACGAAAATTAGGTCGTTTCCGTTCACGATCAAAATTTAATCCGATCCCCGAATCAGCGCTCAGCTCGTTTCAGGCTTTCTGCGTCCGGAATTGTCGACGCCATTCCTCGGCTGTCTGTTTATTTCAAGATTTATTCCGCGCTGTCCAGTTAAAAACGCCGTGCAAAAAGCGGCGAGTGCGGCGAGCCTTTCAAACGCGCCGGCAATTTTTCCGCCGCGCGGCGAAATATAAAACGCCGCGGAACGCGGAATAGCCATTTCCTACGCGTTCACCGAGGGGGCTCTTCAACGATTCACGAGCGCGAACACGAGCCCGAGATCGCTCGACGGCCGGGAGACACGACCGGATGCCGCGGTGGCCCCGATATTCCTCCAGGGTGCTAGAGATTCTTAGGATCTCGAGCCCC